>CAXKWD010000005.1:86659294-87286794 GCA_964059195.1 Ectobius pallidus | reverse complement strand
ATGAAATTAGCATCTGCAGAAACACGCCTATTATATAATGTTTCCAAATTTAATAACTTAAGTATATCATCATAGTCCAAATTTCTGTTAAACTTATTACGTATAAGGGAAACAAATTTTCTTTGTATTCGTTCCAGCTTATTACTGTCAGATATTGTAATGCTGTTATAAGCAACACTACAATATTCTAAGCCACTGCGAATTAAAAATTTGTAAAGAGTAAGTAATGACTCTATGCTTTTTAAATTTTGAGAAATTAAACGAACTAATCCAAGAGTTTTTAAAGCCTGTGTGAAAATATGGTCAATATGGACATGAAAATATAATTTTGAGTCAAGATAAACTCCAAGGTATTTTATATTTTCTGAACGTGTTATTATGTTTTGGCCAAGACGATAATTGTATATTATTTGGTTAGTTTTTCTACTAAATATCATACTCTGGGTCTTACTGGTGTTAATTATCATTAAATTTGATTTACACCACTGGTGTATGTAATCGATATTCCTTTGCAGTAATTTGCAGTCCGAAGCCGTAGATATTTTATTCCATATACATAGGTCGTCTGCGTATGCTACTTTCTTACATGTTAGCATATTAGATATGTCGTTAATAAAAACTAAGAACAAGAAGGGACCCAACACTGACCCCTGGGGTACACCATCTGGTATGTAAAAAGGCTCTGAAAAATAGTTAGATATTCTGACTCGAGCAGATCTGTTTCTTAAATAACTTGAAAACCAATTGACATACTTGTTATGTAGACCTAAATTACTCAATTTTTTAACAAGAAGATCGTGATTTACTACATCAAATGCTCTGCTCAGGTCAAAAAATATGGCATCTGATTGAGATTGTGAGCAATTTTCTTTAAGTATGTCGTTGAGAAAAGTGATAATATTGGTTGCTGTGGACATGTCCTTGGTAAAACCATGCTGGAAATCATTTAATTTATTTTTACTGAAAAATGAAATATGTTTATGAATGATGGTTTCAAAAATTTTTGAAAATGTATTTAATATGGCTATGGGCCTAAAGTTCGCCACTTCTTTGCTTTTGCCTTTTTTATGTACCGGTCTGATAGCGGAAATTTTCCACGTTGAAGGAAAAGTTTCTGTTTCCAGCGAAAGGTTATACACATATGTAAGTACAGGTGTCAGTATTGGGGCACACCCCTTAACAATAAAGCTTGGTATCTGGTCGAGTCCCGAACTCTTAGAAGGTTTCAGGTGTCGAATAGCTACCAAGACATCGGAATCTATGATAGTTGGAACATGTAGACATTCAGATGTGACAGTTTGTGCAAAGGGCCCCGGTACTGCATTAGTGGGCGTATTTATAATCTGAAAATGCTCTGCGAAGATATTCACTAGCTTTGATGGTTCTGAAACAATGGTATTGTTCATTTTAACATGCAATACGGGATCATTTTTATTTCGTAACTTCGAAACATAACTCCAAAATTTAGCAGGGTTTGACTTTAAATCTTGATCGATTGACTTGTACCATTTTTGTCTATCAATTTTAATAGTTACTTTTACCAATCTTCGGTAATCTGAGAAACATTGATAATACAAATCAGTCGAGTGTTTTTTGAAAAGTCGATAATAATGTTTCTTTTTCCTTATATATAATTTGAGCTCTCTTGAAAACCAAGCCGGATATTTTGGTTTAACAGCAAATGTTTTAGGGATTGACTTATTGATTGCATCACTAACTAAGTATGCAAGATTTTCAACAGCAGTGTCAGGTGATTTTTGATTATACACTGTTGACCAGTCAGATGAAGCTAAAGTGTTGTATAGTTTATAATAGTCACCTTTGTGATAGCATAAACTTTCTGTTGGGAACTGAGTACCTTCGCTCACTTGGCTTATTAAATTCATAACAATAGGGGGATGATAATTATCTATATTCACCAATGCATAATCCGGTATTGATACAGTGATCTCATCCAGACTTGTAAAAACTAAGTCTAATAAATTTTTACTAGGGACAGTGTCATTGATTTGAGACAAATTTAGAAAAGAGCATGTTTGGTGTACAATTTCACCTTTAATTTTATGATAGTGATATAAATTAGGTGCAACACCTGCCAGCCAATTGAAACCAGGGATATTAAAATCACCGAGTAAAATGACCTGAAAGTTATTACAATCTAAATTATTTTCGAGAAAATTAAAATACTGCTGAAATGCAGCAATACTCGTATTGGGCGCAAAATAATGGCATCCAATTAAAATTGGCTGAGCATTTTTGAGAGTTAACTCAATCCACACACATTCATCTGTCTGTTCAAATTCAGGTCTACGTTTATGCCTGACACTGTTGTTGATGGCAATTAGGGACCCCCCTCCGCGAGTCTGGCTAACTAGTGAATATCTTCTGTCAGATCTGTACACCTGATATGTTTCAGGAAAATAATTGTGATCATAATGATCATCATTTAACCATGTTTCAGTAAGACAAATGATGTTGGGTTCATTTGTGTTTATATTGTCAAAAAGGTCCGTGGATTTAGTTCTTAAACCACGAACATTTTGGTAATAAATTTCAGAGCCTAAATTGCTATTACTAAACATAGACTGATCCATATAATCACAACTATTTGTCATTTAGGGTTAAGGAGAGCCCCCTCCAAGGCTGCTTTTAGAAGATGTTCTGGCTAGCAGCGTATCCATAATCTTCCTAGGGGAAGATCTACTGGATTTTTCAGGAGTTTTACCCTGCGATTTCGTTGTAGGGCTACCTACCGGGCTGGAGGGCACGATTTGTACAGAAGTTTCTGAATAAATCTGGTCCTCCTGTAGGCGGCCACGGAAAGGAAAAAACAGCACCCCGCTTGGCCAGATATCTACATTATTAATAAGAGGGAAGTCTTCCTCACAAACAGAAATATGAAAACTGGCATAAGAATTAAATTTAGTTTTCAGCCTTGTTACTGCAAATGTTTTGAGCTTTACCTGAGTACTTAATGATTCTGCTATATCTTCTGCCTTTACAGTGTTACCATAGCGTGACACGAATAAGGCTTTACCTTTAGTCGGTTTGGCAACAATAATAATAATAATAATAATAATAATAATAATAATAATAATAATAATAATAATAATAATAATAATAATAATAATAATAATAATAATAATAATAATAATAATAATAATAATAATAATAATAATAATAATAATAATAATAATAATAATAATAATAATAATAATAATAATAATAATAATAATAATAATAATAATAATAATAATAATAATAATAATAATAATAATAATAATAATAATAATAATAATAATAATAATAATAATAATAATAATAATAATAATAATAATAATAATAATAATAATAATAAATGTCCGCCGGCGTGGTCTTGTGGTTAGCGTCGCTGACTACAGATCCGTCGGCCCGGGTTCGATTCCCGGTACCTCCTCGGATTTTTCTGAGGTAGGGAGGTCTGGTAGGGGTGCACTCAGCCTCGTGATTCCAAATTGAGGAGCTACTTGATAGAGAAGTAGCGGCTCCGGTCATGAAAACCACCAATAACGGCCGTGGGTGTCGGCATGCTGACCACATGCCCCCCAATCCTGCCATCTGCCTACGGGAGATGACGCAGCGGTCGGGTGGTAGGCCAAGTCCCTCCAGGGATGTAGCGCCACGGAGTTTAGTTTAGTTTAATAATAATTAATAATAATTTTATTTTCTTGTCATTGAACCGTTTAGGTAATAGACAAAGTCAAGATTACAAAACGATATAATGTATGTATATATATATATATATATATATGAAGTCAAGTGACAGCATGGGCACCGGGCAGGATTGAGTGAAGCCCATCGTCTGCTAATTCCCCCACAGTATTACGTGAGCCAATCAGATTCATTGGTGGATCCACGCACCACCTCTACAGGCCGGTGGAACCGATGCCAAAGCGTTGTGGAAACTGGTGGCACCGATGACGTCATTACTTAGCTTTGGAACAAAAATGCTGCCAGCGCTTTCACAGCGTTGAGAAACGGAACACGCTGATTGTGAGTGAAACGAGAAGGGGCGTAAAGTACACGATGAGCACGAGTCAGAAACAGTAAGTTAATATAGGCTAATTTTGAGATATTTATATGATGACGTGTTAAGATAATAATTCTTGGTGTTTTCTATTTCACACATAATTATGAATTTCAGGTCAACATGTACAGTAATACCGGCACCTCACATCATTCTATATTTTGAGGTTAGGGAATTATTTACAGTTTACCCTTCAGACTGATAAATTACTGTTTTTAATTGTATGTTTTATTTATTGTAGGTATGGGCTACTCGTGCCAAAGAAAGGCCACCAAGGACCTCTAAAACCACGTCTGGCAATTTTCGGCGATAATAGTGACTCAGATAATGAGGGTGGAGATTGGGTAAAAAAGGCGTTAAAGGTAAACAAATTATGCCACAACAATTCTGTTGCACCGTGGTTCAACTCTTACGGTGCTTGGAGAACTCGGCTTCCCGAGAACTCTTGGGCAGGACCGGGTAAACCTGTACCGGTACTTGGCATGACCCAAACCATAATTTCCAATGTTAGGTTAGGAGCGTTGATATTACATTAGCAATGGCAGTAAGCACTGCCAACATAATCCGGGACCCAACAAGTACAGGATTGCCCAGGGCCGAATAAAGAAAGAAAGAGGCCCCTAGCAAATGTAAATATTAAATTAAAAATTATGAAGGGATTGTGGGACTGGTATTTTGGTTGATTCCCCCCCCCCCCATGAAAAATAGCCAAGTAAGATGTAATATTGTTCTTCAGAACCTGTAGCCTATAATCCACTATATATATGTGTGTATGTATGTCAACCTGACTGTGATAGAGCTAACCTTGGGTAGTAAGTTGCTATTGTATTGCTGCAACATCTTTACACCTTAAACTTCATTATTATTACCTGGTGGCTAACCTAATCTAACTGTTCATGGTTGTCTGGAATTAAAAACTTAACCAGCCATTGCACTTGTTTGCGCAAGTGTGATGCTGGCATCATGGGAAAAGGCCAGAAGGGCCAGTGAGATGACAGTAGCCAGTGGGAGCCGTCCTTGCAGAAATTGAAGTAACTTAGCTGTGCTACAAAACCCAATGATAATTAATCATAAAAATATAAAAATACAAAACAGGTTACCAGTAACTTAATAATAATAATAATATAATAAAGTTGCCTGTTTGATGGTAAAGGAGGGATGATTCTTGAACGAAATTTACATATAATTTCGGTTATTAATACTCCTTTCTTCCCATTTTAGTTTTTTTTTTATTTATTTATTGTTCGGAACATGTATTAATATGTGCATTAACATTGTCAAAATTTAATGCAAAAAATTAAATTACGAAATTCCTACTCGTATTAAACAAACAAATTCTAGTGTTACATTGTTGAATTGAAGAATAACATTATTATGCTGTGTATATGTAAACACAACTCATTTCTACATTAGACATAAGTTAATGTGAGATATTTGGGTTCTGTTAGAGGTAGATTAGTGTTTCGTCTAGTCTTGTATATATATAATCACTGGACGGGTATTTTAGTAAAGAAAATTTGTAAAGTTGTTCAAATTTGAAAACATTTGATTCCGAAGATATTAGGCTAGTTGGGTAATCAATATGTTTTTATACAGATTTTTGTATTATTCTTTTTTGCAAAAGGGAAAGTGGCTCAAGAAATGTTTTAGCAAAACCTCCCCTGCATATTGTTAATTAAATATTGTCTCAAATTCCTTCTAAAATTATTTCCATTTAATATTGTTATTTGTTGGGGGAAAGCGTTAAAAAAAATTGTGCCCTTAATAAAAGGACTATTTTCAGTTGTTTTGTAACTCCTATCTACTCTGTAAAAATCATTTTATTCCTGATGTTATAATTATGAATACCGTAGCTGAATTTTTACTTTTATATATTGTATCTTGTTTTACTAACATCATTACTCATTAAGAGCATAAATGGTCAGAATATTATAATTCATGAAGATATCGCTACAAGATGATCTAGCTATAATTCTTAATGATTTCTTTCTGAGAATAAAAATCCTGTCCATATGAGTTTTGCAAGCTCTACCCGATAATAGTGGGCCATACAAAAGATACGGATACATTATCGGTGACCCATAGTAATCTGCAATATTAGAGTTAATTTTTATTAGTTTTTAGTTTAGAGAGGAATTTTGGTACAAGAGTAGCAGTGAAATCCATTGCGGCACTGAGCAGCTTGATAGCGAGGAGAAAGGTTGAAGGCTAGGAGAAGGGGGCCGAGGTCTCCATGACAATGGACTGGAGAGTGGGCAGAGTTTAGCAGATGGCACATATTTGTTTTATGCTGAATAATTTATGAAATTCTTGAAACTAGGCCTAATAGGTTATCGGTAAGATTGAATGTGTTCGAATGATGCTGGTGCAGGCACTTAGAGAAATTAGGGATTAGTTTAAGAAATGAGTGTATGGTTTTCACGGTTTCAGCAGGCCTTTTATATAATCTAGTATTTCAGAGCGAGCCAGCCATTCATATAGCCTAGCATTTTAAAGCGAGCTGCACATTAACATATTGCCCAATAATCTAGCACTTTACCTGGGTGTGATATTTTGGTTTTAGAAATACCAAAAAAAAAACAGCCAAGTTTGATGTTAGCCTATATTATTCTTTAGAACCTATACATTCCATAAGCAAGTCTTATATTTGTACAAAGATTCTAAATATAAGTAAGATCATGAAGAAGTGAGCACAAATGACTCCGTAAACTGCTGTTAAATCACAATATTCATATGCTGGGCGATGCTCTACTATCAGTCTGGGAGTGGATGTTGGGTGTCATGTGTCATGAATTTGTTAATTTGGTCAACCATTGATGTAATGCAAGCTGTATTTAAATGAATCTTCAGCAGTAAGATCTTTGCCGGGACTGTTGCTGGGCAGAACCCAGAAACAAGTGTCAAGTTCTTTTATTTCTGCTGAAATTATGGAAAACTGTAATGTATTAAATACAATAAAGCTACCAAAATATTTTTTAAAAAATCATCACCTATATTTTTTGCACTGATTCCTGTATGAATTTCAAATGCAGATCATATAATTATTCTAACTAATAGTGGTTGTATTATTTCTATACTACAGCGAGATGCTGAGAAAAGTGTTAAGAAGCAGACAAAACTGGAAATGCAAAGAGCACTGGAGCAAGATCCTACAGTTTACCAGTATGATGAAGTGTATGATAAAATGGAAGAACGGAAAACTGAAACAAAAGCACTGAAGAAGGATCAACAGAAGAAGGTAAATAGTGGCCTTCAATTTCTGTACATGTACTATGGAATATGAACCACATTTATGAAATTTATTAGCATATTTAATTACTACACCAAACACTAGGCCTGATGTCAAAAGAGTCTCCGCAGTGAGGTGAATGCGCTAACACGCTCACGGGTTGGCAACGGATCCCGCTAATTAAAGCCGGTCTCCGTAGCCGCGGTAGCTAAGTCTATCACAGTATCATGATGAGGACATGTCGAATGTAGAAACCGTTCACGAAATTTAAGTTTTACGTTTTCCGTAAATTTATGACCCTTACGGAATACATGTTCAACTAAAAACATTCTTTCTTCGATGGTTAACATGGTCAGCCTAGAGCCCAGCCATTAAGGTTCATGTAGACAACAGTTGTAAACTATAGTCACATAAGAAATGCTTAAAAATATGGCGATTTCACAGAATGTTCTGGTAATTAATTATGTTTACCGGTATATATGATTCACCGACATGAAGGTTAAGCTACATAGTTTTAGAGTGGCCATGTAAGTTACTAACCGAACACAATCTGTCTAAGAGCCTACATTAATACGGTATACTCATTTTTGGTCTCAAAAGCAGTGGCGACTCATGATTGGGAAGTTAGGTGAAGAGCTAGTAGGAAAGAAAAAATGTATGTACACATGCTTATACAATTTAAAACTTTCTTTTTACCTTCGTCTTTCCAATGGGAAAATGTTGTTTCTAATAAAACACACACTATATCATAAGCAAGATTCATATTTAAAACATTACAGCACTAAACACAATAAAGAAAAGAGCAAGCTGTACCTGCTTCTCATGTTGGAAGAAGCGATGAGTAAAGAATGTTGTCTACTTCATGGCGAGCTCTCTCCACAGACAAGTAAAGCGGGTGGCTTAATGGTTGTCATAGTATCCACTTTCTGATAATATAGGCTGTCCAGGGGGGTGCCACATCCCACCATTCAGTTAAGCTCCGCTCTAGAAGGGGAGAGCAAGAAGAGAATACTATTCTTCACCAAGTTGGCCGGTCTGATCATGCTACTTGCTGCTACAACACATGACAGCGCATTCTGGAAGTAGGAGAGCGCAAAGGGGAACTATTCATTTTCACTAAGCCGGCCTGCCTGGTCTCGCTCTTGCTGCCACAACGCAGTACAAAAACAGGGAAATACATTTCAAGTAAAAACTAACGTACAAGATAAGGAAAATAAACTATAAAAACTAAGTCTGGTAAGGTAAAAATAGGCACTTCACCTACTTTCCCTGAATAGCCGCCACTACTCGAAAGCAAGTATGTATAAAAATGTATGATTCTGATTACGTGACCATCTTTCTGAAAGTTGAAGCTGGAACTAATTGAATAACTGCTCACTACAAACTGAACAAAGGCACCAAATGGTAACATAAAACTTAATCTAAAACATAGGCTTATTCATAGTTAGTATAGTAATACACTTAACTGTTATTATACACGGCACAAGACTTACTAGGTTACTCCACACATTTTTTGACACTCAGTTCCTAATACTCCAATACTTCTTTGATGAGTAAATTTGATTAGCCATTTGATTAGCTAGTCTTCTAGAACTTCTTGTGATCTGGTTAGCACAAAGGAAATCCAGACCAGTATGCTGTCTTCAGCACAAGTATTATTGAAGATCTCCAACTTGAATTCATCATGCATCATCAAGTAGGTCATGTGAACAAATTTCATAATATGGTGAATCATGATACGAGTTTTGAAGCAATTGAATTGAATTCATGACTGACATTGCTGGAAAAATTAAAATTACAGTAGAGACCCGCTATTCCGAACTAATTGGGACCGAACACTGTTCGGTTTAGCGGGAATTTGGAATAGGCGGATTTCATGAATCATATCAATGTATTGACTTGTTAAGGCGTAAATTAAGTGCGGGGAATTGTATAAATGGAGCAGACATGTTCTGTAGATAAACAAACACTAATTTTACTTTATGGGTTATGTTTCATTTGCAAAATGCAAATGAACTCTCGTTCAGTACATAGTGATCTGTCATGAAATGGATTGAAACATCATCAATTTTAATTCGATTATCAAATCCTAATTGCAGCCATATATGATTGCATCTTCAAATTGCTTCCAGTGTAATTCACATAATTTCATCAATTATTTCATTATTTAGCTGAAAGGGAATAATTTCCACATTTTTAGAGAAATTTGTGATTTTTTGTTCAAAATTTTGCATGTAGTGGAAAACAGGTGCCTCTATGTATATTAATTTGTCAGTTTTAAAATATATGACATTTTTTTATTGTAAAGGATAAGACATGTTTTTCATTCATTCAAATTCTTATAATTTCTTTACTTTGTAATTTTGTTCACAGCCTCGTTACATACAGTCACTGTTGATGCAAGCTGAGCGCAGAAAAAGAGAACAAGAAAGGAGAGTAGAACGTGATGTGCAAAAAGAGCGTGAAGCTGAAGGTGAAGAATTTAAAGATAAAGAAGCCTTTGTGACCTCAGCATATCGCCAAAAGCTTGAAGAATTTAACAAAATGGATGAAGAGGAGAGACGTCAAGATCAAATTGAAGGTAATTAAATTTTCATTGCCAGAATATTTTATTAATATTATTAAATATGTTATAATACTTCACAAATGGACCAAAATCAATGTAGTGTAATTGTATTTACGCAAAATTAATTTTTCAGCTCTCACAGATGTCTCCAAACAGAATGACTTAGGTGGTTTCTACCGTCATTTGTATCGGGAAACTGTATGTAAGGAAGAGCCCAGTAGTGAAGTGAAAATCAAAAAAGAGAAACCAGATGATGAAAAGAATGAAGCAGAAAATTCTGAGACCTCTGAGACTGCAAGATCATCAACACATCGAACAAAAGAGCAGCGAGTAGAAAAGAAGCAGCGACACTACCGTAAGCGAAGAAGTTCTTCTTCTGAATCAGAAAAGGAAGAAAATAAAGAAACAACTGTTGAGAAAAATCTTGATGCGGATTCTGACTTCACAGGCAACAGCTCTAGTAGCAGTAGTGACAGTGATAGTGATTCCAGTGTTGGCGAGAAAAGTAAAAAGGAGAAAAATAAAATTGAAAAACAGGATAAGAAGCCAGAAGAAACTGTAGTTACACAAGAAACCTTCACATCTGGGTCTGAGGAAGGAGAAATTATTGAAGCGTCTGAAGAAAAGAAACGTACAAAGAGGAAGCATAGCTTGGAAAATTCAAATGATCACAGTCAGAATGATGGTAAGAAAGCTAAGGATGGTTTAGGAGATGCAAATGGAGAAAATGAGAAGAGCACAGATGAGAAACAATCAGATAAAGAAAATAATGAACCAGAGGTGCCTAAACGTTCAATTTGGGAAAAAAGAACAGTTGGTCCTGTATTTGAAGCAGCCCTTCAAAGGTATTTTGCAAGAAAAGCTGCTAAGTCAGAAGGTAATTACAGTGTAACCTGAGTATAAAACTTGAGAACAAATGAGAAATTTGCACATACGAACATAATTATAATGAACATTAGTTTTTTCTTTCTGCAAGCTTTTAGGACTTCTAGTGCACAGTTTCAAGGATTGTATACACAACTATAGCATTTTATTTATTTTTCACAAACAAGACATTTTCTCATGCAATTTTGTGCATCACTTATGCAGTGCACATTTCTGTTAGCAAGAATCTATCATTTGTAATATGTGGGAAGTTTAAAGTTTGAAACAGTGTTCAAGAAGATTTTCCCACGTAAAATCATTTTTTGTTCTATTTTTAAATATCCTATAGTAATTATTTTAAAGGAGAGATGTGAACAAATACAATGTATTGTATTAAAAAATAAATTTATGTTAACAATTTGCAAACTATTAAGTAAAAAATGTTAGTACTGTAGGCTGATAAGACCATGTCCAAAAGCTGAAGTCGTTAACTATATGTTAGAGACTAGCAATTTGATTACTATTAACTACATAATACCAGCTTTCAATGTGTATGCTTCTATCATTGCTTCCATTTGTCTATAGATTATTAAGGACGCTATGGTTTAGTCTACAAGTCATTCACAATTGCTGGATACTAACAAGGGTCCTAATAGTGAGTTCTTATCGAAACTTGTCTTCAAATTTTGTTGACAGAACCTGTATCTTATAAGAAGGTCATATACCAAAAAGTAACTGCTTTTTTTAAATTAGAAGTTCGTGAAAAGTGGACGGAAATTTGTACTTAAACAATAGGGGAATGGATAAGTAGCGAGGTGTTGAATTGGGCAGCCATGACTACTGTACGAGCAACTGTAGATCATGGTGCATTGCTATCTAGATAGCGAGGGATGTCCAAATGCTAGAGGCCAGATGCTTTACCTGGCGATTTGCAGCCTCAAATTGGGAATCTTCCAGTTAGAAAAAATAAAAAAAGCTATGAATTATGTACCTTTTCATTGTGACTTCTGATGACACTTCTGGTTATTTGCTCAATGATATATTTTACTTCAGTTGAAAATATAGTTTTCAGACAGCCTTACTTCACATTCATTTAATTCTTTCTATAATGAATTACTTATGATTTACTGATCTCTTAGTAACATGTACTTTTATGCAGTACATGTTTTCTTATTAAGGGAAGAAAATACATTAGCATAGATTAGGAATACTGAATTAGGAGTTATGAAAATAGGTGGATCCCTAGAACATATAGAATAACATGCACTTAAACAAAGATTTGGTACAGTGAGTAATGATCAGATCTTTTAATTTCGATCGCAAGAGAGAAATCTTAATAGGCTGGTTGGAATATAAGAGACTGCACAATGAAAGTAAAACACAAGACCATTAACTATGATGAATTAACCTTTGATTCACCACTGTCTCGAGAATACACTGCCTGTCCTATGCTATTTTTTAACACTAAGTTCAGCATATTGCTCAGTTCTAGAATTTCTCCAGTAGAGGCAACACCGTCTGCACCTAGATTGCTTCGCATCTTCTGCTATAACATTGTTGATATAGTGTTTATCTAAGTAATGTTGTGTTGTTTATAGGCATCAACTTTGAGGCTGCTTTGCATTTTCATCACCCCCAATAATAGGCCTAATAATAATAATAATAATAATAATATACTGTATACATACTTCCTAGTTCCCACAATTATCCAAACTAATGATAAAAAGAGAATATCTGTGGTATGAGCTCTCACATAGAGAGTAAAAAAGGCCACCTTTCTGTGGCACGAACTGTAATGAAGAAGGACTTTCAACATAAATTATATTAAACTTAATGTTAGTTAGTGCATGTTAGTGGTATGTATGTATTATTATTAATTTATTTTTACTAGCGATGTTAAGGCCATAAGGCACCAGTAAGACTATACATGTATGTAATGTCTTGTTAGAAGATAATAATGGTAAATTGTTATATGCTTTTTGTAAATCTAAGCAGGGAAGTGCACATTCTTTAGGCATAAAATCCCATGAAATTCGAGCAGTGAAAGAATTTAAAGAAAAATTACCACAAGGAGCAACATCTAGCATCACACTTTTCAACATTTATATCAACGACCTACCAGACAAGTTAAAAAAAGTCGAAGGTATTAAGGTGAGCATGTTCGCTGATGACGTCGTTATCTGGACTTCAGCCAGTAACAGAAGCAAGAAACAGAAAGAAAGGCTAGAACAAATTATGAATGCAGCATTAGAGGAACTTATCTCATGGACGACTGAGAACAATATGATCGTCAGCAAGACAAAAACTGTATATCAGTTTTTCACACTTAAAAATGAAAATACTGAGTTCAAACTCACACTAGAAGACGACCCTCTAGAAAAGAGCAACAGCACTAAATATCTTCGTGTGACACTTGATAGTAAATTAAATTGGAAAGACCACGTTAGGAAAACATCTGAAAAAGCAAATAAACTGATTAACTTGATGAAGAGACTAGCAGGCGCCAAATGGGGATGTAAACAAGACACACTCAACATCACATATAACACATATGTGAAACCTATAATTAAATATGGAAGTGAGGTAGTAGTCACAGGAAATAAAACATGCCTAGAACAACTGGAAAGAACACAAACAAATGCCTTAAGACTAATATCTGGAGCAGTTAAAACAACACCAATCACAGCATTACAGTTATACACAAATAATTTACCAATACAAAGAGAAATACAAAAACAAGCTGCAGTAAACCTAGTTAAAATGGAAGTGTCACAAAGAGCAAACTGGATACCCAGAATAAGCAACAACGAACGACTAAAAACACAAGAAACACCTATAACCACTAGCAGAAATATTTTGAAGGCACTATGTATACCATCTGAAATTGAAACCACCCCTGACCCAATAAGCCCATTAGACTACACTTCAGTTCCTACCAACCTGTCTCTTCCAGATAACCTCAAAAAGAGAGATGGTATCCCAGCAATGGTGAGAAGCTCAGCACTTAGCATGCTAAATGAGGAATACCCCGAAGATCAGTGGTTAAGAGTTTTCACAGACGGCTCACAAATAGATGACAGAGGAGCAGGCGCTGGAGTTTTCTGCAGATTATTCTCACAATATGCTTCAGTAGGCAGATATCAGAACAACTTTGATGGAGAAATAGAAGCCATCCATCTAGCCCTACAAAACCTGATTTATAGAGTCAAATCTTTTGAAAAAGCAGTTATACTCTCAGATTCACTAGCTGCTATACAAGCGGCATCCTCAAATACCAAACCACATTCATCTAGAATTCAGGACATTAAACAACTGTTAACAAAACTAAGGACTTTAAAGAAAAGCATTACTTTCCAATGGATCCCTGCACATGTAGGACTAGAAGGCAACGAACTGGCAGATAGATTGGCCAAAAAAGGTACTAGAACCTACATGAAATCCAAACCTCTGACAGTAAACTCGATAAAGAAAATAATCTCAAACAAAACCCTTGAAATATGGAAGAAAGAAACTACTCAACTTACTAAAATGAAGAAGTGGGAAAGAATAAATGACCTTTGGGACAAAAACAAGAGCAGACCGAGGAAGGAAGCGGTAGCAAATTTCAGACTGGAAACAGGACATGACTGTCTAGCTGCACATCTGGATAGAATGAAAATATACCCGACAGAAGAGTGCACCATCTGTAAGGCTGCCGGATCGGTGATGGACTCGAAGCACCTGCTTCAGTGCACAGGACTCAGCACAACTCAGCAAAAACAAGGCAACCTACCAGCTCTATACTGGACAGCCAGAAACAAGATGAACCAAGACTCTGTTCCCAAATAATTGTTTATTGTATATTATTATTGTTATTTGTGCATTTCTGTTGTCTAAAGATACCAAATTTTGTATTGAAGTTATATCCAAACAACAATAAAATAGAGCAGGTCTGTCGAGCAGTACTCTGAAAGCATGAAGTCATTCCCTACTTCCCCTCCCTTCGTGACCTCCAAAGCGTAGCGATTGGTTCATTTGTGCAACTGAGTGCTGCTTGACAGGCCTGAAATAGATAATTGCTCCATAGTGAATGAGGGTGGAGATGGTAGCGACTTATTGTGATGAATCGGTTTCAATACCCGTATGGTATGCAGCTCCTGTCAAAACATGCATCTCCTTTTGTTGGTGCTTTCCAGTTATACATACTATTGAAGAGTGAATGTTTTTGAAATGGTTTAGGCCTTCAAGTGTATCAAAACCCTTCAGTAAACTGCAGTTGTTGGTATAGATTGCAATCCGAAACAACAGTCTGTTAGATGTTATAGTCGCCTCGCTCATAGTGTTGACTGGCGGCTCGCTTTGTTCTCCTATCACAATGTTTGTTGTTACTGTAAAAGGTTTTCTCAAGGAAACTGCTGACTGAATTCGTGTTGCCAATTCTCTCATTGTTAATTAAAATGTTAACAAGTGTTTTGTTGCATCTATATCTTCTCGCTCTTTTTTAATACTATGCAGTGTGGCAACTATGCCAAACTAGGTCAGGTGGCGACTTCTTTGATGTTAACTGTCAACGCAATGAGCGAGGCGACTATACGTTTTAATACCACCTTATACCCTAAATTTTATTTATTGCCAATATCATTTACAACTTATGTTTATTAATTGGGTAAATTAAATTTACAAAATAAATTAACTTATCTTAATGCATGAAATTCTTATAATATGATTGTCAATGACATATCTCTGCTTATGTTTACTATGTCATTAAAAATTAAAATGACTAGGATCAATATATGGTATAAAAGTAGCTTACTAAATGTTATAGTAGAATGTAATGTTGAGGGTATAAAGTGGTATTAGAAAGTAACATCTATTACTCACCCTCATTGGAAATATGAAGTTTTTGAATAGTCTGTTGTCTGAATAAGTGACAAGTGTAGTTGAGTTCAGTTTAGGAAAGAAACGAAGTTTGGAAATGGTGCAGGAAAAAATCAGTGATTATTTCTATTAAGGTATGTAACTGCATTGTTTTTCTATTATCATACTTCTTTCCTAAATTTTAATGTTATTTTGTACATATTCGAAAATCCAAATCATCCTCAGTCCCAAGTAGTTTGGATAACTGACGTTTCACTGTAACAGTATTTCTTTATTTTTTATTGCCTTAAGGAGGTAAATTACAAAAACATTCACTGTGAGTACCAACCACTTGACTACCTTATTGGACTGTGTTTAATAAAACAACTAGAATTACAGAAATTACTATACAGTTTAATCTCAATATAAAAGAACTCAGTTTAGAGTACTATTCAGCATTAAGTAAATATTTTAAATCCACATTCAAATCACATATATTATAATAGAATGATTATTTCACTTTTACAGTTCCATTACTTATGAACATTTCAGTAATATGCATGAAAAATTAAAAATTAATACTTCACTTTTACATCTTATATTTTGTTTCCAAATATTTATGAACTATATATTTATATATTATTTAAATCTTTTTCCTCTGCTATTTTGGTGAGAACAATCAAATATTGAATCTTATCTACTTCAAAAGTCTAGCAATCAATAATGAGAGAATACAATATGGTACCTGCATGGAAGAACAATTAGTTTCTCGATGCATTGCATCAGGGTTTGAATCAAACATTTTCACAAGGGGGGAAATTAAATGTGGGTCCATTGTACTAGCATAATTACATTTTGCTCCAAATAAAAATATTTGTAACGAATACCCACTGTAAACTGCACTTTTTAAATGAGAAGATTATGACTAACCTTTACTTTTTAGATCTTTTAACATAGACCGACCATAAGAATATTCAGAAATACACACTAACGGAAGATATCCACAGTTACGAAATCAGAAATGTCAACAACATCTGTGAGCTGCCATTTGCCAGACTGGAGAGAGACATTATCAGGGGTATTAATGCTTACAGTCATCTACCAGTTTGTTATAGCAGTCTGGATGCAAACCATTTTAAAAGAAAGATCAGGAATTGTCTACTTGATACCCATTTTATAGTGTAAATGAATTTTATATCTCTGAGGTTACAATGTAAAACAAAATTCTTTTAATGTATTTTTTCTCTCTTGACAATGTCTTTTATACCTATGTATTTATAGACAGAAAATAAATTGAATTGAATTGAATACCAGACAGTTGAAAAGAAAATTTTTTGAATGGATATAAATAGCCCTGTTCTTTAATAATAAGAGTGCGCTCACTGAATTTACAGGAACAGTTTGCTTTGATGTAACAAAATGCTGGAAGACTTTTCTGTGAGGAGTGTCTTTTGCGGAATGAGGTCCAGCCTTTATCCATCTGCTGCAAATCTTTCGGCGGGAACATGGCCCATTAATGTTCACAAACATCACCAACGCTAGTGATTTTGTTTGCATCCGATTCCTTAATTTAGTTAGAGTGTTATTCATGACACTAAAACCCCTTTCACATCCTGCAGAAGATACTGATATTACTTTTATTCTTTGGACCAGTTCCTTTAATGTTTCACCAATAAATTCACTTTTCTTCACTTGCTTGAACAGATGAAATTCTTTCAACATTGTCATAAACAATAGAATTGTCAGTGTTTGAAGGCACTAATTTCAAAGTGACACATAAGGACTCAATTTTTTTCATCACCAAATAATATTAATTCATTTTCTTTCTGTGGTCACCACATTTTGTTTAAAACTTCACAGTCTTTAAAAAATGAACTAGCAATTGAAAATCTTGTGGTCATATTATCCACTAATCCACTGTTTCTTAAATTTGTGAATAATTTTTCAGCTGTGCTCGAAGGTTCAGAGATAGGGTGACCTTTGAATGTTTTAAAAGTTGAAAATTCCACTTGGGCGGCTTGAAGATGAATGCCACTTCTATCTTTCATTGCAATCAATGTATCAATGCAAAGTTTTATTTCTGAAGATCCAGTTATAACATCAGATTTTCTACGCTGCAGATACTGGAAAAGTGACTTTATTGTTTCCAGAACATCACTAAATAGAACTATTTCCATGATGAAAATCCATGAAGTCATTTATTGGAGGAATCCACAAAATTTTGCTCTGCTATGTGAAGGCAATGAACGATCATTTTCTCCATTTTAAAGATACTGAATAACTTAATAGGCTATCACACGTCTTAACATCACAATTTCCACTACCAGTATATGTTTCACTGTCACTTGTCCCTGCCACTATTGGAACATTTACCTGTTCAGTTGAAGACATGGCCCCATTGGCCCCATTACCTGACCTTTCAGGATCTGTCACTTTATGCTTCTTTATTAAATATTTATCCATGTTAATGATAAATTTAAAAAACATCCACTCTCTGTAAAATACATTGACAGACTACCACAGAATGTGCACGAAACACCAATCACTACTGCATTCATTGTCATAGCAAACATTCTTTAACCGCTGCTGGCAAAAATAAACAAACACAAAGCAGTAATATAAACCTTATATACATTGTTGCGCTTCGGTTACACCGAAATGCTTGTTGGTAAATTTTGGTGCTAAGCATTGTGCTGGTGATACCGTTACGCTAGAAAACAGCATTATGAAGAACAATAATTGCATTGGAATTTTAAATTTAAGTTTATGAAATGTAAAAGAATATATCCCTGGCATGGAAGGCATTTTTATTTCCAAAGCCTGGGAAATCATCTGACGAGAGGGGGAACCCCCATCCCCCCCTTGTTGATTCGAACCCAGCATTGCATCAGAAAAAGGTATTGCGGAATATGGAAGGACTCAAGAACTCATTACCGTATATTCCCCAAGAGACTACAAGATCATTCATATGGCATAAACAAGAATGAGCAGCAGCAGCCACAAGGGCAATCTTCACCAGAAAGAACCTACCAGATCTGTTATTAGATACAGCACTCACATTTTTTAAAACAGTGATATCTCCCATAGCAACATTCGGCCTGGAACTTATATGACACAAACTATCATTAAGGGACCTAGAAAAGCTACAAAGAGTCAAGTCATGCTTCCTAAGAGTAGGGAAAACTGCACAATCAAGAATGGCCCACGAGCTGGCTAGGGAAACTACATTAATGACATGAGAACTCAAATGCTGCTGCCAGCAACAGAAGCCTGCACTAAACTCTTAGAACAAAGAAAAGTAAAAAGACAAGAAATAGACCTGGCCTTCTACACCATGGATGCCATGCTGGAGAGAAACTGGATAAAGAGAATCAAGAGCAGACATGTCATCACATGTTTCGCCATTCACAGTTTCCACCACAAGATATGCTGTACTAAGAACTACCACAGCCCTGACAAGAGATGTGTGTGTGATCTGTGCGGCCAAAGATATGAAAGATACCACCTGGCAATATGTCGTAATAGGGTAAAATCCATTAGTGAATATAGCAAAAGCTAAAACATTGTTAAAACTTTAATACCCATTCAGGTACCATTTATTTATTTACTATTTATTGCATCATATATACTGCATGCTGTAGTACAGTCGGTCAAATAAAAAACGTCGGGACTCATATGCAGTAAGAATTAAAGTTTCAACGCATTAGTTCACAAGTTTCCTATAAAAACATAAAATACAGGTCATTTTCGGAACATATGAGGCCATGCGACAGGAGGGAAAAAATGAAGAACGAGGGAAAAATGAAAAACACGGAAAGCGCAATACACGATATTCAACTTAATGTATTGTCACAATTCATTTTGCTTTGTGTCATCGGACCACATGCAAATGCTAGCTTGAGAGAAAGTGTAGTTAGGGCTGTAATTGAACTGCATTTTTCGGCCTCTGAAGCAGCGAGAAGGTTCCATATTTCTTAAAGAGGTGGGTACTTCACTGGTATAATGCGACCGGAAGTTTTCATAGGATCTGATTGATTGCAGAAGTTGAACGTAAGTTATTGATTTTGCACTACAAGTACCGGTATTATAAAATAAAATCTTTAAAAAATGCTCCTTGAATAATCATATTCCTTGCGAATTTATTAATTATTAATATTATAAGAATTTGCAACCAAGAATATGGCGGATGTGAGACATATAGCCACAGCCTTCTATACACGTTTGTTTTGGAACAAAACTGACTAAATAATCAAGAAAATACTTGGATAGACAAGAGGCAGTTGTGAATCTAACCTTAAGCCTTCCTGTACATGCGCATATGCTCGTTCGTGATACTTAATCAAATACCGCCCGACGTTTTTTATTTGACCGACTGTACCTTCAAATTTAAGTTTTCATGTAATTCTAAATATTGAAAACTAGGGATGGTACTTTTTTGCTGTGTGTGTGAAAATAAATGTACAGTACTGTACATTCCACTGTTGATACATGGCTATATTATTTTATTTACATAAAATTAAATAAAAATTGTTTACAGTGGATATTTATTTGTAATCACAACAAAAAATAACATAATATATATTATTAATAATATATAATATATAATAATAATATATTATTTTAACTGTACAGGGTGTCCACGCTAGAGGGATCGAGAGTAGTAAAGAACCTGTTTCTCGGAGTGTTCTGTCCCATTGGAGAATCGCTTTATGACCAGGTGGATCCACATTCCACGTACGACGAAAACGGCGTTGCACCCGAGTAACAGATTTCTCTTCTGCTAGCCATAACACGCACTGAACTTTCTGTTGCGGTGTCCACATTTCGAGACAAAAGCTCTTGACGTGCATGCGCATGCGCGTGGAGCTGTCTGAAAAGTGTTGCACAATCTCGGAGAGTTTCCCTTTCCTGTCATATGCAGAATGCAGCAATATCCTTATCTCGTTTTAACTGGCGAGCATTTATTTCTCGATCCCTCTAGCGTGGACATACTGTATATTTGTGACTTTTTTTTTTACAATTTACTGCATTTCATATAAATCTAAGTATAATACAAACAACATGAACTATGCCTAATGTTTAACAGCAGTACTCAATCCCTGCAATATGAGTGACACCCATCAAACTTTCTGAATAGAGATTGAATATGCTACAGTTTAAATAACCTATCTTGTGGGCTAGTATTGGCCATGCTCAAAGGGGTTGATCACCAATGACTTACAGTTTTGATTACCACTTCAAAACTATGTACAACATCATTTTTACTAGTAAGGTTTCAAAAACCTTTAATCCAGATACATTACTGATTTCTGTACAATTCTTTCCTATTATGCTAATAAGATATATTATATTGATTTGCAATGAAAAAGAAATGAACTTAATATATTCTATTACTATACCGATTGTTATGATTTATGAAAAATCATACTTCTTAATTGCATTAGATTATTGCAAAGTTTGAATAGGAATCCAAAAATATGTTCTTTCAAAAAAAGAATCTATAGTGTATGGCACTTATTTAAAAATGGCTTAGTTCTCTAATTACAGATCATCTTACTTAGTGAAAAACATAGTTCATGAGCCAAAGGGTTGATACTGGCACCAGAAACATTTATAAACACTCAGTAAACACAAAGTAAATTGGACGGATTTGTTCCTGAGATGCTCTAGAAAGGCACTAATACTGTAAAAGTGCTCATACTTCTAACTTAATAATCATAAATGGTACTCAGGATGTGTAGCATTCTCCCACATGGAACTATTTACAGGACTACAGTATTTGTTTCTCCTATTTTCATAATAAGAAAAATACATAAAAGTGCAAAATACCATACACACACACACACAAGTATGATCCAAATTTATATCATGCACCTTTTTTTACATGGGTTGTTTGAGCTGCGCTTGTCAAGTTAAGCATGTAAAACGTTTGTTGTTACAAGTGCCTGAACTACTCTTAAGAGAATGTACCTTCCATTATTCATTTGCAGGATTCCAAAAATGCCTTCATACACCCCTCATGATTTTAATAATATTATTTGGAGGCATATCCAAGCAGGTACAGTGCACACCGCTTATTGTGATCACTTTGGGATGCAGCTAGTCTGATAATATTAACCGATTGATAACAGTAGCCAAAGGAATTAAATGAAGGATATTTATTCATATATAAGATAACACTACAAAACAGAATTAAAAATATTTAGCCATAAAATAATATGTTACTGTGAATCAATGAACCACTCATAGGCTAATACAGCAGAACTGTAAGCAGAACTGAATGACGTACAGTATTTGGAAATAAAGATGCAAAAAGGAAAATGTGATAACATAAACCGAATCTTTGATCACAATAAACAGCATATTTTCAATGTGTGAGTATTAATCTGTACAGGATTTCATAAAAGTTATAATATTACCTAAGGAAACCTGCTGGAGCCGTTGAAAAGAAAGCACTCGACTGGAACCCCCAAGGGGCCAGAAAGTGGGGCCATCCAAAGAAGACTTGGAAAAGACTATTGAGGAGGAATGCCTAGAAATGGGGAAGACTTGGAGCGAAGTAAAGAGGTTGGTCACCAATAGGAACAGATGGAAGTGTTTCACGGAAGCCCTATGCTCCAAAAGGAGCAACAGGAATTAAGTAAGATAACATTATCTGTGATTACTAGGGATGGGTCGATACCAGATTTTCTCGATACTCGATACCGATACATGATCTTTTCCTCGTTACTCGATACTTCGATACTCGATACCTTCAACATTTCCAGTTTCAATAAATAGGTACATTAAAAATTAAAATTTGAGAGAATTGTGTAATACCAACTAAATTGATTAAGTCTGCATATTTAATGAGACAACATTTAATATCATCAGTAGCCTATAATTATTTTTAAACTCTACATCAAAACTAAAATTAATTTTTTAAACAGTCCACTTACAAGTTTTTGTTAAAAAATACTAGCATTCTCACTTAATTGCAGAATTGCATAGTTACAAAAGTATCGAAAAAGTATCGAGCGAGTTTTCAGAAGTATCGTTCGATGCCGATACCATGCAAGTATCGAGAGAATCGAGGTATCGAAAGTATCGAGGACCCATCCCTAGTGATTACATTAAGCGGCGTTCACTGTACATGTATTACTTTACTCTCAAACATTAGAGGAGCATTTCATTCATCATTCCTCTCCAAAATTTATGGAAACACAGTGGATAAAGAAAATAGCACCATATGCCAGCAGAGATGTACAGTGTACAGTGAGTAAGAAAAAGACTGTTATTAAATTAATCACCATAGGTCCTTTTTCTTTCCACTGTTATAGTATAATAATAATAATGAAATAGTAACTACTCACAGTGGACCCCATACAACTTCACAAAACAGCATAACGTTTGGACCTTTCCTATTGGCCTTCCTCTGGTGTAACGTGTCTCGACCTCGACTGCCGGGGTTAACTGATGAGACGAGCAGGTTTCCATGTTGCCATCCGGTTGCATCACCATAAACAAGGTGTTTCTACCATGCCTATCAATCCACTCCCTTGGAATGTCATAGCCGGGTTCCTCCTTGTCACACTCCAAGGGAGTGGATTTATAGGCATGGTAGAAACACCTTGTTTATGGTGACACAATCGGATGGCAACATGGAAACCTGCTCGTCTCATCAGTTAACCCCGACAGTCGAGGTCGAGACACGTTACACCTGAGGAAGGAAAATAGGAAAGGCCGAAACGTTGTGCCGTTTTGTGAAGTTGTATGGGATCCACTGTGAGTAATCACTATTTCATAATTATTAAACTGTTATTGCTAGGATACAAGAAATGCAAGTGGATATTTGGAAACTGGTGAAGTATTCCTGAATTCTTAGTTTACTTCAGTGAATGATTATGGTTGCCTTGCAACAGTATTAAAAAAAAAATTAATTTAAAAAAAAAAACCATGGACACTGATAAAATTTAAAGGATCAGACTCATTGGATTAAGCAGGGGGCTCAAGCACGTCCTTTATATATGAATATCTGAAAGTGGCCACAGAATGTCAGTATGACTGACTTTGTGTGTTTCTTTTATTCCTGTTTTACCTTCCCCCCAAGTGCACTCTCTGGATACACCCCTGGGATGAGTCATAATATTTTGACAGAAATCTTACAGTAATGTGAATAATCATTTTAAAATAAATATAATGATAATTTTCTTATTATTTGATGTGTAGAAGTACAGTCCCATATTTTCTTACATTCAATATACATCATGCACTAATAATCAGGATATGCATTATTTACATCTTCTAATATTATTTACAAAGGGGATCAAAGAAAATGAAGGTTCTTGATGCGTTTGAGGATGAAGCCCTAACACAAACAGTTCACTACACCATATGTAGGAAATCCTATGTGCAGTTAACTAAAGAAAGGTGTGATATGAAATGACCAAAACAGCCCTAAAAGTTTAAAAAAGAATTTTGCCATGTAAGTAGTGTAACCACCCTAATAACTAGCTAATGC
Organism: Ectobius pallidus; assembly: GCA_964059195.1. Taxonomy (NCBI): domain Eukaryota; kingdom Metazoa; phylum Arthropoda; class Insecta; order Blattodea; family Ectobiidae; genus Ectobius; species Ectobius pallidus. Next base: position 87,262,733 of record CAXKWD010000005.1, on the reverse strand, counting down.
TTTTACTAAAATAGGGCCGAAAAACCAACGATAAAATGAATTTTAAGTAAAGAAAAAAGTAAATGGTTCTCACCAACAGAAAAAGAATGTAGTATTCAGTAGTGAAATCCCCCAAAACTGTGAGTGGTGGATTAGTTTCTAGTTACTAGTAATATAACTCATATAGAGTGACAAAAGCAAATACTGTACATGTTTGGTCAGAGATCATGAGATTTGGCGCCATGATGATTGTTGGAGGAATATATATTTTTTAAATCAAGCAACACAAATGTCTAGGTAGAATATTTTAACAACAGTCTCATGGAATGATAATTCCTTCACACTGGCCATGTGTAGGCTAAGATGGAAAGGTTGAGTCAGTCTAAAAAATGTAATGCCAGAGTGAAAGAATTATCATTCTACTGTGACCTTTAGTGGTTTACTATGAACCCTGGGTCTTTAAGTATTTACGGACTGTAAGTCGCCACTGGGTTGGTATCTCATATTGAGAATGACTGGTGGTATACCTGGATCTGTGCGTCAGTTGGAGAATTTAATATTGTACCGGCACATTGCCGTGGTAGCTCAATGGTAGAGCAGCGGCACAGAGAGCCGAAGATCCTGGTTAAAATCCTAGCCATGGCATTGAGTTTTTCAATCTGACTCAACCTTTCCAACAGTCTCATATGATCTGAGCACCCTGAGCTGGAAAACCAAACTTTGCAGGTTTGAAGAAAGCCATCTTCAAAAGTAATACAGTTATGGCGCTAAAGCATGTACTTGGTGTGTGTGTGTATTGGTCACGAAATATTGAAAAGAACAGGTTAAACCACGAACAACACAACGAAAAGGTACTACCCATAAGAACTCTACATAAGGGTTAGCGCTAAAAACACCTCAGAGGAATAAAAGCTAGAGACTGGAAAATTGAAAGCATGCATAGAGACAAATGAACATCATCTTGGATAGCGAAGTGCTTAGAATACAAGATACCAGCACACATATCTCACCGCAACAGGAAGTGACGACATACTGTCAAAGAGCATTACCAAGGACAGGGCACACCACAATGGTAGTCTGCAAACCCTGCAATAAGACAGTCAAAGAAGATGACAGCTCAGTCAAATGCAAGGGCTGCAAGAGTTGGTCACACCGCAAATGCACCAAGACGCAAGGAGAATTCGATACTATAAAAAGAGCAAACTGCAAAAACTTACCAAAGTTGCACTTGCTAGATTCCACGGAGCAAGCTCTGATCCAGCTTACCCATAAGGTAGATCTAATTCTCGCACAACAAGAAAAATTAAACCTCATTTTAACAGAACAGGTAAAATCTACTATCACCACAGAAATGCAGAAGCAAACGCAGCGCTCAACGCACCCAACAGTCATAACTGATCACAACCCTGAACCTATAGAAGAGATATTATTAGAAGGAGATGAAGAATCGAAAAGCCGAACCACAGAATCGACAAACAAGGTAGATATATCCACATACAGAAAAAGCGGAAAATGAAATCACAGAAGAAGGCAAAAAACAGGCGGACAAGAGCATGGGCAGCCAAACAACACCCAGATCCCCCACAAGTCACTCCGATGAGGAACGAGAGAGCAGAGGAGACTAAAGAGTATGGTGACGCTGAGAAGAAAACCAACTGGGTGACCGTGACCAAATGAAGCAGGAAGAGCAAGTCAATAGAAAAGAAACCCAAAAATGCTTCACAGCAGAGGACACAGAAGTGGAACTGACAGTGGCAGAGAGAAGAGCCTGGTTATTCTTAGGCAAACTCCACCGCAGCACCACAGATTTACAAATAACACGCTACCTACTCAAAAGAGGCATCGAGGACATGGAATGCGAAGAAATAAGCACCGGAGGGAGCTACAAGGCCTTCAGGGTTGGAACCCCTCTAAAGGACCTAGGAAAAACACAGGACAACTTCTGGCCCTAAGGAGTTCAACAGAGGCGGTTTCGAATTCGGAACCAAGGAGGGCGCTTCGACCACTAACTTCAATATTGTGCTATGGAAAAGGTCTACTACAGCTCACATCAATCTTGGACCTACAGAAATACGATATACTCATCTTCACGGAAACTTTCTTAATAGAAAATAGAACCAGCAGAAATCAGAGGCTACTACTCAACGCACTCATATGCCACACAAAGACAATTCGGTCGACCGTCAGGAGGGGTTTCCTGCTTCTACAAACCCAACTTAGGTAAAACCACAGAGATCTATACGGACGTAAATTTGGCAATCATCAAGATCAGCCATATTAACTTCATATGCAAACATAGTGGCCCCCTGTAACCCTGATAGAGGAAATCACAGAAACCATACTGGAATCATTACACAAAATAGACTCAGAAGAAGCCATCATAAACGCAGGGGACTTCAACTGTCGCATCGACCCACCAAACAACAGCAGAGGAAAAGTTCTCACAGAAGTATTACAAGAGGAAGGCTTCAGGCTGATAAATAAAGCAGATGATAAGACCTACCATGCACCCAATGGCGACAGCACGATCGACCTGATATTCTACAGAGGATCAAATATTAACATGAACATAATGGAATGAAACCACAGGCTCAATACATCTGTCAGGAATAGGGTTGCCACCTTTTGGTAAGGCTAAGGAGGGACACTTATCGAATATATGTATATCGCCGATCTTCATACCTAAATTTGTACATGGAACAATTTATTAATAAGAGAAAGATGGTATATATTCGTTACAAAGCCAAAACTGAATAGGCTATGTAAAAGCAATACTAACATTAGAAAAGAAAAGGCTAGCAAAATAATAAAAGAATTATATAGACATAATTCGGGACGCTAAAAATGTTCTTAAAATGCGGGATGTCCCGCAAAATTCGGGACAGGTGGCAACGCTAGTCAGGAAACACCTCCCTGTCACATCATGGGTCGCCATGATATCACCCAAAATTCAGAATTCTCCAAAAATAATCAATCTATCCAAGAAAATTAATATAGACTTTCTTAGGAAGGACACCGATCAACTACAAAAAATTGACTGTCATATAAAGAACAAAGACCTAGAGGCAACCGCCAAAGCCCTGCAAGCCACCATCACATCTGCGGTCATCCCTCGAACACAGCGGAAGGCACAAAAATGGTTCGACTGCAAGTGCTACGAAAGGAGAAAAGCGGTCCTGGAAGCACTACACCTAGTAAGAGCATCAAAAGATGAAAAAGACAACCAAAGATACTGTAGCCTCAGCAAGAAGTACGACAATCTGCTAAAACAGAAAAGAAACTTTCACATGGAATCGGAAGCAATCAAACTGATAGAGGCAGCCAAGAAAGACCCCTTCTTAGCATTAAAACCAAGAAAGATGACCATAGGCAGAAAAATAGACATGGATACATGGGAAAAGCACTTCGCCCACATCCTAAACGAAGAAAACAAAACCATAGCCTTAAAGCAAATGCAACCAGCCTCAAACCAGGAAGACTTCCTTCCTTTCACAACAAAAGAAGTCCATAAAACAGTTAGCTCGTTAAAAAACAGTAAAGCTGCGGGACCGGATGGGATCTTTAATGAACACATAAGAGCCGCCACCAGTATCCTTATTACACCTCTCACGGATCTTTTAAACATGTGTCTGCAAACAAGCAGCATACCAGAAACCTGGCGAAACTCTACCACAAAAGTTATGCACAAAGGAAAAGAAGACCCCACTGATCCAAATTCCTATAGAGGCATCGCGCTAGAGAACAACTTAATGAAATTATTCACCAAGCTCATCACATCAAGAACAAAATACCGGATGAGCAATTCGGCTTCAGGGCTGGTCGAATCACTCTACAGGCAATTAATAACCTGATACAAGATATCGACAAAGCACTAAGATACCCATGAGGCAAATACTTTATGGTCTTCGTCGATTACACGAAGGCATTTGATAAACTTGACAAAAGGATTATCGTCGAAAAACTAAAATCACTGATAGGAAACGACAACCCAATGGTCACCACAATCCACAACATATTAGCATATAATACAGTGCGCATCAGTGACAATATCGGGATATCAATATAGCAATGCACGATGTAGCAGACTTCATACGTCAACAAGCAGAGAAAGTCTTTATCTACATCTACGCTCGCCCAAGAAAGGAGAACTACAAAATGCAATCAATGCTCTTGAAACATGGGCAGACAACAACAAACTTCAAATCAACACCAAAAAGACCAACCAGATGATCTTCTGGAACCGAGGAAGAGAAGCTGCAGAAGATCACATTCTTTACAAACAAGAAGCACTGAAAACAGTTAACTCATACAAATATCTCGGCCTGACTCTAAAGACAACAATGAAATCATTTTGATTACACATAAATAACAGAACAGCAGCAGCAACAAAGGCCATATATGAAATAAGAACACTGTCAAAATTATCCCTAACTACAGCAATGGCCCTGTTTGACGCAAAAATATTGCCATTATTAACACATGGCATCAAACTAATATGGGACAGGCTCACAGTAAGAGACTTCAAGGCAATGGAAAAAGTGAAGGCCCGCTTTCTCAAGGCTACACTTGGTCTTTCAAAGTACACATCCTCGAGACTACATTACGAATTGGCAAAGAAACCATTCCTAATGAAGATGCCCCTGCCATCTATGAAAAACTGGTATTTAATTTAACACTAGAAGAAAGAAAACAAAAAAGGAAGGAAATATGGCCAGAGTTCTACGCTGTGGAGGCTATGCTGAATGGATCCTGGAAAGAAACCAATCAACACTTACGTTACTTCACGACATCTCTGGTGGTGGATGGTTATCACCACAAAATTTGTCAAGACAAAACATACTACATACCCACAGAAACATGCATCTGTGAGCTATGTGAACAGACCTGCGGGAGATACCATGTTATCACTTGCAAGCAACGAGGAAAACCAATAATCGAGTTCTGCGTAATCAAAGTGAAGTGAAATTAACTAAATCAAACAAATGACCCAAATCAACATTCTGCACATCTTGTGTGCATTTCGCTATTATTAAAGGTAAGTAATAATATTAAACAGATAAAACATATATGAGTAGGGAAGAGCGGATAAATGAAGAAGGTGGAGAGAAAAGAGAAGAAGGTAGGTAAAGAAGTGTTGAGTAAGGGAAAAGAAGACAGGGTTTTAATTTATTTTCTTTGAATAGTTCAGAGATATGAGCAAATAAATAACTCACCAATGGTATCTCCCAAATTACCATGCAAGTACTACAAAAGGAAGGCCACAGTTTTCCTATTTTCCAGTCCTTCCAATCATCTTGAATATGTAATGCAAGTTAGACTCATCCTTTCTTATTCAGACGCCCAATCCTATTATTTTTCAGGAAAAAATGCCTATATCAAGCACAACTCAGACTCACCCAATTTACATACCAAAACCAATGCAGACATTTTGAACATCAGTAACTGTACCTACATGCATAGACTTGAATATATTTCATCTCTTATTCTTTACAGAATATTAGATATTAGATGCAGCTTCGAAAACCTCAGTTATGAACAACAAACAACCAAAGTCTCCCAGAGGAATGGAAGTTCAAAACAACGTGACGTCACCATCAATGCTAATGTTTATTACTTAACCATCTTCTTGCTTCTGGATGCATGTTTTAAAATTATTCTGCAAGCCTGAAAGAAATTCCCTGAAGAAAAGATAGACAAAACAGACTTAAGCAATATACAAATAAGAGAAGAGAATACACTGTCAGCTAAAAAAAAAGTGTAACACGAAGATAATGCAGTTAATTAGATAAATAAAACAAGAAATGCATTTGAAAATCTTATGTGTGAATTTCCCCTTATTTTCTATGTTTCTATGACAGCAAACAATTATTTAAATTCCTTTTCTAGTGGTATTGTTGCATCGTCATCTCCTTTCACCTCATCTATGCTAGAATCAATAATTTTATTGTTGACAATCTATAATCAATGCTGGGTTCAGCATTTCTGCAAATTAGGAGAAGTTTGAAAGGGAAGACGGTTCATTTAAATGCTGAAGATATTTTTGACACACTGGACGTACTTTGGACAGAATTAGCTCAGGATTGGGAGGAAATACCGCAGGATTACATTGTTGATATAATAGAGGATATATGCCCAGAAAGATTCATGGAAAAATTATACACAGCAGTGGTAAATACACTATTATTACATTTTACTAGATTAAAAAGTTGCACTTACAAAGTTATTGTGTGATAATACCGTATTTACTCAAATCTAATGTGTCATCAAATCTAATGCGCACCCGAATTTTGAAACCTGAAATCATAAAAAAAAAGATTGTTGGCAAATGAAATGTGTAACTTATCAATGGTAGGATATTTTATTTGGTATTTTATCTTAGTGTTTTATTTTATACTACAATGGATTTGTGAATGTTGATGAATAAAGGTTGGTATAACAGTTTAGGGAGATAATGCAGGGGGTGTGGGACAATAGAGACCTCTGCATTGACCCCTGCTGCGTTTGAACAAGGTTGGTGATAATCTTGAGTGTCAAAATAATACCCACGTTTGTGCATACCAGTATTAGGCCAAAGATAAATGAAACAAAGCTGACAATTTATTACAGCAAGGCATTATTAAGTAAATGATCAAAGTTACTGCCGACTACAGAATGGATTTGCACTTGAATCTAATGCTTCATCGACTCTAATGCAAACCCCCATTTTCAATGTTACAAATGGACATAAAGTTTTGCATTATATTCGAGTAAATACGGTATCTTGTTTTTTTATGTATGAAAACAACTGCTGATTTAATTTATTTTTACTTATTTTCATACAATAGAAAACTGTCATCGTACTACAGATTGGAAACAGAATAATTAAATTATATATCTGCTCAAAAATTTACTAACTCATATTTAAATCTTATCTGTTTAAAAAATTCATTTGTTATACTTTTCTTTGGCAAACAGTGTAAGTTAATTGTTAGGGTAGGGATATTTATGATCTTAAAAGTCAGAAAGTCAATAATACCTTAAAAATAACTAAATATGACCCAAAAAGGCAAAATATGACCCAACAAGCACTTATGTATTTAATGAATCAGTCTACTTTATTTTAATATTAAATCATGCTATTTTAACATTAAAGGAATGTTCTGTTTTTTCTGTTCTATAAAGTTTGAAATGGTGCAACATTTTAATATATCACTAAATGCATCTTCGAATTCTCAAAGAGGAATCTTCTCTGGTTATCAGTCAAAATAGTCTTGTTTTGTGCCTCCTTTCAACATCACAAGATTTTAAGGGGACATATATGAACAGAGTCAATTTGCTGCACTCTGTTTGCAGGTTGTTTTCATCCAAAATAACTTTATCACCATTTAAAATGTCACTGAGTTTACCCATTGTTAAAATCTTGAATTTAGATATATTTACATATTGAACCACCAGGTCCACCAGCTTGTAGTAGGTTCCCCACCAAACTGAATGCTGCCTTTGTCCGACCACTTGGAAGTCCTTGAACAAGTGATTTGGGGGATGTGAGCGGCACATGTCACATTGGAAATAAACAGTGTTGACAACCTCATGGTGATGGAATTAATTTGTAATGTAACATGGTACAAGGGTTAGCAGATTGCAATAATAAACAAATTATAATATTGTAAGGCGGAAAGTATTTTGTAAAGTAATCATTTTATATGAATCAATTCTTATTGATATCAACATTATTCTACAAATGTGTTCATGCTTCATTACGGATGCCGCCTCCGCTCCGCCTGCTTAACTAGGTGGATAATATTATGCATTATTTACATTATCTGTACAAAATTTGTTACTTAAGAAAATGAATTGCTTTGCTGGTATGGAGTAGGGTGATAGCCAGGTGAAAGGTTGAAGCTCATAGAATTAATTTTAACATAACACGTCCCATTGTGGGACAAGGTGCATGCAATATAACAGTGAACTGCATTGCCAGCATGGCGGATGAATAATGGTGTTGGCAATATCATATGATCATTTGTAGACAACTGACAGACCGCGTAATCACACGAAGCAGTAGTCGGAAAACGGCAGTACCAGCTATAGTAGGCTCACGATATGCTCCCTGTCAAGCAAGAGTTTCCTACACACATCAAACTTCTGACAATGACGAGGAAAGTGGGAGTGGGATCCACCTGCAGCCCTGCAATGTGCAGTTGTCGGCTGGACAAATTTTACTGGATGAAGGGAGAATGGTGAATAAGATGAAGAGGGGAGTTGGGGAGGGAGGCTTTAGGAGAGTGAAGAAAATGGAAGAATCCCAAGGAAACACTGAAAATCCTTGACTTAGTCTATCATGAATATGGCTCCCCTTCCTGAGATTGAACTCTAGTCCCTAGTCACTGTGCTTGAGGAACCGACAGAACAACTTATATCTATGAGACATTTATTTAACTTAAGAATCAATTTCTGTCTTTCTATGTTAACTTATGAGATGGTTTCTGATCTTTCAAGAAACCACCTATGGAATATGTACTTTATGAGTAGTTTCTAATTTTCTATGAAACCACCTATGTAACTCTGCAACTTATGAGAAAGTTTATAATTTGTTATGAAATCACCTATATAACTATGCAACTTATGAGGAAGTTTATAATTTTTTATTAAACCACCTAAGTAACTTATGCGACAGTTTCTAATCTTTTATGAAACCACCTATGTAAATAAGTAACTTCTGAGTCAATTTATAAACTTTTTTGAAACACCTATGTAACTTATGAGACAGTTCCTGATCATTTATGAAACCACCTATGGAACTATGTAACTTATGAGAGTTTCTATCTTTTTTATGGTACCACCTATAAAACTTATGAGATGGTTTTTAATCTTCTATGAAACCAACTATATAACTATATACTGGTAACTTATAAGAAAGTTTCTAATCTTTTATGAAACCATATGTAACTAATCTTTTGTAAAACCAACCATGTAACTATGTAACTACTGAGCCAATTTATAATCTCTTTTGAAACACCTATAAAACTAAGTAACTTATGAGATAATTTCTAATCTTTTACAAAATCACCTATATGTAACTCATGAGTCAATTCCTAATCTTTTATGAAACCACCTATGTAACTATGTAACTTACAAGATGATTTCTAATCGTTTATGAAAACACCTATGTGACTATGTGACTTATGAGATTTTTCTAATCTTCTATGAATCCACCTATGTACGTAACTTAAGAGACAGTTTTTAATCTTTTATGAAACCGTTTGTATAACTTATAAGCCAATTTAAACCTTTTATGAAACCACTTTTGGAACTATAACTTATGAGATGGGTTTCTAATCTTTCAGCTCTAATAATGGGTATACGTTTATTATCTGAAATTCTGCTTACCTAAAAGCGGTCAGTTCCCTTTAATCGGTTAAAAAGGGTTTTATTGTACCTTAACATTCACTAACATCAATGAAAACCAGAATCCACAATCCAGAATCTGAAGTAGGCCTATATAAATTCACAATCTATTAAAGAAGGCACTGAAGAGAGTTATGTCAAAAATCACAATGCCTACAAACTACACAGGTGGCATAGACCAACCACCCAGGAAAAACCTGAATTGCAAACAATTATACTCATTTTAAAAGTTCATCCTAGTAAAAAAAATACTAATCACAAAACTATGGTAACTCATATGACTAATTTTAGCTTTGTTAAGATTTACCATATCTTAGTTACCAGAAATACAATAAAAAATACTATATTCATCTAAGCAGTAAGGCATCTTTGGTTAATTTTTATTAAAATCGTGCAAGTTTTATATATATACTAGCAGGTCCATGAAGCTCCGCCATAATTATTTAAAAATTAAGAGCAACAAAATTAAAATATTATATTTATTAACACTTACATGCATATCATTCATTAACTAAACAATAATGAAACAGCTAAATATCCGGCTTTGGAATGCATTCCACGATTAGAATGCTCCGCCTGAGAAAAATGACCTCATATTCGAGTTCCCTGGCCCAGAATACCTCTGCATAGTGAGTTCCGTTCAAATCGATCATTGATTGTACATTTAGGCCTATATTCATTATCCCTCTTCTGGCTAGGTTGAAAATGTCAGATGTCTGCATGCCTTGACATTATAAACAAACAAATCAACCAGGGTGAGCTCACAGAATCCATGCAAAATGTTGAAAATATCTCGATGATTTTATTTCCAAATTATGACAAAAGAAGGCAAAACCACCTGCAATTGATTTGACAATTGTAATGTACAGGGTGTTTCAAAATGAATATCGGGGTTTTAATGCTTTGTAGAATTTAGTACATTTAACATACAATTGTAAATAATACATCAAATGAAAGAGCAACTCAAACAGTTTTTCCTAGAAGTATTCAATGTGAGCACCATTCATCACTTGGCACACATGGAGTTGATAGACGAGTTCTTCCCAAACCTTGATTAGTGTGTCCGGAGTAATTGTTGCAACAACAACTGCTTCAATCCTGTGTCTCAAGTCGGGTAGGTCAGTTGGTAGTGGCGGCACATACACTTGATCCTTTATGAATCTCCAAAGGTAAAAATCACATAGCGTCAGATCGGGTGAACGTGGAGGCCATGAGATACAAGCTCTGTCATCTGGCTCCTTCCGGCCAATCCATCGGTCGGATACAACATTGTTTAACCATTCGTGTTCTAAATGATGCCAGAGAGGTGGTGCACCATCTTGCTGCCAAATACTACGTTCTCTGATTCAGCTTCTTCCAATTGAGGAAAGAGCCATAGTTGTAGCGCATCAAGATAAAAATTTCCAATTACACTTGCTTCAAAGAAAAAGAAGGGCCCATAAACTTTCCGCCGGGATATGGCACAAAAAACATTCAATTTAGGGGAGTCTCGTTGCAACTGTACCATCTCGTGGGGATTTTCGGGTCCCCAGATGCGATTATGAGTAAAAACAAAACTGTTTGATTACCAACAAAACTGTTTGAGTTGCTCTTTCATTTGATGTATTATTTATAATTGTATGTTAAATGTACTAAATTCTACAAAGCCTTAAAACCCCGATATTCATTTTGAAACACGTGTATTACTGAAAACTGATGCAGTGATAGTGAAAAAAATCACGTTTTCTGCCAGTTTTTCATTCATAACTCGCGAACAAAAGCGAAAATAAAAAATCTGGCTTCTAGGTGCATTCGGTCACACTTCAGTCCATCTAAATTTAAAATTTCTGGTCTCTGTGTTCAGTAGATTTTGCAGGGCATCACGTACAGTCAAACAAACAGATAGACAGACAGACAAATATTTCCTCTTATTATTATTATTATTATATATATAGGCTATAGGATGGAGCATGGTTTACAGCCTCTCGAGAATCATAGGTTATTTGGATATTCCTATTTATTGTGTAAATCCTATCTATTTACGTTTCCGTATTTAATGTTTTCCCATTGTATATGATGCTTTTTGTTGGTCCCCTTAAATTATCTATATTCACAATGTATTAAAATCCTCAAGTTAACGTTCATGAATTTTTTTGCTTCCTGCCGTTTACACCAAACCACGCAGTTCAAGCAGGAAAAAATCAAAATAAAATGGCATCGCAAATCAGAAACACTTTGAGTAACCATGGCATATCGACCACATCAAGAAACCATGGCCTGACCTTCGACCTTTCCCGCGTGGCCAAGAATGAGGTATGTGGTGAACTGTGAATTGGAAGGTATAGTAAAAAGCTGGTTTGAAACCTCAAGAGCAGCAATAATTTCAATTGATAGTGTGCTCTTAGGGAAAAAGCACTTAAGGGAGACAACATTCTTGGAATTGAAAATTTCAGTGCATCCAAAAGCTGGATTGATCAGTTCAGGAAAAGATATAACATAAGAATCTAATGCTGTTAACGACGAAACTGTGGATCAATGGGAGATTACAGGAGTTGATCAGGAAGTATAAACCAGGGACATTTTCAATGTAGGCAAAACTGGGCTAAGTTTCATCTGGAATAAATGTTTAATATTGTTAATAGACCTACAATATTAGTTATTAAATTTTAATGTTTCATGCGTAGAAAGAGCATTCATTGCATCTTGGGTAATTCCTTACCCATACTATGAAAGATCGTCATATTAATTAAAAGAATAGTTTAACTGCCCATTTCCTAGTCCAAAGATAAGAAGAATTACAAAGGCGGAGCAGAATCAGCCACTAATTGACATTGGATATTTGTTTGGGAAAAGTACTGTAGGATCAGGGGGGATATATTTGTGTGAGCGGACTGTAAGAGTCCCTAATACCTACACGAATATGAACTTTAATTGTGCTTAGCACTTCTTGTGCAAACCACAACTAATGATATCTCTGGCAGAGGACCACCCTGCTTTGAGGAGCAAGGAAAATGAATTGAATAAGTTGTATGAACATGCATCACTCAATGAAAACAACGATATGACATAGAACTTTTAATTATAAACTAAAACACACGAAATAAATACACTTTCACTTTCTTGAAAGTTCACAAACTTGTCGTGCGTTGGAATGAATTGAAAGTATGCTTCTGAGTTGAAAGTCTTCTTGATGATAGAAATTACAGTTTAATGTAATGATTGACAATCTTCTTAGTGTAGAGAGTTGGTGTATGATGTCACATGTGGATCCATATCAACGCATGAGACTAAAACGTTATGATTTGAGCAAGTGAACCTTGTCACCATCTTTCATATTAACCTTCAGAAGAATTGTATGTGTATTATGTGAGTAGAAGAACGTGGTTTCAAACTTGGCTCATAGAGATGAGAAGTTATGTATTGACACGATAAAGCGAAGAATTATGTATGATTGATTATGATATATAATCACAAAGTCAAGCAGACGCCATATAGTACGTCTGTAAAGAATAGTTTCTATTCACAATTGAATTAATGTTTGTGGTTAATGAAGATGAAGCTTAGTCTTGAATCACAAATAATCACATTTGCGAATAAATACACATAAGTTGGTGAAGCGTGACACTTGCAGAGATAGTTTCCACAACTAGAAATTGTATGTCAAGTATGATGAATAGGCTATTTAGTGATAACCTAAGCACGAAATAAACTAAACTAAACTAAACTAAACAATATAACCAATGTTTAAGGCGTAGAAGATGTATGAAAATTGGATGCACTTCTTGTAACCAATAATTACTTACTTAAAGAGAAGTATGAATCATTATTTAGTTTAGTATAAGCAGAATCCTTTTCTGCAATAGGAATTAGTATGTGTGAAATGATGTCTTAGCTATCCAGTGATTAGCATAACACAACACAGAAACGCCATGTTTGAAGGCGTGGAAATTGCTACGTGAAGAAATGTATAAGAATGAAGTGCAGCACTTGTAGAATGCATTATCCACAAAAGTAGCTGAATGAATGATGTGATGTCCAGATTATATTATGATAATCTGAACACTGAAAAGACATGGTTCCATCCATGCCTGGAGAAAGAAGAATGTGTAATGAAGAAGAAAGGAAATCAAGTCAATAAGCTATATGAAATGCATATAAACTGCTTAAGAAATGTATCCCGAAGACTGGATACAATCATAATAATCAAAATATGAATAATGAAAGGCAATGAATAGGGTTTTATAGCTTACAAGCCAGAAAATATATGTTATTAAATAGTAATTTGAGTCATGTTGACTTCAGAAACAGGAAGAAGATACAAGAAATGGTGGCCGCAGTCAACATGATAGGCTTAAATCTGAATAAATATTCTTGAAACTTCAAATATTAAGAAATAGAAAATAATGAACAATATTTACTAATTGCAAATAATAAATACTTTTTTCAGAATATTTTTACCTCCATAAGTGGTTTCCCATGATTTGCATTTTCCCCTGTTTTATACCACTATTCCTCTGTTCCCTTGAAAAACGTAAAAGAAGGGTACCATAAAACTGTATAACATAAAAGTGGCTTTTTGAAGATACGAGTTTCTTTACCTAACCAATGACATCAGTGGCAGCTCGTGTATAGGCATTGTGGAACTGCAGCACCCCCTATTTCCACTTGATATTATCAATAACATTTAATATAATGAGTCCTTTTTTCTCTAATTCTTTCTTTATACTTGTACAATATATAATCCTTAAGCTTAATGCCAGTAGCCATCCCCCAGTTTATTAAAAAGATAAAAGAAAACCTTTGTATGGAACTGTACGCTTCACAGTTCCAGCAGCGTGGTGTTTGACTGTTGTGTGTATGCAGACATAGGAAGGTGCATGCCATGGCCGGCTGCAAGGAAGAGACATGACTGTTACTTCCACAGTGCCGACCCTGTTGTATTGGTGGAAGGTAGTGTTCTTTCTTTCTTTTTAATATATATATATATTTTTTTTTTTTGGGCCCAGCGTATATTGTGCTTAAAAAACCATGTAACATATTCTTGAATGTGATAAAGTGTAGAGTTGGATTATTATCTTGTTTCCAGCTATTCTATTTGATTCACTTTTTTCAGTTCTTATTTAACAGAAAGCTTGAACCATGGCAGATCAAGGAGAAAATTATTGATCTTTTTGCGGAAATTAAAGCAAGAAGAATGGATTTCATTTTTAAATGCTAAAAATTTTCTGGAGTAGCACCGCCACTAATTTTAGATACTGGATGACATTCAACTGTAACTTGGGGTAGGTAGAAAATACATTCCTAACCAGCATTTACCTTTGCATGTGGGGAAAACCCTCCAAAAATATTTTACTCGGACTAACTGGCCAGGGCACTTGAACCAGCAACATTTCCAGTGTGAGTCGGAGGTCATAACTGAATTAAGGAAGACACAGCACTATTTATTCATTAATTTGAATTGAAGGGGAGCTCAGAATATTAATGTTAGCATTATAAACTTACCCAAGGACATGTCTGTTCTGATCTGCTTCCTCACAAACATTCAAAGCTTCATCACTTAATTCCAATGTTGAAGCCTCTATCATTTCAGTGATTCTTTCCATCTGACGATCTAGTGGAGTGATAGGTATTTCTTCTTTTCTTTCACCACTCCTCTCAAACCTTTGTGTCACCTCTCCTGTCACCTACAAGATAAAAAGTAAATCTTCCTCTACACTAGGGTTCTCATCTCTATATATATAAAAGGCTTTGTCCTGACTGACTAACTGACTGACTGACTGACTGACTGACTGACTGACAGGAATCAACGTACAGCCTAAACTATAACAGGTAGAGACTTGGAATTTTGACAGTACCTTAGTTTCATAATGTAGGTGCTCACTAAGAAAGGATTTTGCAAAATGTTGATTTTAAATGCCAAAAATTAAACGTTTTTGAGAATACTTAATCCCTTTTTACACAGAATTATCAATTCCAAATCACAGAATATATTGTTGCCGATTGTATCAGATGGGTTTGGAAAAAAAAATGACATGCAAGTTTGACAAATAAGAGAAGTTATCAAAATAATTCATGTTATAAATAAATATTACAGAATGAAATCCACGAAAATAATGCAGTTACATAACTTTCTCTACCCTGGACATAGAGAAAACAAAACGAGGTATGGTAATGTGTATATTATTATATTATATCGCAGGTTTTTAGAGAGAGAAGTATGAAAGTGATAATGCTTTCTGTTTAATTTCATCCCCAAAACAGTTTTATGGTAACATGAGAGTGGGAAATAAAATTTTCCGCCTCGATATTACAATTTTATGTTACAGGAATTTCTGTTTCTTCTTATTTGAACCCCTACCAGGCTTGCTGTGCAAGCGATGGGATGCAAAATTCTACATCCTCTAAGAGCCATAAAAAACAATATTAAGCGTTTTCTGAGGGAATAGTTTGAGTGTAATAAGTTGTTCTTCCTATTTCAAATTATAAATACCTATATAAGGACCTAGAATTTAAAAATCGAAAGTCCTTCATAAGTTAATTTCCAACTACAAAATACAAAACCCGGGCGACGCCGGGTCTTTTAAGCTAGTAATATATATATATATTTTTGGGAAAAACCAAATACAAGGTGCCAATTAAGCTCCTCCCATACTCACTATCGGGACCTGCCCGGGAAGGAAGGGTTTAGGGCGGGGACTATTTTAAACAGTGGGAGACATCTATTAGGTAATGGTGGAACTAGTAGCAGCGCAGAGACATCTGGCGGAAATACTAGAAACACAGAAAATTTTATTTTTTATTTTCCCCATTTATCTCTTTTCTCCTCCTCCTTTCCCTATTACCTCCCTTCTCTCCTTCACCCTACCTACCTATTTGGGACCTATTCCTATCCTAATAATTTTCGCTCCTACGGAGATTCGATCCCGGGACCGCTAGCCTTATAGTCTATCGCTTTAACCACTACGCCATTAGTGATCGTTGCAATAAAAATCAAGAATTCTTCTAGCCTATTTACTACAGAGATGTGTAATACATGATAAATAGTAAGGATATTGTTTTATATAATTGTGAAATGTTATGTTGGTTCTGAAAAGAGCATTTTTGGTTCTAGAGAAGTTTTAAATGTCTAGAGACAGTTTTAAAGTTTTAATAGATGTATATATTAAATATGTTATAACGAAGTTGTCGTTTGGGTATCAAACCTTTTAAATCTAAAACTCTTCCCTGCACAATATCATAGTATGTCCTCTCTCGTATTTTGAATATTTGGTACAAGGGGCACTCTCGTATTTTGAATATTTGGTACAAGGGGCACTCTCGCATCATTGTAATCGTATTTTCAATATTTGGTACAAGGGGTAGGGAACGCACAGGGCTCGGGAAGGGTCGGGAACGGTCGGGTGGTCGCCGGCCGTCAGCTGCTGTCGCCATATCAACGCAATGGGTGGAGCCTAATTGGCACCTTATATTTGTCTTTAGCCATATTTTTAATTGGGACTTTTGTAAAAAAAAAAAGGCATGTTAGAAATCAGAAAAATAAAATAAACTCATCCATATTTGCTACTGTCACCAGATGAGATGAATGCAAGTGCGGGGTGAAGAGGAAGGGTGGTACAGAGGGAACTCATTCCCCCGCGTCATAGCAACAGTCCAAGGTGACATGCGTTTGGTCTGGCGCGCAGTGTTGGGGAGGAATCCGAACTTTCACGCCCACTCACCGACTGAAAAACGGAAGATTAGGACGAGCTCGATTGCAGGTAGACAAGTGGGGAGTGCGCTGCATTCCTGTAGCTTGCATTCTTCTCATCTGGAGACAGTACTTGTATTATAAACCATTATCGCACTTAGAGCCATTAGAAGGACAGAATTTTAAAATATGTCAGATTAAAGTTCATGTTTACGATACATTAAAATATTTATCATAATTATAAACCTTATCAAGTTTCTTTTCTTTAGATATTTGAGCCCAGTACTAAGTAAGCAATACGTGTGTGGACTGAGCACTTGAAGATTGGTTAAAAGTGACATAAGGGACAATGGGAGTAGAAATAACAGTTTACAGAGCTAGAATCATAACCTTTGTGAACAAAAAGATAGGGTTGAAGGAGCAAGTAAACAAAGAAGACAATGCCAGCGCATTGATATACTCAGTCTTAATTGTTGCCCTCCTGGTGATAGGTGGAATTGAAGTGAACCGGGGACCAGCGGGCAGACTGGGTAGCTTTGAGCAACTGAGTAAAAAAATTAGTGTGGCAACAAAAGAAGTGAAGCAGGAGATCCGAGAGGCGATCAATGAAGAAGGAAGTGGAAGAACTAAGGATCAGAATACAAATATTAGAAAAGAAAAATAGAGAATTCAATCTACGTTTCACAGGGATAGAAGAGAAAAAAGGAATCATTCCTAGAATTGAGATTACGGAAATTTTAAAGAAAAAACTGGAGGGTCCTGAACTACAAGGTTGGGAAATTATCAAGGTTTATCGGATCGGTAATAGGAAGGGTAAACGAATAAGTCATGTGATTTGTCACGAAACAGGTTGTTCACATGACATTGAAGATGTCACCTAAATTAAGGGGCATGGATATCTACATAAATAAAGACCTACCTGAGCAGGAAAGAGGCATCAGGAGACAAGTGGTGGCGAAAATGAAAGAATTAAGAAGAGCAGGAAAGAAGGCTATTATCTGGAACTTGGAATTGTACGTGAATGGAGTTAAGCTGGAAGACGAAAACTGACTAAGTGATGGCAAACAGGAAAAGCATCAAGAAGAACTGTAAAGAAGGAGCAGCCAGCCTGCGCATGGATGAGTTGGAGGTAAATGACTCAAGACTCGTGATGTCGCCTCATTGGGGAAAAATAGCTCATAGACCAGTTCAGCCGATGACGCAGATACAATCAGATGATGTAGGAGCAAAGACAACACAAGTCAGCAATTGAACATCTGAGGATCCATGGAAGAGGTTTGTTACAGGAAGTGCGGGAGAAGAAAATGCAGGCAAAGCAGCAGGGATTGGAAAGAGAAGCAGAAGACATGAACTCTTTCAGCGTGGATGTTAATCATCAGTAAGCAGTGAGATCAAAGCAGGCAGATAAAATTAATCCAAAGAAATATGTGTCTGACTTTAATAATGGCTAGAGATCAGTGTGCAACAGTCAGTGTAATCAAAGCAGTGCAAACATAGCCCCAAAAAAAATTAAATTAAAAGAATGTGCTAGTTAAATAAATAAAGAATGGAATGTTTTGTAGCTTGGTAGAGTGGGTTATGCATGCAAAAAGGGAAATATTCTAATAAATATTGGTGTGGTAAGGTTTTATGCTTATGCATTCATGAACCACTGATTATTGTCTCTGTTGGACATTATGTGTGTTGGACAGCACACTTATTGAACTGAGGGTTAGAGGGTGTAAAAGTATTTTCAGTCTTTTATGAGAAATCAATTCAGTTGTTAGAATTTACGCGATGCCACCTGTACAGAAGAGATTTTCGTACAACGTAGGTTTTAAATTAGAAGTGATTTACACTGATTCCATTGTACAAGGTTATAATTTGTTTTTGCATTGAAGTATATTATTCCCTTTAACATTTTTCGTTTAAAAGAACATTATATTTCTTTTCCTTTAAATTTCTATCCTAAAATCGAGAAGCATCTTATGGTCCGGAGCGTCTTACAGTCCATAAAATATGGTACATGGTTCTAAGTTTTATAGGTCTTCGATATAATCACCACAATTGCGTACATGTTCCCAGCAATGCAGGAAGTCTTTGGAACCCGTTGGCACTGCCTAATCTGTAGATGGTGCAAAGAGAGTGGTTGGTTTCCCATAAAACATCTTCAACCATACGAAAACTAATCCCGCGAAATGACTCCTTAATGCGGAGTACTACTGTTCGTTTTTGCAAAACAATCTGCAAGCAGCTCTGAGAAGAAAACGGCGACACTTCATGGATAATTCACCCATCGTTCTGCTTGACAACGCTAGGGCGCATACAGCAGGAATTGTGTCTGAACTGTTCAATCGCTGGAGCTGCGAGGTGTTCTATCACCCTCTGTACTCTCCAGATTTAACACCCTGCCAGTTCAATCTAATCCCAAAGATTAAGGAGCCACTTCGCGAGATGCGTTTTCATACAGTTGAAGTTTTACAGGCAACCGACTGCTCTCTTCGCACCATCTACAGATTAGGAAGTGCCAATGGGATCCAAAGACTTCCACATCGCTGGGAACATGCTGTACACAATAAAACTTAGAACCATGTACATATGCTATGTATGGAGAAATAAAATAGTTGCCAGAACTAAAAAAACAACCCTTGTCATTAATTTTTTTAATATCAATTTTTACCTTAAAAAAGGCTCAGAAAAGGAATCCTGTTTATATTGTTTAGCAACCTTATGCTTACACACACCTCCACAAAAACGGTATTATTGTATTTTAAGATGTCTACCGGTAAAATGACAAGAGTCGAATTCAGTAGACTCTTTTGTAACTTTTCTTAGCACAACAAATGTCATATCATATTTGGGCACTTTTGGGTTTTTCTTTTTGTTCCCACGTGGTTGACTACATCTGACCGAACTTCATGTGAAATGAGAAATTTGGTCCTGCAAAGCAGGTATCCCAAGTTGTTGTCTAATCTAATATTACAATTATA
The DNA here is from genome assembly GCA_964059195.1 of Ectobius pallidus. Lineage (NCBI taxonomy): Eukaryota > Metazoa > Arthropoda > Insecta > Blattodea > Ectobiidae > Ectobius > Ectobius pallidus. The sequence goes on along the minus strand of CAXKWD010000005.1, from coordinate 87,242,732 downwards.
TCTGTACTTTCATTTTGGCATGATACAAACTATGTACAGTACCGAGTATGAACCAATCTACAGTCTAGCAATCCCTGCACTGAATTGATATTGCCTCATATGCAACAGGGAACCAGAACATTGTTATTAGAATTACCAACTCCTTAATATACCTCATCAAAGTTTCATGAATTTGCCACCAGGAGTGCTGCAAAATAAAAATGAAATAAATCCTAAAGCCCAATGCACTTCTTAGGAAGGATACGGTCTACAGAAGAAAAAAGGGGGACATTTGGGAAAAAAGTCAGGACATTCTATCACAGAATAGGACTGTCCAGAAAAAATGGGATGAATGGAAACCCTGATCTACTAATTTTAAGAGGATTTAAATGTGAGAATGAGGATTTTCCATTTATTATGTTTATTATTTTAGAAAGCCCTAACCAGTGAGACAGATTTTCATTCTTATCTTGCTTCAGTAGGACATCACTTAGAACCTCTCAATTACTAATACTAGTAAAAGTCTAGGTTTACTTAAAATCCCAAAATAAAATAAGCATCGGAGTTAGACGCATCCTGGCTACATTCTAGATGTGTTAATATTTGTACCAAGAGCAAAGGGGTCTACAGGAATATCATGAATAAGTCTGGGCAAGTTCTTGGGGAGCTAAGTGGTCTCAGCATCAGCAGTAAGAAGTTGAAAATCCAGGTTTGATTCCTGCCCAGGAAAAATTTTCCTCTATAGAATATAATCTTGTGTTTTGTTGTTCAATTAAAAATTTATCAAGCAGAAAGTTTTATTTAAAGCTGATGTCCTATGATACAATGCCTTGGTTCAAAAGTTATATGAAGTATTATTTCTGTAATAATGGTTATACATAGTATTGCTATAAATTGAAGGGCTTAGTTCCATAAGGGCATAAGGCACAAGGACATAGTTTCGAGAAATCTTGATGTTTTTAAATAATGTTACCACTCACAAGTAGGTGGTTTAAAGTTTAATTTTATAACATATATTTTTGAAGGACAGGCGAATTTACAAGGTATTGGGATTTTTTACAACTAGAGGCACCTAAATATGTTAAACAAAAAATGAAGTAGCAAAACATTTTAACTCTGTATCATATTATTTGTTTTTTGCTTTATTTTAGTAAAAATCTGTATTATACAGTGACAATTGCATGTTTGCCTATGAATACCAGTATAGTCATTAATACAATAGATGATAAGCAAAACAATCTATTTTGAATGAAGTTACACTTCAGAAAAATAAGTTCAGTTTTTATAAACATTTGCTTGGATGGTAGCACTGCAGAAAATAAAAACAGTTGATAAACACACCTCAATAACAGATAGAACGTGCGCCTTACGCCCGTATGGAATTGTTATGAAGTAGAATGAATGTGCAATCTCACAGGTCTTTTCTTATAACTGAGCAGAAGTTTAAGGCACAAGTACAAATACACTGACAGGCAAAAAAAACCAATCGCTTAAAGAAATTTAAAAAAATGGAGTTTGAAACAAAATTATGAAGTAGTGCTTGAAATAAAATTACTGCAATTGTATACTTTTTCTGCCAGACCAGTGTCTTCTGGTCTTCTGCCTGTTTCTCGAAATCTTCTCACGTCTTCTTGCACCATGGTGTATGGTGAACCTAAGGTTGCAGCAGCATAACGGAGGCTGCGTCCATCATCAATTAGAGCAACAGCTTTGGCAACGTCTTCGGGACTGTGAGGCATAATTTCAACTAAACTTAACTACAGAATAACTTCCATGCAAAGGGAGAAAGTTTCCTTTCAGTTTGGAAGGAAATGATGCAATACAACACTGACAAATATTGCAATGTGCATGACAAGCTAGTGCAGATAATCAGTTCGGAAACAGCCTATTGCAATGTTTTTTGTTTTGTTTGGTGATAAAGTGAAGATATTAAGAAAGCGGATATGCTGTATCTATAGCTAGAGTTGATGATTTGTGGTGAATAAAAACCCAGGATTTCGTCAAATAAAATGCAAAATTTCTATATATATTTCGCTATATCAAAATTGGATTTCATCATAAAAATGGTAAAAAAAGTCTTGAAAATCAGCTTTTAAATCTAACTGTATTTTTTCCGTACACTGATAATATATATATCAAGCAACATGCAGGAGTGATATGACAATGTCTTGAATTCATAAGAAATGCTGTAACATAAATAAACAGCTTACCCGATTTACTTGAGGGGCTTGTATTTTAGTTTAAAATTAAAATAAACTCCTTGCTTTACATTGTGGTTACGGCAGTTAAAAAAATGCACACATTCATCATAAAATATTTTATTTGTCAACACATAGAACTTAAAAATAGAAGTAGGAATAAAGTTAAAATAATCACTCGTCATCATCATCATCATCACCATCATCGATGGAAAACAATCGATGTTACTCCCAGATATCAATGTTTTTTTTTTTTTAATATTCACTGTTTTTTGCATTAATTTTGATGAATTTACATATTGAGGACAAAATTTCCAAAAACATCGATTTTTTTCATCGATAGTTTTCATGGAAATATTTTAGTTTATTTATGAATGTTGCCTAATTTTCTGAAAACAAGCTTTTTTTAAAATATATATATCGATGTTTTTAGTCAAAATACATTGATGTTTTCAGGTCGATATTATCAGAACATCGACGGTTACCGCCGATTTTAACATCGATGCTCATTCCTACTTCCGTCTCTTTCACGCGGGATTCGGCGGGAAGCATGACGTTACAGGTTGTAGCCTCCAACACCCACTTCGTAAAACGTGAGATTGTTGAAGTATGTAACTTACAGGTTATTTAATTCATGATTAAAGTTTTATTTAGGGATGGGTCCTCGATACTTTCGATACCTCGATACTTTCGATACTTGCATGGTATCGGCATCGAGCGATACTTCAGAAAACTCGCTCGATACTTTTTCGATACTTTGGTAACTCTGCAATTTAAGGAAATGCGTATGTCTTTCTGCTTTTAGTAGTCTACTAAATATAGTAACTTAAATACTTTTGTTTCTCCTTTAAATGGAGAAAACCGCTCTGTGACTTTTGTCTAGTCATAAATAAAGACTTTCCTACTTCAAAAATCAAACAGAAGAGATTCTTAATTGTTTCGTTTCCTGTCAAACGTTTCAATAACAACCAACAAGCAAGCTGACTGTCCAAACCCCTTGCAGAGATTAAGTTACTGCTTATTCTGCAAACCTTAAAACAGTTTGTTCATTGTACTGCTCTGTGATCTGAGTAGAACGCGCATGATTATTTTACCCATTCATAAGCAATCTATTTCGGTATGCTTTTAAAACAAGTCAGCATGCCGGCTTTCTGTTGATATCTCTACGTGACAGAAGAATAATGTGTGTATTGCGTACGATAACATATATATTTTTTCCAGTCAATATGAGTGAAGTGTGGACCCTCATTGTGATAATCGCGCCATTTGCCGCATTTGTAAAAAACGTTTTTCTCGTGGTGGAAAATCTCACAACACTAGTAACCTTAAAAAACATGTTACATCAGTGCATAAAATTGCCTTTTCAGAACCTCTTGATAAAAAATTATGCGGAAGTGGAAATTTAACTCCTGAAGAAGAAACAGTAGTGAAAGGACGAGTTTTTCGCAGTCCTAGTGCTCTCAATTCTGCTAAAGACCAATTGGTGGACCTTTCTAACCAAGAGGAATGTACTGCATCCAAAAATGATGAGGTAAGATTTTTAATTTTTTATTCCAAAATTACATAGCCTATATGTGGGAATAGTAATGTAGTACTGACGTACTCGTAATAATCGATCATTCAAGAACTTTTTTATTTATTTTATTTTAAATGTCACAGACTTCAAGCCCGAGAAATTGCCAAGAATGTGGTACCTGTATAGTAACATTATGCAAGAAAATAAACTGCCAGTAAACAGTTCCCAGGAAGAAATCACTGCATATCTCAAAGACGATTTGTTACCTCCTCTTTCTAGTTCATTAGATTACTGGAAAACAAACACAAAATTTCAGAAACTAAAGAAGTTAGCTGTGAAATACCTGTCCATACCACCAGCAACAGTTTTCTCTGAAAGACTGTTTAGCACAGCAGGACTCATTTGTGACAGAAAAAGAAGTAGACTTAACCCCGGAAGAGTGAGAATGCTAGTATTTTTTAACAAAAACTTGTAAGTGGACTGTTTCAAAAACAAATTTTACTTTTAATGTAGAGTTTAAAAATAATTATAGGCTACTGATGATATTAAATTTTGTCTCATTAAATATGCACACTTAATTCATTTAGTTGGTATTACACAGTTCTCTCAACTTTTTATTTGTAATGTACCAATTTATTGAAACTGGAAATGTTGATGGTATCGAGTATCGAGGAAAAAATCATGTATCGGTATCGAGTATCGAGTATCGAGAAAACCTGGTATCGACCCATCCCTACTTTTATTATTATTATTCTATTATATAATGAACAGTTATAACTTTTATAGGTGAACACAAAGTCGGGAAGAACAGATCGGCCGCTTGTTTGCTTGTTTACTTGTTTCGGCCGTGAATCACGCCGCCGGCCGCCGATTTCTTGGCGCCAGAAACTCCTTCCTCCACCCTCTTCCTCTAAAGTCCCTACTCTTCTTCAGTTGACCTTGACTTCTTCGAGTTTCAAATCAAGCCAATGACTCCCGTTTTCATCAACGGCTCTCATTTTTAATTAAAATATTTATTGTGAAAAAAACAATACATTCAAATATGAGTTTATTTAAAGTAGGACTTTTACATTTTCCCGTATTTCGCGTAAAAATGGGATAAAACCTTAAAAACCGGGTATTTCGCGAAAAGAATTACATTTCGCAAAACTTCGTGAATGATTGAACACATATTTTCAATTAAAAAACACCAGAAACGAATTTATTACAGTAATTTGAACTTCTATTACTAATTTCGTGTTTTGGGGGTTAACGAAATGTGACTATCCCTATCTATAGCTAATGGTCCAATAAAAAATAATAATTCATCCTCACTAACAACAACGTATAAACATCCAACCAATTTATGTTTAATCTTAAAATTACAACAAATTCTACAGTGATCGGTATGCCTTACGCCCTTAGGAACTAGGCCCTTCAATTTAAAGTCTGCCTTAGACAGAGGAAGCTGCCATGTTCCTATGAACAAAAAATTGGATCATGGGACATCAGCTTAATATGGTTCACTACATCACTTACAATTGCATAAAAAAAATCACTTAAACCCTTAAACCCTGTATAAAACAACAGAACATTTTATCACTTTCCATGTAGCTTACAAGAAATGCCTACAACAACAAAAATGTATGCACATGCATCATAAAGAAGTACCATGTAAGAGTATTTCAAAAAACTCTGGTCGGAACGTTCACAGTGGAGTGTAACAACATTTGAAAATGATGCGAGTTGACTACACACTATTTTCTCCACTTACCAAATTTTTTTTGGTAGAACATGTTTCGCATATGTTCATATGCATCCTCAACTACTTGTCAACTGCCGAGCCTTGCTTGCTAGGAGAATCTCATGAGTCCCTGGTGGCGGTTTTATGTATTTCCTGATCAAATTATCTTCTGCGGAAATTTCAAAATTCATTAGCTGGTTTTCAAATTTTCTCATGTATATTTTTTCCCAGACTAACAGTTCTGCCGGTGTATGGACTGATTTCAATAATTTTGCTTCTGTATTAATTTCATGACCACCATCCCAATAATGCATAGCAACTGCTGATTTTTCAGTCTGTTTAAATTTTATGTTCCTAATGTGCTCTTTTAGCCTGACATCCATGTTTCTCCTTGTCTGTCCTATGTAAACATTATCACAGTCTTTGCAATCTATTTTGTATATGCCTGGCTTCTTGCCGGAGGGTATATTGTAAGCTTGTTTGCATTTGATAGTGTTCTTTATGCTGAAACTATTTTTCGTAGCTAGAGTGATGCCATATTCCTTAAAAATCTTCTGAAACTTCTGGGTTGCCCATGGATGGTAAGTGAATTTTTTAAACTTTGTTTTTTCTCTTAGGGATGATAATGTCGTAGTTTCTAACACCTTTTTTTGTCTTTTGAATCTGTCAATTTTCTTGTCTACTAGGCTTCTTTGGAATCCATTCTTCTTAGTTGCTGTAATAATGTGGTGGTATTCTTTTTCATACTCTTCCTTCTTTAATGGTATGTTGACCAGTCTGTGGGTTAAGCTATTTATAATGGCATGTTTGTGAGGCCTAGGGTTAAATCCATCGGCTTTAATGTAATTGTCTATGTGCGTTTCTTTCCTAAAGATGCCAAATTCAATTTTGTTTTCCGTCCTGATAATTTTGAGGTCCAAAAAATTCAATACATTATCCTTCTCAATTTCAATCGTAAACTGTATGGCTGGTTCTTGCATGTTCAATAATTTTACCGAATCCTTGATATGCCTCTCACTTATTAGAGCAAAAATGTCTTCCACATATCTGAACCATTTTTTGAAAAAATGTGGAAACGCCTGTGTGATATGTGTTTCAAAAAATCCCATGTATAGGTTGGCCAGGAACGGTGATAGAGGACTGCCCATTGCTATTCCGGAACTTTGTTGGTAGAATTTATCTTTATATGAAAAATATGTCTGTTCAATGCAAAGTTTAGTCAATTCTACATATCCTTCAATGGTTTCTTTGTTCAGATCTTTTGACTTCAGCCATGTTCTAAGATGGGCTATTAGCTTGTCTTGTGGTATGCTGGTAAAGAGGGAACTCACATCGAATGATACTAATCTGTGGTTTTCTTTCAATTTCATATCTTTAATTTTGCCAACTAGGTCTATAGAATTCTTCATGCTGTGGCTATTGACATCTCCTAGGTCCTGGAATTTCCTATTGAGCCATTTGGCTAAAAAATATGTGGGGGTGTTAATATTGTTGATAATTGGCCTCATTTTTTTTTTGCCAGGTTTGTGGATTTTTGGCAATCCCTCTATTCTGCCTAATATGGGGTTATGTGGTTTAATTCTTCTCATTTCATTTTCTGATATTAATTTACTCTTTTTTATGGTTTCATTCACTGCTTTGATTCTATTTTTTAGTGGATTTGTTTCTAATTCAGTGAATTCATCTCCTTCTAATAAAACTTCCATCCTCTTTTCATATTCTTCTATGTCCAAAATCACTATTTTGTTGCCTTTATCCACTTTCTTATAAATTACTTCTTTCCCCTTCAGTGAACGAGTAATTCTTTTGTACTGATTATTATTAAAGTTTGCTGTCTTCATATTGCCATCATCTTCTATTGCCATCTCAATGTCTGCAACATAATCTTCTATTTTGTTGGAGAAACTGATACAAGTTTTTAACCCCTTATTTAAAAAACTGAGTTCAAAATGGAAACCGTTAAAAATTACGATTCCTTCAATTGTCATCATTATGGATTAAAACATGAAATCAAGAAGTATATCAAATTAAAAGAAAAACGGAGGAAAACAGCAGCTGACATACATTTCCTAAATTTGTGTTTGAAGAACAGGATTTGCCCTAAGTTTGTTAGGAGGACTGTTAAATACAATAATAATAGCAAAGAACAAAGAGCAGCGGAAAAGAGGGTTATAGAGATTGAAAGAGGGAAACATTTTCAAAAACTAAAAAGCCTAGATCTGGAGTGTTATGGATTGCATCTAAAACTGTCAAAAGCATTAGGCAACTCAGTGTGGGTAAATTTGGAGCATAATATGTTTAACCATATTAACTTACAAATGACAAAGAAAACTGGCATTCAGAAGAATAAATTGGAAAGACTGTGTCAATCTTCAGGGGAGAAAAAACGAAACATAACCTCAAAATCGACAATAGAAGGGTCACGAAACATAACCTCACAATCGTCAATGGAAAAATCATGTAACATAACCACAAAATTCCAAAACACAGACATTACTAGTGATTCAGCAGATGAAGTGGGACATAGTGATGATGACAGTAATAACTTTCAGTGGGTGGTCAATATGTCTAGTGAAACTTTCAGTGAAGAAGGAATCAGTTTTTTAAATAAGGGGTAAAAACTTGTATCGGTTTCTCCAACAAAATAGAAGATTACGTTGCAGACATTGAGATGGCAATAGAAGACCTTAGTTATGCAGATAAAGCAATAGTCAGGAAGAAATGTGGGGACATATTGGACAATATGAAGACAGCAAATTGTAATAATAATCAGTACAAAAGAATTACTCGTTCACTGAAGGGGAAAGAAGTAATTTATAAGAAAGCGGATAAAGGCAACAAAATAGTGATTTTGGACATAGAAGAATATGAAAAGAGGATGGAAGTTTTATTAGAAGGAGATGAATTCACTGAATTAGAAACAAATCCACTAAAAAATAGAATCAAAGCAGTGAATGAAACCATAAAAAAGAGTAAATTAATATCAGAAAATGAAATGAGAAGAATTAAACCACATAACCCCATATTAGGCAGAATAGAGGGATTGCCAAAAATCCACAAGCCTGCCAAAAAAATGAGGCCAATTATCAACAATATTAACACCCCCACATATTTTTTAGCCAAATGGCTCAATAGGAAATTCCAGGACCTAGGAGATGTCAATAGCCACAGCATGAAGAATTCTATAGACCTAGTTGGCAAAATTAAAGATATAAAATTGGAAGAAAACCACAGATTAGTATCATTCGATGTGAGTTCCCTCTTTACCAGCATACCACAAGACAAGCTAATAGCCCATCTTAGAACATGGCTGAAGTCAAAAGATCTGAACAAAGAAACCATTGAAGGATATGTAGAATTGACTAAACTTTGCATTGAACAGACATATTTTTCATATAAAGATAAATTCTACCAACAAAGTTCCGGAATAGCAATGGGCAGTCCTCTATCACCGTTCCTGGCCAACCTATACATGGGATTTTTTGAAACACATATCACACAGGCGTTTCCACATTTTTTCAAAAAATGGTTCAGATATGTGGAAGACATTTTTGCTCTAATAAGTGAGAGGCATATCAAGGATTCGGTAAAATTATTGAACATGCAAGAACCAGCCATACAGTTTACGATTGAAATTGAGAAGGATAATGTATTGAATTTTTTGGACCTCAAAATTATCAGGACGGAAAACAAAATTGAATTTGGCATCTTTAGGAAAGAAACGCACATAGACAATTACATTAAAGCCGATGGATTTAACCCTAGGCCTCACAAACATGCCATTATAAATAGCTTAACCCACAGACTGGTCAACATACCATTAAAGAAGGAAGAGTATGAAAAAGAATACCACCACATTATTACAGCAGCTAAGAAGAATGGATTCCAAAGAAGCCTAGTAGACAAGAAAATTGACAGATTCAAAAGACAAAAAAAGGTGTTAGAAACTACGACATTATCATCCCTAAGAGAAAAAACAAAGTTTAAAAAATTCACTTACCATCCATGGGCAACCCAGAAGTTTCAGAAGATTTTTAAGGAAACGATGAAAGTAGTGGTATTTCACTGTTGGCGAATAAATCCGCCTCCCACTTATGCTACACCTCTCATGTCTCCTTACAGTGCCAGTACTCTAGCTACGGAAAATAGTTTCAGCATAAAGAACACTATCAAATGCAAACAAGCTTACAATATACCCTCCGGCAAGAAGCCAGGCATATACAAAATAGATTGCAAAGACTGTGATAATGTTTACATAGGACAGACAAGGAGAAACATGGATGTCAGGCTAAAAGAGCACATTAGGAACATAAAATTTAAACAGACTGAAAAATCAGCAGTTGCTATGCATTATTGGGATGGTGGTCATGAAATTAATACAGAAGCAAAATTATTGAAATCAGTCCATACACTGGCAGAACTGTTAGTTTGGGAAAAAATATACATGAGAAAATTTGAAAACCAGCTAATGAATTTTGAAATTCCCGCAGAAGATAATTTGATCAGGAAATACATAAAACCGCCACCAGGAACTCATGGAGATTCTCCTAGCAAGCAAGGCTCGGCAGTTGACAAGTAGTTGAGGATGCGAAACAGGTTCTACCAAAAAAAATTTGGTAAGTGGAGAAAATAGTGTGTAGTCAACTCGCATCATTTTCAAACCATGTAAGAGGTTATTATTTCAAAAATCTACTTCCATATTCTAGAACTTTAGCAAGTTTACACAGGGAAGTTATAATACAATGTGATACTTGTGGAGATGGTAAAAGCCAATTCAAGAAAAAATTATCATGTTAACACTTGCATGTCATCCATCACTTACCTTCATCAAGTCTTCCAAACCAAGTTCCCTGTGTACTTTTTCACTCCTAGGTTGCAAAGTATCAGGCTTCAGAGTAAGAAGCTCTTGGATAGCAGCTTTAAATGTCACCAAGCTGAAACTGCACAAGAGAATTCGTTTTCATACAGATTTAATGTTCAAATAGAAGGCTAAGATTTAAAGAAAATCAAGTATATGAGAGTAAATTATGAGAAAATGGGCTTCAAAGTTGAACAAATGATGTTTAAAAAAAAAGCCACTGTTTTAATTATTTCTACTGTTTGAATGAAATGTCTCATTTTAATTTGAACTAGAATAAAATAGAATGCTTTATTCATCATTAAGACAACATAAGTTGCAATGGATCTTGTCAAAGCTACAAGATACAATGAACATTTATAAGTAATTTACAATCAAAATTAAGAACAATATTTTACATCATGAAGACTTATAAATATTTACAAAAGTATAAATAATAATTACAATATAATATCATCTAATATCATCTCGGGTCCTGAATCGATTCGAGAACTTTGTATTCAAATAATATTTTGATTAACATTCAAGATGGATATATGTAAGCATTCAAGAACCACAGATTACTGTCTCTGTTGGAGGGGTTCAAGTCCCAGTGTCGGAGGAATTTTTCTCCTATAATGTTCTAATATTTTGATTCTTTATATTACTTGAGAACAGATTATTAAATTGTGCTTATCACTCAATTAATTTTATGACAGCAATGTAAATGTTTGATTTTGCACTGTTTAATTAAACATCATGTACATAATATTGTATTTTTAACATACAACTAAAAAGAGAACAGAGTATTGAATAATGAGTATTGCCTTGTTAAAGCAGAAAATATGGATACTTGATACTTTTCTGAACTGCTCAATAAGACACCTCAAAATATAATCTACCTGCATAAAAAAACATACCTATGGGCTTAAATGAGGCAGTGGTGTAGTGGCAAATTTTCCAGTGTGGGAACACTAAAACTTCCAGTAGGCCTATATATATATACTAATGTATTTAAAATTAACCAATAAAAGTGCTATGAAAACCTTTCAAAGTATAATGACAAACATTTTAAAATAAGTAAGATTTGAGGCTTTCCTGGCGAATCTTATGTAGAAAATCTTCTCGGGTTTGCAGCCAGGTGAGAAGTTTGTTGTGGTCCAACGTTTCCGAGGCTGATGCTATTGGGACCAGATCATCAGAGAGGCAATTGAAATTAGACTGGAAGACACAAACTTCAACAGGGATGAAGGTTTCACTATCAACCAGGCCTGGAACAAATGCATTCAGGACCTGAAAGGTAAAAGGAACATCTTGGCCCGGAAAAGGACCGAAAACAGAACAGCTGCTCCCTGATTGGTCGACTCCGCCCAACTCGGGTTGGTATATATTTCCCCTACATGTCAAAACTCGACACTTCAGATTCCCTGAGGATGGAGGCAGCGTCAGCCTCGGAAACGTTGGACCACAACAAACTTCTCACCTGGCTGCAAACCCGAGAAGATTTTCTACATTTTAAAATAAGGTTAGAAACCTAAGTTTCTGGGTACTCTTTATTTTCAACAATATTTTCAAGAATTCAACAAAAATGTTTTCAAATGTACTTGTATACGGCATTAAATTTTTGTACTTGCCTTTAATTTTTTTAAAGTTTATTACCGGAACTAGTAAATATATATACAGGGTGTTAATGAATAACACCGAAATATTTTACCGGTGTATAGAGGAAACATAGATAAGCAACTTTTATTAGGAGATTTTTGCTCTATGGATTCAATTTTTCCTGTTACAGCACAAAATATCCCAGGGCATGGCCGCCACTGACTTCTACCATTAGAAAAAAATGCAAAACAAAGGAACTTTGTTGTTAACACTGTAGTCAGTAGTTATGAATAAAAGAAGAATAATGCAGTTGACGGCCAGTCATGTGATTAGTCTGTAAATTTTGCAGATTATGGTAACTCTAGATTATGTAATAGCTGTGGATGAATGATTAAGAATCAAATTTTTATGGATCATTAGGAAGGCGTGAAGTCAATGTAATGAAAGGTTTAACCCTATTTCGCCTAATTATTGACTTATGAGCACCAAATGATAATGACTTTAATGCCCTGTAGCACTCACATTTTACGTCATAGAGCAAAAATCTCCTAATAAATGTCTATGTCCCATCTATATACAGGTAAAATATTTCGGTGTTATTCATTAACACACTGTATATTTATTTATTTCAAAAGGTTTTTAAGAATTATAAGTTACTTAAACATTTATTTAAATTTACCAAGAAACAAGTGGGAAAACTCCGTTTCCACCTATTCCCCCTCTACTGCAACCCTCAAATGAGGATAATTTTTTCATCGAAACAATGATATGGTACTTGTAAAAACTGCTCTCGGGTTTCCAGTCGGGTAGTTATAGATGTGTACTCTAAGCTTTCGGCGACTGTCTGCGTCGTCATCTTCGGAGAAGTGAGATCCAGAGGTTGTGGTGTTGTATATATACCCATGGCAGGACTAGTCAGATGCAGTCGTGGATCCTGATTGGTCGGTGGAAGTAAACGATCTCTCCTTCCGTGATTGGAGCAGAGAAATAGCAGGTTGCCAGGAAGCGGCCAATTGGAACCCTCCGTCTCTATTGATGTTATTTGGGTTCAGTCTGATGTGAAAGGCTTCTTGATATGGTACTTGTTTATTATATAGTAAAACTAAATTATTATAAAGAAATGTTGGAGGAGGGAGTGCTTTACCTCAGTGCATCACTTGGTGACAAGGTCCATTGGAAATTCTCCATGTAATACAAATTAGATGCCATGTGCAGGGGTTTCGCCTGTATTATGACGGTTACCAACAGTGGGATCAAGTCATCTGTTGTCAGAGTAGGCAACTGGCTGTCTTCTAAAATACATCGAATAAGAATACATTAATTAATATACCACAATATATATAGAGCAAGACAAGTTACGAAAACTTCCTCCCCTATAATAAGGGCACATATGTGCAGAAGGAGCTCGTTGAATTTATATGACTCCAAGTACTCAGAGTACTTAATTCAGCTTAAACTAAACTGGATGAAAGGGGATGATTAACATTTATAAATGCAACAGAAAAAAAAAGGTTCATTTTGGAAGAACAGCTGCTTTACACTAATTCAGGGAAGAAAGAGACTCAATCTACTATAGTAAAGCCCTGCAAATTTGAACTAATAAGAACTGAGAGGGTGACAAGTTACCAAAAATGTTGAGCATAACAGAACAAGGGGCTGACAACGCATAATATATTACATTATTTGAGAGTATTATAAGAAAAAAATTCCTTTGACACTGGGATTGGAACTCAGGACCTTCAGCTATCCGTGCCGTTGCTACCCAGAGCTACCCAGAATTCGCTTCACGGCACCACATGGAACCTCTCTCCTATAACTGATTACCAGGGCCAAGATTTTAATGACATGTCATCTTTTTATAGATGCTACATAGACATTGCCAACTTGCAGATAAATCCTAATCATGGCCTCTGGATTATAGAAATGCATTTTTATTAGGTCATTTTTTGTCATTTTATGCTATTTTATATTTTTAGGGCATTTATTTCAAGTTTACGTCATTATTTTGTCATTTTCGTGTCATTTGCTTCCTTATATAGTCATTTTCATGCATTTACATTGAGTGTATTAACTTTTATACCTTCAATAATCTCCGTTTGCTGACAGTAATTTACTGCAATCCTAAATAAGGTAGGATTTATAGGCTTTTTTTTCTCCTCATACAGGTAACATTTAAATAAATTACTAGGTTACCATAATGCAACATTTTTGTAGGATCTACTTTAAAACAATATTCTTACTTCTCTTCTCAAATGCTCCAATCAAGAACAGAGAACAGTTTTTAGACCTACAACATCCTTTCTGTATTTACAGTTTTTCAATTATGTACAAATGAGTCTACAACTTTGCGTGTACAATAATAAATTTTTTATAAATAAAATACCAGTCTTTAGGTCATTTTTTATAATTATTAAGTCATTTCCTTTCAAATTTAAGGTTATTTTATAGATCATTTTTCAAACAATTTTAGGTCATCAGAATTCGGGCCCTGCTGATTACCTTAATGGTCTTTTAGTGAGGTATGACTATTAAGGCTAATTAATCAGTCTGGCACTGTAAAGCAAACTCTGGCTAGCTCAGTTAGTAGAGCAGCAGCACAGATAGCCAAAGGCCCTCGGTTCAAATTCCAGTGTCAGAGAATTTTTTTTCCTACAGTACTCTCATGTAATGTCCAACAGAGACAATAACCTATGGTTCATGAAAGCATATATCCATCTTGAAGATTAATACAGATAAATTATTACACCATGACATTATCTTACTTAGTTAAAAAATAAAACAAAAATAAAAAATTGTTACAGTGCTAAGAAATCAATTTCAAAAATCTAAGTATCAGAACTCAATAAAATCATCATGAAGCTCTTTACTTTACTTTAATTGCCCTTAGCTGCCATAGCTCTCTTTCCCAAATAATCAGGAAGAATGACAAGACCTCTATTTAAATGTTCTCTTTCTTGAATTGAAATTTGTTTCTTTTACAATTAAGTGACATTAACTAAAGTTACATGTTGGTAATACTTACTTGAAACAATACTTTGAGCATCTACTATGGCACCCTTCAATTCAGCAAGAATGAGATCAAGGGTTGTTCGAAGGCATGACAGTTTATCAATAGGACAATTCAAACTGTCAAGGCATGCCAATTCAACAACCTATTAAAATAAATCCACAATAATTAACACCTCTTAACAGCACTTATAAGTTTTGAAAATAATAGTACTGGTAATTCAAATTATGAAATAACTGAGGAACCACTTAAGATTATTCTAAATTATGCTATTCACTAAAGAGGGTTATAAAAAAGAAATTTCAATCTTCTAGTAAAAGAAAGGAGACTCTTAAAATTATGAATCAGATCAATGAAGCACTGCTATGCATGGGTAACCCCAGAGAAATGGCTCAAAAGTTTACATTAAAGGCATTCTATTTAGGGTAGTCGTGGCGTACATATTGAGCACAGTCTACTAGTCAAATGGCAAGCCATTAGCCTTTTCACTGCTAACAGTGTAAACTGGTGGTGCTGAATTAATTTCCAAATTTCTTTTGTAATCATAAATGAACCTCAAATAAATGATTTGTAAATTTCCTCCAAAACAAGAGCAGGGTGCGTATTTCTTAAAGTAGATGCCAATTTATTCAACCCTGGGGAAGTCTGCAGTAAAACAACACAGCAGCATATAATGCATTGTGCAATACATCACCAGAAATATTTAGCTACAGATGGCAGCTCAAGGCAGTGAATGATGGTGTCAGAATGTAGTATATTTGACAACAGCATGACCACCAGTGATGTGCAATGACACATCATCAGCATTAAAAGCGTTAGAGAGAGCAATCAAGGATAGCATAAAAGGTTGCCTCATTCCCATAAGAGCTGTGGGGAGAGCCCTATATTGCCATGTGATGTCATACAGTGAGTCCCACGCAAGAGTTTGCCAATGACGCGGGTTTCTGCGTTGCGGCAGGCACAGCTCCAACTCCCAGGCGATCGAGTGAAATATCTATGCTAATAAAGCCGTGATCGGTGTAATGATTCAGGTTCTCACATTTACAGTTGGAATTACAGTGAAAATAACCAGGTACTGTACCCCATCACAAGAGATGTTGGAAATGTTCTCCTCTTGCATCCACACAATACTGGCTCCTTTTTAGGAAATTTTATTTCACGTGCATAAGTTCAGCTTCCGAAATAGAGTCAATTTCTCTTGTGATATTGTTTTTCTAACAGTATTTGTCTATTATTAATGGGGAAACTTGAAAAATAAAGTGTATAGGTCAATTTCCCATACATCAGAAGAACTTAAAGACACACAAGAGAAATCAACTCTATCTCGGAAGCTGAACTTATGCACGTGAAAGAAAATTCCCTAAAAAGGTGCCAGTATTGTGCGGATTCAAGAGGAGAACATTTCCAACATCTCTTGTGATGAGGTACCTGATTATTTTCATTGTAATTTTAACTGTAAATATGAGAACCTGAATCATTACACCGATCGCGGCTTTATTAGCGTTGATATTTCACCCGATCGCCCGGGAGTTGGAGCTGTGCCTGCCGCAACGCAGAAACCCGCGTCATTGGCCAACTCTTGCGTGGGACTCACTGTAGCTTGACCTGCACAGAGATTAAGCAATTACATATGATTATAGCGATGGGAACAAATAATAAAAAACACAATCTTTTTAACTGCAATAATAATGCAAGTTTCTGTAAAGATAGACTATATACAATCCTACATATAAAGGAAATGAAAGCAGAACCAAAATAACCATAAGCGACCCAATTTTGTACTTAAGTAGATCAACATCTTCGGTTGTCTTTATGTTAGGCCTACAACACATTAAACTGATGCAATGGAATTATGTCAGTGATCGTTCAGTAATGTTCACTTTCAGATTTTTCTCTTTCTTTATTTTATTTTACTTTAATTTATTTATAACAAAAAATTCATAAGAATAACATTTAACTGGTGTAAGTTTTTATGTTGCAATATTATATTAATGCAAAAAGGAAAAATTGGATATTAAACTACTAAGACATTTTTAAACTAATCAGACATAAAAGTTAATAACATAATTTAACATAAAATAAAATAAATAATCCAACAGATTCTAATAAAAAAAAATCTGATGTGAAAGTCACATAACTTCCTCTGCCCAAATAAAAGTTAGCATCTTAGTACAATATATTATGTATGACATTCTCTTCATGTAAATTGGTTGTAAAAATGAAGATAATGCCATTACCATGTCACATCACATTATGTATCGAAGAATACATAACCCAAATAAAATCTGACAGATAGTCTAAATAATGCCTAACAGTATCCACATAGTTAAGCACGCGAACCGTTGTAGAATAATGTTATTAAATGGAACTCTATTCATATAATATGACCTCTTAATTCTCTCACCACTAGGACAAAATAAATGTAATGTATAATGATACATGTGGTAAAAGGATTTTGTTTTGCCAGTATTCACATATTATCCTTGTAGAGAAACACAATACACAGTTTCAAGCTAATTACGCTATAAATACCTGATAGCCTCTTCTTTGAATGATGCGACTAAAAACACAGGCTATATAACAAACTAAAAAAAACAAGTGACTGCAGACGTTTATTGATCTTTCCGCCGTTAGGAGTAATTTTCGATATTTATTGAATATTTCCCTCAGATACTTCTTTACTCTATGTATGGCCAACAATAATATATCTTTCTCACTTCACAGCGCGTATTCAGTTGTTCACTACGCAAGACAAACTTTCTACAAACGGTGGGTGAACAGTGGGTGGCTTGTAACTACCCTTCAGAGAATTTTTCCGAAAAAATGTTTCAAATAAAAGTTTTAGCTCAGTATAAGCAACACATGTGCAAAATTTAAAGAAAATCGTTAGAGTTGTTTTCGAGAAAATCACAAAAAACGAAAATTTCTTCATGTAAAGTCCCCTTAAAAATAAGAGAAACTTGTCGCCAATCGGCTCAAATCTGCAGATGGTACCTGACCCAAATACGAAATTTTGTTTTCATATGATTTTCTGTTTTGGAGCTAGCCTGTTCACAGACATCCACACAGACATGTTTCCGATTCAGGGAGCTCAAAACATGTATTTATGTCAAAAACTCAACTTCGAATTTGGAGGTCAAAAACAATACTTCCTCTACCTATAGTACCTATGGTTCGGGCAGAGGAAGTAATAATGCAGCTTTACAAAGGTAGGGAAAAGTTTGATTCATTTGTTTTTTCCACAGTGAGTGAGGGTCAATCTGTCAGGTTTATGGGTTCTTGTAGTCAGTAAGTTTCTAATGGATGTTTTATTACGGGAGTCCATAAATAAAATGTTTAAGGATTTTTACATCATTGCTGGTTACTTATGGAAAAAAAGGTTTCCTATAATCTCATTACTGGAATATATACTTACCCAGCGTCTAAATTATTACAAAATCAGTGGATAAACATTGTTTCATTTTTTAACGTTTATCCACTAATTTTGTAATAATTTTAAACACATCTTTTATTATATTTGACTCAGTGGAAATTGGGACCGATATGGATGTCCTATTACTTTAGATTTATCAACTTGTAAACCATTCAAGACATAAAGGAGGTACTTATTGTATACTATAAATTTTGCAAAAGATTTCTGAAAGAGTTTTCAGATGCTCCCCTAGGATTTTACGGCCAGAATCAACAGGATCATGGGTATCCAGGCAAAGCTGGGGTCTTTTTCATGATCTTTCTTCTACTGTTACTTTAGATGGAAATGTTGTATAGTATACCGCTATGTAACAATAATTTCCAAAAAAGACCACTTACTGCAGCAGGAAGTGGAATGGCAAAATCTTCAGGAGCACCAAGCTGATCTGCAGTAACTCCGACTGTCGCCAGTTCCTTCACTAAACTCAATATTCTAGAATCCTCCTCCTGATGCTCTCTGCAGACTATTTGGAACACCAGGTCATGTATTCGGCTCATCAAGTAACTAATTGTAACACGAACAAAATAACAGAAATAACATTATAAGAAAAGCACTGGTCCTACAAGGAAAATTAGAATTCCAATTTGAATACAACTATTTTATTTTACTTTGATCCTTACACCGCCACAATATGAAATCCAATTTTTAGAAGATGGTCTCTGAGTGCAATTAATTTAGGTTTTGTGCACAGATGGCTCTTGCATGCATGCTAGCTGATTCACACTAGAGTATCTTGAAATGTTAGCTGATACCATTTTTTCTTTGATAAAATTCCGAATTTAAGAAATTACAAAATAGACAATTTTAACAAGACAGTTTTTAAGAGTACATATTTATATACACTTAAACAAAAAGGCATTTAAATTGGGTTTAAGAAATAGCATGAATACGCCTGCTAAAATCTGTAAAATAAAATTTCTGGAGCTTCACATTTTTATGACACCAGCCATGCCTGATTTCTAACACAGGGTTGAGAGGGGGGTGGGAAATAAGTCTACAAGGAGAAGACTTGGTAGTATCAGAACTGTCAAGAAATAGAATAATCACTTCAATATGAAAGTCATAAAACCACTGTAACTTCAGGAATCACAAGCTAAAATAACATTATACTCACTTCTCAAGAGAAGTGCTGATGAGATTTTGAAAACGAGCATCCCTCTGCCTGTCCAGTGAATATGTTTTAAGAACAGCCATCCAGTAGCTACTCATTAACTCGTGCACTTTGTCTCTAACAGATGGGAGAGAGCTTGCAAGTAACACAGGACACAGGTGACGTAACTCTGGTCCAAGATTTGTCAGTATATTAACATGAGACTGGGACTTGGTGAGAAATTCCACTGCACTGTGAACATGAATGGCCACTTCCATAAATACACAAGTTAGAACACTTACTCTAGGAACACATATCATACACCGTTTTTTTACGGTAACACTAAATGTATAGTAAATAAATATTTAAATTTACAGTAAAATAAGTGGATATTTCAAAAATACAGACATTATAAGGTAATGATTTCATGGCCACCTGAACCTCCCATCATCAATTGCATTTATTTAGGTTATAAGTAGGGTTCAGATGTTAATGACATAAAAAGTGGAAAATATGATTGCTCATAAGACTTTAAAAATGACTAAATATGACCCAAAAGTCTTAAATATGACCTCATAAAAAAGATGTATTTTCTAAAAATAAATGTTCCAATTTAAAATATTTAATGACACTAAATTATTACATCACATTAATTCAATCAGATAATCACTTTTTAACAATTTTACTGATTTTTACAGTTTTACTTGTAAAGAACCTCTAATCCATTAAGGTTTCCAGGTAGGCCTACCACTGGAATTGTGAAATGAAAATCTTTTAAAAACAAGTGGGCATGCTACCTCTAAAGCACTGCAGCTGATTCACTCTGATAAATACAACAGTATTTAACATGAACACAAAAACTATACAAAGCTACTGAAGAATCTTAGCTATATATTTTACTTTTTTTCACAATTTAACTTCATAGAAAACAAAATGTATCTCTTGATGCACATAACGAAAAAGAAGGGTAATTCCAGATGCAGTTTATTCTTGACGAATGTTGGTATGACATGAGATGTGCTTTTCCAAATTGTTTTCTGCTAACATCTCAAGATATTTAAACTTTTCTAGTGTACATTCTTTGTAAGTATAGTAGCTGTGTTATGTTAAAGAGAGATAGCAAATTCTATTAATTGCATGGTTTATTCAGGGAAAGAAGTTATGGACAGGCAGTGCACATCCACTCAAAAATTACCACCTACCGCCAATTATACATACTGGTATATATATACAGTATATGTATTTTTTAAATTACAGTAGAAGCCCGAAATAGCGCTGTTCGAAATACCACGGATTCGGATGTAACGTGGGGGAAAGTATGTCCCACAATACCGTAGTTTTATAAATAATTTTTTTATTTTGGAAGTTGAGTTAAAACAGTACAAATTCTACAAAGAGCGGTTCTGCAGTACATTTTTTTTACTGTTAGACCCACCCACACTCGCTAGTTGACCGTCACCACCGCATTCCAAAGGATTTAGCAGAAGTAACGGGACATGGAATGAATAGTGTAGTTCTTTAATGATTAAAAAAATCTTCACCTGCCAGAAATTCTTAAAACCTAGGAAAGTTGAAATATGATTTCAGTTTGAATCACGCATTCGAATTATAAAGTCGCAAGTTCAGAATACAAAATGTTGCAGAAGCGGAAAGCATATTCATTAGGAGATAAACTGAAAATTATTAATTGTGTAAAAAACGGGGAAACTGGAATATTATACCTGAATGTTACAGCGTATGATTTAGTAAATGTTGTACGTTACTCTCGGGAATTAGAAAAATTCTCACGCTCCATCTGCGAAAGAAGAGCCGTAAATTGAGATCAGTTATAGGACTGGATTAAATAGCATAACTGGTGAGTAATTTTTAAAACTACTATATGTTATATTGCTGTATAACATTGTAATTTATTAGTGAACCAATGTTCCCCTCCATGGGGTCGATTTTTGTCACTTCTTCGGTCACATTTCGATATATCGCGGTACGGTTATAACGCGGGGGTAAAGCATGTCCCCCATCAACCGTGTTATATCAGGCTTCTACTGTATTTAAATTTTGAGTTCTTTAAAGGCCCCTTGAAACTTAGACAAGGTAAGTTGAGCAATCAATTTTAGTCTGTTGCAGTTATTCATGAACATGTTTGCATACTTACTCATTAAGAGAGAGAATTTTCATGAGTTGCACAGGATCCTCATCTAATGGTTGAGACTTATATTCTGGGCTCAGTGGTTTGTCAGTTATCAGAATTTTATATGGTTGAAATTCCTATAAAATAATTTAAAATGAATATTACAGACACTGGGAGATAAAAATAGATCACGTAAGTTATCTCTCTGGGAATACAAACATTTATATATTTATTTTACTTACTTTTATTTTTACCTTATTTTAAGTCTACTAAACTAAAAATTGCATTGTAGACTCTTTGACAATCAAATAAAGAACAACATTAAGAACAACAAAATACCAAAACAAATCAATTAAACAACACACATTCAATTACAATAATTACAAATTTAAAAAGTTAACAAATAAAAGAACAATAATTACATTACTTTGTAACTTTATGACTGCGTGCTATAAATTTTGCAAATATTCATATAAAAGATTGTTCTGGATTGAAATAGATCTAAATCAAATTCATATATAGGTTATTGTACCCAATAAAAGGGGAGAATTTCTGTAATAAAATGTGAGTAAAAGATAGGGTGTGCAAGGTTTTGCATACAATGAATTATGCTGTTACAGTAGAACTATGATTTCTAGTTATTGTAAAAGGTGATTTCTGCTTAGCTATTAAAATTTAATGAATGTCTACGTAGGCCTATTTATTTTCTTAAACAAATCTGTAACTTTTCATGCACATCATATTTGATGGTGTGAGTATATACAAGAAAACATGGTAAATCATTTCCTAATTAAAATTCAATTAATTGCAATGTGAAATGCAAATGAATCCAGTGGCGGATCGTGGGTGTAGGAACAGGGTGTTGCACTATTTTACAGGAATTATAATTCCTTTATTGCAACCAATGGCCATAGTATGATGAATAGAGCTCTGATGGAATATGTGGCAGGGGAAACAGAAGTACCCCGAGAAAACCTGCCCCGACCCCATTTTGTCCACCACAAATTCCACATGGATCCACCAAGATTCGATCCCGGGTCCCAGCGGTGGAAGGCGAGCAATCTAACCACTCAGTCATGGGGGGGGGGGTGGTTTTACAGGAATTAAATACATAACCTGATTATATATAAATAGTCGCTTTGCTCTTCGGGGCTCTACCTCCAAACTCCCAGTGGGGCTCTGCCTCTCTGTGTGGTTCTAAGAAAAAGTAACTGACACTTTATCGAAGATACATTCATTGTATTTAGACTGCCGTAGCCCATAATACAGGGTCTTTATTATAAGTTGAGACGGGGCGACGGAAGGCTTGAGACCGGGCGACGGAAGGCTTGAGACCGGGCGACGGAAGGCTTGAGACCGGGCGACGGAAGGCGTGCGCAGCCGGTCTGACCTTGATGCAATATCGGCACATGCAGTTATTGTTAAAGTGTCAACATGGTGAGACCCATTTCGCTGCAGCATCGTATTTTTGTGTGTAAACATTATTTGAAGTACGAGTCTGTTGGACGTGTACGTGATGAATTTATTCGGACATTTCCTGCTGATGTCCCACCTTCAAGAGCACAAATTTACAGAATTGTTAATAAATTTGTAAATACTGGCTCAATGCAAAACAAAAAGCATGTGCGCACACGAACAGTGTTAACAGAAGAAAAGCTAGACGAGATTGGCGCTAATCTTGAACATACACCAAATAAATCACTCTCAAACAGTGCAATAAAAATAGAGATAAGGTTTATCGAACAAATCCTCACACATTGGAGGAGCTGAAAGAAAACATTACGAATGAAATTAGGGGCATTACAGTGGAAGAACTCACTCGCGTCAGCCAGAATGTGGTTTCCAGATACAATGCCTGTATAACACAGGAAGGACGACACTTCCAACATATGTTATAAGGTAAGATATGTAATACTTTATATAGCCTACACTTTAAGCAGGGAAGCCGCGCGCGCGTCACCGGCGGCTAATGCGGACTTCGTAGCGGAGAGTGAAAACACCGGTCGCCCCGTCTCAACTTATAATAAAGACCCTGTACCTACTTAGCCATACTAAACCTTAAAAAATCTGCAGAACGACTTTAAGATTTTTCTGGGGTAAACATTTAAAATTTAGAACATTCTGGAATTTTCTCGTCGGTTACACGCTAAAAGCTATAAGTCTGTCAAATTTCAGATTTCTAGCTCATGTGGAAGTGGGTCAACATTAATGCCTGTAAAAATTTTCGAAGTTTCTTTTTGGACGGTAAAAAAATAAAATTTTGAACTTTTTGGAATTTTCCGTCGGTTGTAGGCTAAAAGCTGCCAAATTTCAACTTTCTAGCTCATGGGTAAGTGGGTAAATATTAGGTTGAGTTCGTTTCCCGGTACTTAATCGATTTTTTCTGAAGTAGGTAGGACTGGAATGGGGTGTACTCAGCCTCCTGATACAAATTGAGGAGATACTTGATTGAGCAGTAGGATGTCGGATAGTAGGCCTAGTCCCTCTAGGGATGTAGAGCCAGGGAGTTTAGTTTAGTGTCTAATAGATCGATGAAATTAGCAATATAGGTTTCGCCACAAAGTGACTACATTGGCAATTAGCATCTCTGTGAGGGTCTTCATAGTTCATAGCTCGCGCTCTTACTTGCTTGCACACATCAGCCGACGCAACGTGCTCTAGCGGTGAAGACAAGAATCACCCTTGTTCGCAGATTGAAAGCGATGCCCAAAACCTTTAAACCCCGGGAGTATTACCATGCAGTCAAGCATCTCGCACGCGCTCTTGCCCACAGAATGAGGCAGGAAGTCGTTGCTTTCGGAGAGCGACGACCCCGCGCATTTAAATGTTTAAATGATTTAAAATTGTTAAATATCGCGTGAAGCGTGTTTATAGATAATAAAAACCTACCACAAGGATGATTTCGAAGTAGCTTAATAGTAGGCATATGCAGTACTATAATAAAAAAAAATCTAAATATTCTTTACATTAAAAACTGGTCGTTGTGCAACACTGCAACATGATCAGAGGCCGCCACTGAATGAATCCAGGAATCATGTGTGATTTCTACTGTTTCTAGCATTTATTATAGAATGGATAAATAGGCAATTTTAGTAGTAATTTTTTTGACCTAAGAAAACTCTTCATAATACTAACTTCTTCGAATACTAAAAAATATCTTACAAAGATACTCATGCTCCAAAGATAATCATGCTCATACAAAGATAATCATGCTCCACAAAGACACACCTTGTTATATCCTTTCTCTACAGACATTATCTTTACTACATACTCCTCTTCAATATCAGTCGGGCTACTGTGAAGTTTCAAAGAATTACCTTCCAGTTTAAATGTATGATCTTCTTCTTTATTTGTACTGACATAAAAACTGTAACAAAGAAAAAGAACAAATTAGAAATTACTTACTTACTTACTTACTCATTGGCAACAGACAATTCCTAAGCTAGCTAAAGGAATTTTGTCTATTTTATGAAACCCAAAGATTCATTGCCGCAAGGCTTACCAAATGGAAAAGAGGGCATATGAGACTAAAAAGACAGGACAAAAACAGGACACTTTAAAATTATTGAACGGCTCAGATTTTGTGGCTTACATTTATCTGACAGTCTTAACAGATTGGTGACGGGCCACAGAAATCTTCGTACTTACTCAGCCAGCAGTAGGCGACGGCTCATGGAAATCTTCGTTTTTACGGAGTGAGTTGCTTTGTCGTATGTTATTTTAAATAGTTTAAGTCATAGGTTTCAAAATATGGTCATTTATCATAAAATAGAAAGTTGCTAGATGTTTTTGGATCCTTTCCTCTCCTTTTATTATTTTATTTTTTAACAGTTAGGAAATATAGCTATGCAGAGTGTTTACTTTCTATCTGGAGTTTTGTCATGGTCTTTGAGAGTAGCCTACTGGTATGGTTGAGACAACAAAACACTATTTATCATAGCCCTTGCATGATGATGGAATTATGGATTTACTAGGCCTATATGCTGATGATAATTCAGATGTTCCTAGCGACAGAGATTTAGAACTGAATGATAAGAAAAGACAATATTTTCCATTCTGGAGCCAAACCTGGGCTTATGGTATCACGTCTATCAAGATAATTATTACAAGTGTGTTACTATAGCAGAACATTTGCTTGAGAGTAAAACAATAGCTTGTGGCACATTTAGAAACAGGGGAAGACTTTCAATTCCTTCCCTGAGGCTGGAAAGAAATTGAATATACAGTAGAGCCTCGGTAATTCGAGCCCCGGTATTTCGAGGTTCCGTGTAATTCGAGCTGGTCTTAAGAAAATTAAAATTTTTCATAACACTAGAGTAAAATTCCGTTTTTATACCGTGTCCGCATGTAAGTTGTACGCACTTCCGAATGTGTTACATTTTGAGCTTTCTTTCAATTTTTCCATGTACAAAAATGCAGGTAAAACTGGATTTTCGTTCATAATACACAGAAATAGCCTTGGCTTCAGACTGTTAATGCATTTCTATTACAGATTGACAGAAACCATTAGGTTCGATCTTTCATTGTCGGGACCTCGTGTCAATCATACGGTGCATTTAGTGCATACCATCCTTTCAGAAAAGAATACTATATTGTTACAGTAATCCCTACTCAGCAACAATGGTAATTAAAAGTGTTTTCCTAGTAGCGCCGCTTTCCCGTTCAACTCCATTAAGAGTCAGACAATGACTTAATCCTTAAAGGATGCCGATGTAGCAAATTGGAAGTGTTTGCCAATATGCATACAGGCCTATTAAAGATATGTATGCCTACTATATTGTTTATTTATAAATTTTTTTAACCATTATTGTGCTTATTAAACATTTATTTATGATTTACCCATTGATTTAGTGATGTTTCCGTATAATCCGAGTTTTTTGTAATTCGAGGTAGCCTCAGCCCCAATTAGCTCGAATTATCGGGGTTCTACTGTAATATATATGAAAGGTGTCGACAGAGCAGACCAGTATTTGTCTTATTAGGGTAAGTCTTCTTAGAAAACCCATGAAATGGAGCAAAAAGTTTGTGCTGTGATTGTTAAAATGTGTTTAGGATATATACATTTCAAAATCCTGACACCAAAAATGCGTACAAAAAATTATTTTTAGAAACTCCAAACAATGAACTCATAAAAGAATGCAACAGAAGAGCACTACACAAAGACCAACCAGGCAGGCTGACAGGGGATCTGAAAAAGCACAAGTTTCAAGCAATAGTGACAGAAAAGAAAAAGTATCCTTCAAAACCTTTACGGGTTAGCAGTGCACACAAGAAGAGGGTGAATCACGCTACATATGCTATTTTTGCACTGTCACACTTCACAAAGGAAAATGTTTTGAGCAATACCACACATTGAAACATATAATAGATACATACTCCACCACAGGCAAAGGTCGCAATATGTGAAGATCTGAAACAAAAGAGAAAAATATTTTGGTTTAAGAAAAGTAGTTTTGGATTCAACATTATAGTTACTGGATTTTTTTTTATAACAGTAATAAGCACGAGATTTTACAAAGCAGCCTTCCTTAGCTATATTTAGCTTTAAACGAGAGTGGATCAAAAAGTAATGCACAATAATTTTTTTTTTTAATAGGTATAATTACAAACAAATGCACAGGAAATCTTTTGTCTATTTTTCTATATAGTCACCAAGTTTCTCAACGCATTTCTCTCATCGTGATACCAGTTTCAAAATATCCTGTATGTAGATGTAGATGTAGATGTCTCGTTCTGTAGATCCTGTGTTGAGCAGGGCTCAAGGATATAGAACACGTCAGATAAAAACATACATGCATGTTATAAAAAAAACATGATACAAGAATTGTTATGTCACACTTACTCAAGCTGAAAAGAAATCATCCATATTGTAGAAGGTGTGAGTTACTAAATATTGCTTCAGAGCTCTTTTGAAAGATTTGCATTTGCTTTTAATACATAGTGATTTAATCTCTTTTGGAAGGTTATTGTATATTTGTATTGCGGAATAATAAGCACCTTTCTGAAAAAGTTTTAATGAGTTAGCTGGTCTATGTAAATCATTCATGTTTCTAGTAGTACGTCCGTGTATACTGTGATTACTTTGAAATTTATCAATATTATCTACCATGTAACACATAACAGAGTATATATACTCTCCGGTGAGAGTGAGGACTTTTAATTTTTCAAACAGCGGTTTACAAGATTCTCGTTTTTTCTTTCCACATATTATTCTTATTGCTCGCTTCTGTAATCTAAATATTTTTTCCCTATGTGCCGAGTTACCCCAAAAAATGATTCCGTACCTCATAACAGAGTGAAAATATGCAAAATATACCGTGAGTAATGCGTCCTGTTGTAATATATCATTCAAAGTTCGTAGCGCAAAACATGCTGAACTTAGCTTAGAACTTATCATTACAATGTGTTTCTTCCAGTCAAGATTTTGGTCAATTTGTAGTCCTAAGAATTTTATGTTGCTAATTTCCTCTATGATTTGTGTTTGATAATTGATTACAATGTTTGAGATATATCTATTTTTTGTTCTAAATTGAATAAAGTGGGTCTTATCAATATTAAGTGACATTTTATTAGCTTGAAACCAAGTATTTAATTCGTGAAAAGTCTTTGTAGCTAGTCTTGCTAAATCTTCTTGTGACTTTCCTGTTACGAGTACACTAGTATCATCTGCAAAAAGCAATGCCTTTGATTCGTCACTTAAGTTATCTGGTAAGTCATTGATGAAAATTAAAAAGAGCAAAGGTCCCAGTATCGATCCCTGAGGTACTCCATTTTTAACAGTCCCTAATTTTGATTCATTTCCATTTATTATTACCTTTTGAGTTCTATCAGACAGGTATGATTTGAACCACTTTAGTGTTATATTATCCAACCTATAGTGTTTCAGTTTTTGAAGTAGAATTTCATGATTTATACAGTCAAACGCCTTAGCTAGGTCACAAAAAATTCCTAGGGCATGTTTCTTTTTATCTAACGCTTCCAATATTTCTGTAGTGAGTTGAAATGTAGCATTATCAGTGGACATGCCACTTCTAAATCCAAACTGAGATGGTGTAAGAATGTTATTCAAATTAAGATAGTGTATTAAGCGGTTGTACATAACTTTTTCAAAAACTTTTGAAAATGAGGTTAGGAGTGATATAGGTCTATAATTTGATGGAACATTTTTGTCACCTTTCTTAAAGAGGGGCTTAACAATAGCATGCTTTAGTCTTATTGGAAATATTCCACTTTTTAACGAACAATTACAAATATGACTAAGAGGTTTACTAATTTCAGATGAGCAGCTTTTTAACAACTTATTACTTATCTCATCCCATCCAGAAGAGTTTTTGCTTTTGAGTGACTTGATTATATTTTCAATTTCTCTAGAGGAAGTTAATTTGATTTGAAATGTATGGTTCTGGACTATAGGTGTTTTAAGTAGGTCTGCTGCATTAATGCTAATATTAGTTGTAGGAATACATTTCTCTGCAATGTTTATAAAGTGATTATTAAAAGCATTTGTGATATCTGATACATTATCTAGCTTTTTGTTCTGGTATGTTAGTGACATGCAATCAGTTTCCCTTTGATCTCCCTGTTTCGTTTTTAATTATATTCCATATAGTTTTAATTTTATTGTCTGATTTATTAATTATTTGTGAGAAATGCCTACTCTTTGCCTCTTTAATTACTTTCTTCAGTGTATTGCAGTACATTTTATAGTGTTCTTTATGAGCTGGGTTGTTACTGGTTCTACATTTTAAATATAGCTCTCTTTTGTTTCTACATGATATTTTAATGCCAGTGGTTAACCATGTTTTATTCCTTACATTAGGTAAATTAGCAGTTTTCTTTTTTGGAAAGTTAGTTTCAAAATGCCGCAACACAATATTTAGGAATTCATTTAATTTACAGTCTACTTTGTCATAGGAAAATATAGATCCCCAGTTTTCATTCTTCAGATCTTGTTTGAAGTTTAAAATTGAAGCATCATTCATTACTCTAGTCATATGGGTATGTTTTTTAGTTGTGTTTACCTTACTATCGTTTAGCACTAACATTTGTGCATCATGGTCCGATAATCCATTTAATATTGGTAATATTTTAAAGTTAGGGTGCTTTTCTATGTCTATGAATATATTATCTATTATTGTTTGAGAGTTGTTTTGGATTCTAGTTGGAAAGTTTACTACAGAGTCTAAATTATAACTACCTAGTAGGGATATCAGTCTGATCTTTTTTTCACTATCAATTGAGAAGTCTACATTAAAGTCGCCGCACAGTATAATATTTACATTATTACTATACAGATAGTTAAGAACCTTTTCTAACTGATTTGTAAAATAATTGAAATTACCTGTTGGTGCTCTGTAAATGGTCAGTATTACAAATGTACTGTTATCCGTTTCCACTCTGGCTGCGCAGCATTCAAAATCCTGTTCCTTACAGTAGGAACTGGTGTCTATATCACTAAAATTTAAGTTACTTTTGATGAATATACTCACACCTCCGCCTTTCATGGAACGTCTAAAGAAATTTGAGCACAATGAAAAATTATCAATTTTTAATTGTTCCAGCTCTGTTTCTGCACAGTGGTGTTCCGTTAAACAAATAACTTGAATTTCCTGCTTGTTAGAATTATTTGTATCCTGAAAAGCTAACTTAAATTCTTCAAATTTACATTCAAGCCCCCTTATATTTTGATGATATAATGCAAATGATTTACTAGTTCTAGTTGCAGGCTTGTATATATTACCAATGTTTACTCGAGGCAAGTATGTAAGTTGTTGTTCCCTTTCATCTAAAACCTCCCTAAAAAACGAGAGGAGCCACCAACTATGACAGGAATAGGCCTGTTACAATTAAATTCTTCAGCAATCAGCTTTGCCAGAGTCTTCTTCCCTCGAGAGTTGAGGTGGAGTCCATGCCTGGTGTATTCTTCTCTTCTTATGCTGTTAACAGACAAAACATTGATATTACCATTATTAGCAGAGAAGTTCCACAGCTTGTCGTTC
The DNA here is from genome assembly GCA_964059195.1 of Ectobius pallidus. Taxonomy (NCBI): domain Eukaryota; kingdom Metazoa; phylum Arthropoda; class Insecta; order Blattodea; family Ectobiidae; genus Ectobius; species Ectobius pallidus. Next base: position 87,212,181 of record CAXKWD010000005.1, on the reverse strand, counting down.
ACAGCTTTCACCTTGTCTCGAAGCGACGGCTTATCATACCTGTGAAACAATTCAACAAAATTTATATTAGTGTGAGAGCTGCTGCTGGAGATGCTGCGTAGATCCTGCTCGATATCAAAGCTGGGGTCTCTGTCTAGGCTGTTACCGCCACCTCCCACAATCACTATGTGGTCATCCTTTGAGAAGCCTTTAGACAGCTCCTTTGTACCTGAAATCACATCTCTAAGTTCAGCATTAGGCTTACATATACATTCAACTTTGAAGTTCTCTCCAACAGCATCTTGCAGGGTAGTTCCCATATGTCTGGCGTGGCTGCTACCTAGAACAAGGATCTTTTTCTTATTATTACTACTAGGCCTATGCTCCTTCTTGGCTTGCCTGGGTGCTACAGTTGGCTCAGCTGGGGATTCCACTTCCTCTAGGCCATCTAAAACAGAGAATCGATTATTAGTAGCTACAGGGCTATAAGTCTTCTGCAAGGGTGACACGTTGCTGCTTGACGGTCTTCCTTTGGGTCTCTGCACTACCTCTGAGAAGGACTCTACCTTGGAAAAAGAAGTTACATTAAGTTTCTCATTCAGAGATCGGACATCCTCCTGTAATAAATCAATAACATATTTCAAATCATTTCAAATCCTGTTCATAGAATTCAGTTCAGTTGGAGTATAGCCATCTGCGGACTGCTGTTTTCACTTCTAAATCTGACGCAAAGCGTTTACCGGCCAGGAATTTCTTCATGGGACCAAACAAAAGAAAGTCCGATGGTGCAAGGTCTGGACCGTATGGAGGATGCTGGGCACCTCCCAACCAAATTTGTTGATTTTCTCATGAACAGCTGCAGCAACATGGGGGGACAACATCATTAAACTCAACTCTAGTTTTCCTTCCCAACCAATCAGAACTCTCCATTTAATTATATTTTCTAATTTTCCTATTGGCCCCCACCCATTCTAGCATATCCAGTCTTTTCCTGTATATGAAGCAGATATTTCCCAATCCAGCTCACTTCTCCAAGAAGATGGAAACAGAGATAATAGCTGCCGAAAGCTTAGAACCAAACTTCCAACTCACCCGGTTGGAAGCCCGAGAAACAACAATACATTCTCAACACCGAGAAAGCCTCAAGTCACACATTATGTTAGGCCATTTTGGTGCAAGGGTCTTTTTTTTATAATAAGTTATTGTAAAATATTATGTTAGCTCTGAAAGAGCCATTTTGGTGCAAGGGTCATTTTTCCTACATTAAATAAGTTGTTTTTTATCATTCTGGTGCAAAGGTTGTGCAAGGGTCGTTAGGCTATGTCATTTTTTTTATAATATTAAAATGTTGGCCGTTTTGGTGCAAGGGTTGTTTTCGGACTAAAAGCCAGGATACAGATAACTTCTTGCGATGGTAGTCATTTCAAGTAAGGGACTAGATAAGAATTAGAACGGAGTCTCTAGTATAACATGCAGCAACAGATAGCTGCAGCATGCAAGGAGAAATGCTGATGGCCAGGGGAAGTGATGGACTAGGAGAAGGTGGGGAAGCAGGCCGTCGCCATAGCAACGTTCAGCGGTGAGTGGAGTGAGGGCCAAGGTGTAGCAGATTCTTCAATTTCACCCCAAAATGAGTAAATTGCTCAACGCTGAATGTTGAGCAAATTCTATTGGAGGGAGAAATTGCTTTCAAAATGAGTCAACTTCATTGATACCAATGTGAAAAAATTCCCCAAAACTGGGAGTAAAAAGCAATTTCATATCTTCCAGAAAGACTTAAGCATGCTATTGTTAAGCCCCTCTTTAAAAAAGGTGACAAAAATCTACCATCAAATTACAGACCTATATCACTCTTAACCTCATTTTCAAAAGTTTTTGAAAAAGTCATGTACAACCGCATAATACACTATCTTAATTTGAATGACATTCTTACTTCATCTCAGTTTGGATTTAGAAGTGGCATGTCCACTGAGAATGCTACATTTCAACTTACTACAGAAATATTGGAAGCGTTAGATAAAAAGAAATATGCTCTGGGAATTTTCTGCGACTTAGCTAAAGCATTTGACTGTATAAATCATGAAATATTACTTCAAAAATTGGATCATTATGGGTTCGATAATTTAACACTTAAATGGTTCAAATCATATCTTTCTGATAGAACTCAAAAGGTAATAATAAATGGAAATGAATCTAACCTAGGGATTGTTAAGAATGGGGTACCTCAGGGATCAATACTGGGACCTTTGCTCTTTGTAATTTTCATTAATGACTTGCCCTATAACTTAAGTGACGAATCAAAGGTATTGCTCTTCGCAGATGATACTAGTGTACTTGTAACAGGAACGTCACAAGAACATTTATCAAGAATAGCTACAAAGGCTTTTCACGAGTTAAACACATGGTTTCTAGCTAATAAAATGACACTTAATATTGATAAGACCCATTTTATACAATTTAGGACAAAAAACAGATGTATCTCAAATCTTGAAATTAATTATGGAACACAAATCATACAAGAAATTAGCAATGTAAAATTTTTAGGACTGCAAATTGACCAAAATCTTGACTGGAAAACACACATAGAAATGATAAGTCCAAAATTGAGTTCAGCATGCTTTGCTTTAAGAATTTTGAATAATATATTAAAACAGGATGCATTACTTATGGTATATTTTGCATATTTTCACTCGGTAATGAGGTACGGGATCATTTTCTGGGGCAACTCTACCCATAGGGAGAAAATATTTAGATTTCAAAAGCGGGCAATAAGAATAATATGTGGAAAGAAAAAAAGGGAATCTTGTAAACCGCTGTTTGAAAAATTAAGAGTCCTCACTCTTACAGGGGAGTATATATACTCTGTTATGTGTTTTGTAGTGAATAATATTGATAAATTTCAAACTAATTTTAGTGTACATGGACGTACTACCAGAAACATGAATGATCTACACAGACCAAATAACTCGTTAAAACTCTTTCAGAAGGGTGCGTATTATTCTGCAGTACAGATATATAACAAGCTTCCAAACAACATTAAATTATTATGTATTCAAAGAAAGATCAAACCTTTCAAAACAGCTGTCAAGGAATTTTTAATAACTCACACCTTCTACAATTTGGAGGAATATTTCCAGCTTGGATAAATTTGGCAGCTTGCAGTTTCTGTAGACCTATATTATTGTTATAACATGCATGTATTTTTTGATCTGACGTGTTCTATATCCTTGAGCCCCGCTCAACACAGGATCTACAGGACGAGATATCTACATCTACATCTACATATCACCCATTGTTTTTACCACACAAATGTGCACCTGTGCTTCAGTAATATATAAATACGTACCTACAAATTCTTCTGCAATGTCAATTCCTCTTAAACCACTACTGGATGGAATGCAAAGCATCCAACATTTCGATAATGCTTGCTCGTATTTTCTCCTAAATTTATTCTGGAAATAAAAATTGCAGTAATAAGGTAGGATTTTACCAATAATAAAAGTAGCCTACATTTTGATCACATCAACTAAAAATATTGTTTTTAATCAAATCCTAATTTTAACATATGTAGCCATGTTACCTGCAAAGTTTTATAGTAGACATTGTATTCTATTTCATCTGTAGCCATTCCACAAGAATGTGAAAAAAATATTCAGTAATAAACTTATATTAAAAAGAAGGATAAACTTTGGAATATGTCCCTCGAAAATTTTCTAGAAAATCGTTCACACATCGGAAATCGGAATGTCACAATGCAACGTGCTTATCACCGTATGATTGGTATCTTGTCTTGACCTAGCTGATGTTGGACAACCTGGAAAGATGTACGGGATGTGAATGCAAATAATCGAATTTACCAAATATTTACCAGATTTAGCTTGGTTGGCTACTCTGCAAACCAGCTGTTCTCTTGTACACCAATTAATATGGCGGCGTTGAAGTTGTATTCTGTGAACAAAACAGGTAAATCAGAATTTAAATTAACTTTTGGTATGAGACAGTTTGTGGACGAACAAAAATGTCACTGCTATACTTGGATAATAAATTTCACTCATATTCAATTCCATACCGTAACTTATTACAGTCAATGTTAAAAACAAAATGTTCTTTTTTTAGCTCCACAGATCCTGAGGCCCTTGTCTCGTATTGTTGCTGTTAGTCAAACTAGGAATTCATATAAATATGTCAATGCTGAAGAGCCGAGCATGGACATGAAAGACATTACAGATAGGGCGGCACAGACTATGTTCTGGTCTGAGATTTTTAGAGGTTAGTATGTTGATCTTTACGTTATCAGATTACATCCTAACTATCTTAAGTACCACTAATGCCTCAGATAGCTTGATAACTTGGCAGGGTGTACATAGGTAATTGTACACGAAAAATAGAGACTTGCGGCACCTTAATCTTGACCCACTCTTACCCTCTCTCCAGTGTGTTGCCATGGCGACGATTCACTTCCCCTAGCCTTTCCCCTTACAGTTACAGTTACAGTTGTATATTTTGGTAGCAAGATTTGCTAATTACCATTACAATTGTTATTTATACATATTCCTCTTTTCTCATCTAAGTTTCGTAACTGACTTTGAACTTCTGAATAATACTGTTTCTAAAACTATTAACCGATGTAGAAGTTCTTGTTTCAAAACTAAGTTTGTTGTATTTAGACACACTATCATAAAATATTGATTTCGTTGCTTTTGCACTAGAAGGCCCACTCAAGAAGAAATTTGCTGCACCTCTTGTATTATGTTCATGTATATCTTGATTTTTCTTAAGCCAATTTTTAATAATACTTGGTAACATATTATTTTCAATTTTATAAATAAACGTCATGGAGTCCAAATATACCTGATCACAAAAATATAGCATTTTCAGTTCTTTACACATATTTTTGACTGGTTCATCATAACACTTATTCAAAACTTCTTGATATCAAGCTGCTCAAAGCTGGCAATGCAGTCACTATTATGTCGCTCTCTGCGCTAATTAATTAATTGATTTAAATAAATTAATATTGTACCAATTTCACGATTAAAAAGAATATGAAATCAACTCATGTACCAAGTCACCAAGAAGTAGGACGTATTATGGTATTGTCCAGCGAAGGATTTTAGACTTGAAGACCCACAAGACAACTTAATTAATACAGAAAAAACCACCCTTGCACCAAAATGGCTATTTTGAGAGCCAACGTAATATTTCACAATTACAAATTTTCGTTGGTAAATGTGGTATTTCATGTATTAATGCTCTCTAAACTTACATAGATGAATTCTTTATTTCACTGCTCAGCAATCACTCAGGGCTTGATGGTTAAAGCTCCTGGATATGAGGCCAGCGACCTATGTTCAAATCCTGCTTGATGCGTAAATAAGAATAGGTCTCAAATAAAATCCACATGTAACTATCTGCCAATGATACAGTATATGCATCTCTTTCAGGTCTTGGTGTTACTTTGGGTCATATCTTTAAGGAGCCAGCTACCATCAACTATCCTTTTGAAAAAGGTCCTTTGAGTCCACGTTTCAGAGGTGAACATGCATTGAGAAGATACCCATCTGGAGAGGAACGGTGTATTGCCTGTAAGCTGTGTGAGGCAATCTGCCCCGCTCAGGTATTACTCTTATTAATTTTATTAATGTTCATTGATAGGTTTTCACCTTAACAAGTTAATATCCCCTCATATTTAAATTCTTCTTACTTATATAGATCGAAAACTCCATTAATATTACCAGTATATCTTCTTTTTTAGATAACTGCCAGGCAGTTATGTAAGAGGATGGGAACATATTCTAATTTATTGATCCTTCAGTATTGGATATGTATGTATTTTGTATAGGGTTGAATTTTTAGGTTTTGACATACTTTTTTACTTGTTATTTAGCTAAGGTAAGGGCACCTATAGTCGACAGTGCACCTATAGTCGACATACATTTTTTAATTGTTTGAAATAAGGTTAATATTGATCAAAGAAGCCTCACATAAATCTGGCAACATTGCCAAAACTTGTTTTCTGGCAGCAGTAAAAAACCTCAGCCTTATGCATTATTACATGTGGATGGTGTTGGATTGAAAAAGTGCTTGCAGAGAATGAAGCAGATTTCAGTGAATGTCTAAACAAAATCACAAGAAAGGCAAGCTCTGAGCTTTAGGTTCAAATAATTTTATTTCATTTTTATCTGATGTTTGAATGTACTGTTGAGGTAAAGGATGTTTAATAATGTTTTTAGTTAGTTGTTTGCAGAAGAAAATGTGTGTTTAGCCCTTTAGTAGGGTTGTCAGCCATAGGTTCTTGCAAATTACCACTGCTCCTGAAGTTGACACATGTGTCAGCTTCAGGTTCTATACCAAATATTTAATTTTTGAACTAGTTTAAACATATATTTCACAACATTAATTAATATTAAATTTTTATTGGTCTAGGACTTACAGAACCTATAGACGACAGGGGGTGTCAGCTTTAGGTATCCAACATGTCATCTTTAGGAGACTGTTCATTCTTGAGTATTCCCATGGATGCATGGATGTTAATGAGTCTCCAGATCTCCAAATATACATTTCTATAGCATATTAAATAAGAAAGCTGGCTGCTGAGTAAAAATTCATTGTACAAGATTCCTTCCCCAGTAAAAAAATGGTATGCATTTTTGCAAAGGAGTCCTATTATAAGCCAGAGAATACATCAAAATTTAACATCTAGTTATACCAAAACAATATTAGCCAAATGCTTGAGGATGTGCAAACCTATTTTGTTGAGAAGGAATCGATCTCCATTCTTCAGGTCCCAACTAGAAATTATTTATGAACTTTCTTCTTCCTCAATCGCAAGGATGAAAAAAAGTCCTAAGCAGAGTGAGGAAGCAGTCCAGTCTATCAGGGAGGTAATAATGATGAAAAAGAAATATTACTACTCTGAACACATTATGAAGCACTCCTAGAGAAATTGCTCCTTTAATGATGGTGTTCAGTTAGTACAGCTCGCCTTAGCGCTTGTTGTTCCAAAAGAATGGTCTATTGGATGGCCACAAAATTCGTGGATAACTCACAATATTGCAAATTTATTGTACCCTTGGCTAATGAAGGGGAATATTAAGTTGCTAATCATACTGTTTATGAATGGCTGTACACCACATGCATCATGCCATTAGTCAGTTCTGTTCAGAGAAGGGCATTGAACTGATTGCTTTATATACAGATGCCGCACGTATGTTGCAGTTTTCTACTATTGGTACCTTAAAGTTGCCTTGGAAGTAAAAAGTGCAAGATTGGTGTTTGGAAAATATAGATATAAAGAAGCACGATTTTGACCGAGTTCTGTGTTAGAAAATAAACAATTCAAATCCTGCAGAAAGGGTTTCAGAAATATGGATTGTTTCCTTGGGGCCCAGAATCAATTTGAGGCTGTAATAAAGGAAATAGAAGCAGTTCAAGCACTTGGTGATGTATTAATTTCATGCTACAGTAAGTTAATTATTTAGTATTTCGCTTTGGTTTATAACAACAGTAATTAATTACGTATATGAAATATTTGAATGTAAAAATACTTAAGACACCTGTAGGGCCCTAGCATTATTTCTTAGTATTTTTTAAAATTCAAAAAATAAGTTTGCAAGATTTCATTTTTAAAAAATACTTCAATGAATTATTCTTTAACTTATGTTGTATGGCCTAATACAATTTTAAGGCTGAAAAATTGATTTAAAATAATTATGGTAAAATAGAAGATTATATATTTATAGATAACCTTTCTGCACACAGTAAGAAACATTAAAAAACATCTTTATTCCCTAGTTACAGCCTGATTTTAAGGATTTGAGACATGTGTCAGGTATAGGTACCACTTATGTCAGCTTTAGGATCCTGTCTTTTTTTATGTTGTCAGCTATAGGTGCCTGTCAAGAGGTTTAAAAATAAATTTATTTTTAATATAAATGTTCATGAATTAACTAAAAGCATATATGCAAATTAAAATAGGATCATCCACCTGTCTGAAAATATATTGTAGAATGCTCTGACATTTTAAAGTAAAGTTACAGGATCAAAAGAATGTCGCACATTTCCTTAACATGTCAACTACTGGTGCCCTTACCTTAAATAATTTTGGACATAGCCTGTTATGCATTTCACTGTTAGAGAAGCAAAATACATGAAATTTGTTTATCCTAAAGAAATGACTAAGTGGGGTGTTTCAATCAACAAAGTAGGCTACTAAATTGCTCTTTTGGCTTTTTTAAAACGATTAAATGATTTATCAAGAAAGGAAGTTGGTTTATTAAATGAAATTCTTGTATTTATTATGGAATTGTTACTGGAGTATAATTTTTTTTCTAAACTGAAATCTATAATAATAATTAATAACAATAATAATAATTTTGTTCTGTATAATGCAGAAATACATTTCTAGAACATTGTCAGTTTTGTGCTTGCACACACATACAACACGTACACACATCCAACATACATAATATAGTTACAATATTGTCATCGAGGAAATTCTGAGCATGGTGTCATCATTTTCCTGGGGCTTCTGTTTTTGTCAATGAATTCTTGGATGCTATATTCACTAAATAATTTTACAGCTTTGCTTTGAAACACTTTTGGTCAGAGTAATTTTTTAGTTCCTGAGGCAGCATGTTGAATAGTTTGTCACCTTGATACTTAGGTAGATTTTCAAGCAATCTTAGTCTCATTGCTGCAATATTTTCCTTCTTTCTTGTGTTGTGATCATGTATATCTGAATGTTTTGTGGGGGTATCGTATTTTCTAATGTGAATTATGGATCTGAAAATGTACAGGCCAACTAGTGTAGGTTTGTTCCGGCAACATTCAGTTGCTATTATCGCATGTATGCACACATTGTCAGTTCAGTGAAAAAGTTTATACAAACTGACATTGTGTGCATGCGTTGGGCATGTGTATGATCGTTTCTAAATTTTGCTGGAACAAACCTTTAATAAAACATTGTATACATTGCTGCAAGTAGTCGGACAGAAATAGCAAGTAGAAATGAACTCCCGCAACAAAGGGAACGCTCACCCTGACGAGCAAGTGTAACTGAGACGCCCTTGTGGCAGCAAAACTCAAGAAATGAACTGTTTGCTAACATCTAAGCAGGCTTCTGTGGCATTGTGTTCTATTCAGAGAATGTTATCTTCATAGAGAAGTTTGTTGTGAGATAATTGGAAATTGTTCACACCAGAAAATTTAGAGATGTATGAAGTGTAATAAAAAAAGTTTCCAAAGAAGAAGGGCATTAAAATACATTCTACGAATTTCTATTTTTTTGTTTTCTACAAGAATAGATCTGAAGAAGATAATAAATAAACCTCATTAAAATGGGGAATGAAAATTTTAATTAGCCTATATGAGCATTACTCCAACGACTGGCTGGAAAAACCTTTACATAAACACACATTTTAAGCATATTAAAAACCTAAAAAGAAGAATTAGAGGACCTAAAATCAGGCCAAAGCTATGTACAAAATTTTATTTTGTCGCTTAACAATTTTAACAACAATAGACAAATAAAGACTAAATTGGTATGGACATCTACAAAGAATGCCGGAGAATAGGATACCAAAAGCTATAATGAATTGGCAACCAGAGGGGAGAAGGAAAAAGGGAAGACCTGCTAGAAAATGGGATCATTGCGTTCGAGACTCCTTACAAAATTTTCAGTTAAACCCAGAAGATGCAATGGACAGGGATAAGTGGTACCATGCAACACATTGAACATTCTTTGGAAATATGTTAATTTTATTAAAATATGTAAAAATTTGGGTAAATTGTAATTTAAAATTTGGTTAGAAATTACTGAACTTTTATACAAATGTTATTGTAATAGAGTTGTTGTGATGGTGGATTTTAACCTCAGAAATGAGGAAATCGCTCAATAAATAAATAAAAATAATAATGCTGTTATTCACATGTTAGTCCTCTGTAGTTAAAATAAATAAAAATAATTGTTTATCTTGTCAGGCTATCACAATTGAAGCTGAGGAAAGAGCTGACGGAAGTAGACGTACTACTCGATATGACATTGACATGACCAAATGTATCTATTGTGGGTTCTGCCAAGAAGCTTGTCCTGTTGATGCTATTGTAGAAGTAAGTATTCTATTTTTTCAATGGTTTAATTTTTCTAAGTAAGGAGATCTGATATGGGGTGCACACAGCCTCATGACATTAACTGAGGAGCTACTTGATAAAGAAGAAGTGACTCTGGCCCAGTAAATCATCAATAACAGCTCTGGGAGTTGACATGCTTTCCACATACCCCAATAATGCTGTCTGCCTATGGTAGATGACGCAGCAGTCTGTCTGCCTATGGTACGCCGTAGATGACGTAACAGTCTGATGGTCAGCCTAATTCCTCAAGGGATGTAGCAGCTTGGAGTGTAGTTTTTTATTATCACTGAAAGATTTGAGATCTCAAAGAAATTTTATATTACTATTTAGAAGTAATGTAATCATATTACATGAGTTCTATGTAAGTTGTTTGATATCTAAAAAAAGACAAATCGATCAATTTGCCAAGGTTATGACTTTAAACCCCAATCTGAGTAGGGTTTTTGAAGCTTTTCTTGCTCACAGAGGTGAGTGCCGGATTGGAATTTATATATCTTTGACTTTAGATTAGATGTGGAAAGAAAATAATGCCAAATAATGTGTTAGTATCCAGCGACCTATAAGGGTTAATACCGGTAAATAATGAATAATACTTCAAATACAAGGCGTGGAGAATTACTGCGAAGATTTTAAGCTAGTATAAAAAAGTATTTAATGGATATTCATGTGTGCATTTTAAAATTCTGCCAAGAGTTCCTTACTCTGATCCAAAGCAACATCTTTTTTTAATTATTCATGTTCTTCCAGCTGTGATCTTTAAACAGACCAGAAGATGGCACAATGATGAAATGCTCATGGTCACCCATGAAAATTAAAAACTTGAATTCTGAATTGCTCTAAGAGGCTAATAGAGAAATTTCATATTACCTCCTGGAACCCTAAGAGCATCCACAACCTGTATAGGATCCACTTCACTTTACTTTTAGCTTGTTTATAACCTTCTAAGGAGTGAAGAAAACATACTGATTCTAATAAATATTGTTAATGTAATATTTTTCAGGGTCCAAATTTTGAATTCTCAACAGAAACTCATGAGGAATTGCTGTACAATAAAGAGAAGCTGTTGAACAACGGTGATAAGTGGGAGTCTGAAATAGCATCCAATATTCATGCTGACCATTTGTACCGATGAATCCAAAAGCTGCAGTAGACTACTAGAAATGATACTGAAATCATATAAATTGTATGATATATTATAGATGTAAATAAATACTTTGTCTTCGTATAAATTATGAATGGATACTCGTGAGCCATGTTTTATTTACTTTGTAAGAGAATTATGTTTTTGGAGGAAATAAACAGAAGAGAACACTGTTATTCCAATTTCATTATTACTATAGTCTGTTATAGGTGTGCTTAAAATTGTACTAGCACCGATTACACTCAAGATGCTACCCCATGCAGTGCACAGTGTGGAGGATTTGTGCTCCACGACTACACCACTCACCTTGTTTACAAGGTGGAGATTATACAGTGTACTTGGGAGTCGCAGAATGAGCATACCTGGTCTATAGCAAAGAAGATACAGGGTGCAGCAGAAAGAACACCCCGATTTGGGAGATAGATATCTATGTGGTGGGTGGGGATAGAGGGGCTGGATGAATATTGCCAAACAGCAACTTAGGTGCCATTTTAGTTTAGACCATGGCTTGGTCAGGAGTGCATCGTGCTTATGCCGTAGTGCAGTTTATTCAAAATGGTGAGTCACCGACAGCAACACAGCGCAAGAACGCAGCGTGCCTTTTGCGTACATTTCGGGCTCCAAAGACAGGACATCTGAAAGCCAAGGTGTATCAATATCGTCCCCAAACTTTGGAAGCTCTTAAGGAGGCAATCCAACAGGAATTTGCTGCTTTTCCGCCCGAAATGGCAATGAGAGTCATGGACAACTACTGAGAGAGGCTCAATTAGTGTATAAACAATGGAGGCCGCCACTTGAATGATGTTCTCTTCAAAACACGTTGATGTAAATGGCATCATGTGTACTTTCAAAGAATTACATAAGTTTTTTCATATTTTATTGGGTTTGGATATATTTGCCTTCTGTAATCGGGACATTCTTTCTGCCACACCCTGTAGTAGAAAGTTGAAATACTAATAGGATTGATTGCTTGAGGTGTGTTTCCCTTTATATAAATTTCCCTTTTTTACTTCCTCTGCCCGTACATTAACTAGTATAGGTAAAGTACTCTCCCTCAAACTGAAAGCATGGACGTCACAGTCATAGGCGGCAGGAATTCGAATGCAAGCGAAATGTGCTGAGATGAAAACACTGACAGTATCATGCTAGTATCCACGTGGTTAACTAAAACACATGGAGCCATGCGCTGTATTTTCATTATGGGCTTGAGCACTCCATGCATGAGCATTTCCGACATGTTCAAATTTTAACGGTCATGAAGCTTTCAGATTCCTGGTTATCTCTGTAGAAGAAGGTATTGTGTTCAACCCCAAAATTCGAAATTGAGTTTTTATATTTTGAGGTCCCTGAATCCGAAAATAATATTTTCAGAAACATGTCCGTCCCTGTGAACAGCATAATTCCTGAACAAAAGATTGTATGAAAACAAAATTTTGTTTTGTGTTAGGTGTCCTCTGGGGATGTGACACGAAGATTGGGAACAACTTTGTCTTCCTTTTAATGCCTCCTGACATGAGGACAATTAATTTTTTGTTTTCTTAAAAACAGCTCTAACGATATTGTTTGAAATATTTTTTCGCAAAAATTGTCTGGACCTAGTTACAAGCCACCCATAGTTTTAGAAACTCAAGTCTTGCCTAGTGAACAATAAGGCTTTGCATCAGATTGAAACAACTGGATATCAATCTTTTTTCAGTATGGCCTCTTATTCTGTATCAGAATGTGAAGTGAGAAAGTGCTTAAGGTAAAGGAAGGTATGCATGTGCATTAATTAGATTTTATTTTGGTTGTGTATCCTTTGGGGATGGAATGCAATGCAGTAATGACATTCTCCTCATTTTATCTGGGCAGAGCAAGTTAAGTGTTTCACATCAGATCTTTTAGTGTAGTGTTGTGTGTATAGCTTGTGATAAGAACTGTGGACAAAATTAATTTTTTTTGGTGCAACACTGACCTTAGATGGTGGTTTTAAAGAAGAAATTAAGAGAAGAATAGTTATAGGTAATATACCATTGAAAAAATTGGACAAGATTAAGATTGATTTAGATATTTCTGCAGGACAAAAAATAAAGTTATCAAAGCAACATTTTTTCCTGTAGTATTGATGTAGGTTAAGAAAAGAAAAAATGTTTTTGAAATGTGAGTGAAGGACATTATTAAAGGTATCGTAGACCCAAAGAACTAAAATTATCATAGATAATCCCACGAGAGATTATGAGTTTATCGATATATTAACGAGAACGAAATTTGAGCAAATACATCTGATGAAATTTGTAATCTGCAATAGGATTTATTAGAACTATTCCATGAATAAAATGTAACTTGGTCGTCAATAGTCTATCAGCCATAAGATCACAGCATACTAGATGAATGAACAGTCCACGAATCAATTCGATAAATCAATCCAAGTTGCCAAAGCTACCAATAGTGCACATCACAAGATAGGAGGGCGTCATGATAGTTGCTTACATCAAAACGCTATAAAAGCACAGGAATTGGCTTGTACTGAATCATAATTGTATTCTTCATCAATGGACACTTATATTATTTCAATTTCCAAACAAATTATGTTTTCATTGTGCTTGATGACAGCATGTGATGTATTAATCACCGCACGTTGATGCCTAACATGTTCAGTAACGACCTTATGTTTTATCAGATAAAATTGCATCCTCGTATTAAAGCAAACACTTTATAAGATAAGCGATCATGATTAATCTATATCCAAGGAATTTCTAAATGTTATTGATCAATATAAAACATGTGGTGTTTGAGTGGAATAATCTACAAAAAGGGTTATATACATTTTTTGCTAAACTCCAAACTTTGCCAGAAGAGGGGAAAGGTAAGTACTCCTATCGCAAAACTACCTCAATGCTTGTGGTGGTTGAAAAGAGTGGGTGGGGACCACCTGCTCTAATTATTATTTATTTTCTTACCGATGAGTAACGAAGAGAACACATCATCATGATGTACTGAAGATTGTGAGTTCACAATAATGTTGCTCAAGCCCGTTTTAAAACTCGCAGCACCAATTAGATTTATATGACAATCCAACTGGTAGTGGGTAACAGCAAGATAGTTTTCCTTACAGTAAAACTGTGGTAGGCGATTAATTAGGCTTGTGATTTTTAATATTTTGCCTTTAAATGCCTTTTGTTACAAGGCCTATGTGCTTGGACTTTAATGAAGTATGAATATAAAGCTTGCTGGTAGCAGTTCTTGATTTAAAATTAGTGTTAATATTTTTTTGAACTACGGTAAGCTTATTTTTAGAATTCCCTCTTTTTTCATCCCTTTGAATTGGCAATCAGTGGTTTCAGTTGTTTGCATGATGTCGAGTGGACCCTAATTCCAGAAAAATGCCAGAAGGTATAGAGCCTCCAGACCTATAGTCATCGGAAATAACTTCTACTCTGGAGGAGGTCTTCAATCTAACAGTGAAAAATCACCAGATCTTTGTTCCTAATGCATGCCACATATGTAAATTTAAAGAAAAATCACTATATACTAAAACAATAACAGTTTTATTTGATTACTCAGTTTATTGGAGTAGCACAGCTACTTAGCAAAGGTATAAAACAAACAATTGGACACAGTTTTTTTGGGTTTTAAAAACATACACAATTATTCTTCCTGTGATCCTTTAAACTACACAAACTTTTCCTTTTAAATCCATGTTTTCACATATAACAAAACACCCACACACAAACCTCATTTCTGTCTAGAAAGAAGTGAGTACCTCGGACACACTATATGTTTAGTTAAGCATGTTTCACCAGTTTGTACAGTAGCCTATGTGTTGACATCTACTGCAGGAAGTGCAAATAATTGACATAAATCAGATGTTAGAATTACTTTGGCAAAGTTTGATAAAATCAATAAGGCATGCTACTTTCACAACAGTTTCTCGAGTTCCATTTCTCTCAAACAAACAAAAATATCTTGTCTATTTTGCAGACCAATAAACTTGTAATTTCCCATGATAAATAAAATAATACCTTTCTTTGCAACTTTTTATTTTTGCTAGGCCTTTTGGTTACATTCAACCATTTTAAGGAATCTGTAATTTATACTATTAATGCCTATTACTCAAGGTCAAATTTATTGTACAACTATCAATCTTCAGCAAATTGATATTGCTCACAGTCAAATTTCTCTTTGGTCAAATGCTTTGTCAAGCATTTCAGCAAAAAAGGACTTGTTCTATTTTGACAACAGAATGGAGTTTAGGTAGAATTAGAAGAAAAATGTAGATTTTTATAAAATACTTAATATACATAAAATGGCAGGCTGATAATAGAAACAAATATTTATAAATCACAGATTCCCTGAAGATGGTTGAATGTAACCGAAAAATAAAAAGTTGAGAATAAAGGTATTCTGTTATTATTTTATTCATCAAGATCAACAGTACTACCCAGCATGATTTTAAATATTTTGAATGATAAGTAAACTGTTATTTCTACCACTTTCCTACATATATAAATATTTACTTGTGGCATAAATTAACAAAGCTGTGAAAATTTAAAGAACTACATCATGTATTCATGTTCAACCAGTGATGAAATACTTAATGAGCAATACGGAGCATTAACTATTTCATATCAAGATTAGAATTTGGTTGTATAGAGCATATATCCATGTGTGTGAAGGAACAATTTTAAGTTTTCAAAAGTTTCATAACATAGGCCTGCCTACCTATCGTACTGAAAATACTGAGTGACTATTGTTTCGTAGCACTAGGAGGAATCATTCAACATTGCCCAGTTTTTTTTTCAGAAGTTTTCCTTTTATATACGACTTATAATTAGTTTCTAGTAAGCCAAAATGATCACAAAGATTATAGAATAATAATTATATTTTTTGTCAATCACAATTTACTGCAGTGCATTTTCTACAGAGGAAAGCTGCCACCATAATGACTAATTTATGAAATAGGCTGTCCATCAAAGACGGACAAATTATGTACCAGTACTTTTTTTATTTTATTTTTCTTGGATAAAGATAGTTTTTATGTTTTGCTTCAATTAATGTTAGGAAATAATATAAACTGCCATTTATATTAGTTTTGATTTTGAATATAATTTTTTTTTAAATTTAGTAAGATTACAGTGTCCTATAGATTTTTCCAAAATGCAGCATGAGTAGAGGGTAACCATGGGAAGAGTTAAATATACTTATCAATCAAATAGTAAACTATCTAGAGTTTGCATTTGTGAATGGTTCTCAATTTGCTGGATTGTACATCTTTCACTGACATACTCATCCCTAAATTTCACTGAAACTGGACTACGATGCTTTTGCTTAATTTTGCAAAAGTGAATAGAATGACAGAAAAAGAAAATTTCTTTAAAAATAGTGCAAATTATGTAAGTGCACAGTTAAGATTAAGATTTAATTATAAGTATTCATCCACTCTTACATAGGGTTGGAATATGAAGGGGGAAAGTAGGCCTACTTTAAAGCATATATATTAAGACAGATGAATAAACAATCTCTCTACTAGAAAAATGTTTAGAATAAATAATGATATGTAAAAATTTAATAATGCTATTGTGGGAAACATACAGTTTACATTAGGGTCAATTTACATGATGGTAGAAGTTAAGAGGTACAGGCAGGTTGGGACAACCCTGAGGCACGTCAGCCTTATGAGACTTATTGTGCACCCTGAAGAATGGGAGGATGATGGTGAAGTCTTTTCCCAGCTGCAAGTGCCCCCTTAGCCGCTTGCCCCACAGACCTACCCCATCTCCAACTCTACCTGTCTGTAGAGTTTGATCACACCACACACAAATCTGCCCTACACAAGACGCTAACGACTTAGCCACCCTGCTCCCTTTGAATGATGGTAACAATTTCATAAATTATGGTGGTAAGTCAGATGAGTGATACCAATTCTGAAAACAGACCAACATTTTGAAAGTTTCTTACATAACAAATATTCAGGAGTCCATACCTGAAACAAAGACAGCGAAAGATTTATGACATTTAGCTTGAATACACTCCTTTCAATTGTACGATACAGCCAAATCATGTTCATACCAAAATATCTATTATGATTTAAAATTATTATATTAAAAAAAGCTTTAATTTGGCACTTTTCTGGAACCCCTATTGGAAACTATATTATCAAACTTTGTCAAAACGAGTTAAGGTTACTCAAAACTTAATTTATTCTCACATACGGTACCTTCATTTGAAAATCTTACCACAAACTTCATAATAATATCTTTACATAATAAATGATAAAACACTTTAGAACTCATTAAAGAATTAAGCATCCCATTTAGGCAATCTATATTTTCTGTAAGGTGTTGGTTCTACCAGGAAGCTTGAGGCAATCTTTATTTCAAATAATGTATGAAGTTATGAGGACTCAAGAGATAATGGAACTTAATACAGTGAAGCAACAAAGTTATGTAATTAACAAAGTTATTGACTATTAAACACTTTAGGCCTCACTTTTCCTTACATTTTTGCAGGACGTACGTTTCATGGGCTTCGCCCACATTTTCAACTGCTTGTCAACTGTCTATTTTCTGCTTGGAGAACACTGGAAGTAATGTATGAAGTGTTGCATGTGTGTTTCTAAAATTTATCTACACTATGATGTAGTCTTATGTAAAGATTTTCCTGCAGATTTTACACGAATGCTAACATTAGCTGGTACTGATAAACAGAACCCCTAACAATGATGAAATTAAAATGTACAGGGCAATCCCATAAGCATTCCTAATTAAGAAAGACAACATTTAAAGGCTACATGGCATGTGGCTCAGTCTATGGGTTTTCACTTTAAAGCACAAAATGTAAACAGCACTTAAAAGTATTTCAGGAGAGCAATATTACATTTTCCTTTAGGTTATCTTGCCACCTACTTTCTATGAATAATGCAAAGTTAAAAACAATGGAAACTAAATAAATAAAACAAGGAATTTCCTTCTACTGAAATTCTCTTACTGCAAATAAGAATAAATTCTTGTGTTCTCTTTATTGCATTATACGAAATATTTGTCATTCACAAATCAGAACAGAACATAACTCATGTACATGCAGTGGGTGATGAAAACTTTACTGTGTAACAAATACGGTTTCTTCATTCAAGTAAAACCTTACGACACCCAGATGCTCTCTCCTGCTTAACTTGAAAACTTTAATACAATTATCTTCTACAGTTGAAAACATTTCTTGTACAAGATTATCAAAATACATTTTTACAGGGGAAAGCATTCTAATGACAAAGTAGAAACTGAACATTATACAAACTCTCTACAATTTGAATTTCTGCTGGCACGTTTCGCTCAAACCATTTATTTTATGATTCAATTTACTGCTACTGTACATCATCCTCACATTAAAATCTGAATCCAACATTTCTTCCTAAATTCGATAAGAGTTTCTACAGTCAAGCGACCTTATTCTTCGATATCTCACACAAATAAGCACTCAGCAGAGGGATATCTGGATTAGCAATAGAACAGAAACTGACTGAAGAAAGAAAAAGTCCTTATTACCAGATGAAAAATAAATGAAAATGAATTTTTAATAATAGATGCAGGCAATTTTAAATAAATTTTATACAATGAACTGTATGCTTAAATATGCATTATTGCAATCACAAAATTAAAACACTTTGTTTTGCTATTTACTGTAACAATATTTGCCAATTTATTTATATGATACACTTTTAATATATACACCCAATTATTTTCACTCAGCCCTCTTCTCTTCAATGTACTGACACACGAAGTAGTAAAGACTGTCAAGGAGAAAGCACAAGGGGTATCTGCATTTATCTATGCAGATGACAAGGCAATGACTGCTAAAACAATAGAGGAACTGCAACAAGCCTTGGACTCACTCGTAAATTGGGCCGATAAGAATTAATTTTAAATAAACTGAAAAAAGACAGAACTAGTAACTTTTTGCAAAGGAGGAAGACCATCGAAAGAGGACATTTCTTACAAGGGAATGCCACTGAAGAAACAGAATATGTACAAATACCTGGGCATAACAATACAGATGACTGGAAGAACTTTTTCAGTACATATCAAAGAAAGAATGATAAGAGCAGTTAGGAGCATGTGACATAAAGAACTTGCAACTCTTGTCAATGAGGACTACCATGAAGCTATTCGTGGCTAAAATACTGCCTGCACTAACATACGGCTTGCAAATTGTCTGGGAACATCTCACAGTCAAACAACTCGAGAGCATAGAAGGACTCAAGGCCAGATTCTAAAAACGGACCATGGGACTCTTGAAATACACTCCCTCTCAATTGGTATATGTTATGGGAACCTGGGAAACCTTCCTGCTAGAAGACCTAATGCTGGAACATCTACAGTAAAGGAAGTAATGAGACGCCGAAGGGAAAAACAAGAGGCAATCTGGCAAGACTTCTATACAATGGAGGCAATAATGACCGAATGGCGAGAGATGAACCAAGAGCTGGGCCACATAGTAACAAGAATCGCAGTCATGGTTTTCACTGGAAGGTGTGCAAGAATAAGAAGTTCCATGAACCAGACCATGCATGTGTGTGTGAACTATGCAGTGACCAGTGTGAACACTATCACATAGAAGTGTATAAGGAAAGAACAAAGCCTATTTCAACATATGCAAAATAGACTAGAATGTGCACAATATGCAAACATTTATATCTTTATTAATTATGGGAGGATTTTTTTTTTTTTTTTTTTTTTTTTTTTTTTTGCTTGGGAGGTTCACATTTTTTCCCCTTCATTCTCTTTAGCATTTCCCCATTATATAAAAATGAATTTCAGTCTCTTTTAATGCTCAACAAAATAAGGATTAATGAAATATTTTTGTTTCTTATTATGATTCATTTCTAGTAGTCTCCTTCACATTATATCAATAATAATTACAATTCCTCTTCCTACAGTTATTATGAAATGTAACACAAAAATAGATTGTGTAAGAGGCAATGAAGAAAAGGTGATCACAGAAGCAGTAAAGTGTCATCAGCCAATACTACCAGTCACAGTGCCTGCATAATATGTTGAATTATTTAAAAAACAATGCAATCACTAGGAAAAACACTATTAATTATGACCATACATGGAGGGAGAAAAAGGAACTAAACTCTGTGAGATTTTACTTAGCACGATTTTTAGACAAAGGTAGATTCACTCATTGCCTCTTTTGTTTAGGGACTTGGCACAACATGGAAAATCCCTCCATGTCATCCATAGAATCAATGGCAAAATGGTCCTACATGGGCTGGCAACACTTAACATTCCTCACCAAGAATACTTTTCAACTGCGGTATGACAAGGGTGGCCATTTCTAAAATGTCAGAAAGGAGGACACATAACTTTGGTAATCTAGTATAGTATAACTTCGGGCATGGACGGCTGGACAGCAGATATTACCCTGACTAATTTTACTTAATAACTGCATTTATATAAAATAAATGATTATGCACTGCAGAAAGGGATTTTCATCTCTATTTATGAATGTACAATACAAATGGAGACTTTAACAACAGTCAACAGTACGGCCAACGCCACGTAGTGCACCAAACAAATGATAGTACGCTATCATCATATGGACAACCGTGCCAACCTTAGGAATAGATTCCTTGGCAGGAACGTACGGGAAAATACAAATTTTATTAATACGCTTTACCGATCCATCAGAGTCTCAAAAAGGAGGACAAATCAACGTCCGACATAAAGCCGCGCCGGATGGAGGACTGCTTAGCCAAAAGCCTTACAGTCCGGCCAAAAGCCGGACGTCTGGCCACCCTAGGTATGACAGCCTGATACTGACTAGCTTGTGACAGCAAACGACTGGCAGCTAACAAGAGGAAGTCTCTAGCCATTAAAAGGATGTTTTGTTGAGGGGAAACCCAACCTTCACAACCCAAACAAAAGATCAGGTACTTGTGCTAAGTTAAACCTCACAAAATTTAACAGAATTAAACAGAAAATGTAATCACTTAATGTACCTTAGGTAGAAACCCTAAAAGTTTAAATTAATATTAATAAGTAATACATTCGAGAATATTGTTTATCCAATCAAGATAACACTCTTACTGCAATCTAGTACCACAGTATCTACTTATGATATTTAAACATCAATTTAAAAATTTCTCTTCCCTCTGGCAGCAAATCTATTTCTATGTTTTACACTGCAGAGGGAAAGTAGCACCACAGTGAGCTAAGTAATACTTTTTGTTAGAGAAAGCATTTCAGTTGACAATGGCCCGAGGTAATTTACAAGATCAACAGAAGGGGTTGTCAAGCTAATGATATCACAAAGGCAAACAATCTGGGGATGGTGTGCAATGCATCGAGTTTTGACAGAAGACTACTGATACATAGCTGGTGATCATGGAGAAAGGAACGAAGAAAAACACTTTAGATATATATATATCCTAATGTGCTGTTGTCCATACCTTTATTTGATAGAAATAATTATTCCTCGGTAGTCCATTTCTTAGTTTTTACTAATTTTGTAAAATTACTGACTAATGTTGTAAAATATAAAGTGAAAAATTACTTTTGAATCACTTATGACTCCTTTGTATTTAAAAACACATTAACAGTTGAATTTTTTAAATTGCTGAAATACACATTTCATTAATTGAGTTACAGAGTATATATTGCTAAGTTTCCAGAAAATCTGACCAAAAAACATTTTTTCTAGTTACAAACTTCATCCTCTTAGGGGCTGGTTTCCAAAGAAGTATGAAAGACATGTTTATTTTTTTTTAAGTTGGGGACCATTTCGTAGATTTATGACACATTCAAGAACTCCAAGCCTTAACTAGAGTCTCCGGACAAAATTTCTCAGCCCTTTCACATCCAAATAATACCTTAGTTACCTGCAAGAGTTGTGAAGCTTACAACTTGTCCCTCTCCCCCTCCCTCGGAATATAAACATAACTAAATTAGTATAGGTATTGAAATCTCCACTTGGAAGCTATATGTCCCCAACAGGGTGGGTTACAGGATGTACATATGTAATAAAATTTTAACCCCTTTCTTACTCCCTTAGGAGTTGAATTTTGAAAAATTCCTTTTTAGTGAGTCTCTACATTATGAAATAAAACACAGACCAAGTTTCATATTTATATGTTCAGCAGTTTCGGCCTGGCATTGATGATTCAGTCATTTTATTTAATAGACTGTGGTTGTACATAATTTCAGTTTTGTCACAAATGGGACTTCATGCTACCAATAGAACTAAATAACCAATGTTGCCAGAGTATGCTTTCTGCTCTCTGCACTGTGGATTTATTTTCCTTCTGCACTATATCTTCTTTTCAAACAAAATCTGTTAAAATTCAAAATGTATTCACAGAACATTCAAACCATACACAGAGGAAGTATTTGTGACTGGAAAAAAATTAAATTTTCCAAACCGTTACAAATTGCAAAGTGAATCATGCAGACATTCAAGAAGTAGTCTTGCATGTTAGCCTGCTAAGGAAAATCTAATCTTTGCTGTTTCCCTTTTCTCTCTCCACAGTATACAACAATGCTATATAAGATGAAATTTTAACATTTGCAGGAATGCCCATCTTAGACTATATACAACAAAATTTACTAAAAATCAATTATTTTTAGCAATATAGGACAAAAGTAGGACAGTCATGTTTAAATAGCATCATTACTACTTTCAGGAGAAAACAATTATAATGGTGCATCTTATACAATAGGAAGAAAAACAACAGGGTTAAAAACAAGATTAATATATTTTTATTGTGCTACAACATTCCAAATGTGGAATTACTTAAATCATGGAATGGGAAGAAAATTCAATGCGACATTGAACACTTTTAAAAAGTGGCAAAGAAAAATGATACATACATAAAAACAACAAATACAGTAAAAATAAAGGCACCCTATTTTTTATAACTTCAGCATTGCATATACAAATTTACAAACAATTCACACCTATACTAACATGATCTCTCAGTCCTAACCGCAAACAAATTTAAAACTAATAGGCTATTCTCTTTCTCGTCCTAATAAAAAGGCTTCATTGTTCAAGCATTACTAATCCACTAATGGAATAAACAAGGGAATGGGTAGATCATTTTTCTAAGACAAACTCTTGAAGATCAATGAACGAGTTTTAACAAATCAACAATCATATGTATTAATTTTGTGATATTGTACATAATATTGTAATTGCACATTCAAAATTACTTCACACTTTTTACTTTATTGAACAAAATATAAATCAATTTCATTCTGGGAAATAAATAATAAATACAATCTTCCTGTTAAACTGAACTTTATCTCTTTTACATAAAATGTAGGAATATATTTACACTAATGTAGATTGGAATTTAGTTTTAAAACACTTTAACTGCACAGAAGTACAGCTGCATAGTATGTGTATCCTTCAAAGGACACAAAAATTTATGTAAATGTATAATTACTTTTTACCATATGGGAAAAATTGTGGCAATTCTCCACATATCTTTACATAAGGAAATTCCACAAACTAGAGAACACGACTGCCACCGATTCGGCTGTGCTGCACCGATTGGAACCAAGTGTACAAAGTTGCCAACATCACAAAGATGACTACATGCCGAATAAACTCAGCTGATGGCAGAGTACTCTGGATTAAAATGTTGTGCCGGTGTGTATAAATATGGATAACATTATGATGGTAAATAAAGAATGGCGAATAAAATCAATGAATGATGAATATTACAATGTTAAATAAAATCACTGTTAAGGAAAAAAAGTGACATATACCACCAGTGATAGGTTATGCTAGGTTAGGAACAGTTACATTAGTTTAGCAGTAACTTACTAGTGAGACAAAGTTTAGGAATGAAGTTTTTTAGACAGTGAAACTATACTAATTATTCAAAAGTAGTCGAACGTTTAAAACACTTTTAGCTCACTTACGTACCATTACTAGGACATGTTTCAAGAGGTAAGTACCCTCCCATCGTCGGCTAGCGGTCGACTCAGCCGACGAGGGGAGGGTACTTACCTCTTGAAACATGTCCTAGTAATGGTACGTAAGTGAGCTAAAAGTGTTTTAAACGTTCGACTACTTTTGAATAATTACTAGTGAGAGTTTCATTATGTGACATATTGAATCTCTTCATGTGCAGGGAAATTTGATTACTGTAGCAACTGTTCCCCTTTCCCCCTCCCTCCTGCATTTCAAAGCAGCATGGGTGTTAGTGGAGCAGCATACCTCACTGTTGACTAGCAGTCGTGTTGTCCAGTTGTTCCAGAAATTCAAGTATGAGAATACTACAAGTTATAAACATAGACATATAACTTCTATTTGTATGAAATCATAATCCAACTTTGTGTAACATGAAAGTCAACTCTCTAGATCCAGAAGAATATTGTTAAGTAGTCATGAACAGTTCACAAATATAATTCATTGCACTGAATTCTGAAGGAATTGTCAGCCACAGGGGCTGACTATTTGGACTACATCTTGCATCTTCTAAAAAATGTCTCAAACTGTTTATCATATTATGAGAAGATACTAACACAAGTAGAACGCTGATGCACCCAACACACTCATTTGGAATTATTTCTCTTGAAATTCAACTCTTAAGATGAATTTGTTGTATACGTAATAAATTTTTGCAGTCCTTTTAACGCTACAGTATAAGCTGAAACAGTTAATTATTACTTCATTAACTTTTTTAAATCTTTGGTTTGATGACTTTGTGCCATACTCCTAGCTCAGGTAAAATTTTAGAGCATAGGCTTCGTGTTGGAAGAAATAAGGAACACTGGGAAATAAGTGATCCCAACACACTACACGTACTAACAACCTCACATTGCTATCAACCAATCACTGAGCTGTGCTGTGTATATTGAGCGAAATTCAATTCAAAGCTTAAAATGGATGACCCACCGATAGTAAAGAAGAACAGGTTTCTTGTCAAATGTTCTGGATGTGTGATAAAATCTCCAGGTATGTCAACATTTCTAGATATTCCATTAGAAAGCGTTATTAATGAAACAAAGCTGCAAATAATGTTACATGCCATAAAATGCCAATACATCAACTTCGAGGCTGCCTCAGCTCAAGAAATGTTACCAAATTCATGTCAACACTGGGAGTCTGATATTATCACCCAATTCTGAAGACTAACCGATAGGAGTGTCGGGAAACCATACATGTTAAAGTTATTTGGATCAAACTGTTTCAGTCCTTTTCCAGGATTGCAAGATATAATGGAGAGAAGAAGAGGCCATGGAATTGGTAGATGGTTTCTTGTCAGGACTGATAATGAATAAGTCTTTTCTGGAGATTTTGGAGTTTGTTTTTAAGTATTATCTCAAGTGAGGTGTTGTGATATTATTCTGAAACTGCATGAATGTTAGTGACAGTTTTCATAACACGCTTTGGACGGTACTTGGTTTCAAGAAATTTGTGATTATGTGGTTTGTTTATTCTGGCTAGTTACCATGTATTTGTCTGACACACTTCATAAAATATATATAGATCTAAATATTTAAGTGCCTCCTTATTCAATTTTAACACTGTTATCAATTTTTATGATAAGATTTTAATCTAATGGATTCTGGTAACGAAATACTTTGATCTTCATATAACAATGCCAATAATCCTGGCATGTGTAAATTATGTCAGAATATATTTACATCCTGTGGAAGAAATCTTCATTGCACTCAAATCCGGATCCAAAAAAGGTTATATAGTGGACCCAACCAACAGGTTCAAGTCGCATTGAGGGCAAGCGGAAGATGTAAATATTGAAAAGAAATGTATCTACGAGCTGACCATCAGCCACTACAAGGAGGCTTACCACTTCAACGATATAGAAGTTATTGGCCCACTCACTGGCGCCAGAGGAACAATCACCAGCTTTTTTTGTTTCCTTCTGTCGCAGATTTCAAATACCCTCAACACCATTAAGGAGATAGCTCTAGAATTGCTAAAATCATCCTTACGTATATTGAGATACCTTTTGTATTTTACCCAGTAGCATGTATACAACCTTGTTTTTTGTTTGTTTGTTATTTTATGCTTTCCGTTCTTGGTATTAATTGTTTTTTTAAATAACTGTTCTAATAGACTAAGAATCACATAAATATTATTGTGTACTATTCTTTGTCATAAGGCAAACTCAACAAGTTGGGGAAGACTGATAATAATTAAATAACAGGAAATAAAAACAAGAATAACTGTGGTGGGCACAACGTAATCCATACAAGAATTATTAATCAGAAATTTAACAAAAGTACAAGAATAATTGTGTTGGGCACAACGTAATCCATACAAGAATTATTAATCAGAAATTTAACAAAAGCACAAAGTTTGAGGGGTATGATTGAGAGAGTTTGTATCTTTTGTATAGTCAGTGAAGTTCTCATTTTTCTGCATTCTGTAATTATAAACACTATGAACCTCTTACATACTGATAAACAATTTTTTCATAATCAAGTTAATTTTAGTTTTATCGAGATCGTTCATAATTGAAATTATTCATAAAAAATTTAGTTAAGGAAACTTAACTTCATTAGTATTCACAGAGTAATTTATTTATTTACCTATGTCATGTTTGTAACATACTTTTCCTAGTGCTTCTAATGCAGTGTGTTTTGCTGGACTATAAAATAAAATAGCACTGCATATTATAGCATTATGAGAAATTAAAAAAAAAAAATCCACTGCATATCATAGCATTATGAAGAAATAAAAAAAAAATCAGCTTGATTGCAGATACTGTACGATGGTTATGGATGGTCGGACATCATCCACAATCGCCTTCTGCCATTGCTATTGGCTAGCACTCAGCAACTGCTCTGGCGTATATATTCTTGAACATCGACTGTCAGTCATGGGAATCGGGATCCCAGAGGATTGACTCAGAGCTGAAGTCTGAAGGCCCTCGGAATTTTATAAAACAACTTTGCTGATATATAATCGGTGAAGAAATCAACAAAGAATTCAGCATCTCATTTCAAATGTTTGAATTCATTTTGAATTTTAATATTAATAAATGAGTAAAATAGCTTTAATGCCATTCTATTTTATCTTAACTGTTTTTATAATGCATTGTATAATGTGGTATACTTTGTCTTCATGGCAACTCATAAAATTGACAAGTTAAAGAAATAAACAAAATTAGATCCTGAGGAAGAATCAGTGTGTAAGAGTATAATTATATAAAATATTTTGGGATACCTCTTTTTAAATATGCTATCTCACGAGGAATCCTTTGAACTTCATATGACTACACAGTTAAATACATCTTTGCTTTTTATTGCCAGAACTACAAATCCTGTTGCTGGTAAGTAAAGGACTGCAAAACACTATAATGCAAAAACTCTTATCAATTCTCGTAATAATCCTTTATCAAAATTTTTCCCTGAGGATAACAAGCATTGGACACGGAACATGCAAGTGCGTAAAAAGCTTTGACTGCAGGCTTCACTCTGGCTGATGAAATTTTCTTTATTCATCTTATTAACATTTATGGAGGTCTCACTACAGTTATGAGTAACTGAAACCTATTTTCATTCACACAAGTCCCCTAAAGTTAAGGGTAAGTAAATTCTAATCTTGCAAGTAGAGTAAACTCGGAAAGCCCAACTCGTTGAGACTTGAACCCATGACTTCCCAAATATAAAAGACCGACAAAAATCCTATTGCTTTACTATAAGCACTAACACAGATCTAAAGGAAAATTTAATTGTTTATTGTGGACAATAAACAATTACTGCTCAGCAATTATCTCAAGTGAAAGTAAACAGTTTCTTCAATACAAATTATATTAGATGATCATATCTGTTGTGACCAGTGTTGTGGGATTAAGACATTGTTTATTGTAACTGAACTAGTTAAATATTATATTAACACTTAATGCTTCACTTACGTCGCTGTTTATGAGCAGGACATGTTTCGGGATTCTTACTTCGTTTTAATTATTATATTGTTTATTGTATCTGAAATATTACCTAATTTCATGGGGCTTATTTAAGATTGTTTATATTAGTTTTTTTTTTTCCCCGGGTAGTTATAACCTCACCATTTCTTCATAAAACAGTAACTAGTGCTTTGTATGAGGTTGAGACAACTAAATCACACTTCTGCAATATGGCTAGGAAATAGAGAGAAAATAAGTTCATGGTCGGAAAGGGAAAACCATTTGAGAATTTTTCATCAGGTTTATGTTGACAGAGTTCTAATTACAGTTAAGTTTTATATGGTAATCCCACCAGTCGGTACCATCTCGGTATTATTTTTCATATTGGATTTATAATCATTTAATAAATTATACCACATTCTACAAGTCGCACAGAGTGAAACTTACAGACCTATTGGAAACAAATTGACATTGTATCTTCATTGTGCAGGTACAAAACAAAGAACTGATTGTAATGGTTTATTTCTTTGAGTACTGCATTTTCATTTCCAATACATGTGCCTAATTCTAAATTCAAAGTTTAATAAGCTATGTGTGAAGAATAGAATTATCTTTGGCCTGATGAGGGAATTCAGATCCTGGAATATCTGAAAGAGTGGGAGGAGGATAGCACTATAAAAATAATATTAATCATGAATATTTGTTTTATATACACTATAACAGAAATTGTCCGCCGGCGTGGTCCTGTGGTTAGCATCGCTGACTACAGATCCGTTGGCCCGGGTTCGATTCCCGGTACCTCCTCGGATTTTTATGAGGTAGGGAGGTCTGGTAGGGGTGCACTCCACCTCGTGATTCAAACTGAGGAGCTACTTGATAGAGAAGTAGCAGCTCCGGTCAAGAAAACCACCATTAACGGCCTTGGGTGTCGGCATGCTGACCACATGCCCCCCAATCCTGCCATCTGCCTACGGGAGATGATGCAGCGGTCGGGTGGTAGGCCAAGTCCCTCCAGGGATGTAGCGCCACGGAGTTTAGTTTAGTTTATAACAGAAATTACTTGCCCAATCTTGTGAAGTAAAAACAAGGCCGCGAACATTCTTCTTTCCCATAATTTTTTTTAAAAACTGTCATAAAAATTCACTACCCAGCTAATACTTATCTTTTACAATCGTTATAATAACAAAATTATTTTAATACTCTCTTTGATTTTATATTTTAATACTCTCTTTGATTTTAAGACAGAAGAATTATCTTTTACATTGTTATCATCCTGTGACTTTAAAAACAGGTGATATGCTATAGAAAGATTAAATTTCTTTTTTAGAGAACAAAAAATACTTGCTGCATTAGACTGAATTTTTCTGATCACATCACATGATTTTTCTACTGACTGAAGACCATCTACGTGGTATATTGTTATCAAATTTCATGAAGAAAGAGAAAATATTTAAAAAGAGAATGTTAACTATTAATTTCATGATATGAATTTATGAAAATGATTATTAAGGAAAAGGAAATAGGAAGGGAAAATCCATGGCTTCATTAAGGGTACTATCCCGACATCTGTCTGGAGGTGCTGGGAAAGCCATGACAAACCCCAGCAAGGATAGCTGGCCTCAGGGATTGAACCCTGGGCCTCCTGAAGGTGTAACCGTATTCTGTATGTGTAGGAAAAGACAACTAAATCTGAGACAATTCAATTTAACATCTTTTTTTTTTTTTTACAGGTAATTTTAATACTGTTGAGGAAAAATACTTATAAATTAATTTAGAAGTCATTAAAATATGTGAACTAATATTTACCTGGTAGTCTAAGTGGTAATTTGAAGTTATATCTTTTTTCATATTTTCACCAAATAGTCTGATTTGCCTCCTTCATTTTTTTTTAATCGACTCTTGAACTCTCTGGCAGAACATCCCATGGTGGGACAGGAGCTACCATCTGACTCCTGCATCATCAACCTCTGTTTTTTAGAGAACAGGTTTGAATGGGGAAATGGTCATCATGCTTACCCCTTGGCTATTAATTACGGTTTTTTGTCTGGATCTTTTACTAATAATGTATTTATTTTAAGAATAACAGGCAAATATCAGTGTTTGGTAACTAAAATTATAAGCAAAAAGAGGAACATTAATTATTACCAATGGTTAGTATACTAGAATTTTAAAACTAAAACAAAATAGGAACAGTTACACGCATTCAGGTATTCCGGTTGTGGTCATTTTAGTGGTAGGATAATACCTTCACAGTCAACCAACTCTTGGATCACAGATGCACAAGACAGTTTATCTGTGCTACCTGTGCTACCTTTTATCAGTACAACTGTTTAGATGAGCTACGAAGATGAATATCTTACATATGAAATGAGAAAACTTTCAAATAGAAATTATAACACAATTTTGGGCAACTAAATTCAAATTTTCATTCCTTATCTACCCTCCTCCCAGGAAGAAATTTACTACTTAACACTAACATTGATTTAATTATGGTGAAAGCAATTCATGATGTAACAGGGTACGTCAATGCCTTAACAATCAACTGTTATTTACAAGAACTTCAGTGAAATAATGAAATATTAACACTGAGTAGGGTTAACACTTAACTTACAAGTTATATTACAAGATGAGCACAAGTGATTGGAGAGGTTTTGTGATTTTTTTATGGTCATATTATTAGAGATGTGGTGATTGTGTGTGGTACTATAAGGTAAGTATCCCTCAAGTTTTGTTTGAATTCCCCAACAGATATAATGCTTCTTGCTACAGCCTTGAAAGCACAGCAGTTGTAACACCTACTGCAACAGTTATGAGATGGCAATGAACAGTGATAAAGTTTACACTATACTGGTATTTCACTCGAGTCAGTCTGTGACAACCATGCAGTGCAACTTTAGAACAAAGTTCTGGAAAGATCCAACCAGTGCCAACTCTATTAGTCGATGATATCAACAGTTTAAAACCACAGGATGCCTGTGTAAGGGAAAATCAACAGGTCAGCAGAGTGTGACTGAAGTTGAGAGGGTGCGAGCCCGTTTTACACGAAGCCCACAAAAGTCAACTTGTTGAGCAAGCATGAGTTGATCATGCCGTGTTCAACTGTGTGGAAAGTCTTGTGGAAATTAATTAAGTTGCACCCTTTATTTATGGAGCACATATTGAGCACATGTAAGTCCTGTAAAAAAATTTATGAGTTTTTCTATCTGCATATACAATTTTGTTATGATAACTCAAATAATAAAGCTACAGTGATTTTTGAAACTGCTCCAATCATTTGTGCGCACCCTGTAGTGAAGTTGAGTGATAAGTGATAACCCTATTATATGTTAAAAATGTCTATGCCTAGTAACTGATATCTCAACCCTTTCTGGAACTAGAGAATATGAGAATGGTGATGATAGATCACACAAATTTAAGACACTAGTCTTTGGTATGCAGTAACAGAACCTGTAACACCAAAACAAAAAGGGGAAAAAGTGATAATTAAATTAAGTGATAATTAAATTATCACTTTTTCCCCTTTTTGTTACACAGCTGACATATTTTTTTTTTATAAATTTAATAGCCAACATGTCACTGAATCACAAATATGGAGAGAAAATGCAGTAGTTCTGTACTGTATTTGTCCCTTCTAACCCAGTAACACAAAGTCATATTGTAATGATAAAAGTGAACCTTTTTTTAAATTGTTTTATGATATTTTCTAACTGACAATACATGACTGTGTTCACCACAGTTTCAATTAATTCTTCTTAAAATTATTCAATTTCAATCTATTCATGTACTTTGTCAACACTAAGTTCATCCTAATACTTCAGCCAATTTCATATTTTAACCTACACATTCAAAACAATCTCAACTTATATTCACGAAGGAAAACTTTGTACATTATGAAATATACATTACATATTGTTTATGTATACTTTTACAATTAATTTTTAAATATAAGAAAGTTAAAATCAAACTTTTCATTGAATAATTTTATGATAAAGTAATTTTATTCTCCACTGCAACAAACTGAGATTAAAAGACATGTTTATTTTATAAAAGAATTGTTAGTAACTACATACTAATACTGGATGTGCCCTACTCAAGAGCTATGAAATACAGTTGTGGTTTCTTTTAAACTATCAATATAATTCTACCTGTCTTTTAGCTTAATCATATATAAATACTTAGGCTTTTCAAATTTAATCATTTACTGAACATAGTTATATTAAGGCATGTAACTGAATACATATGTTGGTTTTATTATTTGTAAGAAATATAAGCAGCTCTTTCTTTGTACATCAAATATAAAGTAAACTCAATGAGCATTTTTCGAAGTGCTAGTGCTAAATTCACAGCCTGAATATTTGGTGGCGGACAAACAAAATTATATTAGAAGGGTGCAAATACAGTATTCTGTATAGGAAATCAGCAAATGTAACAGTAAATCCTGCCTAAGTGTCTTTCACAAACTGCTCAAGAATATTAAGTACCAAGATGTATATTATGCTTAAAGTTTAAAAACCAGTACTGATATTGGTTGATGATATATGAGAAAATTTAACCTTTTTATGAAACCGCTCTTGAAAGGGTAGACAAAATCCTATTGAGCCGATGACTTAAAATTTAGATGGCAACTAAAGAACAGAGCTCCATCAATCTGTTGATTTCTTTGAACCCCTTGTACGTTTGTGCAACCTCTTGTGATAGCTCTGGGCAAGGGAGTTGATGATGGATACCACAAAATACATCACCATAGCTATCACGAACCACTCAAAAACTGCAGCCAGTAAGTTTCCCTCCTAGAAATAAAGTCACATTTTAATAAACATAAATAGATATAAAGTAAACATTTCCATATGATATATAATAAGTGAGTGAGAAGCACAGTGAAATGGTAATAAATTAACAAACATAACAGTCCCTTTATCTTTAAATTATCCAAGTTTGACTTTATAATGCAGCACCGTCCAAAATACTTCACAGTGTGTAAATCAGCACATGTGTACACAGTATGCAGCACTGTGCAATAGAGTCAGCACTGGAAGGGGCAAAGGCAATGCGGGAGGAGGAGTAGGTGTGAGCAAGACACATATGAACTTTCCTCATCATGAATTTCAAAGAGACCGCCAAACTTATAATTATGTTTTCTACATAAATGTATGCAAACAATTTTTTTCCAGTATTAAAACTAAATAAACCAAGGTTGCAAGCAGGCATTTCAGCTAAAAAGTTGTTTACACTTATCTGTAACATGTTCATATACACCTGATTTGCAGGTAATTGTTGGCTGCTCACAACAACAATAATAATAATAATAAAGAAATAATAATAAATAAATAAAAACTGGAATGTATAACAAACGTGTTAGTTTTGTAGTTGTATAAAAGTAGTGTCTTAGTCAATCTGTTTCTGTATGTGCATTTTCATCCTTTTGCAAAAAAAAAAAAAAAAAATTATGAGCTTACTGTGTCGAATGGTTCAAAATAACCACCACCATACTTTTGATGTGGAATTCTTTGTTCTTCTTTCATAGCCCATCCCTTCACATGACTGCCACGTGACTGATAATATACAAGGTTTATATTAATTATAAATAATAATTTTGATTTTCTCATAATTTGTAGTGAAAATTAATTATACCTGAACTCTCAAGTTCTGACTGGCGAGGGAGAGACTTCCCTGCCATAAGAAGAGAAAGGGAAGCAAACACAGACAGGAATGAAGGGGGAACTGTGTAGGTTTTTGAGTCCGAGTCTCACACTGTGGGAACCTGTGCACACCTTACGGAAGTTTGGACGCCGCTGGTGTAATGCAATACTTACTGCTGGCACTTCTTGATCAGATTTCCTATGCAGCTTCAACTTCTGCTTAACAAGAAATAGTTTGAAAGGTTCCTGAAGTCTGGGTCCAATAGCAGGAATGTATGCTAGCATAGTTACAGCCTTTTCTACAAGCATTTCATTAAATGCAATGATCACAAACATCTTCTGAATTAACATCTTTATCACAGCTTTGCCAATTAGTGTTGCACCAAAGAATGTCCAGAAAGGGACAAGAAAATGTCCACATGTAATCCCTGCCAGGTCAAACAATGGGTTTGGAATCTGAAAAAAAAATGTAATTATAATTAAAAATATAACAATAACATTTTAAGCATTATAATACAATACATTATAATACAATAACATGAGAAAATGCACATGCTTTCCATAAGTTTTGGTAGATTAATACAGATTAATACAGGTAACTCAGAAATAATATTTTGTTGAAAATCTTACTTACTGAGGCACAAGCTAGAATGCCAAAGAAACCAACTCTCTCAACCAGCCTTTCAACAAACAGCTTCGCTCGATCTAAGTGTGTCTGGAAATAACAAAATATTATAGCCAGATGACAAAGGTGTAAAAAACAAAAAAGAGGATAATAAGAAACAAATAAGAAGTGCAGATTTAGCCCTTCTTCATTGTTTCAAAAAATTATAAATTCCTAATTTTTGAGAAACTGATAATAATTACCGATGGCTTTCTTTCACTTTTTAAAAATACGAGGGTGGATCGAAAAGTAACACACAATAATTTTTTTTACAAAAAGTTTAATAGGTACAGTTACAAACAAATGCACACATGAAGGGACGTCTTTTGTCTATTTTTCAGTTTCAAAACACCCTGTTCATAGAATTTCGTTCAGTTGGAGTATAGCCATCTGCGGACATTGGTAAAGTTGCGTCGTGCCCTTCATGACAAACGCTGTAACATTCATGCTGATGGTGTCAAACTTCTTCACAAGAATCTTCGCCTCCATGTTGCTGCAGCTGTTCGTGAGAAAATCAACAAATTTGGTTGGGAGGTACTCCAGCACCCTCCATATAGTCCAGATTTGGCACCATCGGACTTCTTATTTGTTTGGTCCCATACAGAAATTCCTGGCCGGTAAACGCTTTGCGTCAGATGCAGAAGTGAAAACAGCAGTCCGCAGACGGCTATACTCCAACTGAACGGACTTCTATGAACAGGGTATTTTGAAACTGGTTTCACGATGGAAGAAATGTGTTGAGAAACTTGGAGACTATATAGAAAAATAGACAAATATGTCCCTTCATGTGTGCGTTTGTTTGTAATTGTACCTAATAAACTTTTTGTAAAAATAATATTGTGCGTTACTTTTCGATCCACCCTTGTACTTTTCACCACTTGGCTTATTCTATTCAAGGAAGAAACATTCCTATGCTCAAAACATTTCATGGGCAATATAAAAATAATTTTAGGTATGGTAATATCACAATATTATTTTTGTTTGACTATACTAAACTTTAATATGCTTATTGCGTGTGACATAACGGTATCATAATGACAATAATTCCAACACTGTTTACCATTTTGACATCGGTGTGGTTTCAATAAATTATTATCAAACACAGAATGATCTCTAGACCTTGAGGATAGCAGTTGAAATCTGTGTAATAAATTGCCTGTACTTAAAATAAAATCAATTCTGCTCGTGTTAATTTTAATATCATTCTAAAATGAATGAATTTCATGATGTCAAAATCCACTGGTTTAATGAAAATGAAAAGGAAGCTTTGATTTGACCGAAGATATGAGCTGCCATCTGTCATAGAAGACAAGAACTACAACCAGTTGGTGCAAAGGTCATGGTGTGCTGAAACACGGCCATCTGTTGGAGTGAATCTAAAATCTCAAATTTAAACTTCTAGACTAATCATGGTTGAAGAAAAACAGTCGTATGCAACTTGCCTATAATGGTAATTAAGATACTCGTATGAAAATTATGGAAGAGCAAAGCGATTTCATAAATATACTCATATCGTGATAAATGTCATTACAGGCTTGTTGTATAATGTTGCATAAACTGATGTTGGTGTTCATCTTAAAGACAGATAATTTTTTCTCATTTTCCAGAAATTTTTGAAACTAGGAATACTGGTGACATACTTAACTTAATTCATACGCCATTAGATTTGTATTAGACAACGCTTATTTGACTCTATGTATTTCATTTCAGAACTGATTGATGCTTTTGTGAGTAGAATTGGTAAAACTACTTTATGTTCATACAACGTGAATTTGATATTGACCAATAATGCTTGGCAATAATAATAATAATAATAATTTTATTGCCATTACGTCGTTTTAACAATAGGCAAAGTCAAATTATAACACAAATAAAAATATACAATACACTGTACAATAAATAGATTAGACTATTGCACCACTTACATTAAAATGTAGCAGACCAATTATTTATTTGTACTATCATAAAATTCCTTCAATTCATAGAATGGATGCTTAACTAACCATTCAAACAGAGTACGTTTAAAAATGGGTAAGGGTTTATCTTGATTTTGTAACATCGGTGGAAGCTTGTTATATAATTTATGTCCAATTGTCTCATAGCTATTGAGTGTTTTTGAAAGTCTATGGTGAGGTATATATATATTTGCCCGCGACTCCTAGTATTATATACATGTATGTTTTCCCTGAGCTGTAATGTAGGAAATTTTTCCTTGTATAGATTAATACATAAAAAATATACAAATTTATCACAGTCATAATTTTACTTTGAGAGAACAGTGGTTTACAATGAGCCATATATGATGACCCAGTAATAATCCTGATGGCCCTCTTTTGCAACCGCAAAATATCCCCAACATGACTAGAATTACCCCACAGAATGATACCATATACAAGTATAGGCTACTCTGAAAAAAGAAGAAGTATGAGGCTCTGACATAATTGTCAGGTACATGCTTCCTTAGACACCTGAGTAAATAGATAACCTTAGACAACCTACCACTAATATAATTTAAGTGTTGATCCCATGATAACTTTCCATCCACATATACACCCAGAAACTTTACACTTTGAGGTTCATCTTGGAGTGCTTTATAATTTAAACTAAAGATTAATTGTTGTGTTTTATTTTCGTTTAGCAGAAATCCATTACTTCTAAACCAGAGTGATGCTTGTGTGATGGTTTCGTTTGTTAATGCTTTTAACGTATTAATATCTTTGCTAGAGTGTAGAAAGGTTGTGTCATCAGCATACAACACTGTCTGAGAGTTAAGAAAGGAGGGTAGGTCATTTGGAGGCAGGGTGGCCAGACGTCCGGCTTTTGGCCGGACTGTAAGGCTTTTTGCTAAGCAGTCCTCCATCTGGCGCGGCTTTATGCCGGACTTTAATTTGTCCTCCTTTTCGAGACTCTGATGGATCGGTAAAGCGTATTAATAAAATTTGTTTTCGGAAGAGTGTAATTCCATGTATAAGGAATTCCTGACCAACAAAAACCTCCTGCGGATGGCTAAGAAAGGACAAAAATATAAATAGAGATTAAAATCCCTTTTTGCAGTGTATAATCATTTATTTTATATAAATTCAGTTATTAAGTCTGAAATTAGTCAGATACCATGTAATATCTGTTGTTCAGCCGTCCATGCCGCAAGTGTTAACTATGCTAGATTACTGAAGAAGTGTGTCCTCCTTTCTGACATTTTAGAAATGGCCACCCTATTATTTTATCATTATTAGAAATAAAAAGGGCCCCAAAATAGATGCCTGCGGGACACCAATGTTGACCATTTTCCGACCTGATTGCATCCCATTAACACACACGATCTGAGACCTATTTTCTAAGTAGGATTTTAACAGTTTTAAGCCATTGTCTCTAATCCCATAGAACTCTAGTTTTTTTAGGAGAGTCACATGTTTGACACAATCAAAGGCCTTGCTCAGGTCACAAAAGGTGGCCTGAGCAATAGTCTTGTCCTCAAACACCCGAAGAACATACTTAACCAGTGAGTCAATAGAGTCTTCAGTTGATAAGTTCTTCCTACAACCATACTGAAATTCATTAATTATTCCATATTTAGTAAAGTGAGCAGATAGCTATCTAAAGATAATAGCTTCAATGATCTTCGAAATTACTGGGACTAACGAGATTGGTCTATAACTTGAAGGAATATCCTTTTCCCCTTTTTAGGTAGATTTCGAAGAAAATCTACCTATTGCAATGGATACCACTTTATGATTTTCGAAAAATTCTTTCATATCTTTACGTTTCATGCTCCCCTAAGTACGAAACCACCGCCCGTTCAAAAAAAATTTTGTGATACTTATATATATATATCTTTACACGATAGCGGCCGTAATTTTGAAGATATTTGAACCAAATTTTAATATGTTATTTCTAGGCCCAATAGTTCGGACAAGTTCGTTAATGAGCAAAATTGGCCCAAGGGGGTGGTCGGGGGAGGGGGTTGAAATTTTTAAAAATGTATATCTCGGCCCCTATGAAGTATAGAGGGAAACTTTGTTTGAATAAATTAGAGTACTCCCTATGGAGTTCACAGTGACACCAACGATTCGGGGGTTCGAGTGAGGGTGGGGGTGGGGGTGGGGGATGAAAATTCGAAACTTTTGAAACCACGTCTTGTGGGGTATCGTTGAAAAGCTCTTGATGAGTACTCTACAAATCAATAAATAGTTTCTTGATAGCTCTCATATGACGCGAGATTTTAATGTTTGAAAATAATAATATCATAATTTTGTCTTGTTTAGCGGCTTTGCTAATTTTATTCATTGCTGATCTTGCGCACGGCCTCCCAGAATATCATATCCTATTATTGTTGTCAAAACAATTGATTGTAGGCTCTTCCTCTTTACTGCAGGTTTGCCATGCCAAGGCTAAAGAAGAAGAGTGCTATGCAGCGACAATAAATTAAACCAAAAGCACTTTGAAATCTACCTCCACCTGTAGGCCTGCCTAAAGGGATTTTTATAGATTGGGATGACTTTAGTTACTTTAAGCTCATCTGGAAAATAACCCTCAAAAATGGATTTATTTATACAGTATGTTAAAGGATGAGCAATGCAATCTATAACTCCTTTCAGTAGAGTACTTGATAGATTATACACGTCTCTACTGTCGGATAATTTGAATTTATTAACTATGCTTATAACCGACTCGCAAGATACCTCCGAAAACGTAAATGTAGGGTAAATGAAAAATTATGCTCAATAATATCAAGTGCATCAATAATAGTCTTGACAATGGAGTTGCCTATTTCTTCCACAGAAGAGATGAAATTGTTGTGGAGAGATACTGATTTCCTCCCTCCTTGAGTCCTTGGCAACACTATTTATTATACTCCATGCAGTTTTGCACCTGTTGTTAGATAATTCTATGCTGTTACAATTATGTATTTTTTTGGCTACGGATATAGCTTCTTTGTATCTATTCCTACACTTAACGTAGGCTAATTTGGCATTATCAGTCTTATATAACTTATGTATTCCTCTAAATAACATAACTTTCTTTTTCATTTCTTCTAAGCCTTGAGAATACCAAGAATTAATTTTACTTGCCACCTTTTTCTTGAAACTCTTGTGAACTAATTTACCCTGTCGTACTGTGATATATGCATTAATCAAATTTAAAAATACTTTAAAAATCCTTTCAAATATTACCTTTGCTATCAAGTCATTATCTGTATAAAATGATAAGGCATAAAAACATTGATCCATCCAATTTATACTACTCAATTCCTCTCTAAACTTACCAAGCTTATCTGAGCTTATCGGCCTGGTGGTTACAACTTTAAAATGAGACTTAACATCCACGGTCCTTTCCACGACAAACCTACTCTTATAATTCATTAAAACTGCATCATATCAGAGTGCGGGAAAACTGATATTTCATACGTTTTACATTTTGCATTTGTGAAAATGTTATCAAGGCAAGAAGATCCCCTTGTAGGTTTGACATTTACACAGTTTAAATTAAATCCCCTTAGTAGGTTTTGTAATTCAGTAACACTTTTTTTGTCTGTTGTTATATCAAAGTCTGAATTCAAGTCACCCCCCACAATAATATCATAATTTTGCCAGATGGTCTCACTTAGAGCATTCAATAGCATATCTAACTTTTCTAAAAATATACTACTCCTGCCTGTTGGTGACCTATACAAGGACACCACTACCAACTTCAAATTCAATCCTTTAATGATTATTCCGGTAGCTTCAAAATTCAGTTCATCACATATATTATCAAAATTCATTCTACTGACTGGGTAATTTATCAGGTTAATAACATAAATAGCAACGCCTCCCCTTATATGGGAGTTTCTACTATAACTATTTACTAAGTTGTAGAAATCGATCTTGTAGTTTGGAAGCTCATATTCATTGGCCCAATGTTCACTTAAACATATAATGCCTAGATGATTTTCCATTCCATAACTGGATAAAATTATTTCTTTGTTTTTTTAGTCCTTGAATATTTAAGTAACCCAATTTAATATCACAACTTAAGAACCTATTGTCTTCAACTTCAGGGGATTTTTGTCCATTGTTTACTCTAAAAAAGGTGCCTTAAGTCACTGTTGAAACTGTTCTAATTTCCTGAAATGATTATCAATACTTTCAACAATTTTATCACTTACATACTTTTTACTTAATGTATTTAGGTGTAGGCCATGAGAAGTGTGAAACCTTTTACCAATTTTGCTAATATCAATAAAGTTACAGTTTTTAAACAATTTACACACTTTCATGAGCTCCACATTAGTCCTCTTAACCTCTTCATTCACGCATGACCACTCTGGCAAGTCATAACGGTGGGGAACAGAAAAAACAACTACATTGGTCCCACATAAATCTGTAAGCCTCTTCCAAAGAATCCTACTTAAATCTTTGGATTCGTTCCTACTTACATCGTTAGTTCCTGCTTGAATAACTACAAACTCTTCTGGTCCTAAATCTTCATGTATTTCTGGCACTACATCCTGAAGCTTGGCGCCTGGTTTTATAATGGAA
Source organism: Ectobius pallidus (assembly GCA_964059195.1). Taxonomy (NCBI): domain Eukaryota; kingdom Metazoa; phylum Arthropoda; class Insecta; order Blattodea; family Ectobiidae; genus Ectobius; species Ectobius pallidus. The sequence goes on along the minus strand of CAXKWD010000005.1, from coordinate 87,171,245 downwards.
ATGATGTTAATGTGGTCATATCTCTTCACAACTTCCTTGTACACTCCCCTGCCTTGACTATCAGCAAAATGATGAACTGCAATTTTCTTGGCCAGATTGGTTGCGTCTCAAAATGTTTAGGGGGTGCCAGGGGGCTTGCAGGTTTTTGACTAGTCTCAGTAACTGATTCACTACATTCTTCACCTATTGACTCTAGGCCTACAAGAGCTTGAAATCTATTTCCTAATGCTGGGAAATCATCTTCTTTTAGCACAGGATTATGCCTACTACTTGTCCTTTCTTTGCGAGTTCGTTTAACACTTTCCCATCCTAGCTGAGGGTTGCTTTCTGGCCATAGACCCAGGCCTACTCCATTATCGCTACCAGTATTTAGTGTGCTCTCCAAAGCCATGATCCTCTCTTTCAAAGAGTCATTTTGTTTTTTTAGTATCACAATGTCCTCATTAAGAATACTGATTATTTCCTTAGCATCTACTAAATTTTCTGACTCTGTGTTGCACACCGATTTCTCACTAGCGGGAAGATTGTCATGTTCACGGCATTGCTCACAAAACCAATCTTGATTTTCCAATAAATCTTCTTTTTTCGGGATTTTCGCACAATTAAAAATGCCACCAATAGTCACATTGATCGCACAGTACTCCATTCCTAACTACTCTTTTGCATTTGCGACACTTATCACTGATTTTTAGGAAAATTTCTTTCGTTGCTGTATTCGTCGTGTCTATGTTATCTGTCACCATGATAGCTTGTCAGATGTACAATTTAGTTTCTCTTGCACTACACCCGCAAATTAATCGTCTGTTTATTTAAAAACTCTATTAGCCTTACTTTCTATTACACAGATTAGATGGTAACTATCTCCACAGTCGGAATATTAACTTGCCTCAAGCTTAAAGCAAGTTTACAACCATAACCTCAATCACGGAGCACCAAAAGCACGTCCGTCCTCGACGTCGTCAGTGGTTCTTTCAATGCCTAGGAAATATGTCTACCAATCATGGTCATTTATTTATAATCTGCTTGCTAGGATTACAACGATACCATTTGACCTGATAAATGTCAGCTCATTACTAGAAACGTAAGGTATCAATCACACTGATTAATGTCACATGCTGCCAGTGAACAGAATAAAAGCACAAGATTTAATAACGCACAACTTGTTGTGAACTGAAGTAATATAAATGTGCACTGATTAAAACCACTATTCTGATTCGCTGCAAGCCAACTTGTGTGCTTTTCTTCCGTTCTCATTTTAGCTTATCTGAATTAGGTTAACTATTTCTCACATGCAATATCGGTAGCTTTGGTTAGGATCTGTTAACTCAAATCAATTCATCAACTGTTCATTTATTTAGTATGTTGTGGCCTTCCTGTATCGGATGTGTACGTATTAGATTTAATAATAATCCAATTAGTTCTATATTTAATCGGTCCTTGATTGCAGCTGTGTCACAAGTTTGAGCATTTTGCTCGTTAAGCAACAAGCTATGTTACGAAACTGTTGTGCAGTATGTCTTTTTCTTTTTTGGTGTTATTTTGTGATTTGCAGTGACTTATCTTTATTAACAGTACACTTCATTGACGTTAAGACAGTTAATAAACAATGAGTCAAGAAGGGTAAAAAGGTTCTCTTAGTCTTACAACACGATACAGAGGAATCCCAAGGTACATGTATGTTATTTTCATTTTTACTTATAAAAAATACATGTTTAGAATTACCCTATTGTAAACATCGAACTTCCATAGGATGTGCGTTAAAACCTGGCTGAGGGCAATGGAATTTATTGGGTGAGGGAAATATGAAAGCAGACCTTCCTTTGGATGGGAAATGCAGTCCTGTGACAAGTAACAATTTGTGGCATCCTACACAATAGTTATCTATATCAGGCTAAATTTAACTTACATAATTAAATTTTGTAATATTTACATTTAATCTCCTTTCAATTGAGTAAAATTAGTGCTGTGAGAAAAATGCTAATGGTCGACAAGTGTCATAACAATGGTAGCAACAAATGGCAGGTCGGAAAATTATCAGCTAAAAAAGAGATTATTTTATTGGAAATAACTGTCCACTTCTCCTGTCTATATGATTAAGCTGCTTAGATTTGTAAAATCACTAGGATCCTATGACTGATTTAAATGAAACTTGGCTTATGTAGTAAGAAAAGATAGTTATGCCATCTATCAATTGAGTGATCCCTGAAGGGTCAACTTCTCAGTTGGTTAATCTGAATGATTTATTTTGAAAAATCTCCTTACCATTAGTTCTGGGTTATTTTTCTTCCTTTGGAGTTCCTCGAATTCCTTGAGATCATCTTCATCATCAGGATCATAACCTGATAGCCTTGATGCTCTTGCCATGAAGTAGGGAGGGAGTTCTCCAAGAGCAGTCCCTGCTCCCCACATCATTGCTTCTACTCTAACCTTTGACATGATATTCCATATACTGGCTTCCCACTCAGGGTCAACTGAGTCAGCACAAACAATTCTGAAAGCAAACAAATCTTCTAGAATACCGTGTTTTAATCTACCTTCTCTAAACAACTCAAATCGCAGATTGTAAAGAATAAAATTAATAATGTATTCCATATACATTCGCCAGAGGTTTCAAGGCCAAACGTAGCATGCCTATGATGCCCCCACTTACCGCACTCTTATGACATCATACCCCTCCAATGCCAGTCACATGACAAGCCAGTAGGGAGTTCCCCTTGGTGTCTAACCTTGCAGGTTATCGGCTCTGGTTTGTTTTTTTGTGTAGAAGTGTTGTCTTGTAAAGATGACAGTATAAAAATGTGATTTACAATGTGTACAATTACTTCAAGTCGCTTGAAAATTGTGAAGAAAAAGTAAATGTGTTGTTTAGAGATATGCAAAACGTAGTCGTGAAAGTGTGTGGCGTATCATTATGTACAGTGCAATGCATTTGTCAGGAAGCTCAGCAAAGTGCGCCTGATGATGTAGAGGTTCAAGCCCCGGCCCCTGGCCCGTCCTTTAATTCCCCAAGGAAAAATTTAATTCGAGTAAAGCTGGCCACAGAATTGGACGATTTCGAGAAAGATGTTATTTGCCGTTCTGTACAAGAATTTTATGATCGTGGTGAATATCCCACTCTTAAAAAACTAAGGGATATATTGAAAGAAAAGATCAATTACAAGGGCGGTATTACATCTTTACATAAAATACTTAGAAAACTTGATTTTAGATACAGGAAATGTATTGATGGTAGGCGTTTCTTAATGGAAAGAAAAGATATCGTAACTGCACGCGTGGCATTTTTGAGGAAAATGCACGATATCAGAAATGAAAATAATCCCCGTCCTATTATATACCTTGACGAGACGTGGGTAAATCAAAATCGTAGTAGGAATTTCCTAGAAAACAATGTATTGGTAATTACACCATACTAGCATTTTCATGTTTTAATTTTAATTTTTTTGGCCTTCATAGGACCACTTTAGTCAGGTTTCTGGTTGAGGTTTTTCTTCTTTTTGTCAGCCCAGTACTTCTTCATCCTTTCTGACCGCAATTTTCTTTCTGCTTCTGGAACTACTCTTCCTATTCTCTGTTTGTTGATTTTCATCTGTAGTGTAGTGTGTTTGTCTTTCAATATCTTGAGTGTGTCTGTCTTGTATATTAAATCCTCTACTGTAATATGCAGCTCTGCCATATCTTCCTTAAGTTCTGTAATCCATCTTATATTTTTCTTACTCTTACTCTTCCATAATTTTTCTATTATTTTTCTGCTAATTCTATTTTCTGGTGTCCGTAAAATATGTCCCAAAAATGATATTCGTTTTTTTTTCATTGTACTTGTCACTGGTTCTATTTCTTTATATACTGTTTCATTAGAAGCTAGTTTCCAGACTCCATTTACTTGGTAATTTTTGTTTAAACAGGTTCTTACTATTCTCCTTTCTACCTTGAGTACTCTATCTATTGCAACTGTGTTAGTTGTTTTGAATAGTGTTTCACATGCATACGTGATTTGCGGTTGAGTCACTGTTTTATAATGTTTCAATAGCATTTTCATGTTTAATGAAATTTTTTTCTTTTTTAGTTTAGAATATCAACTGCATTTAAACTTTTGAAAAAATGACACAGAGTTTAAAACTTATAAGTTTGCAAATACTGCATAGTTACAGTTTGCATATTCTACTAGCACCACTCCTGATTCATTTCTGGGTGTGCCACCGCACAGCTAAGCAGGTAGTAACTACTAATGCTTATCCAATATTAACTTACAAGCACTATGATAATATTATAGGAGAAAAATTCCTCTGACACTGGGACTTGAACCCAGGACCTTTGGGTATCCGTGCCAATGCTCTTACCCACTGAGCTATGCTAGAATTCAAGTCATAGCGCCAGATAGAATCTCTCTCCCATGACTGGCTGCCCTTAATGATCTACCTCACAGACAGACAAGTTATGTCATATACAGTACTGTGAGGCACACTAATTAGTAATTTTGTGACCGGGCTTCCACTGCTATTGTTACTGTACAATAACAGTGGAAGCCCGGTCACAAAATCACTAATTAGTGAGCCTCACAGTACTGCGTATGACATAACTTGTCTCTCAGTCAGGTAGACCATTAAGGGCAGCCAGTCATAGGAGAGATTCTATCTGGCGCTATGACTTGAATTCTGGCCTAGCTCAGTTGGCAAGAGCATTGGCACGGATAGCCAAAGGTCCTGGGTTCAAGTCCCAGTGTCAGAGGAATTTTTCTCCTATAATATTATCATGTAATGTCCAAGAGAGATAATCTGTGTGGTACATGAATGCATATGCATATATCTATCTTTACAAGCACTAGTATTAGGTTATTCGCTCAAAATTAAGTAAAAGCTTACTTACTAGTACTACTAATTATGACTACTAGTAACTACTTAATTTTTATTCACTCTACCCACTGTTCAATGCCTAAGAAACTTTTATCAGTAAGGTTGTTATTCTCTAGGGCCCTTCTATCGATTTTAAATTATGCATTAACACAAGGTACAATTATATTCCATCCCACTTACAATGGGTTTGGAAGACTTCAACTTCACTATTACAGACCCATTCAATCCAGAGAAAGAGATTAAAGATAAAGACAATGGCGCTTGCAGCTCAGAAGAGAAGTAAACTGCTACATTGGTTCCTGAATATGGATAGTGATTTTTTTATCTTATTTCCTGTAGGTTAGGACAATTCTTTTAGGCAACAAACCTCTCAAAGGTGATGTCCAAAAAGCTAGGCTGTTCTTGTATTTCCACATAACCATATAATATACAAATTATACCATTACTTTTAAAATTAACTGATAAAGATTTCTCTGGTTTTTTTTTTAACACCCATGGATAAAAGTGGAATGGGATGATTGATAATCAACCAGTCTTGCATATCCTCTTCGCATCAATGAGAAAACTGTGTCTCTAATAGATTCAGGATTCATTTGTATACTACAATAAACAAATTTAACAAAATGCGAATAAAAACACAAATCTGTTAAATTAACTTTTTTTTTTCAAAGCAACAGCCAATACTGACCATGGGATCGCAGTTGACGGAAAATGGAATGTTAAAACGTGGGGGTGTTTGAAAATAGCAGGTTTTTGCCTTTGAGAATAGATGTCAACATGCTCTTCAGGCCAAAGTAGGTCATTGCTTGTTACCGTATCAACCCCCTCAAAATTTCTGTACTTTAAACATGAGAAGTTGTATAAAGAAGAGCCTTTTGACAAAAAAAGTATTGCTTTGTACCCCCTGAGAGTGTGGACAGAGATGGTACTTCAATCACTTTACTGGCAAGCTGCCATTGAGATAGGTGTGTAATACAAGAACTATTTTGTCCTTGAGAAGTTGTATAAAGAAGAGCCTTTTGACAAAAAAAGTATTGCTTTGTACCCCCTGAGAGTGTGGACAGAGATGGTACTTCAATCACTTTACTGGCAAGCTGCCATTGAGATAGGTGTGTAATACAAGAACTATTTTGTCCTTAGTTCATATGTATGAAACTTACTCGTCTGGATATGGAGGTTCTGGAAAATTTAAGCTGCCGCATTCGTATGCAGCCAATGTCACTGTGGCAATGTGTGGCCCTAGGTAAAGTAAAAATGTGTGCAAGCCTGTTCCAAGGCCTACTGACGATAGCACTCCCAGCCCCAGCCAGTATAAGCACCATATCGTCTGTTTACGGAAAGATGCTATATACTGAAACAAAAAACACAAATAACTAATTACAACCAGACTCTTATTACCCCTTAACCAGCCATAATCGGACAACTCCCTTTGTTAAATAAAAGGAATGGCTACATCAATATATTTGAGGAATAGAGCGTAAGTCATGGAAACTATTTATTTTTCTCCAAGTAAAGCAATGGTACCATGAGAGGTTGTATGTTATGGGAGTGTGTGGCATCTCTAGTTTATGGACATATCATTTGGTAGCATTGTGATGTACGGTTATACGAAAAGAGGCGAGTCAGCCACCGTGTAGAAGGGACAAGGTGTGAACAGCATTCTTGTGTCAAAATAGTCACTCTCCGAGGGAGAAATGCTAGAGAATACCACAAGGAGCTGAAGGAAGCTTTGTGGGATAATGCCCATCTGTACCAAATTTTAAGGGATCATGAAGTGAGTATGTGTGCTTTCATGCTTCCAATCATTGCAATACATTAGAGTGGCAGAATGCAGTCGTGTATGGATGTTTATGGGTGTCCGTTTCCTGTATCTAGTACCCATAATCTGTGTTACACATACATTCCATACCCTGCCATTTCATTTGTATACTTCAAAATTTTAAAATGGTCCCATATTTTCAAAAGAAAAAATTGTTGCCATGACTTTTGCCCCATCCCTCATACATGCACAAATAATAAAAAACATGGATAATCCAAATTTTAGAATAATTACTTTTCTAGCTTCAGGCAATGTTGTTTTGGGCTACACATATAATCAAATGTGATTTCAATTGGCTGTAAATGCTACTAAATTTGTCATAATGCTCGTTACACTCAGAGTTATCATTAACAATAATAATAATAATAATACCGGGAAAATCCAAAAACATGTTGCCCCTTAAGCTCCTCCCACTCAAGATTTCCTAGTAGTTCCACCATAGTCACCTAGATGTCTCTTGTTGTTTAGCAGAGATGAAAATTAGGAAAATGTTTATTTTCTTCCCCTTTCTCTTCTTCTTTTCCTCTTTCTACTATTCAATTCCTCTTCTCCTTTACCCTCCCTACCTATTCTTATCTTATAAATTTTGGACCTAAGGAGATTCGAACACAGGACCGCTAGCATGATAGGCAGTCGTTTTACCCACTATGCTATCCAGTGAATGTTGCGGTGTGAAGCGAGAATTCATCTATTTCAGTTTACACAGCTGCATGAAATGGCGGAGATTGATAATTTCATATTAATTGCAATTGTGGTACAAGGGTTATTTTCATATCGTAGTAATTAGTACGGATGCTTTGATATAAGGGTAATTTTCGTATTATAGTAATTAGTGCAAATGCTTTGGTACAGCACGAAAAGGACTAGCAGGCCGTTGCCATAGGATCGCAAAGGCTGGAGTGGACAGAGTTTAAAGGACCTGTTTTTGGATTTCACCATAATAATATATACAGTTTTAACCCTTTGTGAGCAGAATACGAATACAACTGGGTGGGAGATTTTGAGTTTAGTACTTTCTATTACCATATTGTGCATTCTCTATGCACAATACGACAAATAAAGAGTGGGCAATTTGAAATTAAGTGCAGGAAATTCAAAATCTTCTACCCGGTTACATCCATATTCTGCTTGCAAAGGGTTAAAAAGAGAGGAAGAACACTGAAAGGGTTAATCTGCAAACTGGATAATTGGGAGTTTGCTGTAAAATAAAACTATTGTGAAAATGCTTTACCATGCAATATACAGCAAAAAATTAAAAATACTCGTAGTAAATATGTCATATAATGTAATCTTGACCGTTCAATTCTGGGCCAATTAAGAGGGTATACAGTACAGAGATGTTCAGAACAATATGACTCAAGAAAGAAACTTTTATTAAGATATTTACTGGTGAACAATAAGTTTGTATACTTGAGCTCAATGTTCAACCAAATTGGAGGTTCAGAAAGAGAGATCAGAAGGCGAGTAGGTCTTGAATATTCATTTCATGATGGAAAGACTTAAAAGCATTTGGACTTAAAACAAAAACAAAAAATGATTAGTGCAATCCTTCACACATTCCAACTCCTGCTATAAATGAGAAACTTGGGTAGACTTATGGGTAGAGAAAGACAGCTAATGGTGAAGGATGTTAAAATACCATAGGCACAAATGAGAACAAAAGAACTGAATTGGGGATTATAAAGCGTAACTTTATTACTTAAAGAAAAATATCATGGGAACACTAATGTGAAAATAAAAGTGAGTATTATCGCCTCACTCATTGCGTTGACAGTTAACATCAAAGAAGTCGCAACACTTTGGAGTAGTTGCCACACTGCATAGTATTAGTAAAGAGAGCAGGAAGATATAGATGCAGCAAAACACTTGTGGCAATGGCATTGAGCAATGAGAGAATTGGCAACACGAATTCAGTCAGTGGTTTCTTTTGAGAAAACCTTTTACCGTAACAACAAGCATTGTAATATGAGAACAAAGCAAGCCGCCCGTCAACGTTATGAGCGAGGTGATTTTATACATGAATGCATACATGCACATGTGTGATTATGAAACTGAGCTCTGGATTTTCACGTGTACTCAAGTAAATATAACGTCTGGGCAATAATACCGTGCAACATTGTTTTATGAGGGTTGTCCAATATAAGTCCATGCCATGTCATATTGCATCGTGCAGAAGGACTTTGTGAGATAAAAGTCGAGGGAATTTCCTTTTGATGGTAGCTTGGAGAATCCTGAAGATACCACAGTACCTTGCTGCATTCACTGGCAAACCCATAAGGAGCTCAGGAGATTAAAGTGGAAAATTTTCTCACATCTTCCATGTTTACCAAGTCTTATCTCGGATGTAAGCACGTTCACATTAATGATGAAGTGAAATCAGAAGTGAATAGTTAGCTATGCCAACAGGACATGGCAGTGGTTTGAAAAAACTGGTGTCAAGCTACCAAAAAGTTTGTAAAAAAGGTGATTATATGCAAAAGTAAGCTGAAGAGTTGTAATATGTAAAATAAAAGTTCTTTCAACAGTAAATTGTGTTTAATATTTTTTAACAATAGGGAAACTTATTTATTGGACAACCCTCGTATAGCATGCTTAGCTTATGAACATTCTTTTTTTTTTCTGGTAAATTATGGCAAGGGGTGATATGTTGGTAACCGGAAAAGTACCTAGTCTTAATATAAATACTGTTACAAACTTTTGACATAATTATGCTGTAGGCTACAACTAGTTCTACAGTTAAGAAGCTACTCTTGTGCTGTCTTACACCCTGGTTCATTGTGAGATTGCATGTGAAAGAAATATGTACCTACAATTTTCTATATGGAATGGGGAGCCTAGAAAAAAATTATTTCTGTAATAGCATTACATTAGGCTGGGAAATCTGCAAGTTAAATTTTCCAAACATTAAAAAATCTAGAAATCAGTTGCATATTTGTGCATCCAGCAATTCATTGAAACTGGGGTTGTTATGGACCACCCGTGACAATGTCGCCCTTGAACTCTGAGGACTCCAGCAGCCCAGATGACAGTGGTGGCTCGTAATTTGTTGAAATTCGGTCTGTAAACAGACAGTGATGGTTTGTGAGATATACATAAAAATAAAAAATAAATTGATGTCTAGGCTAATAAGTGAGGACTTGGACTTCGAACTTATCAGCTAAGTACCATACATTACCTCAACTTATGGCTTAAGGAGCATAGGGTGCTGAAATGCAGATGCCTCCTACAACGTTACATCCAAAATGGACATCAGAGGATTCTGTTTACCGATTAAAAAATCTTCATCAATTAAAAAAGTATCAACCACAAAAATGACATGGTGTATGCATCTAGCTCTCAGGAAACCCATGAACTAATTCCGGAAGTTCAGAGGGGGCCACAATCCCTCCTCAGTAATGGTTTGATGGTGGAGGAGTTATTTTGGTGCCACACAGCTACATTTGAAAAGTGCATGAAAGCCAATGCAGGAATGTATGAAAAATAGTTTTGGAACCTGTTTTGAAACACTCAGACAATTCATTGTTCTGCAATCAAAACTGGAGATTTCAGGAAAATTCTGCTCCAGCCACAAGCCGTGGTCCTAGAACAGATGAGTGACCAGAAAGAGACCTGTGTGAGTGCAAACAGTAGCCATTTGAAACTGACTGGTGCTAAGTCTAGCCAAAACAGGTAAGAACATCACATTAAATGCAAATTAAAATATCTCTAACCATATTTCTTTTCATTTTATAAAACCTGTTGTAACAGTATTTATATTACGATTAGGTAGAATTGATAACGAGCTTCGAGAAAATCTTAAAAATTAAATTTTCTTCATGTAAAGTGGCATGAAAAGTACGCAAAAGTCACTGCAAAACTTCGTGTCACATTCCTAGAAGGTACCTACGCAAAATATAAAATTTTGTTTTATACGATTTTTCATTCTCAGGCTAGGCAGCTCACAGACATGCAGACAGATAGACACACACACACACAAACACACGCAGATAGACAAACACACTCACACACACAGACATAGCATTTTTGAGTTTGGGAGCCTCAAAACATGTATTTATGTTAAAAACTCAATACTGAATTTTGGAGTTGAACACAATACTTCCTCTACCTATGGTATGGGTAGGGGACGTAATGAACATAGTTAAAACTAAATATCTACAAAGATTACTTACATGTTGATGTGGCCCACCTATGTGAACTAACACTGAACTTGCAATAGTGACTAGAAGGACAGCGCCAAGAGCCATTCGGTACTGGAGTAATCTACAACACCAATAACAATTTTGTTAATATGAATATCCACACATTGTTATAACAAAATGTTGTGAATAAATCATTTAAAAACCCTTACTTCATTCCATAGTAATAGAGATCTAGGAACAGTTCCCGTAGAAAGTAATCTACAGTTCTAATTGGTCTCCTCCATATAACAAGGGATTCACGGTCTTCTTTTTCTGCTGCTTTCAAGGGATTGGCTTCAGTCTGCGATGGACTGTTTCCATTTCGATGACCTACTGAAGCCATCCCATCACCTTTTCTTTTCACTGTTGAATTCGTAGCTCCTGACACTGACATATTCAAGCCTAACCGCTGCAACTGCAACAAAAATATAATCTGTAAAGATCACTAAGATGAAATCAAAACCTTAAATAACAGCTAAGAGCCACAAGGTGCTCTTGTTTGAAGGCTCAGTTTAGCAACTTCTGAATTGTAGTGTCACTATCACTTAGTCTTTCAATTTTAAAGTAAATATTTTCATCACAACTCAGCAAGAAACATGATTGTTAACTAGGCCTACAGTTACAAAGCAACAAAATATAATTTTGACTAATTTTCTCAATTAAGTTAGTGCCTTATCACTCAATATTATGTTGAATCAACAAGGAAGAATAATTTAAAAAATGAAACACTGATCAGTTCTCACTGCGAACAAAATTCATACATCAAGAACAGCTTCCTGAAGTTAAGGAATATAACTAAATAAATAATGTTGTTAGTACACCACACATGTTTACATGTACAACAGTAGGTTTACACACAAAGTGAGCATATGGTACTTAATGTACCTGGACTTTTGGAAAGCTGTATTTACAAACCAGGCTTGCTTTGGAACATTTATAAATATGAATGGTGAAGATATTTTAATGGTATTTTTAAAGGTGTAGAAATGTATTTAATTGTTTAATGTTAGTTAATTAGTTTAAATTGCTCTGCCATCAGTTTGTATATATTTGTCAGTATGGCCAATACATATATGGGCTTTACTAACAAGCCTTGGCTCATAAAGTCCTTTTATTATTAATAAAATAATGAACTTATTTACAAATGCACATCTACATAACAGAAACTACTAACAAAAAATAACTGAGAAGGTTAAGCTTGAATACAATGTCAATGTGTTAAGTAATTTTTTTTTTTAAATGTCATAATATAAGGTTAGGAAGAAATTTCATTCACGTGTTGATACCGGTACGGGGACCACTGACACACTCATAAATTGAGCTTCAAAAAAACATATGTAAAATAAACGGTAAAACTGGTAGGCCTAATATCTAAGTAATGCTACTCCACTGGAATTACATAACCTAATTTATTTCTCATCAAAAACAATCTGCACAACTATGATTACCGGCTGATCTCTTCCCTTCTCTCCTTTTTTGAAATTATGTACCTGCTGTCAATTTTCGAAAGATTTGTTTTATTTTTAAGGGAAGAATTTCACTGAAATTTAAATTCTTCAATCAAGTTCCAAGTGAAATTTAAATTCTTCAATCAAATTCCAGCTGAGTTAACACTGCCAAAAAGACTGACAGAAGAAACAGTAACAGACACATTTATATAAGTGTATGATATCACTGCTGGAGTGTAACCTAATAACATAACATCTCAATTGCTTATAGTTTTGATAATACTTATTCTAATGAGGCTAGCTTTACTGATAAAAACCTTAAAAATAAAACCATTATACTATTCAGGCAGCATTAGCCAGTGGGCTGTCTGAAGTTAAAAATAAAGTCATTCCATGTCCAATAATTTCTAAGGACAACTACTACAAAGTATGTACAGGTACAGTTTTAAAGCTCTATTTTCTATTAGCATCATTCTCTGATTCATCTAAAAGCAATAAGTCTAGGCCTACTAGCTACAATACAATACATTACTTACAAGACAATTATGGAAAAGAATAGCTACAGTACAGTTGCATATTATTTGCACACGTTTGCATATGATATGTATAACAAAGTGTCAACAAAAGAAAAGCCAAATTCAACAAACTATAGCAACAGCAGCATTAACACTCAAACTGTTATGTATAGGCAGATGATATTTTCAAATTGCCATAACCTCAATTCACTCAAGTGCACGGTCATTGGTTTCACAATGCAGGTGAGAGAGTACACTCAAAAGAAAGTGACACACATGCAAGATGCTGATCTTTCTCACTTCAGACTCACTTTCAGGTGAAGAGTGGGTCAACACAGTCAGCTCACTACACTGGTCACATGATAAGGATTACTTCCCCCCTCCAAGGAAATAACCTTGGATTCTTCAGCACTGATTGCAATCCAATGTTAACACAAAACTATGTCAGAAAATAAAATGCTAATTTTTCCTACAGCTGATATATGCAACATGTAAAATCTATATAATCCTTAACTTACAACTAGTAGCCTACATATAACATGTTCTATGCTGTATTTTTATATTTGTTTTTCTAATACCCTCATTCTTTTCAAACATGCTACAGTAAAAAAGTTAGTCAGTAGGCCTACCATGTCATCTGAAATGTTACTGGCATAAAAATGTTTGAAAATAATATCAACTTACACCAGAAATATGATTGTTAATTATTATTTCAAGTAGCTCTTGAAAGTGTCTGTCTATCATAAACCATGCAGATTAATTCAAAGTTAATTAATGTTACAGGAAACATGGGCTGAGGTCGGATGGATTTGCATGTTTTATTGCCCAGCTCATAAAGAACAAATGTTATACACTTTTCAAAGGGGCATATGTTTGAGAATTTAAAATCCTAGAAACCAATTTTTCAAACTACTAAGTAGATTTTTAAAAACAAAATAAGTTTGTCCGGAATCACCCTTCATAGTGGGGTGATTTCAGATGCTGGTTAATTATATTATTGTAGTAAGATTTTGTGGTGCTATGAGATGACTTCGGATGAAAATAATATTAAAAAAAAAAAAGATTTTAAATTAAACAACATATTTAACTCAAAACAATGGAAGTTACCTAACATATAACACATAAGATCAAGGACAAAACATATTAACACTTGAAATAATAACACTTAAAAAATAGCACATTAATATTTATAAAAATATTTTCATATTTAATACAAATATTCATGAAAAATAAATTTCCTTTCCCCGTCCCCCTGGAGGATTTCTTACTTCAGCGCAAGATTGCTTAATATTTTCACTCAGTCAAATTGAGAGGGTAGGTATCATAATGTATTTTGTGAAATGGCCTTGCCCGTTCGACCCCTGGCATACTAATTGCCATGAGAACTTAATTGCATTTGATGAATGTTTTCACAAATTAAGCTCCTAATTGAGCATTACTCCAGTACCGGTCAATTGATATTGTCCAAAATCAATAGGCTTTGTTCCATGGACGTTACAAATGAGTATACAAAGTTTCATGAAAATCCGTTAAAGCATAATTATTTGAGTTATCATGCATACAGACACACGGATGGATGGACGGACATTTCCCATCCACCATACAATCTCATAAAGTTCCATAATGGCACTTAATAACATATGTATAATGATTTTTACATTAATTCTCACAATTGTACATTGACAACATTCATATCTGGGATGTCGTCAAACTGCAAACTAAGAAATGGAAAAATATAATATAAATCAAAATAAAAATTATAATGATTTTATATATTAATTATCATAATTGTATATTGGTATCATTCAAATCTGGGATGTCTGTCAAAATGCAAAACTAAGAAACTGAAAAACATAACTTTAAAGATGAGCGATTCTTAAGTAAAAGCAAAAATGCATTACAAGTTAAAAGCATCTAAATCTATCCTTAAAGAGTTTTTTTTTTGTGTCATTTTAATCTAATTTAATTTGCCGTGAGCATTGAATACACAGCAATGCAACAGAATAGAAATTAATATGAAAACTTTACACAACAGAAAGATGTTAACAGAAGAGTCGAAAAATTCCTTTATATCATAAAAGGAATTTTCTGTTAGCCAACATTCCAAGATGGTTTTAGATCAGTAAAACTGATAGAACATTGCAATGTTGTTTCTTTGATTTCCTCGGTATAACATCTGGTTCCGAAAGTTGATGATTATACTTTGTGTGATAGCTGAATAATTTAGACTTAATATACCTGCACATGTTCTTTTAGGTAGATTTCGAAGAAAAATCTACCTATTGCAATGGATACCATGTCATGATTTTCGAAAAATTCTTTCATATCTTTACGTTTCATGCTCCCCTAAGTACAAAACCACAAACTTCTTCGAAAATTGATAAAAATTTGATGTGAAACATTGACAATTTTCTCTATCCTTTAATTTTGTGACACAGAATATGCAATAAAATAGATGTGATACCAGCTGCTCAACGAAAATTTATTTTATAATTACCCGCCTAGGTCTTTCGGTGTGCTTGCACCATCTTCAGGGCATCTTTTTTGCTGGTTTGAAGTTCCAACAATTAAAATCAAAACTGCATTTGTCACATTTTTAAAAATAACATAAAATTCACAAAAGCACTGGTACCCATGGTAAAGATAAAGTAAAAATAAGATTAAGAGCATTTATAATAAAATATTAAATAATTTAAATACATTACCGGATCACTACATGTGAACACCTTCATTTCTATGTGTACCACAGACAATCAAAGATGATACTAAAGTGATTATACAAACCAAAGGAAAGTAGGTTAACTGGTTAACTGGTAAGTCAGGAATAAAAAAAAAACTTGAAATGTATTCCACTTTCAAATATTACTAAATCTTAGAATTCGCTAAAGTTTTATTCCTTCCTCCAATCACACTTAAAACTAAAAGATGAATGGAGGATACAAATAAGACGCTGACAAAATTTATAAAATATAAGCTTGGACACTTATTTTTATGTTCCGTATGCAAGGCAAAATAAGCCTATGTGATATAGTGGTTAAACTTGTTGATTAGAAGTCTGCAAGCCTGGGTTTGATCGCCAGTACTTTCTTAGAATTTTGTGTGGTAGTGAGGTATGGAAAGGCATGCACTCAGTCTTGTGAGGACAAGTGGGACCAGCTCCAGTTAAGGAATTCATCACCAATCATGGGTATTAGCATGCTGACCATGCTCCTTCCAATCATCTGTTAATGAAGATAACAAATGGAGGTGCATAATGCAGAGATTGGACGGTTAGCTTTGTTTCTGCTAAGCGTGTAGTCCTCTATTAACATCCTCCATTAATAAAAACAGATGTGTTTGAAACCAAATTTCACACGAGGAACAAAAAAGCTTAGTAAATGAAGCTGGAAAACTCCACACAGTTTCGGTGGCAAAGCACATAACATAATGTTAATACAGTAATGGTAATTTTTGTTTTCCAAATGTCTTTTTCACTCTCAGGTCAGAACAAATTACTTATGGATCTAGTAGCAAGATAAATTTAGTATTTTGTGTCTGTATACATGTCTTGTAATTTTTCTGCTGACATATCATTGCCGCACTGCTTTCATTAGATTAAAGTACAGTAAAGTACAGTAAAGTGAATAAATATTGCACATAGTGGGAAGAACAAAAAATTTTAGGTATGTAAGTAGAAAACTCCACACAATTTTAGTAGCACAGCACATAACGGGGTCTTTATTAAAGTTCTTTCTGTTCTTCAAAGTGTATTTTCACTTAACTGATATGTTATATAGATATGTTATATAGCAGTTATATTCAGAATTTGTTAGTATAAAAATATAATTTTATATAAAAATTGCACATATCGGACAATTCAAGCGCAATGATAATTTATGAGAAAAACAAATTACTAAATGAGGTATCTGTTGGAAATATTTCAGTTTACTGAATGGTTACTGGACGTTTATTGCGTTGATTGAATTGCTAGATTCTTTATAATGCCTGATTTGCAAGAAGAAATCTTGGAAATGAACAAAAAGCAGAAAATGCCAAAAATTAAATTAAAGAAATTTTAAAATTTTTGCAAAAGATGAAATGTAAAAAATGCTGGTGGAATTTGTGAAACAAAAGACTTCCTCTTCCCTATCGGAAAATGTAACCAGTATGTAAAAGGTGATCAAATTTACAACTTGTACTAATATTACTAAACCAAACTGTATTAAATAAAATGCTGAGCTAAGTAATAAATTATTGATTTATTTTATTATTATTATTATTAATTTTTTAACAAAAAGTAATTTTTGTCATTTGTGTCACTGACTACACCGTTGTTACCATGGCAATTTTAAGCATCTAACATATAAAACTGCAAGTGTTTATATATATATATATATATATAATGTATGTATGTATGTATGTATGTATGTATGTATGTATGTATGTATGTATGTATGCAGCCTATACAAAGCTACATGCTTTGACCAATTTGCACAAAATTTTACATACATACATACTTCAACCCAGAAAGTAACATGATCAACAATAAAAATTCAAATAAACCACCCTTCCCCTTGAAAAATTATATAATTTCTGGGAATTTTACTCTGGATCCATCAAAATGCAATTCATTTCTCATGACAACAATACTGTTTGCAGTGTTCACATAAGGCTTTGCAAGTTGCAAATAATTGGGCCATGGAGTGGGCTATGACAAATAATATAATTAGAGATTATCGATATAATACATTTCTGTAAATCAATTATGGAGAATGAAATCAATGTAAATAAATATTGGGTGTGATGCATAACTTTCTCTACCCTGAGCATGGATAATATCATTTTCTCACTTCACATTTTGATGTAGAATAAGAGGTATTGCAGGGACAGCAAATTCAGCTGTCCGAGCCTGAGATTGTGCCAACGATGGGTAGCAAGTATGCTATGTAAGAAGTCGCTAAATATTCTATCCTCCGATATGTTATTAATCACTGTAGGCTTTGTATTAGTTGAGAAATATGGATGTTTATTGTTAGCCATGCATGTAAAAAGAGACAAAATAGGATGGAACATTTCTAGTTCTTTGTTTACAGTTTCACATTTTGACGATTTTAAGGTCATATTGTGGGTACAGTGTGGTCTATCCAGTTGTCTCAGCCTGAGTGTGTGCCAACGAGTAGGTTTATGCTAAATCAGAAGTCGGTAAGAAATCCTATCCACCAATATGTTATTCATACCTGCTAGCTTTGTATTTAACAGAGAAATAGGGATGTTTACCATAGACCCTAAGCATGTATAAGGAGACAAAACAGTCCTATGCGTGCAATAAATTATTATGTCCCAGGTTTTTGGAGAGATAAGTATGAAAGTGATATAAAATTTATTTTTTATTTCATCCCTAAACGGTTGTATGGTTACATGAAAGTGATAAATAAAATATTCCGTAAAGACAGTACAATTTTGTGTTACTGCAATTTCTGTGTCTTCTTATTTCAACCTCTATCAGGCATAGTGTGTAGAAGCAATGGGGTGCAAAATTCTAAGTCCTATATGAGCCATAAATGCTGCATCAAGCATTTCCTTATCCCTACATACCTATATAAAGATCTAGAGTTTCAAAATCAGAGGTCCTTCATAAGGTAATTTCGATTACAAAATACAAACCTAGACGACACCAGGCCTTTTAAGCTAGTCTAATATATACAATACAAAATATGTGTGTATGTATGTATGTAAGTTTCCTATACAAATCTGCATGCTTTGACCAATTTGCAGAAAATTTTGCACCCCCATACACTTCAACCCAGAAAGTAACGCTATCAACATTAAAATTCAAACAAACCATCCATTCCCTTCAAAAATTATATAATCCCTGGGAATATTACGCCAAATTAATCAAAATACAATTCAGTTCTCATGACAATACTGTTTGCAGTGTTCACATAAGGCTTTGGAAGTTGCAAGTAAATGGGCTTTGACAAATTAGAGAAGCTATCAATATACTTCATTGGTGTCAATAAATAATGGAGAACAAAATCCACGAAAGTAATGCACAACATAAGCATGTAGAAGGAGACAAAATAGGATGGAACATTTTTAGTCCTAGTAAATTATTTTGTCCAGATTTTTGGGGAGGAAAGTATGAAAGCAATATTGAATTTCTTTTTGATTTCAGTGCCAAAATGGTTGTAACTTATGGTAACACGAGTGAGAAATAAAATATTCCCTAATAGACAGTATAATTTTATGTTTCACGTTTCTTCTTATTTCAACTCCTCCCAGGCATGGTGTGTAGAAGCAATGGGGTGAAAAATTCTAAATCCTCTATGAGTCATTAAAAGCTATATCAAGCGTTTTCTGAGGGAATAGTTTGAGTGTGATAAGTAGTTCTTCCTCATTTTAAGTTCTATATACCTACAAACCTAGAACCTAGAGTTTGAAAATCGAAAATCCTTCAGAAGTTAATTTCGACTTACAAAATACAATACCCGGGCAATGCTGGGCCTTTTAAGCTAGTCTTCTATATATATATATATATATATATATATATATATATAAAAATGAATGTATGTCTGTTTGTCCTTTACGCATTACTACACCGTTCATCTGATCGCCATGAAACTTAAGTTGTTGAGTACACTCCCACGAAGATTTCTGGCATAGTACATTTTTAATTTTACCTTTCGTTTGCGAGTTATGGGCGAAAAACGAGAAGAAAACTTTCATTTTTTGCGCTTTCGCAACATCAGTTTTCAGTAATACATTTCAATTGTCAAATCAATTGTAGGTGGCTTTGCCTACTTTTGTCATACCTTGGAAATAAAAGCATCGCAATCGCTTGAATGTTGTAAGCCCACGCTGGTTGATTCATTTGTTTATAATATCAAGGCATGCAGATATCTGAAATTTTCACCCTAGACAGAAGAAGGATAATGAATATAGGCCTAAATAATGGGCAACATTGTTCGATTTGGACGAAACTCACTATGCAGGGGTTTTCTGGGCAAGGGAACTCGAATCTGAGGTTATTTTCCCCATCTACACTTTCTAATCATGGAGTTCACTTCAAAGCCGGATTTATAGCTGTTTCATTAATTAGTCCTATCAATCGTTTAGTTTAGACCTATGAATGTTTCATGTGCAAAGTGTTAATAAATATAATATTTTAATTAGTTTGCTCTTAATTTTTAATCTTCTGATTAATTATCGTGGGTGAAGCCACAGGGATCTGCTATAAGCTATAAAAAGCTATATCTACCGTTTTCTGAGGGAATAGTATGAGTGTGATTGGTCGTTCTTCCTCATTTCAAATTCTAAATACGTATACAAAGACCTAGAGTTTGGAAATCGAAAGTCCTTCATAAGTTATTTTCGAATTTACAAAATACAAAACCCAAGCAACCCGGGCCTTTTAAGCTAGTACTTTATAAAACTGTATATTATTAATAATTTTCAGCACTTATAAAGACTGTTTATGGAACTGGTATACAAAAACTTAACAGAACTAAAACATGAATTATTATACAGACTTGTGTGGAGCTATTAATCCATAATACAGATAATCCAAGTAAAATTTAGATCAAAGACAATATTTCTCCCTACTTAAAAACCAGGCTACATGGTAAAAGCAGGACTCTGCTAAACCCTGTGAAATTAGAAACTTTTATTACAGGAGAAATACCGGGATTTAAAAACCCAATGACAATTGTAATCTTCAACATCGTATACAACCTACCCTTCATTCATTCCAATACTGTAAATCAGTTATCCTGTTCAGTAAGTGTTTCTACAGTTAATAAATATTTACTGAACTGAAACATACCGATAACTGGATCATTCACTCTTTCCGAAAACATTTATTAAATTGTGAAACATTTTAATCCTCACCTTCTCTTCTTGGATAGCTGTAACAGAACTTATTCTTTCTTTAAGACTGATGAGAAATGGGAACATGACTTTAGTTAAATGCAAACACAGAGAGCTCTTTGTCTAATGATTCAATTATTTTCACACTACTGTAACTTAATTCATAATAATATGTAAACCAGTTAGTCTTCACTGCAAAACAGACATTCTTTTATCTGTAGCCTATAAATAATTCCTCATGAGAGAAATGTTAATGTTACTGACTCAAACTAATAATACATACTTCAGCAAAACAGATTTCTGAAATATCTACATCTATTACTATATAATCTCTTTTTCTGTCCCCTTCCGCATTCATGATTATTAACAGACTGATGGACTAAATAAATATAATCACTGAGGCTAGGGTCATCAATAAGTCAAGATCAAAGTCTAATTTCTTGATAATACAACAAGCTTTACTCGTTTACCAGCAATTACTACCAACACAACATACATTACTATCAGTTTAACATTCATACCCATTAAGAAAGGAAGGGAAGGTAAGAGAATAGCCATAGGCGGTGGAATCTCCCATGCTTTAATTTGGTAAGAGCAATGATGATAAAATCAGGTAACTGATAAAACAAAGTGCCAGATGGAATTGAAGAGCTTTTAGCAAAAACAACCTTAGTCCAAAAATTTGAAAATTGAGTTTTCTGTGTCATTGGGTGCTACAACCTACTGGTCATTGTTTAAACTACATGATATGGCAAAATCTACCCTAGTACCCCAAATATAGGATTGCAAAGTTTACCAAGTTTAGCAAAAACGACCATTGTCCATTCAGTTTTTTTGCAAATACCACCATTGTCCATTCCGTTTTTTTGCAAATACCTAGTGAATTTGCTGATTGAAGTTGGCTATCATGCAGAAATCTGTTTCTTAGAATCAGCTGTTTCATTTGGTGGTATAAATAAGACCAAGCCGCGGCTCAAAACTCACTAATTCATAGCAGCTGCTTGGTTTGGTATAAATAAAACGCGGCTTCCTCAACCACCTGCCTAGCCGTTGCTCAACGACCTTGACAGCTCAGCCGCTGCTTAGGATTTGGTATAAATAAAACTAAGCCGCGGCTCTCTGTTGGTAGCAGCGGCTTGCTTTTTTCTGAGGTACCTCATTTGCGGACTCAGCTTGCTCAAGTGAAGTTTTTAATCGTATTGGCGGGGTTCATGGGGGTGATTTTTTAACCAATATGAGTAATTTATAAGGAACGTATGGATTATGATGTGCACAGATGTAAAGAACCGGTTGTACAATAAAATTGTAAAACATGTGTAACTTAACTTTGTTACTTTTCTTTATTATTATAATAATAATAATCATGAAATAATACATCATTATAAGTCTAACACATTCTCATATTTTACTGTTATCAATATGAACTAAAATATTTCAAACGTGAATAATTCTTTTAACACTATTTCAAATTGTAATGCTGTAAACTAAATAACTTCAAATCTATTATGTAGCAAGTAGATTCAAAACGAACGTATTTTATGAATTAATTATGGAAAATAATTAAATATTAATAAAAGAACTACATATATATGTAGACCTACCTTCTTTACTAATAGCAAAACATATTGAAATAAAAATGGAAACTCCATCCTCTTACAAAGCTATTTAATGTGGGACAAAATAAGCTGATCTGAACAAATCTCACACCCTTAAAAGCTTATCCTTGGAGGGAATGAAAGAAACGGGGTAGAGCACCAGCTTTTAGACTCTTCAGTGGTACAGTCTGCACAAGAGCAAACTATTAAAACTCTAAGATTATAAAATATCCTAATTATTTACCTAATAGGTACTAAGTATACTTGTGATTTTAGGACAATTGCCTACTCTGTTAAGTATTATTTAAAATGTTAAACTATAATACGTTTCTATGACGGTACAAGTAAGCAAAATATCGAAATGTGCTTATTAGTACAAAATGTTAACTTTTGTTTATTAAAATTAAGTAAAATTATATCTGTCTACTGTTTTAGTTAAATGCTTAATTCATTAATTTACAAGCCTAAACATAATTTTTAGTGCCCTAAAATCAAGGTTTTCTAATAAAACATGAATACTAGAGAATACTGTAGGATAAAAATTCCTCTGACACTGGGGCTTGAACCCAGGACCTTTTAATACTAGGCCTAGAGATGTAACAACTACGAGGACATGTTCACACTCTCTTGTCTCTTTCCTTTCTCCCAAAGTAGCTTTTCTTTCTTTGAATTCAATACTTTTATACATTATATACTGAACTTGGTCACAGACAGTCAAGTGGCATGTTTGTTTACACAGCTGCCATGTGCCGGGCGGTATGGGATGCAGGTGTTCAAGCACTTGCTACCAGTAGCCTGAGCCGCGGCTTCGCAGGGAGGGGAAGTTTTTATTTATTTCAAACAGCCAGCCGTTGCTATATTCTCAACCTTCTCATAAGCAACGGCTAGGTAGCAGTGGCTTTGTTTTATTTATACAACCAATTGTTGTGTAAAGCATTGTCTTCTCTGATGATAACAGCAGTGGAATCGAGGATCCATAAACATCCTAGCTCATACAATAGCTAATATTGATATTTTTCAATAACATTAATAGTGTGACGTGTAATTAAGAATTTGAATAACATATTTCTTGTTTATTATTTGATTTTATTTATTTTTTCTTTGTATTCTTAAAAATTTCTTAGATAGTGGATTAAAATTTGTTGGCAAAAACAGCCATAGTCCATGTCTCTTTAGCTTTCAGGTCTGGTTTCAGGGCACTGAAGTTACATATAAAGGAAAATTATTATATCAAAATATTTCTTTATATGTTTACCTAAATATACAATAAATTTTAAATTCGTGAAGTAATAAATGCCAAAGGGAGAAAGTTTTTTGCTTCTACTGAAAAATCTGGTTTTTGGACTATGGTTGTTTTTGCTAAAAGCTCTTCAATTAATAGGCTATATTTCAGAAAATTATGAGTTTAGACCCCGGTTTTTTGATCAGCATATGCAAAGGAACAAGAGAGAGAACTCGAATATTAACAGAACGAACATACAGCAAATTTCTCATGACTACAATATTTATTTATTAAGTGCCAGTATGGTATTTTATGAGATTGTGTGTGGGGGACGAAAAATGTCCGTCTGTCTGTCTGTGTGTCTGTACGCACCATAACTCAAATACGCTTTATCGGATTTTCATGAAACTTGGTATACGCATTTATAATGTCCATGGGAAGAACCCTATTGTTATTGAACCAAATCGGTTCACCGGTACCGGCGTCAAACCCAATTTAGTGTTTTTATTTAAAAGCACCATAACTTAAATACGCTTTATTGGATTTTCATGAAACTTGGTATACACATTTATAATGTCCATGGGAAGACGTCTGTTGATATTGGACCAAATCGGTTGGCTGGTACCAGAATAATGCCCAATTTAGTGAATTTTTATGGTATTATATAACAAAAGGCCCCATAACTCAAATATGCTTTATCGGATTTTCATGAAACTTGGTATACGCATTTATAACATCCATGGCAAGAAGCATATTAATTTTGGACCTAATCGGTTGACCGGTACCAGAGTAAGGACTAATTAAAGGTCACATGTTTTTTAATTTTTGTCTACCGGTAGGCCTATAATTTGACAGTTAACACTATTGCTTCACTTATGCTTATCAAACGACACCGTCAAACTGACTGAGTTGGCCAAATGGTAACGCCTTGGACTCGTATTCTGGAGGTCCCTGGATCAAATCCCGGAGCCGGCCGATTTGACATGTTTTTTTTTTATTTTTTTTTTTTTATGTGAGTGCGCGATTGTCAAGGTATCACAAATCTGTAGTTCTGCTGACGCTGGTCGATTTTAATCTGATTAGAAAAACTTATTTTCTGCATATCATAATTGCAATTATAATTGATTCAACAAAAACATACTGGCACTTTGTTATATCAGTTTACCTGATTTTATATTTGTAAAAAGAATACAAATAAAAATCTGTAGGCCTACAAACGAGTTACAGTCAAAACCTTTCAATTTTTAAAGGGTAAAAATAAAAAAATTGATCTTTTTATAATCTTCCCATTGATTATAGGCTAAAAGCTGTAAGTATGCCAAATTTAAAGTTCCTAGCTCGTGGGTAGATATCGATGTTAATGAGTGGATGATCAAGACTGTCGTAGATGTGAAGGGCAGTAAATGTGTTCAGGGCAGCTTATGGCAGTTGGATGTGGCAATATTCCTGCTGCCAAATTTACATTTCCACCTATTCCATAAGTGTGTCAAAAATTACATAACGTGAGGAATATATAATGAAATTTACTTAAAATAAAAAAATGGACTCTATTTCATAACTCATGGATATACGACAAAAAGTCGCAGGACCAAACTTGTAGACATGGAAGTGGGCAAACAATTATGTCAATTTGTGAGTTAGCCAAGCAGCTTTGTAGTGTGATTATTTGGTTTTTAGGAAGCATGAACCTGTAATTGGTCAATACTCCAGTACCGGTGAACCGATATGGTCCAAAATTAAGTTTTTTTTCTATGGGCATTAAAAATGTATATATACTAAATTTCATGCAAATCTGATAAAGCATACTCAAGTTATCATGCATATGGACATAAGAACTGGTGTTTTCTGTCCACCATGTAATCTTAGAAAGTACAGTGGTATTAATCAGAGGTAAGAGCCAGATGCACGTGAGGGGAAGTGTGCATGAGAAAGGAAGCTTCGGAAGGGATAAGAATGTTGAATGCACTAGCAAGAGGATGAGCAATTATAACAAGGTCTCTTGTTTCTGAAATACATCATACGGTCTTACCGCCCTGAAAACAATGACACAACCGATCCACACACCCTTCCACACAATACGAATCCTTAATGGACTCGTCTTGTGTGGAAGGGTGTGTGGGTCGGTTGTGGCACATCCATCCTTGGACTGTCATCTCTGATTACTACCACTGTACCATTCTGGCACTCAATAATGTGGAAAACCAGTACCGGTAATTTGAATTTGGGGACTATAATTCTACAGTAGAGGAATTTCCAACAAATGTGACAATACACTGTACAGAAGATACCTTGCTAAGCTTTAATTTTTCTTCAACAGCTGTTGCGAGTGTAACTAGCTAGAATGTTATGCTGACTCAATATGAAATGTAGTTAAGATTACACATATGCATCCGGGATAAAGCAGTGGAATTTTGTGAGGTAGGAGGGTTTGAAACTGAATGCATTGGTCTTATGAGAACAACTGGGGTGCTCCTTCAACAAAGTGGTACCTCTGGTCAAAAAATTGTTGTTAATGGTTGTAGTATATATACCCTCGGTCTTCATGCCAAGTAGTAAAGTCAAAAGATGTAGATGATACAGTCATAGGCTGGACCATGTCCCATCTAGAATCTTGAGCCCAAGAGTTATTCTGACAGGACCTTACATGCCAATTTGAATAATTTAATTCTTTTTTGTACAACATTATGTTAATACGAAGATAGTTCAACTTTTTATTTTAATTTTCTTTTACTGATCCTCACTACTATATTTTTGGTAATGTGAATTTTCTTGTTCGAGCACTTTTAACTGTATCGGCAGCCTTCTTCAGCAACTGACTCATGTTGCCAACGATTTTGTTGTACAGTAGTATGTGATCTGAATTGTAGTTATTAAGAGCCAGAATGTACTTTATAAGATTGTGTGGGGATGGGAAAATGTCTGTCCGTATAACTCAAATGCGGTTTATTGGATTTTTATGAAACTTGGTATATGCATTTATAATGTCTATGGGAAGAAGCCTATTGATATTGGACCAAATCGATTGCCCAGTACCGGAGAAAAGCCCAATTTAGTGCCTATTTTATAATAATAATAATAATAATAATAATAATAAATCTTTATTTAATCTGGCAGAGTTAAGGCCTTAGGGCCTTCTCTTACACTCAACCAGAGACAGAAAAGAAACAAACAAATACACTAACATAGTTCTATAAGTAATAATAATACACTAGATACATACATATACAGTAGTGAATTTAGTCTATGTTACATGAAATAAAACTATTTTAGTAAAGTGTGTTACTGTATACTAGAGAGAAAAAAAAGTAACTTATCTTAGATCTACAATATACAAGAAACAATAAAGCGTAAATGATTTATACCTAAACAAAAGATTAGCGTTTTTTGGAGAGATATTCGTTTAGCCTAATTTTAAATGTTTTCAGCGTACAGCAGACCCTGATGCTGGAGGGAAGGAGATTCCAGGAACGTGCTGAAGTTACAGTAAAAGACCGGGAATATATGGATGTTCTATGGATAGGTATTGAAAGCAGAGGGTCATGTTGTGATCTGGTATTTAGTGAGTGATTTGAAGATAAATACTGAATACGATTAGCCAGGTAATGGGGAGTTGAGGATTGGAGGATTTTAAAAAGAAGAGAAAGGGAATGCATAGATCGTCTTTCACGGACACGGAGCCATGATAATCTTAGAAGGGACGGTGTGACATGCTCAGCCAGTCGGATATTACACACAAAGCAAATGCATGCATTATGCACGCGCTGCAATTTTAGAGCAAGGCTTTCACTAAGATCACATAAAATGGTAATATATTAGAAAGAATTTATCAAATGCAAATCAGTTATCATGACAACATATTGTTTTAGAGTGTTCATATACGGCTTTGAAAGTTGCAATACATTTAGCTTTGACAAATAACACTATTCCTTCACATATGCTTATCAAACTAGACTGTTAAACTGAGCGAGGTGGCCGAGATGGTAACGTCTTGGACTCGCATTCTGGAGGTTCCTGGTTCAAATTCCATAGCCTGCCAATTTGACATGGTTTTCTTTCTTTGTATTTGTATGTGCATGTGCGATTGTCAAGATATCACAAATCTGTATAGTTCTGCTGATGCTGAATGATGTTAATCTGATTTTTTGAAAAACTAGACCTTTGTTCTTCCATAAGCCCTACTTAATGAATCAATCTGAAGCTTATCTCGGAAATTGATTTAAAAAAAACTTAATTTTCTATATCATAATTCCAGTTGTAACAGATTAAGCAAAAGCATTCTGGCACTTTGTTACATCAGTTTACCTGATTTTATTCATTTAAAACATTTGTGTTGACTTCTATGTGTGTTGATATATTTCATACTGCTAGAGTGTGTGACCTTTATGGTTAATATGTAGGATTTACGTGTGTGTTTATTAGATGGTTTGCATTGGCATTCTATTTTGTCTGAGGGCTCAACAATATAAAATATACAAATATGAGTCAGCGTGCATCACTGCTGGCCATGCTATTGAAGCATATATACGACGCACCACTTTGCATGCCTATAGAAGGAAGAAATTCTCCGTGAGAGTGATCCAAAATATTTCAGCATATAGTTTTAGAATGTTTTAATTATAATTCGTCCATTGATCATAGTGTCATCTGTTGTCTACATCCTGATATCAGTTTCCTATACTCTGCCTTGCGCTGCCATCTGTAGCTAATTGTTTCAAGAGATGTATTGCACCATTTATTGAAATACATTATAACTCTGCTGTATTGTGACCACATGCGGGGGCATCCCCAGGGTTGTGTAAATCAGTGTAAATTCCAAGAAATGCATGGTGTGCTCTTGTTTTGGTGGAAACTGACAAATTATTTACAACTGTTTGTCCACTTATGATTACAAAAGAAATTTGCAAATTAATTCACCACCACCAGTTTGCACTGTGAATAATAATATGTTAGGTAGCAGTGAAAAGGTTAAATATTTAAAAAGGGAATACTAGGACAGATAGCAGGTATAGGCAGAGTAAAAATGTGTCGTGACACTTGATAAAAGCAATAATATTACTCATTTACAAAAATTTTAAACATACATGGAGACCCAACAAACTATGAACTAGCTGCATGGTGTTCTTCGGGTTTTTGATGGCGGAGGCAATGTCTTCCGCAGCTATCATAGAGTGGTGCTGATGCAAAGATACTATGTGTAAGGTTTTACTTACCATTGTTATGAAAGGAGGTGCTGAAATTGGCAATCGTCATTGTCCATGCATTATTGGCAACTCTTTAAGAAACCATCCATCGCTCGCCATAGTTTATGGTTCTAACTTCAACAATAACAATAGCCCCAAGCCAAGCCTGCCTGTTGTGAAAAATGCCTAAGCAATTTCTGGGGGGAAGTCTCTAAAGGATGACCAATGTTGTCTAATGTTTCTTTGGTAAGAACCCTATGCTGCCTGTTGGGTTTCTTAGACTAAACACTACCTGTGGCCTGTAATTTATTATACAGATTATGAGTTGTAGTATGGCCTGGAATCTTTACACCCAGTTATTGTTCTGCAAATCGTATTTGCACTTGGTGAGCTGACTGCGTTCAGACATATGAATCACTCATAATACTTGCTGCCCAATAGTAAACATATACTGATCCATAATTATGACTAAATACAAGATGCAATAATAAATAACTCGTAACAACTGCACTACACCAACTCAAATTAAACTACATCACATCATGGTCAACGCAATATTGCAGAGCGGAGCAAAGTCAGCATCAATAGCGTAGCCTTAATTGTAGCAGCGGTGGAGAACATTTGACCATATGCCCTGTGGAAAAACACCACACAGCTGGTTCACAGTTAATTGGGTCTCCCTGTATAATATTGGCAACTGGTGTATACAAAACTGTTTAGAAAAGTCACCAAGTAAATGAGACTAATTCTGAGTTTCTTACTGTCAGATTTTCAACAAAAATGTTCTAATTTCCTATTGATGCTTCCTGTATTGACACACCTGACCATTATGTATGACAATGCACACCGGTAGTGGTACTGTATATAGTGGCAGCACTCATTGTCTTTCCACTTTCTTTCAAAGGGACCGAAGGTGTGGTGACAGGTTTGCAACGTAATTATCTGCTTGTTACTATGTCTCTTATTGTGTCTGTAAATTGTAATACTAAGTATAAGTTTGTTTTTGCAAGATAAGTTAAAAAGCTGGCAAGTTGTACAATGTTCAGCAGTCAGGCTAGTAATTTAAAAGAGTCATAAATATGTTGAGTTACCCTAACAATAGAATCAAAGACACCGAAGTGAAAAACCTAATACCAGTGCCCACTTTATCACATTATTGCATAAATTAATACCTAAATTCAAACTTGCTCTGTTAATAACAATTGAAAATGGTTTCTACTTCCAAAAGTATTGAACAAAATATTAATAAGATATATAAGTTACGTTAATCTACTGAAGTTGGGACTATTTACATCCTATCTATGTTCAAAGTGTTATGCAGGATTTTTATGTAAAAATCAGGACATATGGCAAATAACTTTCTGACCACAATGTTGGCAACATGGGAATCAGTTTCTGATCGCTGCCTATTAAGTTAAAAGTTTTCTGAGGTAAGTTAATTCACATTACCAAAACCAGGATACGTCAGTAATTTTTCTTTTGTACTCAGTTCTTATTAACACTACAAAATGGACAATATTCAAGAACATTATACACCGTATAGTCTATACATTTTTGGTTGATTTCATAAGGCTATATTTTCATTAATACTTAATGTAAATAAAATATTATATCACCATTTGAAAGAGGGAAATTTGAATTTCTGTAGTGTATATCTGATTTTCATTTGTCATGTAGTGGGAAACGTTGTTGTTGTTGTTGTTTGGAGAAAATGGCTGCATTACCAACCGATTGTGGCTGGTGTGTTATTGAGTACATGTGAAGAGACAGTTGTAGTGGTTTGATGGGCATTTAGATGGCAATTTGGACATCCTGCTCCTCCTGCTTCATCAATCCAAAGGTGGTATGAGCAATTTTGCAACAGAGAATGCACTGTCAACAAGGCAAAGGATGCGTAGGAAGGCCACAAGTAAGTGAAGAGACGATAGAAAATGTCCTTGAAAGTTTTGTACGGAGCCCTAAAAAATCAGTATAGAGAACCAGTCAACAGTTGCAGGTGCCAAGATCAACTCCCTTACTTACTTAATGGCAATAGACAATTCCTAAGCAAGCTAAAGGAATATCTATTTTACGGAACCCGGAGGTTTATTACCACATTTAC
Organism: Ectobius pallidus; assembly: GCA_964059195.1. Classification (NCBI taxonomy): domain Eukaryota; kingdom Metazoa; phylum Arthropoda; class Insecta; order Blattodea; family Ectobiidae; genus Ectobius; species Ectobius pallidus. The sequence goes on along the minus strand of CAXKWD010000005.1, from coordinate 87,140,492 downwards.
CTGAGCTTGCCATTCAATCCTATTCTATGCTCTAACCATCCCTTGCAAATCCCATGGTGCTACATCCCTGAAGGGATTAGGTCTACCACCCAACCGCTCATCATCTACCATAGGCAGATGGCAGGATTGGGGAGCATGTGGTCAGCATGCCAACACCCACAGCTGTTAGTGGTGGTTTCCATGACCGGAGCAGCTACTTCTCTATCAAGTAGCTCCTCAGTTTCAATCACAAGGTTGAGACCTCCCTACCTCAGAAAAATCGGAGGTGGTACCGGAGATCAAACCCGGGCCTGCGAATCTGCAGCCAGTGATGTTAACGAGACCACGCAGGTGGTCCTCTTGCAAATCATACTTTCCTTACATCTATCCTAATATTGTCCTCCCACTTACGTCTAGGTCTTCCAAGCGGTCTCTTCCCTTCAGTTCTCCCAGTCAATATTTTTTAGATATGTCTTTCCTCCCTCATACACGCATCATGTCCAGCCCATTTTATCCTCTGTGATTTAATTACCCTTACTATATTCAGTGAAGAGTACAGGTTATGAAGCTCGTCGTTTTGCACTTTTCTCCAGTCCCCATTTTCATCTCTTAGGCCCAAATATTTTCCTAAGCACCCGGTTTTCAAACACACTCAAATAAAGTTCTTCTTGAAGAGTAAGGGACCAAGTCTCACATCTACATAATACAACCAGAAGGATGTCTTATAAATATTTTAGATTTCTGGACAGAAGATGAAAGTTTCTGAACTGCATAAAAACAAACATTTCCTGATTTCAGTCCACACTTAACTTCTACCTTAATATTATGTATCTGCAATTACTGCTTCCAGGTATTTGAATTTCTCCACTTGTTTGAACAATTTACTGGCTATTCTAACATTGTGTAGCTCATTATTTTGATGTTTCATGAGCATTTACTTAGTTTATTCTGTATTAAATACCAATCCGACATTCCTACAGACATCGAAAAGTCTTTCTGCATTTCTCTCAATTGTGTTTATGTCTATGGCCATGATATAAAAGGAGAGGTTATGCCGGAACGAATCATTATGAGTGACGAAGCAACATTTCATCTATTTGGAAAAGCCAATACACATAGTGTCTGGATATGGGGATCCCAGAACCCCCACTCTGTGTTTCAGGTAGAATGTAACATATCTAAAAGATGTGTGTTTGTCCCATTCCTTTAATTGAGAACACTATCAACAAGTTGGAAAATTGGTTAATGCCACAATTTACGGATGAAGAGGAACAGAAAGACATTTCTCAACAAGAAAGGGCCCCTCCATATTGGCATACGGATATCTGAGGATACCTCAATCAACACCTGCCAGGTCAATGGATTGGTCATGCAACGGCTGCAAACATAGCCAACCCATTCAAAGCATCTCACAGTGTGTGATTTCTTCCTACGAGGTAAATCAAGGACAGTGTTGCATCCCTCCTTTTCCAGTGATGTTACCGAAATTGAGAAGGTGCATTACCACAGCCACTGCAAATGTTACACAAGACATGATTGAGAGAATTTGGCGCGAATGGGATCATCGCCTGAATGTATGCCATATTACACATGGGACACACATTGAGTGCATCTAAGGTCACTACAAAACTTCAATCTTCCCTCTGGTAAGTACTAGTGAAAATATAGGCTTATGAAATCGTCCAAAAATGTATAGACACGGTGTAATGTGTTCTCCTAAATTTAGCAACAAATTTCATTGTAAGTATTAAAGGCACTTCTTTATTTTGACATTGGTTTAATTTGTACTTGTTTTTACAATCTTACGGTGCCTAAAATTAGAACTAGCCTACAACATCAAATGTAAAAGTTGAGGATAAGCTATAGGCATGTAGCCAGTTATCACATTGAAGTTTCCATACATCCCTGCCTGCATTCCAAAGGTAATGAGACTAATGACTTATGAGCATATTTTTTAACGTTTTATAGCAACTATTACACTAATACACATATATGTAATTCGTGGGCAATAAATAATTACTGCTCATCAATTATCTCATGTTCCTTAATGATCAAGCATTTATGAAATATGTGAAAACAAATAAATTCATTTATTACAATTTGCAGCTCCACGATCATAGCTACAGGGAGCGGTGCTGTGAGCTTAAGATAATGGTCAACTTCTCTGGACATATTCACTCGTCACTAAAGAGATGCATAGACATAATTATATCAGTTGAAATGCACTTGTGGCATTAAGTATCGGTACCGGTATGTAACAATTTGTGATAATGGCTGAGATTTTGTTTCAGCTTCCGAGGGGAAAAGAACCTCGGGTAAACTTTCACACTTTCTACTATGGTACTACCATGTACTGCACTTAGTAGATAGAGGTATGTACTGAGGTTTCAAGGTCTGTAGACAACAAGGTTGTTAAAAGACTTTTAAAGCAATAAGTCTTTAAAATGTCTGTAATTGGGCAATGAACATCTGTGTATTTAATATAAAAACTTAGACTTTCACGGCTGGCATTCAGTTCACTGCCGACTGCAGTAGACAGAGGACCCCTGAGGACGCTGGATGCAGCTACCAGCAAAATGTTGGGAATGCTAAACCTACTGCACTTTGGCCTATAAACCTGGAAAACTGTTCAAATAATCTGTGCATCTGTTGAATGCTATATGTCTTCGTCTCTTTCCAACTATTCTAACAATGAAACGTTTGCAGTTAAATCCACAAATTATGTGTTCTTAGTTTACTGAATAAACCTTTAATTTGAGATTATTATTATTTTCTGATTCTCTTAAATGAAGGGTTTAATTAACGACATACCGTACAATGAACCCTTTAGTTTGAGATTACTTTTTATTTTCTGATTAACTTACTCAAGATATTAGATTAGCATGTTTGTTACTATATAAGCCTTATTTCAAGAATACTTTTATTTAGTGAAATTTCCTTTTGTAGCCTATGCCATTCCTCAATATTTGTAATGAGTATACGTGGGCTAAATAGTATTGTGTTGGTGTGATTCAACATAGGCTACAATGCTAAACTGTAATATCTCTTCAAAACAGTCTATTAATTTGCATGGGTGGGAATATTTTTGCATCCATCCATAGTGGTCCAAAACGTGAAACTAGTGGGGCAAAATTGATTTTGGTCACCCTTGTAAAAATAAGTAAACATAGTTGGATAATATTGTATACATGTCCCAGTATCACGAATGGACCTTTAAATTTAGGTAATCTGATGTATGACAGCGTGACACATCCTCCAAGTTGAATGAAAGCCTGCTAACTTTGCACCCATGATCAGGCTGTTTATTTCTTGATAAGTTTCATCAGTAGATGATAGCAAGTGTGAACAAGTGAATGATTCTATTCCTACTGGATCATTTATTTGAAGGTATGTGGAACTTCTTGATGCAATAATTATACAGATTTAGAGAATTTTGTCTCCATAATATTAATTTGTATTCTTCCCAGAAAGTAAGTAAATTTTAATTTTTCGATAAAACTTAAATGACTTATAAAAATGCACATTCAAATACATTGATAGAAAACTATTATAGAATAGTCCAATTCATGGGCTATAAGGGGCAATTAAGTGCAATGTGCACAACTTGAACCTTTTCTGAAAATTGTCTTTCTTTTCCGGGAAACCAAGAAATAAAAATAACTTTTGCAGATTATTTTTATAAAAATCAGAACATTTAATCAGTACATCGCATCAAGGTAACCAGAAAAACATTCCATTTGAAGATGAATATGGTGCTTATTTATGCAATGTCAAGTAAATGCAAGCATTAAATTTACTGCATATGAAGTTAAGGGAGAAGATGGGCGAAATGTCAATAAATTTTGGTAAAAAAAAATGGCATTACTCGCTTTATGCAACAAATTAAACCATTAACCCTAATTAAAATGTTCTCTAATTTTAAAAGTTTACAATCAATCCTAATTAAGATGTATCTCTAAAAATTAGCCTATAGGCTAATTTTTAGAGCCTTACGGCGCTTGTAAGTGCTGAAAATTATGTAATATTTAACAGGCTGCGGTCGCTCTGCTTTTTAAATCTCATCCCAGGTGATATTATTTATATGCAAACAAATCACATTGTTTAAATAATCAACAAAATACTGTTTATTTTTATTTTCCACTAAGCTTTTGTGGCTGTAAAATGAGGCATTCAAAAATCGATGGATGGCAGATGTATTCAAAGATCTTTCACTTTGAGTCATTGGTTTGTATAAATACGTAAAACGAAGCCACGCTACCAAGCCGTTGCTCATGAGAAGGTTGAGAATCTAGCACCCGCTGTCTGTTTGGTATAAATAAAAATTTCCACTCCCTGCCAAGCAGCGGCTGGTAGCAAGTGCTTGGACACCTGCATCCCATATCGCCCGACACATAGCGACTGAGTAAACAAACATGCCACTTGACTGTCTGTACAGCGATTTAAAATTTAAAGTTTAGTATAATGTATCAGAATGGTTGAAGAAAATAGTGTATTTCAAAAGCAGATCGTGCAAATTCTGAAAATGCACAAACGAGTACTGAATAAAGCTCAACTGGCAGAGTGCAAAAATAAAAAATCTCTAGCAGTAACTGTTTTCAAAAGTCAGCTAGAACGAGAATGTAACTTAGTGTTAACTGAAAACCAGATTTTAAGAAGAATTAGTAATTTGAAGAGCAGGATAAAGTAAAATTCGACCTGAGACTCACTGCGAATAAGTCGATAGTCTTAAAAAATTGGGAGAGAACCCGAGAAGAAAAGGAAAAATTATAAATATAAGTAATGAATTGAAGAAAGAAAAACTATTTTGGGAGAAAGAAAAGAGACAAGAGAGTGAGGCCTAGTATACAAAAGTCCTGGATATCCAAAGGTCCTGGGTTCAAGTCCCAGTGTCAGAGGAATTTTTCTCCTACAATATTCTCTAGTATTCATGTTTTATTAGCAAACACAATTTCCGTGATTCGTTATGCGCTTACGGCACGAGTATTGCATGCTATTTTTTGCACGATGAATATTTATATCAATTTATTTATTTATTAGCTGAAAATATTATGTATATACACTATTGAAGATGGATGTTATATTTCAGAAAGTGATTCGCATATGTTGGTTGTTATGGGGACCAAATATGTGTCCTGTTAAAGTCGCCACAAACTGGGGGGCCTTGGTTCCGGTCTTCCATAAAGGCTTGTATTATGATGATTTTACTTACGGCACTTGTGCTTTTTGTAATTTTTACCGCACGGAGATTTCTTTTGTTTTCATAGCAACCAGATTACGTGCAGGAATGTCAAGTTACGATCCACGGCAACAATATTCGTAAGTACCGCTAATTAGTTACGTCGTGCAAAAAAAGAATTAATCACGTTTGAAATATTTTAGTTCATATTGATACCAGTAAAATATGAGAATGTGTTAGACCTATAATTATGTATTAATTTTGTGATTATTATTATTATTATTAAAAAGAAAAATAACAAAGTTAAGTTACACATGTTTTACAATTCTATTGTACAACCGGTTCTTTACATCTGTGCACATCATAATCCATACGCCCCTTATAAATTACTCATATTCGTTAAAGAATCACCCCCATGAACCCCGCCAATACGATTAAAAACTTCACTTGAGCAAGCTGAGTCCGCAAATGAGGTACCTCAGAAAAAAGCAAGCCGCTGCTCGCAACAATCCTAAGCAGCGGCTCAGCTGTCAAGGTCGTTGAGCAACGGCTAGGCAGGGGGCTGAGGAAGCCGCTTTTTATTTATACTAAACCAAGCAGCTGCTGAGAATTAGTGAGTTTTGAGCCGTTGCTTGGTTTTATTTATACCACCCATTAATGCGTATTTCTACTTAAGTTGTCAAAATTAAAGTTCTCTGAACATCACCATCCACCAATTATTCCAATAGAGCATAGGATTGCCAAAGTGGCTAAATGCTTAATATGAATATGCTGTATTTCTGAAAAATCACGTTTATTCAGACAATGCAAATTTTCTTGCAGATAAAAAATATCAAGTGGTGTGGGATTTAAAGATCGGAGTCACTGCAGCCTCTTAAGTATGGTGCATAATTTTTTACATTTAGGAGTGCCGTAGGGCTCTAAAAATAACACTTCATGTTATTTAGAATTTCTTGTAAACTTTAAAAATTAGAGAACATATAGGCCTACCGGTAATTAGGGTTAATAGTTTAATTTGTTGCAAAAAAAAAAAATGTAATTTTTGACCAAAATCTATTGAAATTTCATTCATCTTCTCCCTTAACTTGATATAGCCTATTTAAATTAAATTTTATGCATGCATTTACCTAACATTGCTTAAGCATCACATTTGTCTTCAGATGGGATTTTTTGCTGGTTACCTTGATGCAGTGTACTGATTAAATGCTCGGTTTCATTAAAAATAATCTGCAAAAGTCATTTTCATTTCTTGATTTCCTGGGGGGGGGGGGATTCTGAAAAAGGTGCAAGTTGCGCACATTGCAGTTAATTGCCCCTTACACCCCATGATTTGGACAATTGTATAATAGTTTTCTATTTATGTATTCGGGTGTGCATTTTTTATAAGCTCATTTAAATTTCATCAAAAAATTAAAATTTGCTTATTTTCTGGGGAAAATACAAATTAATATCATGAACACACAAATCCATAATTCAATATAATTAAGTTATTAGGCTACATCAAGTTCCACACACCTTAGAATAAAATATCCAGTAGGAATAGCATCATCCACTTGTTCACACCTGCTATCACCTACTGACGAAACTTATCAAGAAATAAACAGCCTGACGCTGGGCACGAAGTTAGCAGGCTTTCATTCATCTTTGAGGATATGTCACGCTGTCATATATCACATTACCGAAATTTAAAGGTCCATTCGTGATACTGAGACATGTTTACAATATTATCTAACTATGTTTACTTCTTTTTACAAGGGTGACAAAAATTAATTTTGTTCTGCTAGATTCGCGTTTTGGACCTCTGTGCCATCTCCCTGAAGAAATGAATGATGAAGATATCGTAGAAATTATTGAAAAGTAAAGATTAAGATGGTATGGTCATGTGGAAAGAATGAACAATGGGAGATTGTCCAAAGTGCTGATGAACTGGGGACCTGATGGAAGACAAAGAAAAGGAAGGCCGACACTGATACCTGGATAGATGGTGTAAGGGGAAGCATGCTAGTAAGAGGAGTACAAGATGAAGGTACAATTGATGGACGAAAGTGGAAGAGCAAATTTAGTTAAAATTGGAATGTACAATTATTATGTATTGTTTGGTTGAGGGGAACCACAACACTGTGGAAAAAAATTCTAAGAAAATAATATCTCCCTGAGGCAGGCACCAACTTTTCACAAGGTGAAAGTAGCCTAATGTGGCAATAAACAATAATACTGAGTAGATCAAGCATCGCCAATTGCCCCCTGATAAAAGTCGTGTCTGTGAGATTTAATAAATTGGTTGACCACAGTTTGGATATGTTGGAGTGAAAAACTAATGTGTAGTAATGAGACTTGTTTCTGTGCGAAGAACTTATTGGGACAAGCAAATTACAGTGCCAGTAAAACCAAAGGAACTCAAAATAATCAAAACTACTTTGTGTACCTCAAACTGATCTATAGGCTATCTCGCACATATCCACTAGGCTGCGTACAGGTTGGAGCAACGAGATAAGATAATAGTGACTATACTAAAGAAACATAAAGTGCATGAGAGGGTTTAGTTTCATATTGAAGCAATGATAAAAGAACCCTACCAAAAAGATTATATTATTAAATCTCACAAGACTGTTTATATTTAGTACCGGTAGGTCTATATATAAATTATGAGTTAATGTAAATAACCTACATTATACACCGACAACCTAATTTTTGTTTTTAATTTGACATGTGGAAGTGAATACACACAGTACCATATGTGAGCGGAACAGTTGATAATTATCAACTGTTCCGCTCACATATGGCGATTATAATTATAATTATAATTAAATGGCGAGTTCGATAATCCATCCAACATCTCATCTTCATCATGAGGAATACCAGTACATTCTTATTTCTCTGTGAATTGTCTCGAATGTTTAACTAATCGATGACTGTTGTTTATTGTGGAATATTATTAATTTTTCATGGTTTCGAATATCACTATGGAGACCATACAATTGATATGCATGCATTTTGAGCTGTGGGAAGAGCTAAGAAAATGGGTTATTTCATTGTTCTTATCTTTCATCAACGCTTTTATCTTTGCTTCAACACGAACAATAAATCTGTGACAGGAGTAGATCTGCATGAATATCTCTATATCGATGGGTGAAAGGCAAAACATCTTAACCGCCACTTTTTCTCAAATTGACTTTTTAACGTGAATAGAAAGAGGCAACTGAGTTTTACGTCCTGGCAAAAGATCTTGCACGAACTCCTTCTGTGGCGGGAGAAAAATGCTGGTGTATTTTATCTTAAGAACCAAATAATTATTTTAGTGCCCGGCAAAACATCTTAAAGAACGAGCTGTTCCCGCATTTTTATCGTAAGTGCCAGCCCAAAGTGGCGCATAAGATAAAATGTTTGGCTCTTAAGATAATTCTTTCGGGACTAATTCTGAACGTTGGCGCTTAAGATAATTTATTATTTTTATAATTAATGCTAATAGGGTGCTTAAAATCTCCTTGTTTCTGTCAAAATCAGTCATATTAAGAATCAGTAATAATACTATGTAGTAAATTAGTGTTATTTCTAATTATAACATTAGCAATGTGACGTAACAATGGTTTGGTTCGCTTTGCGGACCTCGCGCGCCTTCTGCATTCCATTTAGCATTATTTTTTTAGTCGTGTGCGAGAAATTGACAGCTGCAGTTCATTTTGTTCCTGTATGTGATATTGTATTGCTTATTTGATTGCACATTACATATTGTGCAAGGAAGAATGAACTTCAGTAGAGGAAGGCTACTGGTTTCTTTGTGTGGTGATGAAACGATAGAAGATAATGCAACCCGTACCAGTCTGCAGACATCTAATACACAAGGTGACTTTATTTGCTTACTTATTTCTGTAAACATGCATAGTTTTAATTCGATCCGAACTATGATACACTTAATTTTAAAAGTCTTATAATTTGAAACGGACCTCCGGCATGGTCTCGTGGTTAGAGTAGCTGGCTATATAGGCTATCCGCAGGGCCGGGTTATATCCCCGGTACCTCCTCGGATGTTTCTGAGTTATTGAGGTCTTGAACGGGGTGCACTCAGTCTCGTGATACAAACTGAGGGGCTACGTGATTGAGAACTAGAAGTTCTGGTCACCATTATTAACGGCCGTGGGTGTCGGCATGCTGGCCACATACCCCCAATCCTGTCATCTGCCTGTGGTAGATGACCGGATTGTAGGCCTAGTCCCTCCAGGGATGTAGTGCCTCGGAGTAAATAGTAGGTAATAGATTTGAAACAAATGTAATTCATTTTGGTTCACTCGCGTTTTTTCTTCTCTTTTTAGGCGAGCTAGATGGACATCTCATAAATGGTACAAATTCTGAAGGAATGGCAGATATGGTCAAACCAAATAATTTTAATGATAATAATAGTTTCACAAGCATTAGTGCTGCATCTAGCATTCCTTTCATTAAGCTTGTGGATTATGATTCTTCAGAAGAATCTGCTACATTCTCACCAAGAAAGAATTCGTGTAACATTAATTCTGGGGAACCGACGTTTATTGATTACACTTCGAGTAACCGATGAGGAGGATAAAGAAGTAACTCTAAATTGAATTTTGATTAATTTTTCTTTCAAACACATTAGTGTACTTTATTTCTTAATATTGTCTGTATTTTGTAGCTTCTTGCTTTAATGTTTTATAAATTGTTTTATTATTATAAGTTCAATCACTTAAATGTGTATAGGCTAGTTATGTGAACACTATCATTAAAAACATACTCATTAGATATTAATATGTTAATAAGTCTTATATTATCCCAGAAACTTAAAATTACCTACCAGACATCCAAGGCTATTGAATCTCATGTAAATATTTCACTAAGTTGGAAAATAATACCCTTAAAAGTTATCCAGCAGAACATCTTAAGTACTAGCCTGAAGAAAACGATGCCCGCCAGAACATCTCAAGTAACTGTAAGATAACTTACACCAACAATGTAGTTACCGGCAAAACATCTTAAGAACCTTTTCGGCAAGTAATAATCAGTTTCAAGAAACAACGCTGATGTATATGTAACTGTGATCCTCCCAGCTGCATACAGACAAAATTTTATTCAGTTCGGCTTAATAAATATTAAGCAAAACGTTTTTTGCTCCTCCTGAAAAAAAATGTAAATGGCGCTTAAGATGTTCTGCCTGTCACCCATCGATATATATAAGAGGCTTTGTCCTGACTGAATGACTGACTGACTGACAGAGAATCAACGTACAGCCTAAACTATAACAGGTAGAGTAGTGATGTGGGCCGGGAATATTCCCAGTGGGAGGGAACTTATAAAATGGGAATATTGCCGGGAATATTTCTTTTGCCGGGGAAGATTGCCAAAAACTGGGAATTTATGAAAATTTGTAGATTTTGAATGTTTTAAATCTTATTAACAATTGAGGAATCTTAAAACTACGTTAACTAAGTGAGTTCACACATTTTAATCCAAGAATTAACATTCTATACATTAATTCCCTGTATAACCGAGTGGGAATTTATGGAAATAAATGGATTTAAATTACTAAAGCATTATTAAAAACCCAAGCATTTTGATCAAGTAATTTCCCCTGGGAATTTATGTTCAAACATCTTAGGTCATAAATGTTCAAAAACTACCTATTTTATAAATTTCCTGTTTCTTTGTGCTTTTTCAGCTTTACAATTTGTACTTGTTTGGCCAATAATTGCCAATATTGCCATACTCATTTATAGGCTATATATTTTTTATTTTACCAAATATTTTATGTATAATTTAAAATAGAAAGTAGGAGTGCTCAAATAATAAAAATAGCCTACTTACTAAAAAAGCTAGTTAAGTTCACCATAAACATTGTAATACTGTATTCAGAGTTATTTAATTACAATGGGCTGTAATGGGGAAATTCAGATCTTTAAAGACAAATAAGGGAATTTTTCCCTCCCTTTCTGGCCCATTGCAAACTGCATCACTGCAGCTTTCAGAGAGGCAGCCATATTGTTTTTTCAGTTGATTTGTTTGCAAACAGAACCAGTTTCATTTGAAGTTTGTGTGAAATTTGTAACATTGAAGTGGAAGGTGAATCAAATAACTTTTTTGCACTCCTTAGCTAGTAAGTGTTACTTACGAAAGTTGTTTACATGGATCGTAACTTGACATTACCACACGCAATCTTGTTGCTAGGGGCGACGGGCAGAAAGTGACTTGTTGCTAGGGGCGACGGGCAGAAAGTTACTTTACCGCCCGCAAATGCTTATTTGCGAGCAGAAATGACCAAGGCCTCCCCGCTTTATAAATATTTGGTTGCCATAAACAATAACAAATGCGAATCCCTTTCTGAAATAAGCACCATTCTTCAAGACTGTATATACATAATATTTTCAGGTAATATCACAATTAATATAATTAAATTGATATAAGTAACCGTCGTGCAAAAAATAGCATGCAACACACGGACCGTAAAGGCATTTACGTGTCTCGAAAACTTAAAAACTGTTTCCTCGACCCATAAACGTGCCTTTCCGCCCTTGTGTCGCAATATACTATTAATAGGCCTGAATCCTGTGTTGTTTATTGTTGTGTTTGGAAATTAATTTATTGTCAAAATGGTCAAGAAAAAAGGAGCAGTTTGGGACTTCTTTAGTATTAAAGGAAAAGGTGTTGTTTGTAAGTACTGCACTCAAGAATACAAGCATGGATGCAAGCAAGGATGTCAGACTGTTAAAAGTTTCTTTGCAGAGGTGATAACTATAGTAAAGACTATCAAAAACAGTCACATATTAAAAGCATTGTTCGATGAAATTTCTTCTGAGAAAAAATTTAAAGATCGAATATCTCTGAAGTTGCCTGGGCAGACCAGATGGGGTAGCCATCTTTTTTGTTTGGAGAGTTTGCAATCGAACAAAGTGGTTCTCCAAAAATTGGCCGTCAATGAAAAGGCTGATCTAGACCCATCCATTAAAAGGAAACTACTAGATGATGCTGTGTTTTGGGTTAAAATAGAAAGGATGATACATTTGCTTAAACCAATTGTGGATCTTATCACATCCATTGAATCAAATGATCCACAAATACATAGAGTGGTCAGGAAATTAAACGAAATAGAGAAAAGTATGAAGGAAAACTTACCAACATCACCCATGCAAAAATCTGAAGAAAGGAAAGTCATGGAAAAGTTCATTGAGAGAAAAAAAATTGGCATTGGACCAATCCATCTATCAGCATTTATGCTGAACCCTAAAATGCAGGGAAGTTTGCTCAACCCTACGGAAATACTAGACGCCATAGGTCTTGTTTGTGATTGTGCTCAGCAGATGGGTTTGGATGTCTTAAATGTACGAGAAACTTTAGCTGACTACAGGGACAAGGAAGGCTTATTCTCAAGAAAGTTTCTTTGGGAAGGGATGGACGACAAGGATAGAATTATCAGGCCTCTAACATGGTGGAGGGGATTGAGAGGTACTTGTCACTTGGCAGATGTAGCCATAAGAATATTGGGGGCACCAGTAACTTCGGCTGCCACAGAGCGTACATTTAGTATGTTCTCTTGGATGCATTCCAAGAAAAGAAACCGTCTTTCATCCGAGCGAGCAGCAAAACTGACTTTTCTTTCTTACAACTGGAAGCTTATGAACGCTCCACCACAAGAGAAGAAGAAAGAAACAAGCAAGCGAGCGGAAGATAACCCAGAGGAGACAGGAGGACAGGGAGAAAATGACGAAATCCTTGAGATTGAAGACAATAATGATATTGAGTCTGGCAACGATGACGACGAATTTTTTGGTTTTGGAAATGTAGAAGAAAAGGAGACGGATAAAGAAGATTTAATGGACATTGTGAGTGACAGTGATTAAGGGACTTGACAAAATATTGAATAAGAACAGTAAAGATGCTGTAAAATGCCAAATAAACCTTTTCCCTTTCAATAGTTTTAATTAAATTTCTAATACATTTTACATTCTAGTTATGTCTCTGATATTTTTATTCAATCAATTATAATATTGTTTGAACATATAAGAGTGTTTGTGTTTATTTAACTGCAAAATTACCACACTGACATATTAATTTGAGTGATTTCGCTTTTAAATTTATAAATTCCCAGTAAATTTATTTAATAATAATTTTATCTTAGAATATATTTCATTTTTTGAGTTTAATTTAACAATATAATTACTGCTTTTATCTATTAATAAAAGCTTTTTTGATCTATCTTGGTAATTAATCATAAATTCCCGGGAATTTATGAATTTTGGGAATATTGCCGGCAATATTCCCTGGGAATATTTCCCAGAATTTAAATTCCCGGGAATTTTACATCACTAAGGTAGAGACTTGGAATTTTGACAGTACCTTCGTCTCATAATGTAGGTGCTCACTAAGAAAGGATTGGCATAATAGAACTTTGCGCCCCATGCTGCTCCCCTTTCCACTCGCCAGGCAGCTTCCACCCCTCTCGGCTTCTTCCCGCGTGCCGCCTACTCCACTTCCCCGCAACGCATACCATCATGCCTGTAGCCGTTGCTCAACGCCAGTAATGCATAATTGCAATTGATATGTCACCTAATATTTCACAATAAAGAAAGCCCCTTGCACCACCACATAAAATTCCACAATTATAAAAATGACCCTTCCAACAAAATAGGCTATTTCACAATACAAAAAATACCCTTGTACCATACATAATATTTCACAATTATAAAAAACGCCGTATTATAACATAAAATGTGGCATAATTGATGCAGGAAAATTCCCTTGTACCAACACTACTTATCGTCCCCTTAGAATGAAAACCACGTATCTCACAAAACGCAAACGTGGCTTTGTCACTTAATAATGCTTCCTAGAAATAGACTAGGTTCCGTTTTTCCTCTCTAGAGGGCAGCACATATGTTGTTATTGTAATATTGGCTCACAAGTAGTTTAGATACGTGTTTTTCTATCTAATAATAAATTAAAAGTACTCTTGCTTCAGTTTTGAGATACGAGGTTTTCATTCTAAGGGGACGTTATAAAAACCAATTCTTGCGTTAAAACTTATGAAATCCCCCTAACATAACTCTAATATACGAAAGCTTCCTTCAGTGCTCAACATTCACTCGTAGCGTCGTGGTCAAGACTCCTAGCTATAATGCTAGGGGTCCCGGGTTCAAATCCCGGTCGATCCAAAATTTACTATTAGGAATAGGTCTCAAATAGGTAGGTAGGGTGAAGAGGGGGTGAGAGGAAGGAGACGGGAAAGGAAGAGAAGAAGAGAATAAAGAAGAAATAAATTATTTTTTCTGTTTCATCAGTTCATTAAGAGATGGCACCACCGTCGCTACTAGTACTTCAAATGCCGCCGCTAGGGGAGGGAGTTAGAGAGTTGGAGTGAGGGACTCGTATGGGGCGCAAAGTTCAGTTTTCCCAAAGGATTTTGAAAAATTTCGATTTTAAATGCCAAAAATCAAATGTTTTTGAGAATACTTAATCCCTTTTTACACAGAATTATCCAATCCAAAATCACATTTGACATTAAAACATATTGTTGCCAGTGGGTCTCAGATGGGTTTGGAAAAAAAAAATGAAACTCAAATTTGACAAATTAGTGAACTATCAATATCCACGAAAATAATGCAATCACATAACTTTCTTTACCCTGGACATAGAGAAAACAATACGAGGTATGGTAATATATATATATTAGTGTATCGCAGGTTTTTGGAGAGAGAAGTATGAAAGGGATATTACATTTCTGTTTAATTTCATCCCCAAAACGGTTTTCTGGTAACATGAGAGTGAGAAATAAAATATTCCGCAAAGGCAATACAATTTTATGTTACCGGGATTTCTGTTTCTTCTTATTTGAACTTCTACCAGGCTTGCTGTGTTCAAGCGATAGGATGCAAAATTCTACATCCTCTATGAGCCATAAAAAGCTATACCAAGCATTTTCTGAGGGAATAGTTGGAGTGTGATCAGTCGTTCTTCCTATTTAAAATTCTAAATACCTATATAATGACCTATAACTTAAAAATCGAAAGTCCTTCATAAGATAATTTCCAATTACAAAATAAAAAACCCAGGCGATAGCGGGCCTTTTAAGCTAGTAACCATATAAAAAGGAACTGTTATTAGTATTAATACATGTAGGTTAGGTTATGTTAATCTGTTATATGCATTTTTAATTGCAGGTTTGTGAATTTTCTGCATAAATCTGAAGGGTACATATAGGCTATGTTACTTCTCCATCATATCCAGATCCCTGATTTTTCCAGTGATTACACAAGAGGTAAATCAACCTTCAAGTCCAGTAGTTAGCAGAAAAAAATTAAGTCTTTGCACTAGTTAGGCCTACACAAAAAAAGGCTGTGTGAAAACAAGGTTTGGGATTCTTCGACACTCTGTACACTATATTTTCTTCTTTTTAGAAACATGAAAGTCCGCCGGCGTGGTCTTGTGGTTAGCGTCGCTGACTACAGATCCGTCGGCCCGGGTTCGATTCCCGATACCTCCTCGGATTTTTCTGAGGTAGGGAGGTCTGGTAGGGGTGCACTGAGCCTCGTGATTCAAAATTGAGGAGCTACTTGATAGAGAAGTAGCGGCTCCGGTCAAGAAAACCACCATTAACGGCCGTGGGTGTCGGCTTGCTCACCACATGCCCCCCAATCCTGCCATCTGCCTACGGGAGATGACGCAGCGGTCAGGTGGTAGGCCAAGTTCCTCCAGGGATGTAGTGCCACGGAGTTTAGTTTTAGAAACATGAAAAATGGCCATATTTAAGTTTTTAATGTTCTTTAGAACCTACAGTATTCATATATAAACTTAGATTGTCCCCAAAGATGAGCAAAATGATTGAGAATTGTGAAGTGGGCACTTGAAGGCAATAACCTAAAATACAATTTGTAGTGGTTACTCACAAGATTCAGCAGATGGTCATGACGAGAACGGTGTTTAGAACTGATCTCATTGTGAAACAGTGTAGGCAACCTGACAATGTTGACGGTGGTTATTAACTACTAGAGCTACCTGTCACTAAGCTAAATTAATCTAAGATAACCTAACCTAACCAAACCAAACCACTAACTTAACCACTAACCTAATTTTATCCATTGTACCAAAGTTTTAATAAGAGTTTTATCAACTTATAACCTAACCTAACTTGTCAATATCCTCGTATTCATTCTTCCTTCATGTAAAGATATTGGCTGCATTGTATGATGCAATCGAAATAATTCAAGCGATCATAATCAGCTAAATGAGTGTATTGGGAGACAATCTATGGGCTGTGTAACCCAGGCCACAACGTTGATCAAACATCGTGCAGAGTGTCAAATAGACCCTAAGAGTTCTTTTTGATGGGCATAATGCAAAAAAGAAACGTGCTTTTATCATTCAATAAACACTTAATTTCTGTTACTGGTACTGTACCTTAAACTTTCATCTCTGAATGAAGCAACTTTGTAAGTTGCCTGTTTGATAGGAACCTTCCAGTTAAAAATTGCAAGTATTTTTCTTGGAGGGGGGGGGGGAGGAGGGTAGGGACATATGAGCTTCCAATAATAGAAAGGCCTACATCCTGTCTGTGAAATTTGAATGTAACTTTTGATATGAGCTCACCAATAGTTAGGGGGCGGATTTCTATGACCTAAAAAATAGGATATAGGCCTATGGGTCATTCTCCAGAAAAGGGCAGATTTCAATGTTAGAATTTTTTTTTTAAATATTTTTTATTTTGGATCATGTAATTTTTTTATGTAATATTTCCTTCTGCAGAGTACTACTGAGGTACTTGCCCTACTTACCGAGTGGTATTTTGCATTAAATTAACAAGGTTAGAAAATGGCGCATTCGTGAAGGTGAGAAAATAGTATGAAATAGTAATTATAATAGAAGTTATGTGAGAATTAGAATTAATTTACTGTATTAAATGTTATCATGAAAATGAACAATATTTATTACCATACAAATGGATTAACACACAACTTTTTACTTATTTTTATCTATGTTAAAATAGATTATCACCTTAAAATCAAAACTTTAAATCAAAACATGATATATTGTCATAAACTATTAGGCTATACCAGTATCTTCTTTAAACAAAAATAAAAATGCAGACAGTTAAATATGTCATCAATTACAACATTAATTACACCTCCATGGTTAGGACTCGAGAGTAACAGTAACGGAGGTGAGATTTTTCTTTAATTTGTCAAACAGCTTGGGAACATTTGAGGTTAGAAAATCTCAGTTCTAGAGTTTAACTTAGCATTCCTTATTATTATAATTTGTAGCAAAAGTAAATATAAAAACATACAACATTACCGTTGGGTGTAGGTAACAGAGGTGAGGAAGTCCAATTACCAACTCTGCATTTAGCCCTTTTACACAAACAAAACAACACTTAAAATCACACTAACAGCTTGGCTTTATATAAATGATAAGAAAACTGCCAAAAGTTGGAGTCCAAAGAAAATAGAAAGACTACAGTGCCATATCTGTGGAAATAATTGAACTTTTATATTGTTTCACGGAGGTGAGGTCTCACCTTGGGACAAGCATGTTTAGTGCAAAAAATTGTCTTTACAAAATGATATATTTTATTTTCAGTTATTAATGACTCATTTTTTGAGCTGTTTGTTCTTGTTACAACACTAAAATGGAATAAAAATTAAAGCCTGTTGAATTATGAAAGAATGAAAATGGCAAGTCAGGCATTGGGACATGACACGGAGGTGAGATCTCACATACTGTGCCCTAAAATGCAGAAAATTGTAACTTTTGTTTAAAAAGTGGAATATGGAATCAAATAGACCATATTTCAATCTAACTTATCATAATAATTCATAATCCATAAGTACTTATTTTACACCAGAAAATCAACTGCGACATGAATCTGCCCTTTTCTGGAGAATAACCCATATGCATGCATTTATGACCTAAAAAACATTAAAATATGGCCAATAAAATTTAAAATATGACTTTACCACTTACACATTGTGTATATATTTTTTTAAGTTTCATTACAATTCATTTTATTAAAATATAATGTCAATTATTTAAAATATCTGTAAATTCTAAAAAAGTATCATTATAATCCAAAATTTACAAAATATGATATGAAACTTCAAAATTTCTTTAATATGCACACAAATATGCCAAAAATATGACCTAAATATGCATATTCATACTAAATATGCTACAACAGTTGAAAATTTCCTAAATATGCAGTTATATGCACAATAAAAGTCGTTCCATTTTTACCAGGATGCTTGGAATCGGGTTTAAATTAGTCGGAAACCGGAAATAATGCAAATTTGAAAAATATGACATGTCATAGAAATCTGTCCCCTACTAATAGTTCCCTTGTCAGTGTTATCTGGCATGTAAACTACCACACTTTACCCGTCATTTCTGCAGGATACAACAAATAAAGTCCTTAAGAGGGCTTTCATTGCAATTCAGGCATCAGTTACAATTCTGAAGAATAATCAGTATGACACAAGATATCTTTTCCTTTTACATTGTAGCACCAATAATAATTTTTGAATGTTAAGTATAATTACTGCACCTAATTATCTTGCATGTAATTTTCTATAGAGTACGCTTTGTCTTCTGGCAACTTCCACTTGGAGGAAGCTTCCTTTACTAACTAGAAATCTTTAATAAGATTGATAAGAAATTAAAATAACAAACTTCTACAGGTAAATAAAATAAACATTCTTTTTCATATAGAGAAGATATCACAAGCTAACTCTTAACCTGATAAATTGAGCAGAGAAAATTCGGTATGCGTAATCTTCAACATTAACGTAAGTTATCATGACGGCGGTCACGGCCTCCCTAATAATATGTCAGATGGAGGAGGCATATTTTGACTTCCATAGTGCCTCCAGGTAAATTCTTTGTCAGTGGCAGGTTTTGTTAGGTTAGGAACGTTTATGTTAGTTTAGGAGCTCAGTCATTTCATAAAATATGGGAATTTTTCCCTCAAAGAGAGAAGTTATAAAATTATTGTAATTGGGTGGTCAAAAATAAGTTTAAAACCTCAAATTATCTGAATTTTAAGGACTTGGGTGTATTTGAAGTGGTTTCATGTGTAAAATCTGTCGATTTACTTATTTATTGCGTTGAGTTACTTTTTTTTGCCATTTTCAGCATGAATTTAACACTCTTTAATACCAAGTAGTCAAGAGTAATGGGTCATTCCACAGTTCTGGGTGTGACACTTTTGAGCTTATTTAAGAAGTTTATCATTTTATATTAATAAAGTTTATGAACCTATAGTTTTCTAATTTTTATTATGTGATCCTGAGCTGCTAGTATTCTTGTTCACAAATTTTCAGATTTATACATAATCCAGAAAGCAGTAATAAAAAAAAATACTTACTGTTCTGGGTGTGACTGATTTGTCCAGTACTTTTACATATGAACATAGAAAAAGTAAAAACTCTGTTCTGTGGTTAATCAAAGAGACAAATAGAATTTTATTTTAGTTAAGGTGGAAGTCTCTTAAATGGAATATGTAAAGGTTTTAAATATTATTTACATTTTTATAGAAGAACGGAATTTTTGAAAATGTTCTGGGTGTGACAAAAAAGGACAAGTGAGAATTAAATTCATCTTTGAAACTATTTATTGAAATACTTTTATTTGTTTCCACATAGTCACTGTGTTACGACTGTTTAACAATGTTTAAGCAGAATTTTGCCTAAGAACCGAAAACAAATTGACCTCTGTAATTAATTAAGGTAATTTTTGTGTTCTGACATTGGGAACGATCACAGACATACTCTTATGTGAATGATCTTCTTTAATTGACCAAATTCAAGGTTTTCCTGATGGTTGCATATATTTGAGCAATAGTTTATCATTCTCGTAGTCAACTTCTCTCACTTCAGTATAAAATTCCTTTTTAATGCCGCAAACTGCTTTTCCTAAAGAGCGACTAGATTGAGAAGGACTCTTTTTGGGAGTTCAGATAATATCAGATGACTTAGATTTCTTCACTTTCTCCCTGTGACATGGCTGTCTCTCTCTATCTCTTAATCTTTTAAGCTTAATGGCTTTTTCATCACGGTTTATTGCCCGTTTTGCTTTCTGTATTCTTTCTTTATTCCTCTGCCGCTATTTCCTTTAATGTTCCTCATGAACATCTTCATTCTGCTTCATTTTATCCCTGAATTTCTTTGTTTTTAATTAGAACTCTTCTGTGATAAGATATAAAAATACTGTAATTAGAAGTGGAGAGCCAAGCAACTAATATATTGGAGATGTCACACCCAGAACACATTTTTAAGCTAGTTGCATTGCAGATATTAAAAAAAGTTGTTATTGAAAGTTGTAGAGCATGTGCTCAACCTCACTTCTGGGAATCAGTAACATGCTGTCATACATATATCCACTATTAAACAAACTTTTACATGTTTTTGCGTTCCGGGTGTGACAGAAAACAGTAATGTTATTTTGACTAAATAGGAAATGTAGATACGGTACTTACTTTTCCAAAATATAATCACTTGAATAACACAAGAGAAGTAGTATCTTCAAGATAACACAACAATAAAAAAAGTCAGTGGATAGTTCTGCTGCTCAGAGTTGTCAACTTAATGCATAAATGCACCAGTTTCTTTTTAATATATAAGTTCAAGTTTGGAAGTTGATTACACCAAGAAATGAAGTGCATTTCAAATTTGCATACTAATTTAATAATCAGTAATTAACAATCTTTATTTTGATATGGAGTTTCCTATAAATTTGTGCAATTTATTTTTCAAACCTTGAGGGTCACTTCACATGGAATTACCCTAATCAGCTATGTCTATTTTCATTTGAGAAAATATACATCTTAAGGTACAATTTGGTATAAGATTAACTTCAAAAAATGTTTGTGGTTAATTACTATGTAAAATAAC
The DNA here is from genome assembly GCA_964059195.1 of Ectobius pallidus. Taxonomy (NCBI): domain Eukaryota; kingdom Metazoa; phylum Arthropoda; class Insecta; order Blattodea; family Ectobiidae; genus Ectobius; species Ectobius pallidus. The sequence goes on along the minus strand of CAXKWD010000005.1, from coordinate 87,119,453 downwards.
AAACAAGGGAATTTTTGTCCCACCCGTAACAGTGATAGTTTTGTTAAATTATTATTGAGTTGAATAAATGTTCTGACAACCTGGAAACAGTTAATAATTTGTACTGAATCCCTCATACCTTCATTAATAACAACATTAAGACCCTAACAGTAATAGCAGAACAGAAAATTAGCTTTTGTTTTGCATCATTAAAATCAGTGTCCAAATTATGTCCCACCCGTAACAGATTTTGAAAAACAAATTTAAAATAAATTTTAAATAATGCTTTGCATGCAGTGTGGAGGAGAAGGCATTGTAAATGTTACAGAATGTGAAGAACCAATTCTAGTTTATTATCTATGATATGTAATAAACAAAAATAGTTTTTAAAATTTGCTAGAATGTCCCACCCGTAATTATGAAATGGCTGAGCAATATACTGAATAGCGCGACCTAAAACTATTTGCTCCTAAACATAAACGTTCCTAACCTAACAAAACCTGTCACGTTTATGTTAGTTTAGGAGCAATATACTGAATACGTTTATGTTAGTTTAGGAGCAAAGTGATGAATAGCGCGACCTAAAACTATTTTCTCCTAAACTAACATAAACATTCCTAACCTAATAAAACCTGTCACTGACCTAGAATTTATCTATCATTACTGAACTAAATGCAGAAGCTTTTTACCACTGTGGAAGTCAAAATATGCCTCCTCCATCCGACGTATTATTAGGGAGGCAATGACCGCCTCCATGATAACTTACGCTAATGTTGAAGATTACCAAAAAGGTCTTTTACACTAAAGTAGACCTATGGTAATTATATAAACATAATTATAAGGTAAAATCCCATCTACGGGGACCATTTTTTAGAACTGAGATTCTCTTCATAAAACACTTATATCACACGAATTTTGTTATAGATAGATGTGTGGAGAGGAGATGTTGTCTTGGCGAATGATTTGGTCTAACCCACCTGCCCTAATTGATACACTTTCTTTTATATCACGATCTAGCGAAAACTCCCTTCTTCTCCACCATTTTTCTGTCCTCGTCCTCCTGATTGGACGTTGGAGGTGTGACGTCATATCGCTAAACAAGATATGATTGTGGATGAACAGTGTGACAAACCTACCAAGGTACAAGCCACTAGCTGCTCGTAAGAAATGGTGGTTTTGCTATTCAGTATTTTGCTCTTTAACTAACATAAACGTTCCTAACCTAACAAAACATCGGAGGTATTCAGTACATTGCTCCTTAACTAACATAAACGTTCCTAACCTAACAGTTGGTAACCGTGTATCGCTCATAAACAAAAAAAACATCACACAGTCCGTGGAAATGTGAATATCGCGTGAATTGGTCCCCGTAATTGGGATTATGCCAATTAGAATCTTGATACTGAATCATTACAGGCCCATAATATGCATTACAGCTGCATAATCCCAATGGTGTGGACCCATCCATGCGATGTTCACATTTCCACAGACAGTACATTCATATCAAAATCAATGTTATTCTGGTAAAAAAAGCTGCATAATCCCAATGGCGTGGACCCATTCACGAGGTATTCACATTTCCACAGACTGTGTGATGTTTTTTGTTTATGAGCGAGGCAGTGTGACCAACTGTTCTTGTACATAGTGACAGCAGACGATTTTATGTCGTGTACCAGCCAAGCTCCACTGTTTTGTAAGGTTAGGAACGTTTATGTTAGTTAAGGAGCAATATACTGAATAGCACAAGGTTTCTATCACAACCACCATTTCTTACAAGCAGCTAGTGGCTTGTACCTTTGTAGGTTTGTCAGACTGTTCACCCATAATCATATTTCGTTTAGCGATATGACGTCACACCTCCAACGTCCAATCACGAGGACGAGGACAGAAAAATGGCGGAGAACAAGGAAGTTTTCGCTAGATCGTGATATAAAAGAAAGTGTATCAATTAGGGTGGATGGGTCAGACTAAATCATTCACCAAGGGGTCATTCCATGTCAAGTGAACCAATGGAAAAACGTGACCACCTCCGATTTTAGTCATACTTGGTTGTCATGAAGTACCACCTGAGATATGTTGAAGTACAAAATATCAGATTTTTATGTGTTGTAGTTTTCCAGTTATACCCTTCTGAAATATGGAAAAAAACCAAATTTTCTGCATAAGTGCAATCACAAAATGACGCATAAATCAAGCTGGAATTGACATAGATGAGTGGGAAAAGTATCAAAATGTAGCTTATATTATGAGCTTTAATTTGATACGTCACACGACTACTTTCGAAAAAAAATATTTTCAAGGTTACCCAAAAAAAATTTGAAAACTGAATTTTTCATAAACCTATATTTTGAAAATTTTGAAACAATTCTCATAGAAACATACATATTTCAGCATCATGTCCTACAAGTTTTGATAAGGGATCGCAATGGGATCATATTTTTTTACATTTATAACAAATACTATGCACGCTGGGTAAGAATATATGACACAGGAATATTGCACTTAATTCTAAAATCCATTCCTTTGTCCAGGGAGTTGTTTACCAACATGCATATACCAACTTGTGCAAGTGGTCAAATGGGTATGAGTAAACACAGTCTGCAAGCATGTGAGTCAGCCAGGGAATGCAAGTTGTAACCTGTTGGACCTGGCTTCAGTTGTGCCTTGACTCTCATGCAGTGTGCTTCCTTTCTTCAAAGGCTGTACAAAGACTGTATTGCTGCATGTAAAGTAGTGGGTTCAGTGATTAAAATAGGCATTGTGTATTTCCCCAGTATGGCTGAAAAAGTAAGTGAAACAGCAAAGATTTTCTGCTGCAACCCTTTCAAGAAAGACAGACATCAGGGTGTGAAAAGAAGTGTGAGGCCTGTTACTGACTGGATGTGTGACATGTTTGACACCATTGTGGTAGGTATGAAAATTTGTGACAGTTGTAGGAAAGAACTATCAAAGCAGAAACAGGTTACAGATACAACAGATGACTGTTTAGTACCAGTAGCCAATACCACTAGGCCTACTAATGTTGATGAATCATTTGTAGCTTTAGATGTTACCTTAGAGTACCTTAATAAGTCTCTAAGCTCTCTAGAGGAGTCACCTGTTGCTAAGAGGAAGTTGCAAATGAAATCATACTGTGATAAAAAATACAGTAAAATAAAAAAATGTTTGACAGAAAAGGTACTAACAGCAGCAAGTACAAATACAGAGAAAACTGTTGACCATAAATCAGAATCATGTGAAGTCATTTGTTAGCTAAAAGAAAAGTTTCAAGAAGAAAATATAAGTGTTAGTGAAAAATTGCAAATTTTAACAGTACTACCTAAAAGCTGGTCATGCAGTGAAATACAAAATGAATTTCAGGTTAGCAACAGAATGGCAAGAAAAGCTAAAGCATTGGTGAAAGCGAAGGGTATTCTGGCAACACCAAATCCTAAACCAGGAAAGGTTTTAAATGAATCTGTGATTGAGAAGGTAATAGGGTTCTACAACAGTGATGATGTCAGCCGTCTTATGCCTGGAAAAAAAGATTTTGTTTCTGTGAAAACGGGTGACAGTAGTAGAATTCATGTACAGAAGAGGCTAGTGATGGGCAACTTGAAGGAAGTGTACGAGCTGTTCAAAAACAAAAATCCTACTGATAAGATTGGATTTTCGAAATTTGCTGATTTACGACCTAAACATTGCGTCTTGGCTGGAGGAAGTGGTACCCACACAGTATGCGTTTGTACAGTGCATCAGAATGTTAAATTAATGCTACAAGTGTTGAAATCCAAACAAATTACACTGAATGATGGCACAGATATAAGTAATTATAATTCCTGTTTAGCGAAGTTAATGTGTGAAGAGCCAGGCACAGCATGCCACCTTAATGAATGTCCTTCATGTCCAGGTGTAGATAATTTGAAAGATGAGTTACAGTTGCTGCTAGATAATGAACTGGTGGACAACATTACATACAAGCAGTGGGTTTCTGTTGACAGATGTAATTTAGTAACCTTCATCAAAACTGCAGATGAGTTTATAGAAACTTTGTGTGAACAGTTGTTGATTTTGAAGAGACATTCTTTTATTGCAAGAAGACAGGCAGAATATTATAATCACTTGAAGCAGAATATTGGAGTAAATGAAGCTGTGGTATGTATGGACTTTGCAGAAAATTATTCGTTTGTACTACAGGATGAAGCCCAGTCTTTTCATTGGAACAATGATCAAGCAACTATTTTTCCTATAGCAGTCTACTACAATGATCATAATATACACTACAAAAGTATTGTATGTATCTCTGAATGTCTACAGCATGACACCACTGCTGTTCATTTATTCCAGAAAAGGCTTATCTCTCATTTGAAGTTGGAAGTAATTAGAGATTTGAAAAAAATTTACTACTTCTCAGATGGTGCAGCTGCGCAATTTAAAAACAGAAAAAACTTTTCAAACTTATGCCACCATGTTCATGATTTTGGAATTGAGGCAGAGTGGCATTTCTATGCAACAGCCCATGGGAAAGGAGTATGTGACGGTCTGGGTGGTACTGTGAAAAGACTTGCAGGAAAGGCAAGCCTACAGCGGCCATACGAGCATCAAATCATGACACCAGCACAGCTGTTTACATGGAGTGAGGAAAACATCGACTCCATGCAGTTCTTCTTCTTCAATGAAGCACAATACAACAAAGAGGAAAAAATACTTGCAGACAGATTTCTGTCTACAAAAGCAATACCAGGCACACAGAAGTTCCACAGTTTCATCCCATTGTCAGATAAAGTGTTGTTGACAAAGGTATTTTCAAGAAGTGAACAGTCATCCACTTTTTCAGTGTTAGGACCACGTGTGCAACAGAGGCTGAAGCTAGCAGAAGTAAAAGGATATGTTACATGTGAGAACAACAATCATTGGTGGCTTGGTGTAGTTGTGGACAAAAATGAGACAGCACAGATAGTGGAACTGATGTTTCTGCACCCTGCAGGTCCTTCTCCATCATTTACTTTCAAAAGTGACTGTCCAAATAAACTGACTGTGCCTCTCAGATCCTCACCCTTGTGCAACCTACATGTCCCACTGGCCGTAGTTATTACCTCTCGAAGGAAGAGATGGATGCGGCAACCATGGCTCTAGAAAATTACTGTAGACAATAAATTCACGTTTTTGTCATTGAAGAAGGGAAGGTAACATGTTTTCTGTAAGTTTTTCTTTTTGATTGTAATGAAATTTTAGAATTAAGTGCAAGATTACGGTGCCATATATTCTTACCCAGCGTGCATAGTATTTGTTATAAATGTAAAAAAATATGATCCCATTGCGATCCCTTATCAAAACTTGTAGGACATGATGCTGAAATATGTATGTTTCTATGAGAATTGTTTCAAAATTTTCAAAATATAGGTTTTTGAAAAATTCAGTTTTCAAATTTTTTTTGGGTAACCTTGAAAATATTTTTTTTCGAAAGTACTCGTGTGACGTATCAAATTAAAGCTCATAATATAAGCTACATTTTGATACTTTTCCCACTCATCTATGTCAATTCCAGCTTGATTTATGCGTCATTTTGTGATTGCACTTATGCAGAAAATTTGGTTTTTTTCCATATTTCAGAAGGGTATAACTGGAAAACTACAACACATAAAAATCTGATATTTTGCACTTTAACATATCTCAGGTGGTACTTCATGACAACCAAGTATGACTAAAATCGGAGATGGTCATGTTCAAAATTGACAAAAAATTGGTTCACTTGACATGGAATGACCCCAAGACACCATCTCCTCTCCACACCTGTATCTATAACAAAATTCGTGTGATATAAGTGTTTTATGAAGAGAATCTCGGTTCTAAAAAATGGGTCCGTGCCTATGGGATTTTACCAAAAAAGCTTCCTTTTAACCTACGGTATGCAAGACTTGTCACAATTGTTTCTACAGTATAATAAATCACTACTGGGTATGGGAAAACTCAAGACAAAATGTATATCAACAGCAGCCATGCAAAACCATGACACAAGGTAAATGGGAGTCCGCATCATGCATATAATATGGCTAAGTTACCAATATGCCTACTCAAAATTTTGGAATTATGTTCTTCGTTACTTGCAACGTGCCTTTACCAACAAAAAAAAGACAAAATTGAAAAGAGAGGTACGCCATGAGTACAAATAGGACTGTCATACCAGTTCTGTCTTATTGCCAGAAGTCTTTAAACCTCGTCTCTTCAATTCTGTTTTAAGTTGATCTTTGGTGAAACTCAGATATTCAGACTGGTCTGGGACTTCACTTGAAGAAGAGCTACCACGAACATTAGATGCATTCCCATGATTCTTGCGTCCTAAATTATTCTGCACTGATTTATTGCCTTTACTTGTACTGGAAGTGTTGCTCTTCTTCGACCCCATTGCACTTCACCCCCACTTCGAACAGAAGATCCTTCACAGCTCCTCAGAAAATTCCTCCACCAAATTATCATGCAACTTCAGACTACAAGTATAATAGAAATATTACAAGTATTTGTTAGAGATTAGATATCAATAGAACAAAGAGCTTCTAGGTCTATGTGCAATTAGAACTACTAGGCCTAGTGCAAAAATTCAATGTTTTTGAATACCTTCAACTAAAAGGCAGCATGAAGATCTATTAAGACCCCACCTCAATTATATCCTTTGTCTATTAACATAAGCACAAAAAAAGCAAACATCGAATTGTCTACTACCTATTACGTTGGCATGATCTGTTTCCAATAGCTACGTTCGGCAAGTTTCTCTTCCTGGTTTCAATGAATACTTCTTTGTTATATAATCTGGATTAGAATAATACGACCACAACCAAAGATCAACAACATTTGAAGCCGATAAGAATTAACAGATGTCACGTTTTTCCGAACCATCAAACATCAGGTGATCACGAGCCACAAATTAAATGCCCAGGCGGCAGACGTCATCAAAACTTAGACATTGATTGCGGTCACTTAGAGTTAGACTACACAATGTACACAGGCAGAGAGTTTTATTTGATTAAACAAAATAATCCTATTATACTTTCCTCGTTGCATCCCCATGGTCATGAACGAAAAACTATACGAACAACTAGCAGCGCTGTTTGGTGTTCAATCATGCAAAGCTAATAGTTTCATGAACACACAAGAGGTAGCACTACACATCTTCTTCGTCAATGCATGTTGTGCGCATTTCTAACCACAGCGAAATTTTCAAATCGTGGAAGCAAAGTACCACTGCCTTCTATATCTTACAAGCCATATTGTTAAATCTGGAAACATCGCATCGGTAGTCCTATCGGCTATCAACATGCCGTAAATAAAGCAATGAACTCCATCAGAATCATCGCATATTTCAGCTTAAAGTAATCTCACTCATCGCCTATGGTTTAGAGAACATCTGGACACACCTGGAGAGCATAGAGAAGGTAAAAACCGTGTACAAAATGAGATATTTATATACACCGTCACCTCGAATTGAGTACACCAGAGAATAGTTTTTCATAGAATATTTTCATGTTCATCAGCTATTACCATCTACAAACGAATGCAAGAGAGAGGTATGGTATGATATTAGTGTCCTTCAGGAAGAATTGGCTGGTATTAAAGAAGAATTGAAGAGAAATATAGTCACTTTTACTGGTATGAACTTTTATCAAAATATCAAGCTGCTCACAGTAGGCCTAATTCATCTCAATCTGGTAGACGCCAAATCCTAGTATATGCAATCTCCTATTCTCCCAATATTACTACTAGAAAATCGATTCAGCGTTTTCCTACAGTTTGGTGAAGCCAATGAACGGGATTCAAACCTTAACCTGGCGAATCAACACAGTTCACCACTGGAGCCAAGGATGAACGAATGGATGATTTTTAGACAGCAAATAACGGAAAGCCGAGTGCTTCCAAGGAATCAAGCAAAGTTATTCTTTTCAGTGACAGTCATGGGCATAGTCTTCCACAAAGTGCATGAGACAAGATGATAGATATCAGTGTTCTAGGTTATATTATAGCCTACCTGAGAAAACTAGTTCAGTGGTGGTACAAAATGACCCAGAGAAGTGTAGTAGCTTAATAAAATATGACTCTGTTGTGGGTCAAATAACAGAGCTCATAGGCCTAACAGGGTAAGTGAGGTTATTACCAATAATATAAGAAAAAACGCGACATCATAACATATAATGAGGAGACACTGAAAACTACGATTTCCTTCAGATATGTGGAGTCACCGCCCGTTACATTATTATGCATATCACAAGTATAGGCTATGTAATATAGGCCTACTGATTTGTCCTAAATAAAGTCAGTATTTGTGATGAAGAAAATGATCTGCAATAAAAACGTATTCAAATGCTTCCCACAGACCACCACAGATAGGACTACCTCCTGTGTTGCCAGATTTCAAGCAGCATGGCTTGTAAGATTTAGAAGGCAGTGAAAGTACGGTATAGTATAGTCCACTTATTCATTACATGGCCAGACGGCTTCCTTTTCTTAGGAGAAAAAGTTTGCCGCACCAATCAGCTAGTTATCGCAGCCTATCAATATCGAAGAATGTCCTGTGACATCTACTCCAAGTGAAGAATATTGCAACGTTGCTTATGTTTTGGAAAGCGGACACCAAGCCCGAATTGGTCAGATCAATTAACATAAAGAAACACAGACTGAACCATCAGCTTCATCCCTTTGAAGCCGCTGGGTATGTAATGAAAAACTATACTATAGTAAGTGTGTGAGTGAGTAAGTAAGTAAGTAAATAAATAGGTATTTCAGAAACAAGAATTATGCAGAATCGTCTACAGTCTGAATCTGTAACGCAAGTTTAAAAAATAGAAAGTATAGAGTTTTTGACATGTAAACGTCATGGGAGGTTTTACCAGTCCGGTTTTGAGCATGTTGTTCAGTGTCCTTATATAGTTTTTGCCATTATTTAAAGCAGAATTAACTAGTAAGCAGAATTAATTGTAATATTCATTCTTGGTGTCCGACTTTAGCGGTGTGTATTAAATAGTTGAATAAAAACAATTTCTCTAACGCACTTTATTTACTTTGGTAAACTTTTGGACGGCCGTTTCGCAGGTGGTGTTCCTGCATCATCAGCAGACTGCCAACTGAGGTCTCTGGAGGAGGTGTTTGTGAGGCTGTCTGTTATGGTAGGGGTATAGTGGAGGTGGGGGTAGCTGGTGGGGGTTTGGTTTGACTGTCTGTGTGTATTATTGTGTCAAATAGCGTGTGTGCTCTGAAATTGAGTTGGTTGTTTAAAACCAATGTTGGGTGTGATTTTGAGGTATGCAATTTTGTAATAACCAGGGCCCGGATTCTAATGTCATGTCATCTTTTTATTCATGCTGCATAGACATTGCCAACTTGTAGATAAATCCTAATCATGGCCTCCATATTATAGAAATAAATTTTTATTAGGTCATTTTATGCAATTTTATATTTTTAGGGCATTTATTTCAATTTTAGGTCATTATTTTGTCATTTTCTTGTCATTTCATTCCTTATTTAGTCATTTTCATGCTTTAATTTTTTCGTCTTTGAAGTGTTGTTTGTTTAATGCAAGAAGGAAAAATTCGGTGTTAAGTGCTGTCATGTCTCAGTCGGAAATGAAAATCAAAGATACGCCAAAATTTTGTATTGTATTACTATTGTTATTAGATTGACTTGGCACCAGAGTCTGCCACCTGCTCGGATTTGAGACTATATAATCTGGCAGATCACAAAAGAAAATGCCGAATTTTGACTCGCCAGTGCCTCAGTGCCAGTATAAATTACCGTGAGAAAAGAACATTCTTCAACATTTCAGTTATTTACAGTTTTTACCATTATGTACAAACTAGTCTATAACTTTGTGTGTACAATAATTTTTTATAAATAAAATATCAGTTTTTAGGTAATTTTTTATAATTATTAAGTCATTTTCTTTAAAATTTAGGGTCATTTTATAGGTCATTATTCAAACAATTTTCGGTCATCACAATCCGGGCCCTGGTAATAACTAGTATGCAAACATAGCTCTGTATTAAACTGTAATCTGAGTATGGATCAAACCTTTGTTGTGATCCTAATTTATTTGAAATTCAAATTCTTTATTGGTCCAGAATAATCACTATGTACAATGTACAATTGATATTGGACAAGTCAACTTATAATTAAACTAGACTAAACTAAAATAATATAAGAAATATTTTTGAATATAATATTTGCAAGATGGTTCTAAAGTACATATGCATTTTTGGTAAGATATTCCTCAACTGAATAAAAGCAATTGTCAATCAAATATGCCTTCAGGGATTTTTTAAATGCGGGTTTTTGATGGATTAATTAAAGCTGCTTTGGAAGACTGTTATATAATTCTATTACAGAGTAAAAGGTTCCTTTCTTATATAGAGTGGTTCTGTGCTGTTGTGAATGAAAATCAGAACGGAGTCTTGTGTAGTGAGAGTGTACTTCATTGTTTTTTTACAAATGGAGAGCAGCCATCTATTGTAGTTTTACTAATTAGCATTAAGCTTTGATCTGCAAGCGATGCCATAGAAATCATATCAGAAGCACTATCTGTCATAGAACCAGAAGAAAACGTAATCCTTGGAGGAGACTTAAATTGCCGAATTGACAAGCCAGACTTGAAAAGCAACTTGATCCTCCAACATCTAGAAGAAGAAGGCTTCACACTAACTAACGACCACAAGGAAAAGACTTACGTAGCCCCAAATGGATCAAGTACTATCGATCTTATTTTCTTCAAAGGGAATAGCCAAAATATTTCAGTAATAAACCAGAAATGCCTCTGGCCGACACAAGCCGCAACTATCCGAAAACACATCCCAGTTGGAGCAAACATACAGATAACACAAGCCCCAGTGAAGCTATACCCTGACAAGCAGAGCAATAAGAAAACTAGGAAATTAGATATGAACCTAATTGACAGACGAAAAATAGAAGACATTAACAACCTAATAAATGGAGGACAACTTGACGAGTCCTGGAAGATCATCTCAGATACTCTTGATGCAGCCACGATTCGCTGTAGACCAAGGAGAGCTAAACAGTGGTTCACTAGAGAATGCTATGTCGCTAGGAAGAATACACTGAAAGCGCTTCACCAAGCCAAGAAATCTAATGAAAGGAAAGACCTCCTTACGTATGCTGAAGAACGGAAGAATTATAAAAAGTTAATAAAACAAAGAAAAATAGAATACGTAGAAGCTGAAGCCAGCAAAGCAGCTGAGGAAGCAATAAAAAACCCTTTCCTGATGCAGAAAAGAACCAACACATCAGTCACTAAAGGACTACACATACAGACCTGGGAAGAACATTTCTCAATGCTACTGAACAAACAACAAGTCGACACAGCTTACAACACGCCAACCCACAATCTATTAACCCAGAAAGAAGAAGACGCAGAGAACGTACATCTCGTCACAGAAGAAGACATCAAAGAAACCTTGGCATCTCTAAAAAACAACAAAGCCGCTGGAATAGATGAAATATACAATGAGCACCTCAAACAATCTGCTGAATTACTATCCAAAACCTGGACAACACTAGTAAACAAATGTATCGAAAAAGGAACCATCCCTGAAAGCTGGAGAATCAGCCTAATCAAAACGCTCTATAAAGGCAAAGGAAATACAAAGGACGCAAACTCATATAGAGGGATAGCCTTAGAGAGCAACTGTTTCAAACTACTCACAAAGATAATAAATACGAAGTTAACAGAAGAAATAGACCACCACATCCCTGATGAACAGTTTGGATTTCGCAAAGGAAAGAGCACTCTTCAAGCTGTTCAAGTACTTGTAGATGCAATAGAAAACACCATAAGGCTACCAAAAGGAAAAGTCTATTGTATTTTCATAGACTACACAAAGGCATTTGACCTCCTAGACAGGCGCATACTCCTCAACAAACTGGAACAGATCACTACTGCATCAAACTGTCTAACCAGACTAATAAGGGATATATTATCAAGGAACTCAGTAATCATAGATGACACAGTTGCCATGACAGGAAAAATACAACAGACAAATCGTGTCCTACAGGGCGACCCGCTCAGCCCACTCCTGTTCAATGTCATAACATCGGACATCACCAAAGCCATCCAAGAAACTTCAAAGGAAACAACTCTAATCATGTATGCGGATGATATGGTGCTGGTTTCCCCTAATAAAGAAGACATACAGAGAGCCTTCGATGCGCTGATAGAATGGGCAGAATCAAACAAGTTCGATCTAAACCAAAGAAAAACAGTTCAAATGGTTTTTAGAAAAGGAGGCAAACTAACACAAAATGACCCTGTCAAACATGTACAACAACCACTGGAAATTGTAAAGTCTTTCAAATACCTGGGAATTACGTTACAGCCAACATTGACATCATTTCGCATTCATGTACAAGACAGAGCGGCAGCTGCAACAAAAGCGATCTTTGAAATACTGAACATCACCAGGCTCTCTTTGGACACTGCTATGACTCTTTTCTACTGTAAGATAGTACCCCAATAATCAGCTACGGTATGGAGTTAATATGGGACAAGCTCAGCCGCAATGACCTAGCCACTATAGAAAAAGTAAAAGCAAGATTCCTTAAACGTGCCCTTGGTATCTCAAAATTTGCGCCATCCCGTCTAGCTTACGAGTTGGCTAAGGAATCCTTCCTGATTGAGGACCTCAGAATGAGACTATTACTACCATCTACTACGAACTCATCGCTACACCTACAAGAAAGAAATCAGAAGAAGGAAGATATATGGCTAGATTTTTATTGTACCGATGCCATGGTTGACAGAGGATGGACAAAGGCCAACCAGGACTTGCGACACATGCTAACAAGCTTAGCTGTACATGGCTACCACCACAAAATATGCAGAACAAAATATTATCATATCCCCGACAGTGATTGTGTGTGCTCCCTATGTGAATTGTATTGTGATAGATACCACATAACAAAGTGCAAAAACCGAACTGTCTCGCTAAAAGAATACAGTACATTGTAAACGAAACATACTATGCACGTTGGTGCGCTGTTCCTTTCATTCATTAAGCTTTGATAAATGTACAAACATGGTAGTGGGAGGATGCCAAGATTTCTGAATAGGGGTTTACATGAAGCTCTTGGATTTTGCCCTTCCATAATTCTAATTATTTTCTTTTGGGTTCTGAAACATTTAATAGCTGCAGATGATCTTCCCCAAAATGCTAACCCATATGCAAGGAGAGAGTGGATGTATGCAAAGTAAACTGTTCTGAGAGTTTCCTTTCTTGTACAGTTAAATAATATTCTCATTAAGTAGGTGGCTTTACAGAGCTTTTTATTTACTTCATCAATGTGAATATCCCAAATGTAAATTATTTGTATCCATATTCCTAAGAATTTTGTGCATTCAACTTTCTTAATTGTCTGATTGCAGAGTGTTATTTTAGTGAAGTATTTATTGTTTCGAGTAGAGTGGAAGTCCATACAGACGGTTTTATTTAGGTTAATATTAATAACAAGATGGATAAATGAGAAGTAGTTGGTAATTTGGTGTGTAGTGATGTCTATGGAGTTTAGAAGGGTGCGTTCTTGAGGAGCTTTAATCAGAATATTTGTGTCATCTGCAAATAAGATTGAGCTTGAGTTGGGATCAGTCAGACAGAAATCATTGACAAAAAGTATAAATAGGATGGGTCCTAATATTGAACCTTGTGGAACACCAAACTTCGTATTTAATAGATTAGAGCGATAGCATCTGGTTACATTGTCTTGTAAATGCTTAATTTCCGTTAATTGAAGGCGGTTGCACAGGTATGTTTCAAGCCATTTGTTTGGTAACCCCCTAATTCCAAAATTTTCAAGCTTTAGTAGGAGTTTCTTATGGTCAACTAAGTCGAATGCTTTGGAGAGGTCTAAGAATATGGCAGAAGAAAATTCTTTCTCGTCAACAGCTTTAAGGGCATCATACAAAAACTTGAAGATGGCTGATTCTGCAGAACGATTTTTTCTGAAACCATGTTGTGACTCAGATAATAGATTGTTCTTCTCTAGGAAACTTAGTAAGCGTGAGTTAAAAATTGTTTCTAATATTTTAGAGAATACTGATAGTAATGCTATGGGCCTATAGTTTGAAATATCATCTTTTTTACCTTTTTTAAACAGCGGTTTTATTATAGATGTGTTTAGACATGACGGAAAAATTCCATTTTTGAGGGATTCATTGCAAATATGAGTTAAGGGCTGAATAATCAGTTGTGTACATTTTTTGACAAGAGAGTCAGGTATGTCATCAATTCCTGAAGAGTGTTTAGTTTTAAAATTTTTTATAATATTGATGATTTCGCCTTCATTTTTTGGGGCTAGAAACATTGAAGACTGATTTATAGGAAAAGAGGGTGTAATTGTGTGTGATGCTTTGTTGTGAGTATGTTTTGATATGATGTCTTCGGCTATATTGGCAAAGTAGGTATTAAAGAAATTAGCAATATTGTTGGGATTAGAAATACAGTGTGAATTGTTATTAAGGGTGATGTTTGATTCAACCCCTTTCCTGATGTTGGTAGTTCCTTTTTTAACTATATTCCATGACGCTCTCATTTTATTGTTGGAGTTTCTAATGTATTCATCATTTGTTCGTTTTTTTGCTTCCCTTATCACACTAGCCAAAGTTGATTTAAATTTCTTGAAGAAGTTGTTAAAGTCTGGATTGTTAGTTATGGTTTTAGATAATTCATATAGATGACGTTTTGTTTCGCATGACTTTTTGATGCCTGATGTGATCCATTTATTGTTGCTGGCATTTGTAATGACCTTTACAAGCTTTTTTGGAAAGGCAATGTCAACATAGTAGCGAAGGGTGCTAAGAAAGATTTCAAATTTTTGAGACGTGTCTTCATTTAGGTAGACTTCAAACCAAGTTTCTTTCTTTTAGTCCATGTGCCAGACCCATCGGTCATTATAATTTGGGGGGACTGAATGAAACTTATACCACAAGTTCCTGGGGTCATGTGGAGCAAAAAAGTCGGGGGGGGGGGGCATCATGAGGAGGTAGCTTTCAAACATGGCGGCCATTCAAAATGGCGGACGACTGTGAATTTTTAAATTCAAATATCTCGGGACTGGGTTCATCAATCTTGAATTTTGTTTTTTCAAAATGTAGGTTATTCTTCTGGCTACATATTTGTTTAACATGTATGTGGCCAAGAAAACAATATTTATTGGTCAAAATTCTAAAAATAGGAAATATAGATTTTTTGACATTTACGTTTTGCGGTTTATTACTCTAACCGTTGGGTATATCGAAAAAGTGTCTGCAACAAAAGTTGTAGAGACACATCTCACCTTTAAAACGCAAAAATGAAATCGAAGATCGGATCAATAGAATCCGAGATATCCAGATTCAAAGCGGGCGGAGCGGGGTTGAGCGTGTTGACCGAGCGCTCGGTGCAGCCTAGTGAGAGGCGAGACTTGGCGTAAAATCCTGCGCTTTATTTATTTTCAGCCTCAGTAATTGCTTTATTACTAGATAAATTTACATTACCTACTAATGTGCACTATTTTTAACATGATTATTAAACACTTACTCATAAATACAATTAACAATTTTATCATTTATCTGGGAAATGGACATCAACAGTTACCAACTCATATAATATACTGTCCAGGCTTTTATCTTCGATTTTTAAGATGAAATCGTTAAAGGAACTTCAAATAGTCGAAATAATTAAAAGAGGAAAAAAGTATTACAGTTAAGGTATGTATCGGAGACTTTTAACAATACTTTCAGAAATGAACACAGGACGTAAGCAACTAAGAAATAAAAATTCCCATAAAATGCCTTATACAATATTATTAACAAGAATCACTGAAGTCAGTTATTATAATTATTGCTCTCGTCCTTAACTGCCGTTGCTTCGGCAAACCCCTTGCACCAACAGCTCTCGATGATTCAAATTTGAGTTGCTAAGCACGAGTAACTTTCTGGTGCACAGTTGATCAAAATTCCGGCCTGGTAGTTGGCACGTTTATTGTGTTTTCTCAAGGTGTCTTTACAAAGAGACATTTGGAAGCTTTCAATCTGGCCCTCTGAACATCTGGTAGCGCAGCTCATTTCACCTTGCGTTTGGGGGCATACGACTGGAAGACAAATTCTTCTTTGCTGTCATCAACATCATTATACATCATCCAATCTTTGCCTAACTTCCTGAATGCTTCAATAAATCTTTGTTCCTTTTTGCACAAAAGCTTTTAACTTTCCCCTGGCCAGCTAAAGCCCTGATTGTGTCGCAGCCAGACCAGCAGTAATACCCAATAAGAGCTGTAAAAAGCTGTTCGCCTAAGGCAGATACTATCTGGGAAACTTGCATATCTGTTAAAACTGTTTTGTTTGTTTCCCGATTCAGAAGTTTTTGCTTTTTATGGTTTTGCAAAAACCTACAACCAAAACTAATACATCTGTATTGATTGAAAAGCAAAGAACTGATTCAGAGGATGTAGCGGCGTTCCTTGCATGCAGCATCATTCTGGAATCAGCTTATTCTTGAGTGCAGAACAGCTCAGGAACATTTTTGCTCCTAATATAAATGATCATGAAGCAGATTTCACCAACTGCTACGAAGATTTCTAGGTTTCCAATTATGTTTTCAAATTTCTCCTCTTGCAAACTGCAAAAAATAATTTTATCATTATATTTTTGCCGTAACTGTTCCTTAGAAGCGTCCTCTAACAAACCACTCTGTGGCGACCCTTGATTTCACTAAATTTGATACCTTCAGCTGTTCCGCTTTTTTCCCGCTCCAAAGATTTGATCGTAACCTCTGAATAATATATGTCAACCCTCCGACCTATATTAAAAACCTGCTTGAGAAAATTCGTTGAGAATTCGTAAAACGTTTTTTGTTATCCTTTGATGGATTGAAGCACGGCTATTGAATCAATGATGCAGGCCAAATCTTTTTCCGGCAGACTGGCAGGGGTGGTGTATACTTCCAAAAAATTAGATAATACTGATTTGTAGATTTTCTTCAAAGGCCCATTAACATTCGCCGGTGCCAGAGGATATCTGAATCCTTCCATCATGTCAAGTTGTTGGTTTTCTGCAATAAAGGTCATTTTGCTGAATAAAGTTCGATTGCACTGGAGGATTACTTCTTTGTTTCCAACCTTGGTTTTTTTGCTCTTCTTTAGTCTACTAATCTTAAGACCCACTTTCTTAATACGTTTATGAAACCCTTCTCCTTTAGCTAGCCGAAACGTGAACTCTTAATAAGCTATTTTCCCCTTGTTTTCCGAATCAATGTGATCAGAAGAACATATATTCCAGTAGGCAAATGTACAATATCTTAAGGGTTGGGATCGAAGGGGTTCGTCCACTCGGCTAGAAGGTCAGTGAGAGTTGTCACGTCTTTCTCATCTCTAAGTGTCCTTGGGCTTTGGAGGTCAGGGTGGCACCGATCTGTTTCTCTGGATGATAGAATGCTGAGGAGGTTCTTTAGCTCTGTACTCAGCATTAACATATTACCGTACTACAGTCTACTTTTTCAGACTGAAATCCTTAGTACCTTCAGGAGTTTGGGTGTCTTTGTTTACAGTCTCTTTGATGGCTTGGTCCACTGGAATTCTAGAAAATGGGTTGTTGCTTCTTATTTGTACTGAAAACCTCCTTCTACATAATATTGGTGAACATATGGGCTCTCCTTCTAGTTTAGATAATTCAAGAAAGTGTTATGATAGATAATGTGAGTAGTTCACTCTATCCAGCACAAAAAATCAAGGCACAATTTTTTCAACAGCAGCTAAAAACAGAAAAAAATGCCATCTCGATTTGTCCGAAGAAAAACGGAAAGTAGCTCCACTAGGGCGATATATTTCATCCGAAAGGACAGCATTTCTTCATTACTTGTAAGAAGATGTATCAAGTAGAGTGGCTTGAACATGTTCATCTTGAAGTACAGAGTATAGTTCATAATTAGTGATGTTCATTTCCCAGATAAATTGTATAATTGTTAATTGTATTTATTACTCAAATCCGATGCACCGAGAGCTGTGGGTGCAAGGGGTGTACCAAAGCAACAGCAGATGAGGAAGAGTGCAATTATAATAACTGATTGCAGTGATTCTTGTGAAGAAGACTTATTTCACGATTGTTCATAATATTATAGGCTATAAGGCATTTTTTAGGAATTTTTATTTCTTAGTTGCTTACGTCCTGTGTTCATTTCTGAAAGCATTGTTAAAAGTCTCCGATACATACCTAAATGATACTTTTTTCCTTTTTTTTAATTATTTCGACTATTTGAAGTTCCTTTAACGATTTCATCTTAAAAATCGAAGATAAAAGCCTGGACAGTATATTATATGAGTTGGTAACTGTTGATGTCCATTTCCCAGATAAATGATACAATTTTTAATTGTATTTATGAGTAAGTGTTTAATAATCATGTTAAAAATAGTGCACATTAGTAGGTAATGTAAATTTATCTAGTAATAAAGCAATTACTGAGGCTGAAAATAAATAAAACGCAGGATTTTACGCCAAGTCTCGCCTCTCATTAGGCTGCACCGAGCGCTCGGTCAACACGCTCAACCCCGCTCCGCCCGCTTTGAATCTGGATATCTCGGATTCTATTGATCCGATCTTCGATTTCATTTTTGCGTTTTAAAGGTGAGATGTGTCTCTACATCTTTTGTTGCAGACACTTTTTCGATATACCCAACGGTTAGAGTAATAAACCGCAAAACGTAAATGTCAAAAAATCTATTTTTCCTATTTTTAGAGTTTTGACCAATAAATACTTGTTTTTTGGCCACAGACATGTAGAACAAACATGTAGCCAGAAGAATAACCTACATTTTGAAAAAACAAAATTCAAGATTGATGAACCCAGTTCCGAGATATTTTAATTTAAAGATTCACAAGCGTCCGCCATTTTGAATGGCCGCCATTTTTGAAAGCTACCTCCTCATGATGGCCCCCCCCCCCGACGTTTTTGCTCCACATGACCCCAGGAACGTGTGGTATAAGTTTCATTCAGTCCCCCCAAATTATAATGACATGGTCGATTTTGGGGGTCTGGCACATGGACTATTTAGCAAGTATTTGAAATACTCGATTGCTTGTTCACTAAATATTCTTTTTTCAATAACTTCTGTTCTTTTAGGATTTTTCAGTGAAATAGGAAGGGTTAGCAGTTGAGCATAGTGATAACTGAAACCAGTGTTTAGAATTTCGATTTGAAAGAGATTCATATCTGTATTTAATATGATCTGATCTATGGTTGATGAGGAGTGAGGGGTCGTGCGAGTTGGAGAGTGAACGGCTGGTTTAAGATTGTAAGCTAATAGTAGATCCAATAACTCTGCTTGAACGTTTTGTTTTTGACCCCCACTATATTATATGAAGTATCCAACAGTGTTAAAAGTCTAAAACAAGTAACTGTAATATTGATGGAAATCCAAGTTCTAATTCCTTTGAATAGCTGGGTCCTGATATTGTTAGACTTATAAATTTATCTTTTGAACAAGGAAATTTTCATAATAATTGCAAAACTGCTAGAGTGGTGAGTATATGTAATGTAGGCTCGATCTTCAGTCCAGTTTTGTTATTACTCTACATTGATGAACTCCTAATGCACATTACGTTTGATCAACCAATTATATTTGCTGAACAAACTCTTCTTTGCAATTCGTGTACTGAATGTTTGCTCCATACAGACACTTGAGATAATTCATTTTAGTTGTGTAGAGTCCTTACTTTGCTATGGAACCCTTTTTGGAGATCTTCTTCAAAAGCAGCTAAGATTTATAAAATTAAAAAAAGAACATTAAAAACAATATTACATGTACCAATTAGAACACCTAGCAGTTTTTTGAAGATATATTCTTGAGACATTAAATTTCATGCATAGAAACTAAAATTATTTTTAAAAACATTCAGAACTTCATAATTTTCAAACTAGAACATCCAATAATTTGCATACTAATTATCACAGACTCACCAAAACTTCATAAACATCTCTCATTTAAACATCCGTATGTATAATAGGCTACCAATAGGCTAAATTTAAACATGAGACTGACTATGAGTTGAGCGCCAATCAGTGGTATTTTAATACACTGATGAAATTTATAATGTATCAGTCTCATCTGGTTTTGCTCAGCGAGAATGGGAAATAACTAGGAAATCTGGTTCCGGGGTAATTTAATAAGAGCCAAAGACTCCAACAGAGGAAATCGGACAATTTGCTTCACAATATTATTTATTGTTACTAATTTAACACGCGTGGCCTGGTGCGCCACTAACAAATATCTACATGTGGTTAAAAGAACACTGATCATTTTACTTGCGTGAGAACGTGAATGCAATACTCGAAGCTTGATTCTACTATGCTTGAGGTGTTAATTAATTTAACTAGCCAATTCTAAAAGTTTCATGATGGGAGCGCTTTCTTCAGCGTCGAGCTCGCAGTGATGATCTAGGCAGAGTGTGTCTTCAGCAGTGGTTCCCAAAGTGGGGTCCGCGATGGTGTTTCAGGGGGTCCGCAGGCGGTTTAAGAAGAAATAGGATATCCCGTAATTTTGAAGTACTTAACTGTGTTCCCCACTACTTATCTATGTGAAATAGCATTCTCCCACCTCACGTACTTGAAATCAAAGTTGAGGAATAAACATGAAGTAGAAAGTGACTTAACATTGAAATTAACAGACATTAAACCTAACATTGCAGAGCTAATTAATCAAAAGCAGCTTCACTGTTCACATTAAGGAGTAAACTCTGTTTGTTACCATTGATATTGTTATTTTGTCTATTGAATTTAATACATTTGAATCAAAGTATTTATTTAGCTTTTTATTTCAAAACCCAGAGGGGGCCCGCGAAATCTTAATTTTTTTCAAGGGGTCCGCGGACTGAAAAGTTTGGGAACCTCTGGTCCAAAGGATAATTTAACAGGCTTTCTTAATGAAGTCAAAGCTTGAAGCGGATAGGCCAGAACCCAAGATGGTTCACAGTACTTTAATTCTATTGGCTGGCTTCACGTTTTCACTGGGAAAACTTTTGTTTAATTCTGAAATGTCCACCACTCTTCTAGTACATATTGGCTAATTGTACCTTCCCTATTGTAAGTGAGGTTATCTATTTTAATCTTGATCTGGGCCATGCTAGTACATTGAAATGGCTACCTGAAATTAAATTCCAGTGAGGCTCGCAGGGGTTTCTGTCTGCTTTCCAGTAGAATAATTTACCATTGAAAATATTCATCTTCACAACTATTACAATATTGAACAATTAAAATCAGAATTAAATGTTTGGTTCCTTGATGATGGCACTTTGGCTGGTCCACCTGATGTTGTACTAAAAGATTTTCATTATATAATAGAAGAATGTCATCAGCTAGGTTTGCAGATCAACCCATCCAAATGCGAATTGTATTTTCTTTCCGAAAAGTCCGACTCAGTTATTGAAGAGTTCGAGATTCTCTCTCCTGGAATTAAAAGTGTGGTTGATCTGGAATTACTTGGAGTTCCTCTTGTTTCTAGTGCTATGCAGAGAATATTCCAGAAGAGGCATGACGAACTTAGCCTTCTGCTTGACAGAACTAAGGAACTAAATTACCATGTTGCATACTACTTGGTGAAACATTGCTTTGCAATACCTAAGTTAACATACTTTCTCAGAACGGCTCCTGGCTGGAAGTATAAAGACTTAATTGCCAGGATTGATACAGACATAAAGTTGGCACTTGAAAACATAATGAATTGCCAATTAAGTGATCAACAGTGGACCATTGCAACTCTACCCGTTCGTTTTGGGGGACTTGGAATCCGGAAAGTGGAGGATATTGCTCTGCCTGCTTTTTTAAGTTCAGTGGTTTCGGCGACAAATCTCGTCAATTTAATGGTATCCCTTACTTCAGACGAGATCTCTGTCCCTGATTATACTGAAGCATTGGAAGAGTGGAACAAGCATGGACGTGATATTCCAACAGACAAGGGTTCCCGAAAAAATTGGGATGAAGTAAATATTCAGATCATTCGGCAGAATTTGACCCTTAGTTGTCCTAAGCAAAAGGCGAGGCTTCTAGCTGCCATGGAACAAGAATCAAATGGTTGGCTCACAGTACTCCCTTCCAAACACCTCGGTACCCTCTTGGAGAACAATACCTTCAGGATTTCAGCTGCACTCCGTTTAGGGTGTAATATCTGTTCCCCTCATACCTGTGTGTGTGGTGAAAAGGTTCCTGAGGAAGGGACTCATAGTTTGAGCTGCTCTAAAAGTGCAGGCAGGCACTCAAGGCATCAAGAATTAAACAACATTATATGTCGGGCATTGCAATCAGCCAAGATTCCTACAGTTTTGGAGCCAGTTGGCTTGAGCAAGGACGACGGAACACGTGTTGATGGGATGACCCTCATTCCTTGGTGCAGGGGACAACATCTAGTTTGGGATGCTACCTGCGCAGATACCCTGGCCTCTTCTTACTTGGATTGTTCATCTCGTCACGCTGGATCAGTGGCTTCACGGGCGGCAAAAAATAAATCGGCAAAATATAGCAATCTAGTAGAACAGAACTATAAATTTGTTCCTTTTGCCGTAGAAACTTTGGGTCCTTGGTGCATTGAAGCTGTAAATTTTATTGATTCATTGGGAAACCCCCTACAAACTGTGACAGGGGAAAAAAGATCAAAGTTATTCCTCAAACAGAGGCTTAGTCTTGCAATCCAGCGAGGAAATGCGGCCTCTGTGATGAGGACATTTTTAACTACATCCACTATGGGTGAATTTTTTTACATTTTGTAATTTTAATTGTTCATGAATGGGTTGTTTGTACAGACAATTAATTTAATGTTTTGGTTTTATGTCAATTAACTGCTATTCCTTTGTTTCATATAGCAACATCAAAACTATAAATGTGTATCATGAAATAACTGATTAAATGTTTTACAATATTCTATTTAATATTGAATACTTTAATGCATTTGTTGGGCATAATTCTTGTAATACCTCTGACAGATGGCTCAAACAGATTTTATCACCGTGTTTTGTAATTTCAGGCCTGACGGAATCGAGAACACCATGGGCCGAAGCAATAAAGGCTGGGAGACGTGAGTCGCGAGCGGAACGAATGCCAAGACCACCAAACTTGAGTGGTAAACTTGCTAGAGTCCAATTACTGTCTTCTAATTGAATATTTAAAATAGATTCCAAACCTTTTTCTGAACAATCTGTCAATTTCCACAAGAAGTTAAGGAAAATACCACGAAGGAGTTGTTCTCATAAAGTAATGTAATTTAGGTATTGAAAAACAATTTCTTGATAAGAAATATACAGTATGAGAGTTAAGAGACGTTAAATTGTCAAAAAACTTCTTCATGACATCCGTTTTAGCATGAGTAGCAGATTCTATGGACTCAGGAAAAACTCGGGAGCCTACTTTTGACTTTAAACTTATTTTAATGCCAGGAGCTAATTGCTGAAACAACTGTGTTGTCTTTCTCAGAGCAGAAGAATAATTCGCACTTGGTTGGGTTGATTTCGAAACCGATGGGCTTGCAAGCTTCTATTAGTTGTTTGAAGTCAGCAAGGACTATGTCAGGATTATCTCCAAGTGTACCATCATCTAAATAGAACAGATTAAGAAAGCATCGTATCATACCTTTTTAATATTTATTTCATTATAAATATTAATTATAACATTTCAATTAGCCTCAGATTTGATATGGCAATTATTATATTTATTACTGGTCTAGTCATATTAAACCATTACAAACACCAGAATAAATTAAAATAATTGCCCATAAAACATACGTTTAATGATATAAATGACTTCATGTCCTCCTCCCTCTCTTCATAGAAGCAGTCTATTTATTTAATTCCTTTAATTCTGTGTATTCTTTTTGTAGTTGAATCCCTGTAATCTTGTAAAATTTGTAAAGTGTATGCAACTAATTTCTTATCATAATCTAAATCAGCAAATATTATAATAATATTGTAGTAATTTCATATTTACATTATTTATTCTGTCTACATTTGGATGCATTATCACGAAGTCATAGATCATGTATTCGTTACGGTGATTAAAGAACTGAATCATAATTACAAATCATGTGATACTGATAATGATAATATGATATAAATGAAGTTCATTCTTGTGTCCGGCTTTAGCGTTGTATAGCAGAACCACTGAATTAAAAATATTTTTAAACGCTCAGAAGTTTATTTTTAATTAAGTGAGAAATGAAGTACCGTACATTCTAAAATCTGTTTTACTGTCCATGTTATCACAATGCAAGAAACTAGTACTATATCTCTATATATATAAAAGGCTTTGTCCTGACTGACTGAATGAATGACTGACTGATTGACTGAATGACAGGAATCAACGTACAGCCTAAACTATAACAGGTAGAGACTTGGAATTTTGACAGTACCTTCGTTTCATAATGTAGGTGCTCACTAAGAAAGGATTTTGAAAAATTCTGATTCTAAATGCCAAAAATTAAATGTTTTTGAAAATACTTAATCCCTTTTTACATAGAATTATCAATTCCAAATCACAGAATATATTGTTGCCAAATAGTATCAGGTGGGCTTGGAAAAAACAATTGAAATGCACTTTTGACAAATAAGAGAAGTTATCAAAATAATTCATGTTATAAATAAATATTACAGAATGAAATCCACTAAAATAATGGAATCACATAACTTTCTCTACCCTGGACATAGAGAAAACAAAACGAGGTATGGTAATGTGTATATTATTATATTATATCGCAGGTTTTTGGAGAGAAAAGTATGAAAGTGATAATGGTTTATGGTAACATAAGAGTGGGAAATTTCCCGCCTCGATATTACAATTTTATGTTACAGGAATTTCTGTTTCTTCTTATTTAAACCTCTACCAGGCTTGCTGTGCACTGTACAAGCGATGGGATGCAACATTCTAGATCCTCTATGAGCCATAAAAAACTATATCAAACGTTTTCTGAGGGAATAGTTTGAGTGTAATAAGTCGTTTTTCCTATTTCAAATTATAAATGCCTATATAAGGACCTAGAATTTAAAATTGAAAATCCTTCATAAGCTAATTTCCAATTACAAAATACAAAACCCGGGCGACGCCGGGTCTTTTAAGCTAGTTCTATATAAAGTATATCATAAACTAAACTCCGTGGCGCTACATCCCTGGCGGGACTTGGCCTACCACCCGACCGCTGCGTCATCTCCCGTAGGCAGATGGCATGTGGGGGGCATGTGGTCAGCATACCGACACCCACGGCCGTTAATGGTGGTTTTCTTGACCGGAGCCGCTACTTCTCTATCAAGTAGCTCCTCAGTTTGAATCACGAGGCTGAGTGCACCCCTACCAGACCTCCCTACCTCAGAAAAATCCGAGGAGATACCGGGAATCGAACCCGGGCCGACGGATCTGTAGTCAGCGAGGCTAACCACAAGACCACGTCGGCGGACATAAAGTATATCATGCACACCTATAATATTATTAATTTATACTTAATGCATTCTTAATGATTCTCTTCTCATTGTATTTTCAATACCAGTTAAATTGTATTCTTAGTTTAATCCTTAGTAATAATAATTGACGAAACCTACAGTTGTGTATAGAGACTTTTAAATTAAAATATATAAATGTAACATCTAAACCTAACATTTAACCCTATCATATCAATAAAAATAAGAAGAAGAAAGGAATCCAACCGAAAGAAATTGTATGTTCAATGATGAAACAAATGAAATGAGCGAAAAATTCTTCCGACAGATGGCATACTAACTACAATCAAATAAGGCGCTGGTGTTTTTTAGGATGTTTTTGTTGTATGGGGCAAAGGTCAAAGCGTAGGGTTGAGGGAGGTTATAGCTGAATGTTTACCTTCAAGCGGGTTAGTATAGTATTATATTAATATATTTTTAATTTCCTTACTTTTGCCTTGCATGTAATGACTCCTCTACGAAAGCTGTTCGTCATCTTTTTCCCGGTCGATCATTTACTAGTACACAGCGAGTATTGACAATAATAATGGCTGCCAAGCACAAGAGTTGAACCCAGAACCTTGCTATAAATGTACGTTGTTATCGTAATGTGCTGGCATGATCTGTATACGTGCATTATGATTTAAGGATTTACATGTCGTATTGTACAATATGAAGATAGTTTGTGGTGTTTATTTGTTCATGTGTGTATGTTTGTGTACAGTATCAGCTATGGCTTTCTGTCATAAGATATGTTAAATATTCGTTCATGTATACTTTACCTTGTGTTTTCTACTTATGTGGGGATTTACGGATTGCTTATTACATGAAGTGTTTTATCGAAATCTTTGAATATTGAGGTTATATTGTTAATTGTTAAGGGTGTATTGTCAAATAGGGGGTTATAGGTCTTTCCATGAAGAAACCATAATTATTTTGGTTAGTATGTAATAGGCTTCTCTAGTAAATTTATTTATAATTTTTTCTTATGTTTCTTTTGCAGTCCCGGAAACATCCATCTCACGACAATGAAGAAAGGTTAAAAAGGGAAGACATATACTACATTTGGAAATGGGATTTTCATAGTGACAAAATCCAAGATTTAAGCTGGGGGAGTAATTCCTTCATGTACATACATTTTTCTCAGGGATAAACCAGTAACGTTTTTAAATATTTACGGACCACCTAGTCCAAAATACAAAAATCTTAACTAAGAATTCAATCAGTTGGTTATTATAACCACAACAACTAAACGAGTAACAACGGGTTATGCCTTACTAACTTCATATTATCCACAGTTTTATGTTGAAATAGTTACAGTAATACATACAGTTATATTTTATCTACACAGAACATACCTTCCATATATTATTATATCTATACACATTCTTACAATATTGCATATATACAGCCATTAGTATACAATAGTTCTTTGTCTGATTTTCATCGACAGAGAAATTTATGTTACTGTTAACAATAGAATAACTGGTTATTAAGTACTGCACTTATGCTGATCAAATACCAAAGAAGGAAAACCCTTTATTAAATCAGGTGCATCACATACCATGAAAATATACTTTTCAAGGATAAGCAGCCTACATATACATTTTGTACATAAATATATATATTTTACTTGTGAAGAAATCAAATCATTGAATTGAGCAGTTATTGAGTTGATCTTCTGCTTATACGGAATGAAATAAGATATTTGTAGATGCATGAAGTAACAAGAATAACGTAAATGCATTCTCTACTGAAGTTAAATTAAAAGAATGAGTCAAAATGAAGAGGGGAGCGATGGAACAAATTTGGAAAGAACGAGTTTTCCATTGTTTCGTCCTAAGAAGAGCAAAATGTCTTCAAAAACAACAAAAGATTATGGAGGAGGACTATCGAGCTGGGGAAAAACAATTGAAGAAGGTGCGGCAAGTATGGAGCAATTGGTTGACTTTGCCGAAGATAGTGTGCAAGAGGAGTTGACTCTCAGGGCAATGAGAAGGCCAAGTAGTGGTAGTGAAGATGGAGATCAGGACTCTGATGGGAATAAGGAGTTCTCGCTTGGTTTGGGGTCCAGTGGAGGGGACTTATCAGGGGGCCTAAATCCTTACCTCATGAATCCTCTTATGCATATGGGCCTCCCGTTACCTCAGCTGGCACTATTTATGCAACAACAGCAGCAGCAGCCCCAGCAAGAGCAGCAGCAACAACAACAAACTCAACCACATCAGCCCCAACTTTTGCAGAACCCTTCTAACCTTAATCTTCCATCTTCATCTTCCCTTCTTAATCCACTAATGATTCCACACCTTCTACCCTCCAGCCAAACCCCAGGTGTAATGCTTCCTCTAGAGCAGCAAGGTCTTCAGCAGAAACAGTGGCTGTATGGCGCTCCTGCTCCAGAGATAGAGAGACCTTTGTTGCTTGATGAATCACAAAAGGGAACTATAATGGGTAGCACGACTAATATGCGCACCATGCCACGGGTAATGAAAGGATCAAAGGATGTGCTGTCAGCACAGAAGGAAGAGGCTGTCTCTTCAACACCTAGCAAACAGCCATTTGTTTGTGAGATTTGCAATGATTGGTTTTTTTCTCGTGAAAAATTAGTCATTCATTTGGTGATGAACCATGAAATGCAACATTGCCATTTCTGTTCACAACTTTTTGAAAGCGAGGATGTGTTAGTGGAACATGAAAAGCAGTCACATCTTCCATTGGAGTGTGACACATGCAAATTGTCTGTGCCAACTTCAGAAGAATTGGCTGAACATTATGACAGGGAACATGATGTTAGGACATGCTTATATTGTGGTGTCCTTGTTAAACCCAAATCTTATTACGAGGTCCATGTGCGTAGAAAACATTTTGTTTGTTGTACAGAAGCTTTGCAGCAGGATGTTGGGGAAAGAATTCGCATTGTTGACAAATGGGATGGACAAGAAGGAAATTCGATATGGACTTTTGTCTGCAGGCTTTGTGGCAAAGAAAGGAAGAGATTAGAAACATTTGGGCATTTTTTTTCTTATCATCGTCTGTCATTATCGTGTCTCATCCAACTTCTATCATCGGAAGGCATTGTTTTCTTGGTTCAGGGAACTCCTGCACCTGGATCTTCAAATGTACAAAACCCAAACCAGCAGCAATCATCAGAGTCTGCAATCATCAATACTTCCAGTGTAGATGCCTCTCAAACCTCAGGGATCTCTGTAAGCGAAGATTCGCAACAGCATCATCAACATAAAGAAAATCGCCGTGCTACAAGCTCACCTTCTGTAATCCCAAGTCGATGCACCGTGTGTACAAATCCATACTCTGTCCAAGTGCCAAAGCTCGCTCACGATCTCTTCTGTCGCCGTAGTACCAGACTCGCCCTTTGCAAGTTCTGTGACCGAACATTTAACAGTAAAACATCTCGAGATTCTCATGTCATGAGGGAACACAAGAGACTGGCATGCATTGTCACAGAATGTTTAACAGATATCGTATTCACTCAGGAAACTCAACTTACCGCTCACTATTTAACAGACCATTGCATACGAGTGTGTAGGTACTGCAAATCTATTGTCTCGACTCGTGAAGATAAGTATGTGGCTCATCTTAAATTAGATCATGCATGCTCCAGCTCAGGCCATGCCATCCAAAATATGGATGCCAATGTCTCGGGGATTGAACTTTTTCACATTCAAACTTATGACAATTCTGTTTCTGTTATCTGCTCTCTTTGTGATGCAGACATTACCTCATTAATGAAAGATATTATCTTCTTCTTCAGACATCTTCAGCACCATAAAATAACCCTACGCTTAGCCCTTAACTATTTGGAAATGCACCCATCATGTGAAAATGTTCATGTACAGGAAACAAAAACAGATAGCCCCAAGGAAAAGGAACCTTCAGAACCCAGTGCAGCAAACCAAGATACTTTAGGATTACCATCAGGTGCCAAACAATTTGAATCTGAAGATTTTATTGACACAAATTCTAAGGGCAGCAAATCTGATAATCGAAGTAAGGCAAAGGCAGGAGGTCAGAAGTCAAATTCCATGAAAGAGAAGAGAGATGGTGGAACAGATAGGAGGAAAGGAGATTCTTCAGAACTATCAAAAACAAAAAATGGTAACTCAGGAGGAGGGGAGAGTAGTGGAGGAGATGGAAAAAAGAGTCATGGAGACGGTACAGATGATCCTCCATTTGATTCATCTAGTGAAATTAGTTCCGAAGAAGAAGATCTGGGTTCTGAAGCAGACATTGGTGAAAATGAAGATTTAACTGAAGACGACGACGAAGAATACACTGTAAAAGAGACTAAATCAGCAGAAAAAAAGAAAAATGCACCTGTCCCATTAGCAGAGATGGGTGAAGCTGATATTGACCCCACTGAAGTAGAATGTATACTTACTGACTCCAGCGATGATGATGGAGAGGCCGAATCATGTGAAGATGATGATAATCTTGTTGGTCTTGTAGCTGATAGTGAAGAACCAAGCAATTTATTTTCATCGCTGAAGAAAGAGGGCTCTGGTAAACAGGGGGACAAATCATCTGGCTTACTTGAAAATGTGGATTTGCTTGAACGAACCATGCAACAGCTGTTTCAAGATGAAAATCTGCAAGATGTAACATTACCAGAAGGGGGAAGATCTGACCATCCAGCAAGGAATGAACTACCAACACAGTCAAATTTGAAAAAGAAAGGAATCATGTGTGAACTTTGTCGTGGCAAATTTTCAGCTAAAGAGGGACCAAGACAGCTACTAGATCATCTAAACACTCTTCATGGTTATACAATATCACAATATTGCACTCCAAAAGAGTTTGCCTGCACGTTTGTAGGTTGTCGAGAAGTTTTCAGCACTCAGGGCTCGTTAAGTTACCATCTTAGTGAAGTTCACCAGCAGGAGCAGAAATTCATTGATGCTGAATCATTCAAAATCTTCCAGTGTCCATACTGTGCTCTTCATTCCACATCAAAATTAGCCATGCGACAGCATGTTTTTGGCTTTCACAGAGATAATTATGTATGTGACAATCCTTTAGAAGATTTGGCTCACAAATGCCGATTCTGTCAGAGAATATTTTGGCGCACGGAAGACAGAGATGACCATCAAGTAGAGGTTCATAAGGATAAGATGGATAGCTTCTTCAAATGCTATGTCTGCAACCATCTTTTTTCTAGCAAGGTAAGTTATCTCCTTAGGTTTTTATTTTAAAATTACACATAATATTTTCTTTTTCACAATATAAGTTTATTCTTCTGACATTTTTAGCTTTATTATTAGGCTACTATGGGTGTAACAGTATGTCGTTTTAGGTTTTATTTTTAAACAGTGTTAATTTATATAATGTTTGCTCTCATAAAATATTTAAACTGTGTTCTTTTTATTTACTTTCCTTAAAGGCTCATCACCTGATTTCTTTTTAAAAATAATTTAATGTTTCGAGTAATATTTTCATTTTTAACTGGCTAAAGAGTTGTATATTATTGACAGGTCTGCATGAACCGTCATGTAAAGCAGAGTCATGTGGACCGTCCAAGCTTCAACCGGTCTGTGTCCTACAAATGCAAGATGTGCCTGCTTACTTTCCCAAGTATTGCTCTGATGCGAGAACATTTCCGAGAGTCACATCCAACAGCTTTAGTGTTCCACTGTCGGCATTGCAACACTACTCTCAAGACCAAGAAAACTCTCAAAACTCATATCAAGGTAAGGCTTTGTAGTTTGTAATCTTCTGAATCACATCCTAAACTCTTGTGAATCTCAGTAGCTTAGTCTGTAAAAGAGGCTACTTTACACATAACAGTTCTTGAATAACCATCTAATTAGAAAATCTTGTTTTATACCTTTAAAACATAGGCTATAGGCTAAAAAGAAAGAAAATAAGGCAAATAACTGTTGAACTTGATATATCTATTGTGCGCAGCAAAGTTGGTACTGCTGATGGAAGATGGAATTAGTGATGGGAGTTCTCTGATGAAAGAATTGGAATTATTAGATTCTTAAAGTTCTGTAGATATTAAGAATCATATAAAAAGTATTCAAATGATCATTCAGGTGATTTAATGCTAGGAGAAGTATGAACTGTGGACGACTTCTCGAGA
This sequence comes from Ectobius pallidus, assembly GCA_964059195.1. Lineage (NCBI taxonomy): Eukaryota > Metazoa > Arthropoda > Insecta > Blattodea > Ectobiidae > Ectobius > Ectobius pallidus. The sequence goes on along the minus strand of CAXKWD010000005.1, from coordinate 87,087,927 downwards.
ACACCAGTTGTATTACTTTGATTATCTTCGTTAACGCACTATAAGTTTTGCAGGCAAGAAATGCATGTAGGCTTATTTGAATGCACAGGTACCATGCACACTGTGTTGCCAAACTGCCGGTTCTTAATACCAAGATCCCAGGGAAACAAGACAGCATATTAATGTTATGGATCTTTACTCTGTCAATGCTAGTAGTACAGTGAGATTAATGCAATATCTGACAACACTGTGTGAAACTAACACACCCATTTAAATGTACCCATTAGCATTAGGTTTTGTAACACAATGAAATTGCTGAACTGAACTTTTGGATTATGATTTGAGTTCTTCACAGCTACGACAAGAGTTCTCATACCTTGCATCGGAAGTACTTGGATTCTGCTTCCATTTGAGAACTTTTTTGTTCGAATGGTCTCTCGATTCTTTAAGAGAGTCAGTTTTTAAATAGCTCTCACTTCTTGACTAGCAACATGAGTTCTAGTACTCGGATTCTGCTTTCATCCGAGAACTTTTGCTTTTGAATGATTACTTGATTCTTTACATTAATCGAAAACAGATTACTCGATTCTTAAAATTATTTGATTCTGCCATCACTAGATGGAATCATTGTTAGTAATTAAAGTAAGGTTGCTTTGCGTAGAAACTCTCAGCAGTACAGCATTCTAGATAATCTGCTTACTTGTGTGTGAAAAGAATGGGTGGATTAATCAGGGTTGTTATGAAAAAAGCCGGCTTGGTTTTAACCGGTTTTATCCACTTGAAAAAAGCCAGGCAATTTTATCCGGATAAAATCAAATAGAATAAAAATAATTGAAGTTTCTTTCATGTTTTTATTTCCAAACATCATAAATTTAAGTTACAAGCTCAGAACCTGTAGTAGGCCTACTTAGTGCAAATGTACTGAGTGCAAATGTAGAGCTACCAGTTTTATCCACTTGAAAAAAGCCAGGCCGGATAAAATCAAATTGAATAAAAATAATTCAAGTTTCTTTCATGTTTTTATTTCCAAACATCACAAATTTAAAAGTTACAAGCTCAGAACCTGTAGTAGGCCTACTTAGGCCTACTGAGTGCAAATGAAGAGCTACCAGTTTTATCCACTTGAAAAAAGCCAGGCCGGATAAAATCAAATTGAATAAAAATAATTCAAGTTTCTTTCATGTTTTTATTTCCAAACATCACAAATTTAAAAGTTACAAGCTCAGAACCTGTAGTAGGCCTACTTAGGCCTACTGAGTGCAAATGAAGAGCTACCAGTTTTATCCACTTGAAAAAAGCCAGGCCAGATAAAATCAAATTGAATAAAAATAATTGAAGTTTCTTACATGCTTTTATTTCCAAACATCACAAATTTAAAAGTTACAAGCTCAGAACCTGTAATACTTACTGAGTGCAAATGCAGAGCTACCAGTTTTATCCACTTGAAAAAATCCAGTCCGGATAAAATCAAATTGAATAAAAATAATTGAAGTTTCTTTCATGTTTTTATTTCCAAACATCACAAATTTAAAAGTTACAAGCTCAGAACCTGTAATACTTACTGAGTGCAAATGAAGAGCTACCAGTTTTATCCACTTGAAAAAATCCAGGCCGGATAAAATCAAATTGAATAAAAATAATTGAAGTTTCTTTCATGTTTTTATTTCCAAACATCACAAATTTAAAAGTTACAAGCTCAGAACCTGTAATACTTACTGAGTGCAAATGAAGAGCTACCAGTTTTATCCACTTGAAAAAAGCCAGGCCGGATAAAATCGAATTGAATAAAAATAATTGAAGTTTCTTTCATGTTTTTATTTCCAAACATCACAAATTTAAAAGTTACAAGCTCAGAACCTGTAGTACTTACTGAGTGCAAATGCAGAGCTACCAGTTTTATCTACTTGAAAAAAGCCAGGCATTTTATCCGGCTAAAATCAAATTGAATAAAAATAATTGAAGTTCCTTTCATGTTTTTATTTCCAAACATCACAAATTTAAAAGTTACAAGCTCAGAACCTGTAGTAGGCCTCAGTTTTATCCACTTGAAAAAAGCCAGACATTTTATCCGGCTAAAATCAAATTGAATAAAAATAATTGAAGTTCCTTTCTTGTTTTTATTTCCAAACATCACAAATTTAAAAGTTACAAGCTCAGAACCTGTAGTAGGCCTCAGTTTTACCCACTTGAAAAAAGCCAGACATTTTATCCGGCTAAAATCAAATTGAATAAAAATAATTGAAGTTCCTATCTTGTTTTTATTTCCAAACATCACAAATTTAAAAGATACAAGCTCAGAAACCTAAAATTGTATTTAGTGTAATTTAATACAGTGAGTCTCATGAAAGAGTTGGCCAATGACACGGGTTTCTGCGTCACGGCGGGCACAGCAAATAAAGCCGCGATTGGTGTAATGATTCAGGTTCTCACATTTACAGTTAAAATTACAATGAAAATAACCACGTACCTCATCACAAGAGATGTTAAAAATGTTCTCCTCTTGCATCCACACAATACTGGCACCATTTTAGGAAATTTTCTTTTACGCTTCCGAAATAGAGTTAATTTTTCTTGTGATATTGTCTTCAAGTTCTTCTAATGTATGGGAAATTGACCTATACACTTTATTTTTGAAGTTTCCCCATAAATAATAGTCACATACTGTTAGAAGAACTTAAAGACAATATCACAAGAGAAATTAACTCTGTCTCGGAAGCTGAAATTATGTGTGTGAAAGAAAATTTCATAAAAAGGTGCCAGTATTGTGTGGATGCAAGAGAAGAACATTTCCAGCAGCTGTTGTGATGAGGTATGTGGTTATTTTCATTGTAATTTTAACTGTAAATATGAGAACCTGAATCATTACACCAATCGCGGCTTTATTTGTGTAGATATTTCACCCGATCGCTCGGGAGTTGGAGCTGTGCCCGCCGCTTCGTAGAATCCCACGTCATTGGCCAACTCTTGCGTGGGACTCACTGTACCACTTCACTGTGTAATTCCCAGCAATAGTTAATTACCGTATTTACTCCAATATAATGCACCCTCGAATTTACTGCGCACCCTGATTTTGAAACTTAAAATCATAAAAAAAGAGTTTGTTAGCGAATGTAATGCGCATCAATAGGAGGATATTTTATTTGGAATTTTGTCTTAGTATTTATAGAATAATGAACCAACACATAAACATTTACAGTTAACTGCCAGATTTAGGCCTACAAGTAGGCCTATAGGCATGGCTCATCAATATTCACTAATGTGTTCATCACTGGAATCCTCAGAGGTGCTTATTTTTTATTGCTAAATGGACAAACAAAATGTTAAATGCATGTTTCACAATAAAAGCTGATACCACTCTTAAATGAGTTTAAAATCGACAATGCACAATATTCCACATTTGCACTATAAAACTGACAAAAACTATTTTTTTCATTAACTTATGTTTCAGAAATTAAATTTCACATGGTGTAGGCTAACGATAAATTGAACGAAGTCGAGAATTATAGCAATGCCTTGTTATGTAGATCAGTATTACCTCCGGCCTACGAAACGGATTTGTACTAGAATCTAATGCGCACCTCAGTATTGAAATCTACAAATGGACAAAAATAGGGCACGTTATATTCAAGTAAATATGGTAAATTCGCCATTCATCATAAGACTCTTGCATATTTGCTTTATTCTGCCTGTTGATGTATACAAGCTTCTGGGCTTTTTCATTGCCTAGTCTGTTTCTCAATTTTGTTTGTATTAACCCAAATGAAGAAAATACTCTTTCGATTGATGCAGAACTGGCTGGCATACGATGTAAAGATTCTATGGCTTGACAAAATTCCAGCGATAGGTGATTACGCTTCAGATTTGTGTAATTGATGGAGAAATAAGTACAAAAAATCCCTTTAGGTAGGCCTACAGGGCACAGGCTGAGGTAGATTTCATAGTGCTTTTTATGAATTTATTGGGGTAAGTGTAGAATAAAAACTGAAATATTTTTTATAAAAAGAGAGTTGTTATTTATTTAGTATTAATTGATATCTTTTATTATTTCATTTTTAATTTGGCCAAGTATTATAGTTCTAAAGATATTTAACTATTATTTTTAATATTTCAAACTTTATTTCATTGGTAATTTTAGCCTCAGTTGGTCCTCATGAATTCATTTCGGCATGCCTATTGGCTGGGGTATATTTTAAAGTGTTTTTGATTTTCAAAAATTCAAATCTCTCCTTATATGAGCGCTATTGAGAAACTAGTTGTTGATTTAAAGATTACTCATCAAGAGCTTTTCAACGATACCCCACAAACATGGTTTTAAACATTTTTAATTTCCACCCTCACCCCCACAACCACTGAATCATTGGTGTCTAATTTATGCTGACAAAGTTTCCCTCTAAACCCCATAGGGCCCTAAATATAATTTTTTCAAAATTTCAACCCGCTCCCACCTCCCCCAACCAGGAAAAATTGATTCTAGCCGGCTAAATTTGATTTTAGCCGGCTAAAATCATGATTTTAACCGGCTAAAATTGAAAAAAACCGCTGGTCAGGTCTTTTTCAATTTTAGCCGGCTTTTTTACAACCCTGGGATTAATAAAGACATTGGTGTACGTTGCTTGTTCTAAAGAGAATGTGCATGCAAACTATTAGGCCTAAAGATCTCTTCTCTGAATTTATTTTTTTAAAAATTATGGTATTTAGGATACAACTGACTGTGAGGGACTAGGCCTGCTATGCAACCATTATGCCCAACACCATTTTCAAATCGCGGTTACATCTTCATATTGCTTCTCACCAGATGCCATTTTAATCCACGGCGGTAACAAATTATTGCTAGAATCTCAGAGGCTAGAATCCTAGACTCTAGCCTCAGGCTAGAATCGAGTATCTCTGGTAGACAATTTTGTCACTCTTTTTTCACTTAGCATTGCTATCTGACCAAAAAAACCATTCCTCAAAAACTGATACATTTAGACATTCCAGATAACCTTCTTGGGACACCAGGACAATATGCTCAAAACTGGGACTGTCCCAGTAAAACCGGGACATTTGGTCACTCTGTGTTTATCGTAATAAAAACCATCACCTGATGAACTTTTGCATGCCAAAAGGCATTGACCTCTGCCAGGTTCCTTGACCAACACCAGATAACAAATGGTGTTGTATGATTTGAGACCAAATGAGGAGCTTTTTTTCAAAAGCCGATAACTGCAGGTTTTGACGAAATTGAGATATATATTGTTTCGTATAGTTTAAGTAGCTGCCTTTCCAGTGGTTAGTTCTTTCATATTCCGATATCTATTCCACTCAGAAATGGAAGAAAAATGGTAGTTCTTGCAAAATCCGATATCTACGGTTAAGGTGTTTTATCAAAATTCGATATCTGTGGAGAATAAAGGATAGGCGAATTTTTTCATGTGGCAACCTGTACCTGTACCTGGTCATAGTTACACGACCCCTGTTCAGGTACTTGGGAGAATAGAGAAGGATCTGAGGATTAAAGAAGACATTATTTCACCTCAACTGCGACATAATGAAGAAACATGTAGAGGTACAGATGCTTGGTCAAGCTTGGAAAATACGGGATTTTAAGAAGGCTTCAAGTCTGGCATTGAGATCCCAATTATCATTGCAGATTTCGGCAGCAAATGTTCTTGCACTACAAAGGGAAATGTTAAAGGGGAAAGTAGATGTAGATGTAGATGTAGATATCTCGTCCTGTAGATCCTGTGTTGAGCGGGGCTCAAGGATATAGAACACGTCAGATCAAAAAATACATGCATGTTATAACAATAATATAGGCCTACAGAAACTGTAAGCTGCCAAATTTATCCAAGCTGGAAATATTCCTCCAAATTGTAGAAGGTGTGAGTTATTAAAAATTCCTTGACAGCTGTTTTGAAAGGTTTGCTCTTTCTTTGAATACATAATAATTTAATGTTGTTTGGAAGCTTGTTATATATCTGTACTGCAGAATAATAAGCACCCTTCTGAAAGGGTTTTAACGAGTTATTTGGTCTGTGTAGATCATTCATGTTTCTGGTAGTACGTCCGTGTACACTAAAATTAGTTTGAAATTTATCAATATTATTCACTACATAACACATAACAGAGTATATATACTCCCCTGTAAGAGTGAGGACTTTTAATTTTTCAAATAGCGGTTTACAAGATTCCCTTTTTTTCTTTCCGCATATTATTCTTATTGCCCGCTTTTGTAATCTAAATATTTTCTCCCTATGGGAAGAGTTGCCCCAGAATATGATCCCGTACCTCATTACCGAGTGAAAATATGCAAAATATACCATAAGTAATGCATCCTGTTTTAATATATTATTCAAAATTCTTAAAGCAAAGCACGCTGAACTCAGTTTTGGACCTATCATTTCTATGTGTGTCTTCCAGTCAAGATTTTGGTCAATTTGCAGTCCTAAAAATTTTACATTGCTAATTTCTTGTATGATTTGTGTTCCATAATTAATTTCAAGATTTGAGATACATCTGTTTTTTGTTCTAAATTGTATAAAATGGGTCTTATCAATATTAAGTGTCATTTTATTAACTAGAAACCATGTGTTTAACTCGTGAAAAGCCTTTGTAGCTATTCTTGATAAATGTTCTTGTGACGTTCCTGTTACAAGTACACTAGTATCATCTGCGAAGAGCAACACCTTTGATTCGTCACTTAAGTTATAGGGCAAGTCATTAATGAAAATTAAAAAGAGCAAAGGTCCTAGTATTGATTCCTGAGGTACCCCATTCTTAACAACCCCTAAGTTAGATTCATTTCCATTTATTATTACCTTTTGAGTTCTATCAGAAAGATATGATTTGAACCACTTAAGTGTTAAATTATCGAACCCATAATGATCCAATTTTTGAAGTAATATTTCATGATTTATACAGTCAAACGCTTTAGCTAAGTCACAGAAAATTCCCAGAGCATATTTCTTTTTATCTAACGCTTCCAGTATTTCTGTAGTAAGTTGAAATGTAGCATTCTCAGTGGACATGCCACTTCTTACAGGGTTGTTATGAAAAAAGCCGGCCTGATTTTAACCGGCCGGTTTTAACCGGTTTTATCCACTTGAAAAAAGCCAGGCAATTTTATCCGGATAAAATCAAATTGAATAAAAATAATGGAAGTTTCTTTCATGTGTTTATTTCCAAACATCATAAATTTAAGTTACAAGCTCAGAACCTGTAGTAGGCCTACTTAGGACTACTGAGTGCAAATGCAGAGCTACCAGTTTTATCCACTTGAAAAAAGCCAGGCCGGATAAAATCAAATTGAATAAAAATAATTCAAGTTTCTTTCATGTTTTTATTTCCAAACATCACAAATTTAAAAGTTACAATCTCAGAACCTGTAGTAGGCCTACTTAGGCCTACTGAGTGCAAATGAAGAGCTACCAGTTTTATCCACCTGAAAAAAGCCAGGCCGGATAAAATCAAATTGAATAAAAATAATTGAAGTTTCTTACATGCTTTTATTTCCAAACATCACAAATTTAAAAGTTACAAGCTCAGAACCTGTAATACTTACTGAGTGCAAATGCAGAGCTACCAGTTTTATCCACTTGAAAAAAGCCAGGCCGGATAAAATCAAATTGAATAAAAATAATTCAAGTTTCTTTCATGTTTATATTTCCAAACATCACAAATTTAAAAGTTACAAGCTCAGAACCTGTAGTAGGCCTACTTAGGCCGTCTGAGTGCAAATGCAGAGCTACCAGTTTTATCCACTTGAAAAAAGCCAGGCATTTTATCCGGCTAAAATCAAATTGAATAAAAACAATTGAAGTTCCTTTCATGTTTAAATTTCCAAAGATCACAAATTTAAAAGTTACAAGCTCAGAACCTGTAGTAGGCCTCAGTTTTATCCACTTGAAAAAAGCCAGACATTTTATCCGGCTAAAATCAAATTAAATAAAAATAATTGAAGTTCCTTTCTTGTTTTTATTTCCAAACATCACAAATTTAAAAGTTACAAGCTCAGAACCTGTAGTAGGCCTCAGTTTTATCCACTTGAAAAAAGCCAGTCATTTTATCCGGCTAAAATCAAATTGAATAAAAATAATTGAAGTTCCTTTCTTGTTTTTATTTCCAAACATCACAAACTTAAAAGATACAAGCTCAGAAACCTAAAATTGTATTTAGTGTAATTTAATACAGTGAGTCTCATGCAAGAGTTGGCCAATGACACGGGTTTCTGCGTCGCGGCGGGCACAGCAAATAAAGCCGCGATCGGTGTAATGATTCAGATTCTCACATTTACAGTTAAAATTACAATGAAAATAACCACGTACCTCATCACAAGAGATGTTAAAAATGTTCTGCTCTTGCATCCACACAATACTGGCACCATTTTAGGAAATTTTCTTTTACGCGCATTAAGTTCAGCTTCCGAAATAGAGTTAATTTTTCTTGTTGAAGTTTCCCCATAAATAATAGTCACATGCTGTTAGAAGAACTTAAAAACAATATCACAAGAGAAATTAACTCTGTCTCGGAAGCTGAAATTATGCGTGTGAAAGAAAATTTCCTGAAAAGGTGCTAGTATTGTGTGGATGCAAGAGAAGAACATTTCCAGCAGCTCTTGTGATGAGGTATGTGGTTATTTTCATTGTAATTTTAACTGTAAATATGAGAACCTGAATCATTACACCAATCACGGCTTTATTTGCGTAGATATTTCACCCGATCGCTCGGGAGTTGGAGCTGTGCCCGCCGCTTCGCAGAATCCCACGTCATTGGCCAACTCTTGCGTTGGACTCACTGTACCACTTCACTGTGTAATTCCCAGCAATAGTTAATTACCGTATTTACTCCAATATACCCTCGAATTTAATGCGCACCCTGATTTTGAAACTCAAAATCATAAAAAAAGAGTTTGTTAGCGAATGTAATGCGCATCAATAGGATATTGTATTTGGAATTTTGTCTTAGTATTTATAGAATAATGAACCAACACATAAACATTTACAGTTAACTGCCAGTTTTAGGCCTACAAGTAGACCTATAGGCATGGCTCATCAATATTCACTAATGTGTTCATCACTGGAATCCTCGGAGGTGCTTATTTTTATTGCTAAATTGACAAACAAAATGTTAAATGCATGTTTCACAATAAAAGCTGATACCACTCTTAAATGAGTTTAAAATCGACAATGCACAATATTCCACATTTGCACTATAGAAATGACAAAAACTATTTTTTCATTATGTTTCAGAAATTAAATTTCATATGGTGTAGGGTAACGATAAAATGAACGAAGTCAAGAATTATAGCAGTGCCTTGTTATGTAGATCAATATTACCTCCGACCTACGAAATGGATTTGTACTAGAATTTAACGCGCACCTCAGTATTGAAATCTACAAATGGACAAAAATAGGGCACGCTATATTCAAGTAAATATGGTAAATTCACCATTCATCATAAGACTCTTGCATATTTGCTTTATTCTGCCTGTTGATGTATACAAGCTTCTGGGCTTTTTCATTGCCTAGTCTGTTTCTCAATTTTGTTTTTATTAACCCAAATGAAGAAAATACTCTTTCGATTGATGCAGAACTGGCTGGCATACGATATAAAGATTCTATGGCTTGACAAAATTCCAGCGATAGGTGATTACGCTTCAGATTTGTGTAATTGATGGAGAAATAAGTATAAAAAAATCCCTTTAGGTAGGCCTACAGGGCACAGGCTGAGGTAGATTTCATAGTGCTTTTTATGAATTTATTGGGGTAAGTGTAGAATAAAAACTGAAATATTTTTTTTATAAAAAGAGAGTTGTTATTTATTTAGTATTAATTGATATCTTTTATTATTTCATTTTTAATTTGGCCAAGGATTATTGTTCTAAAGATATTTAACTATTATTTTTAATATTTCAAACTTTATTTCATTGGTAATTTTAGCCTCAGTTGGTCCTCATGAATTCATTTCGGCATGCCTCTTTGCTGAGGTATATTTTAAAGTGTTTTTGACTTTCAAAAATTCAAATCTCTCCTTATATGAGCGCTATTGAGAAACTCGTTGATTTAGAGATTACTCATCAAGAGCTTTTCAACGATACCCCACAAACATGGTTTTAAAATTTTTTAATTTCCACCCTCACCCCCACAACCACTGAATCATTGGTGTCTAATTTATGCATACTAAGTTTCCCTCTAAACACCATAGGGCCCTAAATATAATTTTTTCAAAATTTCAACCCGCTCCCACCTCCCCCAACCAGGAAAAATTGATTTTAGCCGGCTAAATTTGATTTTAGCCGGCTAAAATCATGATTTTATCCGGCTAAAATTGAAAAAAACCGCTGGTCAGGTCTTTTTCAATTTTAGCCGGCTTTTTTACAACCCTGCTTCTAAATCCAAACTGAGATGAAGTAAGAATGTCATTCAAATTAAGATAGTGTATTATGCGTTTGTACATGACTTTTTCAAAAACTTTTGAAAATGAGGTTAAGAGCGATATAGGTCTATAATTTGATGGTAGATTTTTGTCACCTTTTTTAAAGAGGGGCTTAACAATAGCATGCTTCAGTCTTTCTGGAAATATTCCATTTTCTAATAAACAATTGCATGTGTGACTAAGAGGTTTACTGAGTTCCGATGAGCAGGTTTTTAATAACTTATTACTTATCTCATCCCATCCAGACGAGCTTTTACTTTTGAGAGACTTGATTATATTTTCAATTTCTTTGTGAGAAGTCAGGTTCAATTGAAATCTATGGTTCCAAACTGTAGATTTTGTTAGTAGGTCTACTGCCTTAATGTTAATATTATTTATAGGAATACATTTCTCTGCAATATTTATAAAGTGACTATTAAAAGCATTTGTAATGTCTGATAAATTATCTAGTTTTATGTCTTGGTATATTAATGATGTACAATCATTGTTTCCCTTTGTTCTCCCTGTTTCGTTTTTTATTATATTCCATACAGTCTTAACTTTATTATTTGATTTATCAATTACTTGTGAAAAATGCCTACTTTTTGCTTCTTTGATTACTTTCTTCAGTATGTTGCAATACTTTTTATAGTATTCCTTATGAGTTTGGTTGTTACTGGTTCTATATTTTAGGTAGAGCTCTCTTTTGTTTGCACATGATATTTTAATACCAGCAGTTAACCATGTGTTATTCCTTGAATTAGGTAAATTAGTAGTTTTCTTTTTTGGAAAATTTGCCTCAAAATGTCATGACACTATGTTTAGGAATTCACTTAATTTACTATCTACTTTGTCATAGGATAACATAGATTCCCAGTTTTCATTCGCAAGATCTTGTTTGAAATTTAAAATTGAATCGTCATTCATTACTCTAGTCATATAACTATGAGCATGTTTACTGTTCGAATTTACTTTAATATTGTTCAGCACTAACATTTGTGCATCATGATCTGATAATCCATTTAATATTGGAAATACTTTAAAATTAAAATGTTTTTCTATATCTATGAATATATTATCTATTGTTGTTTGGGAGTCGTTCTGAATTCTCGTTGGAAAGTTTACTATGAAATCTAGATTATAGCTACCCAATAAAGATATCAGTCTGATCTTCTTCTCACTATCAATTGAGAAATCTACATTAAAGTCCCCACACAGTATAATATTTACATTAGTACTATACAGTGAATTAAGAACCCTTTCTAACTGATTTACAAAATAATTGAAATTACCTGATGGTGCCCTGTAAATGGTTAGTATTACAAATGTATCATTGTCAAAATCCAATCTGGCTGAACAACATTCAAAATCCTGTTCTTTACAGAAAGAACTTGTGTCTATATCACTGAAATGTAAGTTTCTTTTGATAAATATACTCACACCTCCACATTTTATGGAATGTCTACAAAATTTTGAACATAGTGAAAAGTTATCAATTTTTAATTGTTCCAGATCTGTTTCTGCACAGTGGTGTTCCGTTAGACAAATAACTTGAATTTCCTGTTTTTTAGAATTAATTGTATCCTGAATGGCTAAGTTAAATTCTTCAATTTTATTTTCAAGCCCCCTTATGTTTTGATGAAATACTGCAAATGATTTATTATTTCTAGCTATAGGCCTTAGTGTATTCCTATTATTGACTTTAGATATGCATATAGGCCTAAGCTGTTGGATTCTTTCACTTAGATTCCCCCTAAAAAACGAGTCGAGCCACCATCTATGACAGGAATAGGCCTGTTACAATCTAGTACATTACACTTCAGCTCCTCTGCAACCAGTGCTGCCAGTGTCTTCTTTCCTCGAAGGTTGAGATGAAGTCCATGCCTGGTATACTCTTCCCTTCTTAAGCTGGTAACAGAAACAACATTGAAGTTAATATGATCACTAGAGAATTTCCACAACTTATCATTTACAGCTTTTACCTTTGATCGAAGCGAGGGCTTGTCGTACCTGTGGAATAATTCAACAAAATCTATATTAGTATGCATGCTACCTTCAGAAATACTATCAAGATCTGCTGCAACTGAATAGCTCGGATCTCTGTCTAAGCTGTTCCCGGCTCCTCCAATAATCACCACCCGGTCCTCCTTGGTGAATCCTTTGGTCAGTCCCTTGATACCTGAAACAACATCACTAAGTCCAGCATTAGGTTTACATAAACATTGCACTTGAAAATCGTCTCCTACGGCATCTTGAAGAGCAGATCCCATGTGTCTGGCATGACTGCTACCTAAAACTAAAATCTTTCTCTTATTAGTGGGCCTACAAGTAGTAGCTGGTCTGGGTGGCTGGGCTTCTTCTGTTTCTACAGCATCATCTTCAGTATCTAGAACAGAGAATCTATTGTTAGTACTGACAGGCTGAGGGTTCTGCACTGCTATCTCATTCATTCTGGATGATCTCCTTCTGCGATTAGGCCTTCTCAGAATATCTGCAAAGGAAACGAAACTGGAATTAAAATTTACATCATCACTAGTTCCTTCCATGAGGTCAACCTGCAAGTTACAATTTACATCATTATAATTTACTGGTACATCATTTCTGCCCTTCAGTTCAGCTTGCAGTTTCTTCACGTCGTCCTGTAACAAATCAATAGCACATTTTAGGTCATTAATCTCCCTGTCCTTGATGCAAAGTCTACACAGCCAATCTCCATCGGGAACATCATCCAAACATAACCTAACACATTTAAAATGAAACCACACATCACATGAATCACACTGTATACCCTCATCTACATGGTCAGTACAATTTCCACATAACCCGCTGGAAGTCATTTCTGCAACAGAGAAAGAACAAAAAGTTAGTAAAATCAGAAACAATGATAATAAGACAAAGGAATAATAATAATATTAAAGTGACGATAATAGGCGTGTCTGTGAACAGCTGATTTCCTAACAAAATGGCGGACAGCTAGTAGCCTAGGCTATTGTAATTTGTAAGTTAAATAAAAAAGGCTTTAAATGATTAACTTGCAAAATTTATGTTTGAGAAACAAAAATATATTAACTGCAATTATATTTAAAAGTTATAACTCAGATACTAGCTAATTAATATTGAAAAACTATAAAGATTCTGGGAGCTGATTTCGTAACAATATGGCGGATATCTACAAGCCTAGGTTATTGCAATTTGTAAGTTAAATAATAAAGGCTTTAATTTGATTAACTTGCAAAATTTATGTTTGAGGAACAAAAGTATATTTACTGCAATTATATTTAAAAGTTATAACTCAGATATTAGCTAATTAATATTGAAAACTATAAAGATTCTCGGAGCTCAAACACAGCACGTCATCACAGTCTCACGTCACTAGCGTCAAGTAAAAAAGTGCTTCTGTCGATCTTCTTATTTTGGTTCAGGCATTGAATATGAAGTGCTAAAAAAGGTGTGAAAGACTTAAAAGTGTTTACGGAAAAAAATGAATTTCCCAAAGTAAACCATGTGTCGGAAAAAACAGGATGTTGAAAAACTAATGCAGTACTTTTCAGTCCCTGATGATGCCAAATCATTTTATGCAGATGTGATGGCTGCAACAAATAAATGAATAGAACACTTTTAGTAGGCTAAGTACGAGGTGCGTCCATAATGTAAGTTTCCCTGGGGCTGCTAGAGAAACAAAACACATTTTTATGGACATATATATTCCAGCAGATACAGGAAGTGTTCAGCTATTTTTCAACATATTCACCACCGGAATTGAAACATTTGTCATACCGTGGAACCAACTTTTGAATACCTATGTAGTACAAGTCTGCCCCCAGAGATACCACTGTGTTGACAAGCATTTCCCCCTCACTATCATTCCCTGTCATTTCTTGAGGTGTAGGAAAAGTTGGAAATCATTGGGAGCGAGGTCTGGGCTGTAGGGTGGATGTTTAAACACCTCCCAGCAAGTCTCCTGCAGAAGTTTGACTGAGAAGTGTTTAAATATTCACCCTAAAGACCGGACCTCGCTCTCAGTGATTTCCATCCTTCCCTACACCTCATGAAATGAAAAAGATTGACAGTGAAGCGAAGGTGGTTATCACACAGTGCTTCTACGACACAGGTATTCAAAAGTTGGTCCCATGGTATGACAAATGTTTCAATTCTGGTGGTGAATATGTTGAAAAATAGCTGAACACTTCCTGTGTCCGTTGCAATAAATATTTCCTTGAAATTGTGTTTTGTTTCTGTAAATGGCCCCAGGGAAACTTACTTTGTGGATGGCCCACGTAACAATAGATTTATACTTAAAACTGTTTTGAAATCAATATCCAGATTTTTTCTGGGTCCTTCATCAACAGTCACTTGTTTTTAAGTATCACTGCATTTTTTTAGGTGACCACTAAGTTCCTTAAATGTCTCTATTCAATAGTATTTCTGTTTTGAAGTAGTCTTGTTGCTCTGTGATGTGTATTCATATTGAGTGTTAATATTTCTCAAGGAATAGTGTTTGTACTTCTTAAGAAAAACGACAGGATAAGGGCTTCATATCTATATGGAGTGATATACACATTTTGTAATTGCCTGAAAATATGCCCAGATATATAACACCTGTAGCAAATGGAAAAAAATCCTCTTTAGTAATATACAATTAAAAGTTTAATCTGCAGATACAGTATATTGTCCTGTGCAGATATCGGATTTTGTCAAAACTTTGAATATTTTGAGCTGAAATAAACAAAATTACGAGGGTTGATCAGAAAAAAAAGATTACAATTCGAATAAAGAAATATTTATTAACAATAGGTACAAAATACAAAAGGGAATTAAGAGGCATAGATGCCTATCACTTTTCGACATAATCACCAAGTCTATTTAGGCATTTATCAGAATGCACAAGCAACTTGTTTAACCTGTCTTGGTGGAAATCAGGTCCCTGTCCATTGAGCCAGGTCTCGACGGATGTTTTCACAGCCCTGTCTGAAGAGAACCGACTGTCGGATAAGTGCTCCTTTAACTTCGGATACAGGAAATGGTCACTGGGTGCCAAATCTGGGCTGTATGGGGGATGACTCCAGATTTCCCACCCTAACCGTCATAACAATTCCTGCGTTGCTTGAGCAGTATGGGGCCTGGCATTGTCATGCAGGAGGATGACACCTTCACTCAACATGCCCGGCCGTTTGCGTCCGATGGCTTCGCGTAACCTTGTCAAAGTGGCACAATAACGAGACCAATTTTCTAAGCGTCTTGCCATTTCAATCATCCTGAACCATCTGGGAACTTTCACTACCTACCCGCACACCAGCTGTATGACAAGTAGCGCCATCTGTCTCCACTCTGGGGAAACAATAGTTCTCCAAAATAAGTAGTTTTCAAATGCTGCGGCTTCTAACCTTTTTTTCTGATCAACCCTTGTACATTATTTTTCTCTAAATGTAGGTATTGGTATCATAAAGGTGTTAGCATGTACATTTTTATAATAAAAACACAGATACAAATTCTTAAAAGTTTCAAGTGTACGCAAAAAAAATTGAACATCTCAAAACTATACTTTATGTAGATGTCGGCTTTTGAAAAAATGCTCTTGAAATGATTGAGTGAGTAGGATATTTTGTAAGTCCAGTAGTAAGTCAAAGTGCATAGTCAATTTGAAAAGCCTAAGGTCACAAATGTAACAGCATTTCTAAATTTATTGAACTGAGTGAAATGACTGTGTGTGTGTGTGTAATTTATATGTGTAAAAATGTTGCCACATCTCAATGTGGGGAAGACAGAAATATATTTGATTATTTTAGGTCAGACTTATTTTTTCGGCCTTGACATGTTCTTTTTATTTTTGACTTATGATCCAGTTTATGCCTAGAGAATTTGCTCAGACCAGTCTGCAACCCTAAACAATGGATTTACATTATTTAATTAATGAAGGAAGTTTACACAGTGAAGTTATTAAATATGTAAGCATATGAGTGGAGACTTAATACACTGAACTTCACTAAATATTTGTACTAACCTGGACCGGTTTCGGGATTACAACTTTACCCCATTTTCAACGTACTCCGACTGATGTTTGTGTTGTATGGGCACCCTCCCGCGGACGTCCTATGAACTTCCTGACCAGGTCATCTTCCGTTGGTATTTCAAAGTTCATTAGGTTATCTGCATTCTTCTGGATAAATATCTTCTCCCAGACTGTCAGTTCACTATGTCCGTGGGCGCACTTCGCGGACATAGAGGTTGCAATTACAAGCATGGATAACCAAGACAAGACAATAATTAGGAAAAAATGCGAAGAAGTTTTGAAAGACTTTCAATCGAATGACAATAAACCAAAAAGTGGCTCATATAAACATTTGGTAAAATCTCTAAACGAGAAAGAAACAATCTTCACAAAAGCCGATAAAGGCAACAGATTAGTAATTTTGGAAAAAGAAGAATATATAAAGAGGATGGAAAACCTACTCATAGGGGAGGAATTCATTGAGATCAAGCAGGACCCTCTTAAAAAATGCATCAATCAATGTGAAGATGCAATCAAAATTTCTACTGTCATACCAGAAAGTGAAAAAAAGAAACTGAAACCCTCGAACCCCACACTACCAAAAATACATGGCCTACCAAAGATCCATAAACCCGGCAACAAGATGAGACCTATAATCAACAACATCAATGCTCCCACTTACTATCTGGCAAAATGGCTCAACGTAAGATTTAGTTCTTTCCCAGAATATGAAAGCAGAGGTATCAAAAACTCGTTCAAACTCATTGATAAAATAAAACACATAGAAATTTCTCCAGCAGATCAGCTCGTATCATTCGATGTAGTAGCACTATTTCCGAGCATCGATAATGATAAACTTCTGAAATACCTTACTAATTGGCTGAGATCAAGTGGATTTAGTGATAACACTATCAAAGAATATGTCTCATTAACAAACCTATGCATTAACCAAACATATTTTACATTCAATGGAAAATTTTATCAACAAAGACAGGGACTAGCAATGGGAAACCCACTATCACCCTTCCTATCAGACCTATATATGAGCTACTTTGAGACTCATATTACATCAGCCTTCCCACATATGTACAAAACATGGTTGAGATACGTGGATGACATATTCGCCATAGTAATTGAAAAACATATACAAGATGCATTAAAACTACTTAATATCCATGACCAATCAATCAATTTTACTCTAGAGCAGCAAACTGAAAACCATCTCCCCTTTCTGGACATAAAGATCATAAAACAAGACAATAGGCTGGAATTTGGAATTCACAGAAAGGAAACTCACTCGGACAACTACATGAAAGCCAATAGTTTCAACCCTATCAATCACAAACATATAGTACTAAACAGCTTAACTTATAGATTAGTGAATTTACCACTCAGCAAAGAGGAACACAAGAAGGAATATGAAACAATTATTAATACAGCACAACTAAATGGATTCCACAAAGAACTGGTCGACAAAAAATTGAGAAAATATCATAGGCAAAAACAAATTGCAGATCTGACTACACTAAAACCGGAAAAAGAGCAGAAGTCTACATACAGGAGAATCACCAACCACCCAATAATGGACAAAAAATTCAAGAAAATATTCAAAGACCACAACATCACCTTAGCCCCGGTTAATAGATACAGTTTAGGAAATATGTTAAGGTCAACCAACATAGAGAGAGTAGAACACCTGAAAAAATTGGGCATCTACCAGTTTAGTTGCAAAAACTGCCCACAAAAATACATAGGCAAAACAAAAAGAAATATAGAGACCAGGATGAAGGAACACCAAAGACACGTCAAATATGCACAAATTGAAAAGTCCGCAGTAGCAGCCCATGTCTGGAACATGAACCATGAAGTTGAACAAGAACCTAAGTTGGTTAAGTGCGCCCACGGACATAGTGAACTGACAGTCAGGGAGAAGATATTTATCCAGAAGAATGCAGATAACCTAATGAACTTTGAAATACCAACGGAAGATGACCTGATCAGGAAGTTCATAGGACGTCCGCGAGAGGGTGCCCATACAACACAAACATCAGTCGGAGTACGTTGAAAATGGGGTAAAGTTTGTAATCCCGAAACCGGTCCAGGTTAGTACAAATATTTAGTGAAGTTCAGTGTATTAAGTCTCCACTCATATGCTTACATAATGGATTTACAGCTTTCCATTGGAAGAATGTTTTAGGTTAATGTAAGGTTTGTTGCTGGTATTTGAAAGCTAAATCTATTATTTAATTACATTAGCCCCACATTGATGTCATCACATGTTCACTGTCATAAATGAGTGATGAGTGATCATGTCAGCTAAAATGTTCATCATTATCATACACAGCTTCATTAGAACAGTTATTTATTTTTGACTTAGGTTATCAAAACTGTGTATATATATATGTAATTATCTCCCTTTGAACAGGTGTTGTATGGTTGAACAGTTAGAATGGTATGTTTATAGAACTAAGTATTAGGGATTTGAGTCATTGTTTTTGTGTTAGGGATCACATAATCACCTGTTTTTAAGCTCTGTGAAATTAAGATTTGAAATTTTAAGTTTTGTGCTGCTGTGATTATTGATTTTGCTTCATTGGGCCTACCATACCCTTAAATTTAATTTTGAATTCAATTGAATTCACATCGTATTATTATTGTAATGCACATTTGAAATCCTAAAATGTAAGATTAGGAACATTTAAATTGCTAATATAGAAACCAGTAGAGGAGGGAATTATATCTGCCAGCAGAATATATCCCAGCAGGGAACCCGTGCATTAACCCATGACTATACCTCAGTGGCAGCTCCTCGAGGTAGACCTCATTTATTGAAATTGCATAATTGCATTACAAGAATGATTTAAACTGGTGTAGCGTTTAGTAGTTTTATTTTGTAAAATATGGTGAACCACATGTGAAATTGAGCATTTTTTTCAAAAGTCGATATTTGCAAAAGATATTCTAAATTCAGTTATACATGTCAATAGCATAATATTGAACTTCTGCATCGACCTGTGAATAAAAATTTATCAAAAGTTGACTTTTATTGTGTTTAGAGGTGCTTGAAGTCACTGGGTCTTTGCATAACTCGATATATGCTGACGAAAAGTTAAAGTAATAGTCGATAAATGCAATAAATTATATTTTAAACTCTGATTAATCTTGTTCCATACCAAGCAGTTGGCTGGATCAGTTCCTTTAAAGGTGCTTTCAGCTGTCTTCTATTATATTAATCTTCTATTGTATTAATTCATTATTGTTTATGTAATCTTGGAATTGGATTACAAGTGATGCCACAACTAGATTTCTTTCTCATATATAAGTGCCCAAGCAAAATGAAGTATGAGAGAGAAGTGTATATTTTGTGGCTGCATGCAGTTTGATTGACTGATGCTATAAAATCATACGACCTCAGTGTTGGACAATGAACATTATTGTATTTTACAAACTATAAGATGCATCTTAATTTTTAAGCAATTTAAAAAAAATTACGTTTTTAGCATTTTTTTTTTATTAGATTGCAAAGCCAGACTAAAAAAAAATCTTAGTTTATAAAACTGAACTGGCCTTTAAAATCCCTGAAAATCGTCATCTGAACTTTCTTCTTCTTCCTCCTCCTCCTCCTCCTCCTCCTCCTCCTCCTCCTCCTCCTCCTCCTCCTCCTCCTCCTCCTCTTCCTCCTCCTCCTCCTCCTCCTCCTCCTCCTCTTCATCGTTGTCCTCTTTGTATATAAGACGGTCTTCACTGTCATCGAGAGCATTACTTATGCCGCACTTCTTGAAAGATTTAACAATAATATCTTCTCTCACTCTATACTACGAGTGTTTTATCCACTGACACACTTGTTTGATTGTAGGTCGTTTTAAAGCTCCCTTTGGCATGAATTCATGTTGGGTTTCATCCCTCATCCATTTGTTCCATTCGTCTCTCGTATACACTTTAAATGGTTTATTTATCGAGACATCAAGAGGTTGCAATTGTGAAGTAAGTCCTCCCGGAATAACAGCAAGCTCTGTATTTCCCTGTCTCAATTTATCTTTCACAGAATTTTTCAAATGACTACTAAACTGATCTAGCACCTTTCCTTCTCTCCCACACTCTGTTAATCCATAATTTCATACCAGCCTCGTCCATCCAACCCTTGTCATGTACATGAACAACAACCCCTGGTGGTATTTCAGAAGGTTTTTTCATTGTTTTGCGCTTGAAAATGATCATTGGACTAAGTTAAAGTACCGTCAGCACAACATGAAAGGACAACAGTGTAGATAGATATGCAGGAAGTCCATCAAAAATAGATGGCAAAGAACTGGATTTTAATTTTGGTCTATCATACACAAACAGCCCTTTCTCATTTTCTCATCTTTGGAATCAGTGCATGAGACTTCTTGCTGGATGCATTCCAATTCGAAATGTTTAATGCACACTACACTCCTGGCTGATGAAATCCAGTCCTTTCTAGGAATATTTTTCACAACTGCTTGTGTAATTCCTGTTCTTTTGGAGATCTGAAACATGTTACAT
Source organism: Ectobius pallidus (assembly GCA_964059195.1). Taxonomy (NCBI): domain Eukaryota; kingdom Metazoa; phylum Arthropoda; class Insecta; order Blattodea; family Ectobiidae; genus Ectobius; species Ectobius pallidus. The sequence continues at coordinate 87,067,040 of CAXKWD010000005.1, read as the reverse complement.
AACCACTTTTAACACCCCTTATTGTATAATTACTTTTGCAACCCTGAACACAACATGTTTGAGGCATTTTAACTAATGTAATGAAAACACAACATTTCACTAAAATTCACTGCGCGTGCAGTTTAAAGCACGTGGAGTAATGAGGACTGGTCTATTGACGTCACACTCCCTTCCACCAACATTCCTGCATGAGTAGAGTAAGCCATGGTTCAGCTCATTTCTGGAGAAGCTAGTCATGTTATTGAAGAAGAAAATACTAATTCAAAAGGAATAACAGGCTGAAGATTCTGAAAGTGGTGTACAAGTTGAAGAATCTCCTGGCAGCAGGAAATCTAGACATAAGAAGGGAGCTGCTAAGAATCTAGTCAATAAAAGCAAAACTGAGCCTAATATTACATGCAATCATGGACTTTTATCAGCAAAGGCTGGAAAATTCAAAATTTGAAAGCAAGTTCACAGAAAGTACTAAAACCTAGACTGTTGTTTAAAATGAACAGTCACCTATAAGAAGCAAAAGAACTATGTGAACGTATTGATAAAATGTTTGGAGATCTGGTAGAAGTTGAAGTTCTGAGAAGAAAACCATGCTACTGAACTCTACAAACCCTATTTTACCAAAAAGAAAATATTGTTAGCAAAGAGAAGAAGAAGGTTGTATCAGCTCTTTTAAAGTATTTTGAAAAAACAGAAAATGCAAAGGAATTCTACAGGGTTATTCGATACATTCACCCATCACTAGATGGCATCCAGGAGTCGGGATTGGTTGTGGAGGGAAGCAGCCGTGCCAACAGAATTTCAGATTTCAAAGGATGATCACAATAGTGATTGTAACTATGTAGTCCTAAGGTAAAAACTATAAAAGTGAAGTTTAAGTGTGTTACAAACCATAATATATGAGTTTTAACATGTTTACATATTTCAATATTTGTACACTTTATATCTTTTACTAGTTTAGTTGAATATGTTATCTTCATAAGTATGTTTAATGTCTGTAAATGTAACAATAAATGTTAATAAGTTAATATCATTGCGCCTTTCAAATTATTATTGTAATTTTTATTCTTGTTTAGACTCGATAAATCTTATCACTAGTAAGTTCATATTGTTATAGATATTAAGAAAATGTTATTATTGTGTTTGTTATTAAAAGTCTACAACACAATCTAATATTAGGCCTAATAATTAACTCTTAAAACATTTTTTCCTGATATGAAAATAAAAATAAAGAAATACTAACTGAAAAAAGAAAAAGAAATCAATTACAGTGCACGCTGCTTATTGTGATCACTTCGGGACATGGCTAATCCGATAATTTTAACCGATTGAAAACAATCGCCGAAGGAATTGAATGGAGGTTATTTATTCATATACAGGGTGTTAATGAATTACACCGAAATATTTTACCTGTGAGTAGTGGGGACATAGACAAGCAACTTTTATTAGAAGATTTTTGCTCTATGGATTCAATTTTTCCTGTTACAGCATAAAATATGCCCGGGCATGGCTGCCACTGACTTATAACATTTGAAAAAATGCAAAACAAATGAACTTCCTTGTTAACACTGGGGTTGTGAATAAAAATAACTAATGCAGTGGTGGCCGGCCAGTCATGTGATTAGTAAATTTTGCAGGTTATGAAAACTGTAAATTATGATATAGCTGTTGATAATTGATTAAAAGTCAGGGTTTTATCGATCAATAAGAAGGCATGAAATCAATTTAATGAAAATGTTAACCCTATTTCGCTTCATTATTGAAGTATGAGCGCCAAATTGTAATGACTTTCGTTCCCTGTAGTGTACAGATTTTAAGCCATAGAGCAAAAATCTCTTAATAAAAGTTACTTGTCTGTGTCCCCTCTATACACAGGTAAAATATTTCAATGTTATTCATTAACACACTGTATAATATAATACAATTCAAAACAGAATACATATTTATTCATAAAATAATACGTAACTGTAAATCATTGAACAACTCATAGGCTAAGTCAGTAATAGACTGCAACTATTTTTTCAACCAGTAACTCATTTTTTAATTGTTTTTACTTTCCTTTAGGAGTCCATTAACCAATACTCCATACTCAGTTACGAGTTACGAGTGTTTTTGGAAGTCTATACTGATCTGTGGTGAACACAGCGTAGCAAAACATCTAATGCTGTTCAAGTCTTTTGATTTTATACTAGCCATCACTGCATGTCAACACTGTTACCTTCATAAATTAAAAGCTGCAGCTTTGTAAGGAACGATACAACTTATAAGCCTATTGAAACAACACTTATTTGTAAAGAACAAGATTTTGAAATTTGTGGGACATCTTTGAAGCTAGATTCTATAAAAATAATTATTTTTTGCGTATATAGATCACCATCAGGTATTTTTACATCATTCTTAGCGAAACTCAAGAGTACTCTGAACAAATTCGATACCCCTAACACTGAGTTCATAATTTGTGGAGATATAAATGTAGATTACCTAAAGGATGGGAATCATAAAAGATAATTATCGTCTCTTTTAGAATCATACAATCTATATCCAACTGTAAATTTCCCTACATGAATCAAGTCTGCAATAGATAACATTTTTGTAGATAGGTCAAGATTGGAGAACTCCACTACTTCTCCTATAATAAATGGTCTATCTGACCACGATGCCCAATTAATAGTTATAAATAAAGTCAACTTTAATATTCACAAACCAGATTCTAAACCCAAAGTAAGGGTAATAAACAATGAAACATGTACACACTTCATCAGTTCTCTGTCAACAGAAAACTGGGATATGGTCTATAAAAGCACAGATATGAACAGTCAGTTTAACACATTTTTACAAACGTTTTTACAATATGTTGAAGCTTGTTTCCCATTCAAAATTTTAAACAAGTCCAAAAACAATAACTGGATTACCAAGGGAATACGAATCTCTTGTAAACAAAAAAGAAAACTTTATCTGCAGTGCAGAGAAACAAAAAACGAAATACAGTAAAACTTGTTCAAAGCGGAATCGTATGGGACCAAAAGAATTTTCCAAATTGGACAAGTTTCCGGATTACACAAAATACACTATGCTAGGCTACATAAGTGTTATAAATTACTGTACCATGTGCCAAAAATGTGAATTTGTAATAACTTATGCAAATACTGTAATTAATTGCAAACCTTAATTCCTGTACAGCAGATATTCTTCACTTTATTTTTATGTACAGTAAAATACTACACTATTACTGTATTAATAATTAATAACACTAACACAATATAATTATGCAATTACTGTAGGCTAACTGTTTTCTTGCCTCATTATCCCTAGGTTTATTTCACTTTTGTCGGCACATATCGGGACATGGGTCCGGACAAAGGCAAGTTTTTAGCCCGCGCATTTACAAACCATTCCCACACTATTTCATAAATTTCTTCATTTCCCGTCTTCTTTGCTTTTCTCTTCATTTGTTCGTTCCCCTTCATCCACTCCTCCCTTATCTTATCTTTGTTCTTAAAGTTTCGTAAATTTGCGTTTTACCGTATTTGAAGTGCAAAATTATTTCGCGCACAGAAAGTTTGTCTCTCTCACTGGCCTCGATCGCCTTCATTTTTTCATTGAGCGTGAGCGATACGTACTTTTTGTTCGACACGATGTTACTTAAGATACAAACCGTACAAGCCAACTGAAACTGAAGCCTGGCGGAAAATACAAAACAAAGCAGGTAGCAGATTTCTTGACTACTGGGTAAATTCCATTGTTGGCCGAAACATAAAGCCACCGCCGTGTATAGGCCCACTCTAACGGAACTCTCAGGGCTGTACAATATTCGCGCTAAGAAGTAACGTGTTCACACAGACGTGAATAACAAAATATATTATATTGTAATGCTGCTTTTCCGCATTATAGAATAAATTGGTATTTAAATCTTAAAATTTGCATTCCGTTTCCGCGTTAAGCACGTTCCGTTTTATACAAAATATTGACATTTAAAAATGTATTGCGTGCGTCGGGACCGAAATATTTGTACGCTTTGGACAGATTTCCGGATTATACACGTGCCGCTTTGAACAAGTTTTACTGTACTAATAAATAAAGATAAAAAATACTGCAAGATTCTGAAAACTGTCATTCAAGAAGCAAAGAAATTACATTACAATGAAATTATACAATCTTCTAATAACAGAATTAAGACAGCCTGGAACATTATAAAGAAGGAAACAAACAAAATTACAACACATGAAGGCATATCCAGTGTAACTATAGATAACGAACAAATTTCAATCCCTTAAAAATAGCTAAATCATTCAACGACTTCTATCTGAATGTAACGGACAGCCTAATCTCACATCAAATGAATGGGGTACACCATTATTCACACTACTTACAAATCTCAAATCCCAATGAAATCCCATCCTTTCAGAACAAGAGAACTAATAAATCTGAAATTGAGAAAATAATTAGGGGTCTCAAAAACAAACATTCCTGTGGATATGATGGCATTAATAATAAAATTCTTAAGATTTCAGCTCCTTTCATAAGTGGTCCCCTCACATACTTCAAGCAATGGAATTAGGCACATTTCCTGATAGATTAAAATACTCTATAGTGAAACCGTTACATAAAAAAGGGCAGAAATCCAATATCTCTAACTACAGACCAATCTCGCTCCTAACTGCATTCTCTAAAGTGTTTGAAAAAGTAATGTACACTAGACTTTATAGCCATCTACAGTCTAACAACATATTCTCTCCAGAACAGTTTGGATTTAGAAAAAAATTTCTCAACAAACAGTGCTACATTCCAATTAACCAATGAAATCCTAAGGGCCCTAAATAATGGAGAGCATGTTGCTGGGATTTTTTGCGACCTGTCAAAGGCATTTGACTGTGTAAACCATATGATCTTGCTTGATAAACTATCATACTACAGAATCAAAAATACTACCCTAAACTTGTTTGCATCATATCTACAAGACAGGAAGCAGAAAGTAGGAATTAAATGTTCAGGATCATGTGAAGAAACTTACTCAGACTGGGGCACAGTGAAACATGGTGTTCCCCAAGGATCGATCTTAGGTCCACTGTTATTCTTAGTCTATATTAATGACATTGCCATGAAAATTAATAATTTAGCACAAGTTGTTCTATTCGCAGACGATACAAGTTTATTAATATCCAAGAAATCATTTAACGACCTCATTAATTCAAGTGTTAAAATAATTAATTGAAGTACTATAAACAGTAGAGCATGTTGTAAAACTTGTACAGAGTCAACATTTATTTAATATTTACACTTCTTGCTCCACTTACGTGTAAGCAAGAAGTGTAAATATTAAATAAATGTTGACTCTGTACAAGTTTTGACCTCATTAATGTTTCTAATATGGCACTAAAAGAAATAAACGAATGGTTTAAAGCAAATAAATTGTCACTTAATTTGGAAAAAACAGCAGCTTTGAAATTTCTAACCCACAAATCACAACTTTTACCTCTCAACATATCATTAAATGACAGTTATTTGGAAGAACCGTCAAACATAAAATTTCTTGGTTTACAATTAGACAATCATCTAAATTGGAAGAAACATATAGAGTATATCATACCCAAACTAAATAAAGCCTGCTACACAATTAGATCCTTGGCCTCTGTCACAAATATGACTTCCCTAAGAACAACTTATTTTGCCTACTTCCATTCAGTTATGATTTATGGCATTATGTTATGGGGAAATACTTCAGATAGCAAAAGAGTTTTTCTAAAGCAAAAAAAGGTAATTCGAATTATTAGTGGGCTAAATAACAGAGATTCTTGTAGAAATGCATTTAAAAATTTAAATATTTTTACGTTACCTTGCCAATATATATTCTCAACTCTAATGTTTTTAATAGAGAACCAAAATCTTTTCACAAGAAGCGAAACAGTACATAATATAAACACTAGAAATAAGATGGACTTTCATAGACCTATTGCAAATTTAACTTGCTATCAAACCGGTGTTTACTATTCAAGCATAAAAATTTTGAACTCTCTACCACCACGAATAAAAGAATTTTCACAAGATAGGAATCAGTTCAGTCGTGTACTAAAAACTTATCTTCACAGCCACAACTTCTACAGTCTAAATGAATTTTTCAATGCTTAATATTTGTGTTCTCATTTTCTTTTCTATTTGATACTGTAACTTCTCGGTCTATCTTAATGTATCTCCACTGTTATTCATCTGTAAATTCTGTATTACATATTGTAATCTCAGTGGTATGTCGCTGGTATTCTTTAATAATCTCAAATAATCATTTATTGCTGTCATCCATATGTAAATACTGTAATTCATATTGTACTATTAATGCCATGTAGCTGTAACTTGCTGTTAGTCTGAATGTACCTTTAATTATTGTCATACTGCAAATACTGTAATTCATAATGTAATTATAATTGTACACTTTTGTTGGGTTCCATATCTCATAGTCGTAAGACTGTTTTGAGATCTACGGAACGAATAAAGAATTATTATTATTATTATTATTATTATTATTATTATTATTAACTGTTTTATTGCTTAAAGGAGAAAGTTAGGTAATTCCACCCCCTCAAACTGGTCATCCTGTGAGCTGGAAACAATATTAGTACCTACAGTACAACACAATACAGTTGAGTTCCAAACGAAACTCTTAAAAACAAAATTTTGAATGATGTACAGTACTTGAAATAAAGCCGCAAAAAATAAAAATGTGATAACAAACCGAATCTTTGATCACAAAATTTTTTTCAGCATATCAGATTTAATCCGTAAGGGACTTCATAAAAGTGATAACATTACCCGACTGATAACATTATGAGCGATTACATTAAGCGGCGTTCACTGTATATCATATTGTGAGGTTATTTTATGTCAGTATACATTTGCATTTATCGACTTTTGAAAATAACTGAAGAAATTATCCCCTAATCAGACATAGTGAACATTAAATCTCAGTACTTACAGTTTACTTGAGCATTTAATTTGTCGATATACAAACTAATGTTGGCAAAAATATGAACCTCAAATGCACGCTTCTAGGGAAAGAAAGAAAAAAACCCTGAAAAATTGCATTTGATGCATGTATCGAGTTCTGAAGAAAACACTTCTCAATTTATTATTCACAGAAGTTTAAAAAGCTTGCCCAGACAGAGCTCTTAGAGCGTGGGCTACTGTATACCCCCCATCCCCCCCCCGTGGGATTTTCCGACTCATATATTTTTTTGTTGGTATTGACATGTAGTTTCATATTTTAGTTGTTTGCCCCTTATCAATTACAGCATTTACCCGGAAACCCCGGAAATCCGGAGAAAACTAGTTTGTTTTAATTTTTCTTTCTTCTTTGCTCCTAATATGCCCAGGGAATTTCTGAATCACATATTTATTGTTGGTATTGCCATCTAGATTAAGTTTTTAGCTGTTTGCCCCTTATCAATTACAGCATATCCCCGGAAAAAAACGGAAATCCGGAGAAATGACTTGGTTTTAATTTGTCTTTGTTTTTTGCATCAAATATCCCCAGAGAATTTTTGACTCGCATATTTTTGTTGGTATTGTCATCTAATGTAAGGTTTCAGTTGTTTGCCTCTTGACCAATTACAACATATCCCCGGAAAACCCGGAATACCACGTATATACGGAGAAAATGACAATGTTTTATTTTTCAATCTTTGTTTTTCCTTCTAATATTCAAAGGGAATTTCTGACTCATATATTTTTTTTTTTTGTATTGCCATCTAGATTAAGGTCTCAGTTGTTTGCCCATTATCAATTACAGTATATCCCCGGAAAACTCCGAAAACCACGGAAACCCTGAGAAAATGACTTTGTTTAAATTTTTTAAAATCTTAGTTCTTTGCCCTAGTATTCAAAGGGCATTGGTGAATCATATGGTTTTGTGTTGGTATTGCCATCTAAATTAAGGTTTCAGTTGTTTGCCCCTTATCAATTACAGCATTTCCCCAGAAAACTCGGAAAACCACGGAAATCCGGAGAAAATTACTTTGTTTAATTTTTTTAATCTAAGTTTTTTCCTCCTAGTATTCAAAGGGAATTGGTGACATATATGTTTTTGTATTGGTACTCCCATCTAGATTAAGGTTTCAGTTGTTTGCCCCCTATCAATTACAGCATTTCCACATAAAACTCGTAAAACCACGGAAATCCGGAGAAAATTACTTTGTTTAATTTTTTTAATCTAAGTTTTTTCCTCCTAGTATCCAAAGGGAATTGGTGACATATATGTTTTTGTATTGGTATTCCCATCTAGATTAAGGTTTCAGTTGTTTGCCCCCTATTAATTACAGCATTTCCCCATAAAACTCGGAAAACCACGGAAATCCGGAGAAAATTACTTTGTTTAATTTTTCTATTCTAAGTTTTTTCCTCCTATTATTCAAAGGGAATTCGTGACTTATATGTTTTTGTATTGGTATTCCCATCTAGAGTAAGGTTTCAGTTGTTTGTCCCCTATCAATTACAGCATTTCCCCAGAAAACTCGGAAAACCACGGAAATCCGGAGAAAATTACTTTGTTTTAATTTTTTAAATCTTACTTTTCTCCTCCTAGTATTCAAAGGGAATTGGTGACTTATATGTTTTTGTATTGGTATTCCCATCTAGATTAAGGTTTCAGTTGTTTGCCCCCTATCAATTACAGCATATCCCCGGAAAACTCCGAAAACCACGAAAATCCGTCATTTTCTCCGTATATACGTGGTTTTCCGGGTTTTCCCGGGATATGCTGTAATTGGTAAGGGGCAAACAACTGAAACCTTAATCTAGATGGCAATGCCAACACAAAAACATATGATTTACCAATTCCCTTTGAATACTAGTAGCAAAGAACAAAGATTTTCAAAAATTCAAAGGAAGTCAATTTTTCAGGATTTCCTTGGTTTTCGGAGTTTTCCGGGGATATGCTGTAATTGATAAGGGGCAAACTACTGAAATCTTAATCTAGATGGTAATGGCAACAAAAAACATATGAGTCGGAAATTCCCTTTGAATATTAGGAGCAAAGAACAAAGATTTAAAAACTAAAACATAGTAATTTTCTCCGTATATACGTTGTTTTCCGGGTTTTCCGGGGATATGTTGTAATTTGTAAGGGGCAAACAACTGAAACCTTAAACTAGATGGCTATACGTACAAAAATATGTGAGTCAGAAATTCCCTGGGAATATTAGGGGCAAAGAACAATAAAAAATTTAAACAAACCCATTTTCTCCGGATTTCCGTGGTTTTCCGGGGTTTCCTGGTAAATGCTGTAATTGATAAGGGGCAAACAACTAAAATCTTAAACTAGACGACAATACCAACAAAAAAATATGTGTCCCAGAAAATCCCACGGGGGGGGGGGGAGGGTTTGCTATTGGTAGCCCATGGTCTATCTGTAGTTCACCTCGTTTGCATTATCGCGAGGCAGGAAAGTTTGTTATGGAATCTGTCTTTTTTGAGTTCTGAAGGGAGTGCTGTGGAGCAGGCATAAACTGCTCTGGCCAGTTATTCTGAAGGTTCAATTGCCTGAAGTTTAATTGAAGTGGCGAGAAATATGTTTAAACTCATGTCATTTTAAAAGCTTTTGATAAGCTTTTCATAACAAAATATCCAACTCTATTCCATGTGCCTTAATTTATTAATTAACATTTAAAGCCATGGTCAGCAATAGAGCTTATCTTTAATTTTGCTTCCTAAGGTAATAATTGGACTTGAAAAGGCCGAGGAATTTTGTCCAGAGCCTCTAATTTAGGTTTGAAGTTCTTTTACATACTGTAAATCTATGACATGGACCCCCAGCTTAAACTCCCTCCTGGAGGACTCCGAGCCCAGGATTTTTACATCCTGAAAAATCCATCGACTGCAGCCGGGTTTGATCCCGTGACCTCCGGATCTAGAGGTGGGCATGCTACCTCTAGACCACCATGCCCGACAAATCGTAGAATTACCCCTTTGCAGAATAAAACATTCCAAACAATAAAGGAAAGCTAGCACAATAGAAGCCACATAGTCCTAAGTTCTACATGCAAGTTCTTTATGTTCGAAGGATGCCTAAAAATAGGTAAACTAGGCATTCTGTGTATAATTTCATGCTGTCAAAATCACTCATAATTTTGTATGAAACAGCTGGATCTGGAGGAGCATAGCACACATTTTACCTTTCTCAGTTCATTATATTCTAGATTATGAACACAGTTTGCTATTTTCTAAGATACACAATCAGTTTCCCCTTTTTGATGCTTGTGAATAATGCCACCACATCAAATGAGACCAGATTATCATTAGTGGAAAATTCTGTGTCCATTAATTCTTCTATCAATTAAAGGAGTTCTATCGGACTAAATGAAATTATAATGGAATACACAGATCTTACATCTCTATGCATAGATCAGACATATTTTTCATTCAATAACAGTTTGCTATGTTTCCCTATCTTGCTATTCATTCAACAGATGATCAATATTGATAAAATGTTGATAAAAATGGTTACTCTTAGTTTTAATGTCAGTTGCCTTGGCTTTGAACCTGAAGTTTCAACAAAGTTTCTAGGCATTCATCTCAGGCATTTCTAGGCATTCCGAGTTGGTGAACACAGAGCCATTTAAGTTATGGCACAGTACTTTATTGTGGGAAATCATGCTTTGGCAAGTAAATTATCTATTTTGCAGAATAAAGTCGTTAGGATTATGTGTGGTGTAAACCCCAGAACTCGTTGGAAAAGAGTGAGGAACTGGGCATTCTTACTTGACTTCAATGTGTGTATTTGACTCTCCAATGTGGAAAGAAAAGAAAAGAAGAAAAAAAAAATCCTTTACGTTCAGCAGTTCATGACTATCTCACACAAAGTAGGTCCAACATCTATATGAAATATTAAACAAATTTAAATACAATAAAATCCAATCATATGTGACTTAACAGTCTCTCAAATTGTGTTAAAAGTCTTTCAATACTGTTAAATGCACATTGTTAAACCTTTTTTGTTAACCTTTTGGTAATAAATTTTAGCTAAATCTGTGTTTTTATGATACCCTTGTTTTCATTTGACATTTCTATACAATTAATTGTATTGCTAAATAAACTTTTATCTAATCTGTCTATATCATAAATGGACCTATGAATAATTCAGTATCTCAAAATTCAAATTGATCTAGATTGCCTTGTATGAGATCTTACTCTTGACACTGCTATTTACATAATATATGGATCACCGCAAATTTATCTTAATATATAAAGATATAGGCCTATATCCATGTATTATGATTGTCATTCATGGAAACCAACTGTTGAATTGAATTTTTTCTTCTTTATTTTAATTTATAACCCACTAGTAATTTTATTTGATGAATGCTTAAAACATAAATTCAGCTCTGAAAGGGTTAATATTAGGAAATTAAAAGATATGTGACAACCTGATGAACATGATTTTCAGTATCTTCAGCAGCCATTGTGCCTCTTTGGGAGGGGAAAGATCTGGGTTGTGTAGTGTTCCTGTAGAAGAGTTGAAAGGATATAATTTATTGTTTCAGAATGTGCATTCGGAGGCTCGACGGAGAGACTGCAGTTTGTGTGGGAAGGTTCTGTGGAGTAAACGTGCACATGCAATTCATTATCGAATGAAACATAGTGCTGCTTCAAAAGTTGGTTTTCGCTGTCGCATCTGCCAAAAAAGATTCGATTCTAAGGATGAAAGGTAAGTACATATTATGCTTTTAAGCTATGAATAGTAACTATGTCATGGTTTTATTATTTCTCTTCAGTCTGAGCTCAAAGCCTTTACAGCAAACTCTCAATTATTCGTGCATGGATTATCTGGTTAGCAGTCCTTTTTTTTTTTTACATTTTTTAAAATTATTATTATTATTATTATTATTATTATTTTTTTAATTTTCCACTTGTGGGTCCTTGAAAGCATGTAAACTGAGCTTACAATTTTGTGAACAATCACATAGGTCATGTGCCACCTAGGTTATACGTACTTCTGCAGCTAACATTCTTCCCAACAGTTGAACCTTACTAAGGGAGCTAGGGAAGAGAGTGTTGAGCGAGGTCACTACTATGTAATACAAATACAGTAAAGTGATATGTCATTAGAGATTTTGAACGTAGTGGAGAATGTCAACAAAATAAGTTTTGAAGACTAGAGAAATTTATACAGCTTCCGTTTGTTGACAGACGATGAGGTAGCGCTTCTAAATGTGGAGTTCCAGATGCTAGGTTAAGATGAGGTTGAGGGAGCAGGGGGTGAGGAAGACAATGCTAAAGATTGCATGACTCATAGTGCTGTGCTAAAATCTGCTGATGCACTGTTAGATTATATGGAGCAATGAGATTACGACTTCAGTGATGTGATTTCAATTTGAAATGTCTGTGGTGATTTTCGGAAACATCTAAATAGCAAAGATACATTACTGACTACTTTGATCCACAAAATAAAGATTGAGGGATTAAGAAAACATTGGAGAAAGGGAAGAACTTAGTGTAAGTGTAATAGTAGTACGTAATAATTATGTTTTCAGTTTCTTGATATGGAATTTCATTGTTATCATCAAAATACCATATTGATCCGAAAATAAGATGACTTCAAATATAAAACGACCCTGAATTTTTGAAGGGTAGTTACGAAAAAATAAATAAAATAGCTTATTAGTACATTTTGCTTCAAATAAAACAGAATTTTGAAGTTCATGTCATAACTTCTTATGTCGCCTTTATTTACACATTGAGACAATGAACATGCTTTCTTTACCACATGTTCTGCTATGACTGGTGGTCAAACGAAAGCTTTACGTGTAGTGAATAGAGACTCCAAGCAAGTAACAGTGCAATGAGGATCAGAAGGTCCTGGTGCAGGACAAGCAGAAGCACGAATTTGGGAAAAATTAAGTTTGGTAAAGTTCGATGAATTTCAGCTCAACTTTGACCTTGAGTCGGACGCACGTTATTTTCGTGGGGATACCCGCTACACATGTGCACAGCTGCATTCATGAATGGAGAGTTGTTGAGTCTTAGGCTGCGCTTATAAGACGAGTATAGTTTTTAAAAGCACATTTTCAGGGGACATTGTCTTATATTCGGGCCAATACGGTATGTGAGTAAAATTATAAGCTTACAGATGAGTTGTTATTAGTTCTAGTAATTCTATTATCCTATTCTATTATCTATTAAATAGAACTGATCCCGGCACCTTGCGTTCTTGACACACCTACCTCTTCTATGAACACAGAAAACTGCTTTTTCTTTCAATGCTTTTTCTTTCAACCTACTTCACACAAAATGCCCTTCTTACTTGGCGTGCAGTGTTCACTACCTATGAGACTATCGTGACCTTGGAACAGAATTCATCAGAATTCTACCTTATCTATCCCTCCTCACAAGATTGTGTTTTATTCTTCATCCTTCACTATCCTTCATCCTTCACTATCAGGACAGCCCTTCTTACTTGGCCTGCAGTGTTCACTACTTATGAGACTATCGTGACCTTGGAACAGAATTCATCAGAATTCTACCTTATCTATCCCTCCTCACAAGATTGTGTTTTATTCTTCATCCTTCACTATCAGGACAGCTCTTCTGTGGAACTCTTTACCTAATGATATGAAAGCCTGCTGAAAACTCAGAACGTTCAAAATCAAGTTAGTTGACTACTTGACCACCAACCATTAATATTCATTTCATACGGTACATTATTAACAAGTTTAAAATACTATCTTTTTTGAATCTCAGTTATTTTTCATCCTTATTTTCATTCTTTCTACTTACTGCATTGATTTTCATTACTATAGTTTAATATTGTTTTAATTATAGTCTTAATTTGTATAATTTATAATTATATAAGTTAATCATATGTATGTTTTGCATTTCCTGCCTAAAAAAAGATCCTGTGTTTAACAAAATAATGATGGAGAAGATTTAAAATTTGTGATTTTACAATTTAAACTTAACATTTTCTTTAAATGTTAATGACAATTTTTACTGTCACATTTATTTTTTATGATTTCAGAAAATTGCATTACCAGGTTGATCATGAAGGGGAAAGTCCATATCACTGTGCAGAATGTGGAAAAGGATTTGCTTCTAAATCAGGAATGTATGGACATCGTCAGCTGCACACAGGTTCTGGAGTATCAAAGTGCCAATACTGTGGCAAAGAATTTACGGTAAATAAAACAAATTGACAGTGTCGTATAAATGTAAACATATATATTATTACATGTGCAAACATGTAGTAGACAGTGTTAAACAATATAAGAACTATATGTGAAGAATAGGACACTTGATCGTGTAAGATGCACCCTGAAATTTAAAGAAGCTGGAAAATTTAAAATAGGAAGAAACAGCATGCTAATTTGCTGACACTTCGTTTGTCTTATCACCTAACGGATGTGCAATGAAGGGCAAGCTAATCTACTGTGTATTCTGTAATCTCTAGTGACAGAGGTACTGAACATAAAATTCAAACCAATTTTCATTTTGTCTTCGATGAGTCCGAGTGTTTACATGTTCACCATGAAGTATTATGTTAATTTTATCTCTCTACTCTGTGAGGCACTTTTTCTTCTAACAAAATGAGTTCTAAACATCCCTCATCTATGCCTAATTCTTATGAAGCAATAAAGTGCAGGAAATACATAAGTTTGTCTGTGAAAATTGATATTATATCTGTAGCAATACACGGAAATATACACACAAAACTTCACTAAAAAGGTATATTTACCCAGAATGATCATTTCAACGGGTCTTCCCGCCATCATCAGCTGATTCCGACTGGCCCTCTGGCGGCGGATGAATAAACAAATTGAAAAATCCGCTTTGGCAATGCATTTTTGGGAAGTAGGCCATGAAATTGAAAATGAAATTGAATTATAAAAACAAGTTGAAAAACCAATAGATCTTATGGTATGGGAAAAAATATTCATTAAAAAGAACCGAGAAAATCTTTTAAACTTTGACACTTCAGTTGGCATACATGGAACCTTGATTGACAAGTTCATTCATCCGCCGCCAGAGGGCCAGTCGGAATCAGCTGATGATGGCGGGAAGACCCGTTGAAATGATCATTCTGGGTAAATATACCTTTTTAGTGAAGTTTTGTGTGTATATTTCCGTTCTCAATCTTGCTACAGATTTGAATACTTCACTGTAAATTTCCATCTAATATTTATATTGATATTATATGTTGGTTTGAAAAATGGTGGAATGTGCTGTAGACAATGTGACTGCATTAGGCATTATGCATTATTGGAATTATACATCTACATAAATAGTATTAAGTATTAAGAGTGCTGTGCAGCGACAATAAATTAAACCAAAAGCACTTCGAAATCTACCTCAGCCTGTAGGCCTGCCTAAAGGGATTTTTTACTTTGTTCCAAGAGAGGTTATTTAATTCTTTTCACCAACTTTTTTATGTGCCAAATTTAAACAAGTATGAATCTTATATTTCTGGCAAGGTTTCCTTCTTGCAGGAAGAAGCTATTCATTCGAAGTTTCAAAATCTTTTAAGCTTGAAAGTATTTGTGTGAAGTCTATTGCAACTATACGTTTCAATATTCTCCATTAACAGAAGTTATTCAGTACTTTTTCACTATTATTTTGTGTGCTGAATTAAAACCGGTATCAAGCTTACCTTTCTAGCAAGATTTCTTTCTTCCAATAGCTCAGTTAATTTAAGACTTTTCTAATTTTTCATTGTGCACCCCTCCCCCCCCCAAAAAAAACTGTTGAAAAGAAATCAACCACTAGTTTGCTTTGATGAAAAAGAATATATTATTTTCTTCAGTGGTATTAAAATTACCTCAGGTTAACTACTCATTACGAAAGATACATTACTTTTATGTCAATAAAGGATTTTTCTTTTTTACAGAGAAAGGACAGCTATAACGAACATCTGTTGATCCACAATGGACCAAGGCACAAATGCCCACATTGTCCAAAGGAATTTGTCCAAAGATCAAATCTGGTTAGACACATACGTATTCATACAGGTATGTGATACTCACGTTTCAGTAAGTTGAACGTTCTTTTTAACATGTAAAGCAAAATGTGAAGGGTGTAATATAATCTAGAGATGTACTGACAAGGCATTATTTTAACAAAAATATGAAATACCAATACGTATTCATTGAATTGAACTCCGGCTTAGCTCAGTTGGTAGAGCATTGGCGCGAATAGCCAAAGGTCCTGGGTTCAAGTCCCAGTGCCGGAGGAATTTTTCTCCTATAATATTCTCACCAAAACTTTATATAATGGATTGTGGTATTTATGATTTTATATATTAAAATTTGAGGGTTAAATTTGCCCCCAAAGAGTATCTTAACATGTCAAGGTAATATAATCTTACTACAACAATGAAGTCATTTATATTGACCCTTTTTCAACAATACTTTAAAGTTCAATTGTTATTGCAAACCTTTAACTTAGCCTTGACGATGGTAGGAGGTAGCAGATTTGTGTCCTTCCAAGCCACAATTTTATTCTTTTTTGCTTTTCTTGCTTTCCTTAAGAAATTCACAAGATAAAGGGTTATTAGAGGGTGGAGAATAGGGCCAAGTGGTCAACTGTATGTGCAAAACATACTGAGTTTGGTTACTACTTCATCATGCACACAAGACTATTACTCGGTTTCTGGTACATCGCCGTTACCATAGAGTTAGCTAAACGGACTTTCAATTTTAACAGCACAGATAACTTTCACAAGTTTCTGAAACCTAAATCGCCCAGTTATCAGTGCTTGTTACTAACAGCGTGATTTACCTCTGCCTTTCTTCTTCACAACGTTCACAGATGTCACTACTGTAGACTTTCTAGTTATTTTTTTAGTTTATTTTGCTTGCAAAGGTTTCTCACTAAACAAAACAGCTGACTGTTGGCTGGATCCTAGCAGTATAAACATATGTCGCTAACAATGCATTTTTGTTTTATCGAAAAGCAGGCAATTAACTCTTCTTGGTAAATATTATTACAAGGCTGTATTTCACACTTGAACTTCACTATTAATTAATTACAGTGTGAAATATAGCCTTAACAATATATATTATGACTTCATTGTGTTCTTCCCAACATTAGTTTCTATATCTTCTTGGTAACATTATTTATGTAACTATTTACTCATTTTGTGTAATTTTTTCAATTATTTCAGTTTGTGCAAAAAAAGGAACTTACCCGTAGTATTCTGCGCTCTACTTTTAACATAAGGGGGTCATTGGTAAACTTTCTATTTAAAAAATTTATTGGGCGAAACGGTAATTTACGCCGCGCACAGGTTTTCCTTCCACTGAATAATAAAAGACCCTTGCACCAAACATAATACAAACAACAAAATAATATTTCATAACAAAAAAAAAGACCCTTGCACCAAAAATCATATTTTACAATTATAGGAGTGGGAGTGGGGGACTCGTGAGCGGCATAAAATATGTTTTTCCCATTTCTTGGTAATAAAAATGAAATTGATTGAGTATGCTAATTGTATTTCGCACACTCATGTACCAATAAACAGGTATTCAATATGGTTGAGTTTAATGCAGTGTCAGTTCAATTCAATTAATTTTATTTCCATAAGACAGTTATACAACTGTTTTAGACGAAGTCAATGGGGTAAAAATTACAATAATTACATAAAATAGTACAATCACATAAAAATTCTCAGTCGTCATAAGCCTCAAAAGGATGTTTCGGAGCTCTAAACACCTTAGGCCTAGCTACAGCCCTAAAAGATCCAAATCTTCTTCATCGGAAGACCAAGAATCTGAACCTGATGAGGTTTGGGATGACGAGGACGATGATGATGAAGATGTAAGCTCCATATCGGTACTTTATACCACACGGATCTCGCCAATCCTTGGACTTATCTTGGACACTGGGCACTGCACGATCAGAAAATACTAATACTGCATGTGAACATACCCTAGAGCCACAGGTGACATTCATGTGAATCATAGCTAACAGCCAGGTAACCACGCGTGTAGGTGCAGTTATCTGCTCGAGCGCTGGTAACTGTAACTGTAACAATAAATGTGGTTTCAGAAACCGCTTTTGCACATACCAGCGTGTTATACCACAGGTAACTTTGCGAAAGCAGATAAAAGTCGTATCAGAAACCGGCCACTAGAGTTGAAATTTCTGACATGTGCTAGGCTCTAAGCTTGACATGATCCACAAAGTTAAACTAATCTTCCTCGTAATTTAGCAGTTGTTATGACCCTTGCTCATTGCAAATGAGTAAGTTTGAAAACAAAATTATTGCTCTTAAATGATTTGGATTTGGGGTTAATTGTTTCAGTTTCTTTGCATATCTGTTCCTTCAGTTATCCTTTAGATCCACAGTTTTCTGCATCCAATCTTCCTAATATGTGATACATTACAATACAGTATAGTCCTGCAAACTTGGCACTCAATAACCCAGCAGTTTGAATTACTCAACATCCATGATAGGAAAAATAAACAATTGAAACTTGAGATGGAGGTTTAACATACGTAACTTCACTTAATTCAAGTGCTTACGTATGTTAAACCTCCATCTCAAGTTTCAATTGATTATAACTTCACTATATAAACTTCCTACAAATTCTAGGATTAAAAATAAACAATCTTTTTGCAAGAAATTAAGAAAACTATTTTGCTTTCATTTATTGACACATAATTTTTGCTTCATAGAAGAGTAACTATATCTGTATTAACATGTCTTGTGGTGATTTTTAACAGTGCTTGTTATATTTGGCGCCAATAAACACATTATAATTTTTGCAATAATAGTTTTAATTTTTAACTCCTTATTTCTAATAACTCGGTATTTTGGAAATTCTGCGCTTTTTCGGTCAATATTAGGCCGAGTTTGCTGGACTCTACTATATAACAATAACCCTCGTATAATAGTACAATCAGCGAGGCTCTCAAATATTGTTAAACAGAGATTTGACTGTATTCCAAATTGTTTTTCTTAATGATTGCATATTAAATATCTGAAAAGGTGAACATACATAAGAAAACTTGTTTGGTTAAGTTTTACAATTACATGTCTGTTATGAAGAAATGTGGTTCCTAATTATCAAGATCATTATTTATCATTAACTCAGGAACCATGCTTTCAAACCAGTCAGTGTAATTCTAATTTAGAATCTGTTGTAAACAGAATTTGTTATTCACTTATATTATTAAAGTATTATCCTTGATAGAGTCATATATGTTTATTGAATGACCATTAACATTTACTTGAAATATTTAGGGGAGAAGCCCTATAAGTGCCTGTACTGCGAGAAGTGTTTCTCTGACAAAGGGGCTTGCAACTCTCACATACGTGTGCACACAAGGGAGGAGACCTGCAGCTGTCCATATTGTGGCCAAACCTTCTCCAAGAAACAGGTTTGTATGCCAGGTGTCTCAGGTTTTAATAACAACTGAATGATGGATGTTTTTATGTGTAGATATGCATTAATGAATTGACAAAATATTGTTTCTGTTGAACGTTACATTAGGTACAGAATAGTTCTAGGCTTTGCTTGTCACAGAACTGTAGCAAAGTTATACTAAGGCTGTGAATATGGTCTCAAAATACAAATTATTATTATTTTTTTTACTCAGCTGACTTAACATTGATTGTATTACTGCTTTAACATTATTGAAAAGCATGTTGTTTTCTTTCTTTCTTTTTCCTTTGTTTGTTTGTTCTTGCTTACTTTCTTGTTTTTCTTTCTTTAAAATTGAACTTTATTAATTTTGCATATAAATGCAAATAAATCCTTGACGTAATGATTGATACCATGAAATTTATTCAAAATGTTAAACACAAAATGTAATCCTTAATTTTGTGACTTCACTGTGTTAGTCCCAGTTTACTTGAGGCTAACATACCATTGAAAATGTTTGATGCTTGTGAGATAAAGATTTCTTGTATGTGGATACGATTCATGCCCATAAAATTTTCCCCTACAGAATATAATGCAAATCTCTTAATTCAGTAAAAACTAAAAGACTGTCAGTATAGATCTGTGAAAGCTGTTTTATTTTTAACAAAGCTTTGTTTTAAAAATTTTAATATATTGGTGTTACGGTAAAATCTCATTAGTTCAAAATCACTTAATTCGAAATATTGCCTATTTCAAAGTAAATTGGTATATCATTCCCCAAATTCAAAGTTAGGGCTTTTATATACCATTTCATTCTGTTAATTTGAAATGTGATTATAATTCAAATTCAAACATAGCTGATATATCATTATACCAATCATAGTACACACTATTAATGTACAGAATAATCAGATTTAATCTATCGTCCCCTTAGAATGAAAACCACTTATCTCAAAACAGAAGCAAGAGTACTTTTAATTTATTATTAGACAGAAAAACACATATCTCAACTATTTGTCAGCCAATATTACAAGAATAACATGTGTGCTGTCCTCTAGAGAGGAAAAACAAAATCTAGTGTATTGCTAGGAAGCGTTATTAAGTGACAAAGCCACGTATGTGTTTTATGAGATACGAGGTTTTCATTCTAAGGGGACGCTTTGTTTCCTGCATTAAATGAAAATACAAGAGTGGGAAATTCAATTTGGGCCAATGATAGAAAAATGCTGGTTTAAGTAATTTCAAAATAACAGCTATAATGTAAGCATTATAAAACCTGCATATTATTCCAGTAACCAATATTAAAATTGCTCTGCCAAATTAATAATAGAATTGAAATTTGTAATTTTAAAACAGTTTTTTTAAAGTAAAATCACTTTATGAATCTCTAGTTATGATAATTAATACTGTGTTATGATATAAATGCCATGTAACATTTTTCTTTCTTACAGAAATTAAAATACCACATTCGGAAACATACAGGAGAGGGTCTGATCAACTGTGAGATATGTAGCAAGGTAAGGAAACATAGTTGTGGTCAGTATTTATTTTATTCTACCATAATGCACTTTTTTGTTTAATTGGCTTTTTAAATTTTTTTTTATATTTTTTAAATTTTTTTTTATTTTTATAAGTTTAGTACCCTAAAATGGGGTGTGTAGGGTCAAACCTGCTGCTCCGAAGTTTGTCGTCGTTTTAGTTAACATTATGCTAAAAAAGACAGTTGAAGCTATTTGATGTTTACCAGCATATGTACTAACATCTGAGATAAGTTTCATGTCATATGTTAGCAGTACTTCATGCCCTTATTTTTTCAACATCAGGGCAAAAATTTGTTGAAAATTAAAGCTGCAAAACTTTGTCTATAAGTGATTTTTTAAAGAAAGGTGTCAAATTTGTTTTATGATATATTTTTACTTCCTCTACTGCAGTGGTTCCCAAACTTTTCAGTCCGCGGACCCCTTGAAAAAAATTAAAATTTCACGGACCCCCTCTGGGTTTTGAAAGTAATCTAAATAAATAGTTTGATTCAAATGTACTTAATTCAATAGACAAAATGACACTATCAATGATAACAAACAGAGTTTACTCCTTAATGTGAACAGAGAAGCTGCTTTGCAGTAGAAGATATGTAATTTGAGAAAATTACGGGATATCCTATTTCTTCTTGAACCGCCTGCGGACCCCCTGAAACACCATTGCGGCCCCCTGGGGGTCCGCGGACCCCACTTTGAGAATCACTGCTCTACTGTAGTGTAGGTAGCTTACTATAGGTATAGGAAGTATTAATTCATATATATATATATATTGGAAGTTTACACAGTGAAGCTATATTATAAAGGATATAATATTGAGTTGGGTCTAGCACGTATACTTCACTTTTTGTATAAATACCTGAACTAGTTTCGAAGACCATCGTCATTCATAATCATCAGATTAACACCAACTGCCGGCTGGACGTTTGTGCTGCCATCTCGGGGAAGTTTGCTGCATTTGGCGATGAGAGTTTTGTCTACTGGGATGCCGAAGTTCATGAGATGTTGTTTATGTTTATGGATGAATATCCTCCCTCTCCCAAACCGAAAGTTCCTTGTAACCTTCGACACATTTAATTAATATTGGGTCCCAATTGATGTCATGACCTTCCTTCCAAAAGTGGGCTGCTACTGCAGATTTGTCTGTGTTTCCTTGTTTAAGATGTCTCAAATGCTCTTTTGTTCTAACCTCTAATTTCCTCTTGGTTTTTCCTACATATGCTTTCTCGCAGTTTGTGCAATTGAATTGGTAAATTCATGATTTTTGGCTGTGCTGTCTGTTTTCTAAATTGGTGGAATTTAATAAATTCTTCAATGAAAATATGTTTATTGGTGCTGTAGTGATACCATATTTGCTGAAAACTTTCTTGAATATTTTGTCTGCCCAAGGGTGGAAAGTAATTTTCTTGTATTTCTTATTTTCTTCTATGTGATCTAGTTTGGTTATGTCTGTAATTGATTTTTTCTTCTGACACTTTTGTATTTTCTTGTCTACTAGTGTTCTGCTGAAACCATTGTTTTCAGCTACGGATATGATGGTGTTATATTCAAGGTCATATTCAGTTTTACTGAGTGGGACGTTTACTATCCTGTGGGCAAGTGAATTTATTACTGCATGCTTGTGCATGATTGGACTTATGCTATTGGATTTGATGTAACTGTCTGTGTGTGTAGGCTACCTGTATATTCCAAATTCTAGTTTATTCCCTTGCTTGATTATTTTGCGGTCTAGAAATGGTAGATAATTTTCTGTTTCTTCTTCCAGTGTGAATTTGAGTGAACTGTCCTGTAAATTTAAGAGTCTCAATGCATCGTGTTAGTTTCTTGTTTGTTATGGCAAATATGTCGTCAACATATCTATACCATGTTTTGAACATTAATGGGAAGGCATTAGTGATGTGTGTTTCCAATTGGCTCATGTAGAGATCTGCTAAGAATGGGGATAGCGGGTCACCCATGGTTGTGTTAGTTTCTTGTTTGTTATGGCAAATATGTCGTCAACATATCTATACCATGTTTTGAACATTAATGGGAAGGCATTAGTGATGTGTGTTTCCAATTGGCTCATGTAGAGATCTGCTAAGAATGGGGATAGCGGGTTACCCATGGCTAGGCCTGACTTTTGTTGATGGAATTTGCCATTAACATAAAAATATATTTGATCGATACATAGAGAGGTTAAATTACAGTATTCCTCTACTGTATCTTCACTGAAATTGTTAGATTTTAACCATTTCCTTAGGTATACTATTAATTTATCTTTTTGAATGCTGGGGAATAGTGCCACAGCATCAAATGAGACTAAGTGATCATCTTTGGAAAGTTCTATGTCTTTTATCTTGTCTATTAATTCAAATGAGTTTTTGATACTTCTATTGTGAAATCTAGGAAAATGATTGAATTAGCCATTTCGCTAAGTAATATCAAGGTGCATTGATGTTGTTAATTATGGGTCTCATCTTGTTCCCATCTTTATGTATTTTAGGTAGTCCGTGAATTTTAGGCAATACAGGATTTGAGGGTATGATCTTCCGTTTGTCAGTTTCTGGTATTATGGTACTGTTTTTTATAGCCTTCTCTACTAATAATGTGCATTTCCTTAAGGGATCAGTATCTACTTCAATGAATTCCTCATTTTCTAATAGATTTTCCATCCTGTTCATATAATCCGCCTTATCCAATACCACTATTTTGTTTCCTTTGTCTGCTTTTGTAAAGAGAATATCTTTTTCATTTAGTGTTTTCATTGTTTCTTTGTGTGGGTTTCTTTTGTGTTTTTTGGTTAAGCCTACCATATTATCTAAGATCTCACTGCAACTATTCCTAATTGCTGCCTTGTTTTTGTCCTCCATATCATAAATTGCTATCTCAATGTCTGCGACATACTCATCTATTTTATTGGAAAAGTCTATGCATGTTTTTAACCCATTGTTTGGAGGTCTGTTTCTTCTTTTGTTAGAGGATGTGATGACAAATTTACGACATTGTCTTGGATTGGAGCCGGTTTTTCTGTGAAAGGTTTAGGTTTCTGTTTCTGCCTAAGGTTTTCGAATTTCTTTTTGAGGTTAGTTATTTTCCGTCTCATCACGAACTTAAGATGTGTAAAAAATTGTGTTCTAAATTGTAAAAGTTTGATTTCCTAGTGTTTTTATTATCCGTAAATGTAGGTTATACAATTTCAAATCCAGATTAGAAATGGTTCCATAATGTTTGCTTCTCTCTCCTAACAAAACTTTTCTCTCGGCAGTTGTTTGATGTAGGCTATTGCTATCGTGTTTGACTACTTTTCTAACGGAGTTAGGGACGATCTTGTTTTTAAGACATCTATTTATGAATTGTATGGCTGCTAGAAGTTTGTTCCTTTTCTCTCTCAATTTTAAATATAATTTTACATCTTTCTTCATTCCTACGCAATTTGTGTTGAAATCGTGATACATAACCAACCATTTCACATTGAGCACTTTACAGTAAAACTCCTTGTTGACTGTTTGTCCTTATGGCGACGACCACACTGAAGGAGATTCCCGTTGACGACTTCAATGATTGGGTGAAACATTGGCAATGGTGCATCGAAGCAGGAGGAGAATATTTTGATAAGTTCTGAAAAGATTGTAAACTGATATTGAATAAATGATTTAAAAAAAATTCATTTCGAGAACTTGGGACAGACCCTGTATCTCTGTTAATATTTGTATATCTGTTGTTATAAGCAGAAAAATTGTTCCTCAGGGAGCATAACTCTGTCCTTGTTAAATATTTTCAACAGCTGTTTATTTTGTCTAAAAAGCTGTGGCATTCTAAGCAGGCTTGCACTGAGCAGTCAGTAGCCAATTGTATCGGCATCTGGCAGTAAGAGTGTTAACAACAAAATAATGTGATCTACAGTTCGGCACATTGACACATTACCATTTTTATGAAACCCTGGAACACTGTTCTCTTGCTTGGACCAATGATGCACTGATATTTAGTTTGTATGTAAGAAAATATATTATAAAAAACTTGAATAACTGTTTGACTTTTTACATGAAAGGAAATATTATTCAATAAGAACAGTTTTCTATTAGTTTTATTTAGAAGTTCCATTGATTATACAAGTGCTACACATAATCTGCTATATCAGAGAGGCCATTATCTTTCTCCACATTTTCTTCCTCACCTTCCTCAGTTAATGAGTGTGATATGAGTGAATGTGAAGAAAAGTTCAGGTCTGCATATAACAGTACATGTATATGAATATGTAAAATATATGGTTATATTAAAACGGATGACGAATGAGCAGGTACATATTTGAGAGGATTATTAATATATTTGAGAAGATTATTAAAATCTGTAACTTTCTTTGGATTTATTGATCTCTGTTTGCCAGGTTTTTGTTGTACATATACAAGAAGAATTTTGTTTGAGGGAATAAATTAGCGATTTCAAAATTTGCTATATGAGGCATAATTGGTCCAACACACAATATTGGAAGTTAGTTCACCTGCAAGTGATACAGATGCCATCAGTATCTAATTTTCACTGTCTGCGGGATTAGACCATTGTTACACTCTAATGATGTCAGTGCATCCTCCCCTAAAATATGTCATGTAGCAAAGTGTAATGAATTGAACATAATGTGATATTTGTTTCTTGTTGCAGTCATTCACAAACAGCTTTGCCCTGAAAGAACATCGTGTGATTCACAATCGACAAACGCAGATCCTCTGTCAGCAGTGTGGAAAAGGTTTTAACAGTGAAAAGTACCTGCAGCGACATGTTGCCATTGTCCATGAACCCTCTCATACCTTTACCTGTCCTCTGTAAGTATAAATAGCAATACAGAAATATTATTTTACTGGATTTTTTGACAATATTAGATTAATCTTTGTTGTTAACTTATTAAGCTTTAATAGTATCAAGGGTGTTCAAGACTTAGGCTGTAGACTACGACAACCAACTCGCAATCATGCTGTGTTGGAACTGTGGGCATGGTGTTCAAGGTTACTAGTCTGTGCCGGCGAGGTATGGGCTTATGAAGTAACCTGTACTTTAGGCAGCGGTGTCTTCTTTGTAATGGTAGTCTATATTTGCATTTATCATTAAAATATGAATGATAGGATAATAGAGAAGGAATAAGTCGTAAATGTGATTTGCTTGGTTTAATATTCCTCTTGTATTAACTATTATTATAGACAAAACAGCCCAATACAAATTGATTATAATTTATAACCTTTAGTCATTTACAATTAAATGACAGCATATTATATAAGTATGTACCGGTAATTATCCTTTTTATTATAAGCACGGAATAGTACTTTGTTAGTGAAAATTGGTAGTTTTTTATGCTGGAAATGCTGGAAAAGTATAAAATATGAAAATAAAACTTGACTATACATTAATAATAGTACAAAGATGACTGCAAATTAAAAGAATATCAAGTAGAATAGAATTTTATTTGCACACAATTACATGCATAGCGTACATAGTTATCTATATCCACTTTACATATTATCTTCTACGTCTAGCACCTATCCCTTAAGAATCTCCTCATGCTTTGACCCCTAAGTTCTATGCTTGATGGGGATTCTGGTTAACTTATCACCCCTTTCGTAATTATTTCCCTGTTAATCTACTTCTTAATTTTTCTCATCCACTTCTCTCTGACTTTTCCTCAGTACTCCACTATTTTCATTGTTTTAGTCTTTTCCCCTGAATTTTAACATCTTGATGGTTATTGTCCTGTTTTGTAAATTTTCCCATTTTGTCTGCCAAATTTCTTCCCTCCACCTTCTGTGTAAAACTTCAAAGCTCATAAGGGAGCGATCATCTGGAAATGATCACGGTGAAGTTCCAAAAATATGGTGGTGAGTTTAGATTTCGTGATGGAATAAAATAAATTATTTACCTAGATAATTTTAACAGAGACAACATCAAATTGTTGTGGCAAGAGGGATCCTTAGAAGCACATGGAGATAGAAAACTGAGGAAAGATTTCTACTGTTGAAGAAACCATGTGGTTCATTAATGAAAGATAAACATTCCTACTAATGGAAATAGTTCTGATTCACTTATAAACAGAGTTTTAATAAAATCAGGTAAACTGATGTAACAAAGTGCCAGTATGTTTTTGTTTAATCAGTTATGACTGCAATTTATTATGATATGCAGAATATGATTTTTTAAATTGATTTCCAAGTTAAGCTCCAGATTTATTCATTAAGCAGGGATTACGGAAGAACAAAGTTCTAGTTTTTTTTAATGAGATTAAAATCTTCCAGCATCACCTGAACTGTACAGATTTGTGATATCATGACAATCGCACACTCACATAAAAATACCAAAAAAAATTCAAATTGGCCGGTTTCGGGTTTTGAACCATGGACTCCAGAATGTGAGGCCAAAGCGTTACCATCTCGGCCACCGGGGTCATTTTAATGGTCTAGTTGGATAAGCGCATGTAAATCAATAGTGTTTTTTGTCATAGCTACCTGTATTTTAATTTCCAAGGCCTTATAAGATCACAGTAAAACAATAGGCAGTGTTGTCAAGATAAATGATTTTCATTTTTTAAATAAATTCTTTCGAATACGTATATTACCATAAAATAGGCACTAAACTGAGCATTACTCCGAAACAGGTCAACCGATTTTATCCATTACTAGCTTAAAAGGCCCGGCGTCGCTCGGGTTTTGTATTTTGTAAATGCGAAAATAACTTATGAAGGACTTTCGATTTTCAAACTCGAGGTCTTTAAGGTCTTTATATAGGTATTTAGAATTTGAAATGGGGAAGAACGACTTATCACACACAAACTATTTCCTCAGAAAACGCTAGATAAGCTACAGCTTATTATAGCTTATAGCAAATCCCCGCGGCTTCGCCCACAATAATTAGTAGGAAGATTATAAATTAAGAGCAAAATAATTAAACTATTATATTTACTAACACTTTGCACACGAAACATTCATAGGTCTAAATTAAACGATTGATAGGCCTAATTAATGAAACAACTGTAAATCCGGCTTTGAAGTGAATTCCACGATTAGAAAGCGCAGCATGGGAAAAATAACCTCAGATTCGAGTTCCCTGGCCTAAAAAAACCTTGCATAATGTTTGTCCATTTAGGGCTATATTCACTATTCTTCTTCCGTCTAGGGTGAAAATTTCATCTGTCTGCGTGCCTTGTCATTATAAACAAATGGCTTACAAAATTCGAACGATCGCGATGCTTTTATTTCCAAGGTATCATCTGCAATTGATTTGACAACTGAAAACTGATGTTTCAAAAGCGCAAGAAATGTACGTCTCAATCCCTTTTTCACTCATAACTCGCGAACGAAAGCTAAAATTAAAAATGTAGCATGCCTTTGCGGGAATGCATTCAACAACTTCCTCAAGTTCCATGGTGATCGGATGAATGGCATAGTAATGCATAAAGGACAGGCACACATACATTCATTTTTATGTAGGTTATATAGATGATCTATATAGATTACCCGTCGAGCGTTGCTGCAATCTCAGAAGATTATGAGAATTGAAATCGATTAAACTCACGATGAAAAAAATGTGTGTAAATGTATTTGACAGACAGACATATATTCGTTTTTATTTATATAGATGAAGAATGGAATAAGCCTACTGAGGCCATAGTTTCTATATTCATTTGTCCAGACTTATAATTCCGTTACATTTCAGGCAGAATTAACGACCCTACATAAGAGATTTTACTTATGATTACATATAGAAATGTTGTAGCCTGGACCTTGAACTAAGCAACTTCCCCGGAATTTTCTGTAACCATCTTTCATAAGAAGCATATTCCACGTTAAATAAATATTTAATATTACCTTATCATCACCTTATCATTAAATTCTCTGGCGTTTATAATAACATGAGATATCCATTGCCTTCCAAAGCAATCGCGATGCTATTGTTTCCAAAGTATGACAAAAATAGACAAAGCCTTCTGCAATTGATTTGACAACTGAAATGGATAACTGATGCTTCGAAAGCGTAAAAAATGCACGTTTTCTTGCCGTTTTTCACTCATAACTCGCGAACGAAGGCTAAAATTAAAAATGTAGTGTGACAGAAACCTTCCCGGGAATGTACCCAACAACTTCCCAAAGTTTCATGGCGATCGGATGTATGGTGTAGTAATGCATAAAGGACAGACACACACACACACATACATTCATTTTTATATATATAGATAAATAGACGTCTTCCCATGGACATTATAAATGCGTATACGAAGTTTCATAAATATACGATAAAGCGTATTTGAGTTATTGCGCCTTTAAAGTAGACACTAAATTGGGGTTTACTCCGGTACCGGTCAACAGATTAGGTTCAAATTCAATAGGGCACTTCTCATGAATGTCATAAAAGAGTATACCAAGTTTCATGGAAATCCGATACAGCATATTTCAGTTATGGTGCCTTTCTAATATAATACTATTAAAATAGGCACTAAATTGGGCATTACTCCGGTACCGGTGAACCGATTTGGTTCAATAACAATAGGGTTCTTCCCATCGACATTATGAATGTTTATACCAAGTTTCATGAAAATGCGAAAAAGCGTACTTGAGTTATGGTGCGTACAGACGCACGGACAGACATTTTTTCGTCCCCCACACAATCTCATAAAGTACCATACTGGCACTTAATAACACTAAGATCCTACACTACAGGGAATTTAAATGATAATATCTTTTATATTCATTGCAGAACACTAGGAAATTCATCTATCAAGTGTAAATAAAAATACCCAACCATACAAAATATAACTCACCTTTCACATTCATTTTATCTTTCTATAGCATTATAAACAAATTATTCAAACAAAGCAAGCTACAGCATCGAAGTGATCAACAATTGAATGTGATCTGTTTATACCTTTTGCTTTCCTATTTTGACAAAATAACAAGGTAGCTCTGCGTTAGACCGGGTCAAGATGGTGGTCATCTGAACGGATTGGTGCATTTGTATTTTGACCACGGTAGTTGTGTGATCACGTTCCTGTGACCCTTGGTTATTTCATTTTTTGTTTTATTTAGAATGGTTAATGTTTTTCTGGATAATTGAAGGTTTTCCAGGTATGCTATTTACCAAAAGTTAAGTTTTAAAACAAGTTTTGTGCCATTTATTGAAACAAGTTATGTAGCAACTTAATTTTTTTGCTTTGTTTTTGCAGTTGCCCTAAAGCATTTTCCCAGCAAGCTCGGCTGAAGGCACACCTTATGACTCACACAGGCGTAAAACACATCAAGTGCCTTCTGTGTGATAAGGCGTACTCTGTGCGCAAGTCTCTGCGACGGCACTTACTGGAGAAGCATGATATTTCCCCGGATCACCCACAGTACAAACACTGCTTCTATGCTATGTCTGCTGCAGAGGCTGGTCTGCATATACCTGAAGGTGTGCCTACAAATATTAGTGGAGAACCTACTGAAGGTAAATATTAACTCATTCTTGAATTGGAAATCTTATTTCTGAAAGGATATTGATCTCTACCTTTATAGCTACATATTGATACCTAAAATAGTTTTCATTCAATACTTACCCAGGATTAGTCAACAGTAGAGGTTGCCCCATCCGGGATAGACCAGTCACAATGCTTGAGTGCATGACATCATGCATTTCGAACTCGGACTATTCCTGGCTTTTACTCAGTTTAGAAATGCTCATACCTTATGAATAAACTTGCAATATTTAATTACTAATGATGGTTTCACGGGCTATAAGCCGAGTAAAAGGATATATTGTATCCAAGCTTTCGGTCGCTGACATCTCTGCGGCCTTCCTCAGGGAAATGAGTGTAGAAAAGTGGGTGGAGAGAGCTTATATATGTTTGGAGTGAAAAAAGAAATTCTGTGATTGGAGGAATAGGGTTGGCGTGTATCGGCCAATCAGAATGCGGGAATTTTCTTTATAGTAAAAACATTGAAGAAGCAATCGGTCCATATCAGGACCAATGGGAGAAAAATAAGGATTAATAATGTGAGTCAGAGCAGAGTGGTTTAGGGGGATAATCGTTGTAAAATGTGAATAGAAATAATCGGTCCAAGTCAGGGCCAATGATTAAAAAGAAGAAGACATGGGGGTCTTCTTTTTAATCATTGGCCCTGACTTGGACCGATTATTTCTATTCACATTTTACAAATAATAAAAATAATAAAAACATTGGCCCTCATTTGGACCGTTTTCCCTTTTTTCCAATTTTTTTCTCGTTTCCACCACCACCTATATAATAATAATTTATTTTCACTACCTATTGACCGTTGGCCCTTATTTGGACCGATTCTACTTCTCTAATTTTCCCTCCTGTTCTTACAGCACCCATCTGTTTCCTGATTGGTTGGTCTTCAACAAATCCTTTCTCCAATCCGGATGTCCCCATTCACAGCAGTCCTATAAATACACCCCATCTAATCCCGGCATTTCATTCTCCTTGACAATGAAGCCTCAGTTTGGCTTCGAAACGTCGGAATTAATCCAATTCACCACCTGGTTAGTAGCCCGGGAAAATATCATATATTAATAAAGTGTGTTTAAGTCAATCTCATATAATTTGAAATTATGTAGAGTTTTTGTGCATTTACTTGTATTGAATATTATCGGAACTCTAAATAAACATAAATAAATAATCTTGTTACAATTTTAATTTGGATACAGAAAGACGGTGTCTGCTGTTTGCATTTAACCATATGTACCAATTAACTAATTACAAGCTTTACTGGGTTACTCTCGTCCTACAGCTCAACCTGCTAAACCTTCCATTAAGACTGGGGAGGCGAATCAGGATATGGATAAGAACTAATTACAAGCCTATAATTGGATCAACAACATAAATCTAGAATAGACACAAATTTAATGAATAAACTAACATTTTCATAAAATTTTTTGGGTCATCTTTTGTATTTTTGGAGTCATTTTATAGCTAATTTTTTTAATATTTTTAGGTCATCAAAATGTGAGCCCTGTGTATGACTATTTCAACATAAAATAAATTAAAATAACATGTCTAGCATCTTAGAAATGACATTACACTTCTAATGCAAAAAATACATAGTGATGGGCAGTGGCGCCAACTTATATGGGCCCATGGGGCTCTAGCCCACCCAATATTTTGTCGTGTATTATTATAATTTATTTGTTGTTATTGATAAAAATCCTGTTTCTTTGTTGAATCACTGTAAGCGACAATCAGGCTATTGTTGACTTACATAGTACGATCTCCTCTTGTTCAAAGTCACTCACGATAGTTTGAAATAGTCGAATTCATTCAAGTTTTACATCTTACTCTGTGTCTCTGTCAATGCAGTTTTACTGACAAAGATGATGATATTATGTTGCTTGTGACGAATTTATAGGGAGAACTGCAGTCAGGAGAAATACTACATAATTTTATTTTAGAAGTTGCCTAAATTCGAAAATTAAAAAAAAAAAAAAAGTGTAAACAATATTATAATCTTTAAACAATTTTTGTTAACCAGGCTACACACCACTTTCTTGGCGGTTGAATTACAAAATCTGATTATTACAAACACTGAAATCGTTTCTTGCCCAGTTCTATATTTATCTGTAGTCACATAAATATTACATTATAAGACCATTTCATATACCTTAATAGGGGTGTATGTGTGAAAATTTTAAAATCTTTGGGCCCACTCAATGTTTTTCAAAAGTTGGCGCCACTGGTGATGGGCAGTTGAGCACCTAACTCCAGCACCACAGTACGTAGTCATGGGTATATTAGTATTATAATTTGTAACTAAAGCTTAAAGCTCTAATTTGAGGTTGACATGTTATTTTATACATCTAGGGAACCTAATACCCTTGTTTCTACTAATTATAAGGCTATTTTGACAACTGTGTAATAGACCTAACTGGTTTCGCTGCCTTGCAATTGTCCATGCATGTCTTGCAGAAGTAAACGTTCTCATCTTCTGAATAACTTATCACTAAACTCATTAGACCTTTATTGAATACACTTCTTGTGAAACTCTTTATGATACCAAGCCACTTATTACTTCAGCATCCACCACATGTGTAACAGAGTCCTGATGAAAGAACCATATTTAGCTCTTCTGAAGTAGTCAAAATAGTGTCCTTTTCCTTTAATGTGATTGTGCTTATGTCATTATCGATACTGGTGCTTGGTTGAAGATTTTGTTGAAGTCGAGTAACTAAACTAATGTCTTGTGACCTTTGTGAGAATTTAATATTACCACATCGGTAAATTTTCCTACATGTTTTGTTTGTTTTTTCAAAGCAGTATGTTTAGGTGTTTTCTCTTCAGTATTCATTTCTCTTTTCGTTTCTCTCTCTTCCGTCTTCTATTGTTCTGCTTTTCTTTTTTTTATTCTTAAGAAGAGGTTTCCATTTCTGTGATTCTAAAAAATGGCAAGCATTATATCAATTTTACGAATATTTTTTTTATTTTTGGACTTCCAGGCCTAATGTCCTTACTTCTGATCATCTCAATTTTCTTCACTCTCGAGATTTTTCTCTGATGTCTTTTGAAAATTATCTTCTTGAATGCTTACATTAGCACCTACCTCTTCTCTCTGGAAATTTGCATTAGTAACGTTTTCTACTGCCCAAGGTTCATTTTGATTACTTACACTAATTTTAACTGTATTGTTTCCATTGGGGTTTGTTTGGTTCCTTTCTTTTTTATAATATGATCTAAATAGAACATAGAATTCCTCACTGTTATCTTCCTGTTCAACAGTGTTTCCAACACTGAACTGACAGAAACTGTAATATACTTTTGACCAGAGTCAACGTAATCCATGGCAGTAACAAATTATCATAAGAATCTAAGCCTGCAATCAAATAAAACATTGTATGAAATATGTATATATTCTAGCAAGAAAACAATTCCTATAAAACTGGAATGTTTAGGTGTCCTAAAAAACTTTATAGGAACACTGGGATAGTATGTTCAAAACTGGGACGTCTGGTCACTCTGTATTAGATGCAGTGAAGTGAATCTAAGTATTCTATTTATCGTGTACTGCAATTATGTTTTTGTTATCTCTCTTCTGTCATTTTACTTTATATTTAGGTGTTAAAATGTCTCTTTAACTTTTTAGATGATGATTCAACCAGCCAGTCTTCACCTAAAGAAGAAGAAGAAGACAAACGTAAACCAACTAAGAAATCTCCAAAAAAGGGAACACCAGGCCGCAAACCATCAGTGAAGCAGCCCACTACTTCTGTAGCATTTGAAGATTATTCAAGTATTCCATTAGGCAATAGTGGTGCTCAGAAAGGTACAAAAGCTAAGAAATCTCCAGCTAAAAAGGTTTGGTCAAAACAGACAGAAGATGTGGCCCCTGGTACATCAGGACAGAAAAATACAAAGAACAGCAAGCAGAAAATTTCACCTAAAAAACCATCAAAAAGAGATGGAGCAGAAATTGATCCCTCTGTCATTGGTAGCGGAGAAGAAAATGAATCTCGCAGTAGTTCACCAGAAGTTAGGAAAAGAGGAAGGCCTCGCAAAAGAAGAGCAAATAGTAACACCCCTGCTACTAGAGTACAGCCATCTAGAACGAAAGGTTCTCCTGCAAGAAAATCACAACCTGAACCTGAATCTGAACCTTTATCTTCACCTGTGGTAGTTGAGCCAGCTCCTAAGTCTAGAAATTCACCATTGTTGGTAGATAATATTGGTTCAACTCGGAAAAAGAGGAGAGTTGAAGCTATTGTTGAAATATTGCAAAAGTCTACTGGTTCACCTTCAGGTAGCAGCCCAAAGGAAGAAGAGGAAGATTCAGAATCTGAAACAGCTGCTGTTGTAGCATTTTTAGTAGCTCCAGAAATTGGAGCCCGAGAAACTTATATGAGAGCCCCTAATGTTAGCAGTGTTGCCAATGATAGTGCTGCTTCCAATAATGCTGGTGGTGTCAATGTAAATCCGGATGTCAGGTATGGCAATAGTGGCAGCATTGCTGATGAAAGGAGTAACGTTGTAAGAGAAGAAGATAAACCCAGTGAAGAAAAAATCAGCAATCCTGTCAGTGGGGCAGGATATAGCAATGATTCTGATTATGATAGAGGTGGATATGATGCAGTGCCAACTTTAGCAAGAATAACACCTCTTATCACCCGAAATATCCCAAAGAAAGGAGTTTACAGGTCAGGGGATGCTGGAAAGAGGTATGTACCAAGCTTTCAAATTTCAGCAGCCCGATCTTCTAATGAAGGTGAGGATGAGTTTAGCTAGAATTTACTCTCAAGATTATCTAGTGAGGAGTAATCGGAGTTGGTTAAGGGAATTTTTTTCTTTAGTGATAAATATTCTTAAATTGTACAGATTTCCTTACTAACATTGGTATTGATGTGTATTTCTCAAGGTTGGCATTATCCATATGGTATTCAATTCACTGCATTAAATACCCTTTCGTGTTGTACATTGAGGAAAATGTAGTAAACATTGTTCTATTCCGAAGACGATGAAATCTGAAGTAGGATTTTCTGAGAAAAAAACAAAATTAAATAAAAAATTAAACTTTTAAAATGTAGATAAAGATAATGATATAGTAATTGAATGCCACATGGTTATATTTAGAATTGAATGTAAGTTGGGATTTCAGTTGCAACTTACAAAAACAAAAAAAGTTGCATAACATTGTTAATGACGTATGCAAACACGAAAGCTCACCTATAATCCAAAGACGGCCAGGAATAAGAGCGTAAGTATATTTTATCAGTGTATAAATAGAATTCAGTGTTAGATTGAAATTGTAGTGGAAGCTTCAAAAAATCTAAAAAAATCTTTCTATCAGTTTATTTCTTGAAACTGATATCCGTAGTAGAGTCTTGAGGCATTATCATTATAATAATATTCACTGTTTCGTAATGATACAACATATTCAATATATTGTTGCCAACATTTACAAAATGAGTAATTGCTTAATATGTTCTGAGGTTAAACTGGTTAATTTTGCTAAAATAATTGAAACCAGATTCCCAATGGCTGAACACATGTTATGTACATTTTTTGTTACATACCTCAGTATTTCAAGTAATATGTTCAAATGTTACCACGTACAGTATCATAATGTAAAGTTGAGTCTTAATGAAAGTGGTTGTATAAATAATAGCAGTGGATAATAGAAATTAGAATTTAACTTTTATTTGGTTATTTGAATTGAAAAGGTTTTAAAATTTATGTCTGGAAGTTTATTTTAATAAGATCTCACTTCGGATGCATTATTCTTTAAGTAGATTTTGGTTTTATGATTAAGATGCGCTGGAACTAAGTCCTGCAGTAATTAGCTTTAAATCATTTCAGACTGACATTTTGAATTGTCTTTGTAAGACCAATTCGAAAATCTTTAGGATTATTTCCTGAAAACCTAGATGAAGAAATGGGATAAAAATGAATATGCTTATATGAACTGTAGCAAGGAAAGAAATAATTATTTAAGTTTTGGTTTTATTATTTAATTTGCAGCAAAGTTTTAAATCTTGTATACATGCAAAATATTATTTTATGATTTCACTTTAGATGTTAGGAAACTTTAAATTCTTCATTTTCAAAGAGAAATTTCTTGAGGGCTTTGAAAAGTTTAGATTTAAAGGCTGACGTATATCGGTATAGAAAGCTGAATGTCCCATCTGGCCACGGAAGTCCATTGGGTCTTAGGTAGTTCTATGGTGATGAACATGCTAAACTCGATACCACAATGACACGTCCCACAATGAAAGCATGAGCATGATAATTTGTATTATTTTTTATTACTATTATTTTTATTTTTTTAAAATAAATTATTTGAGAAATTCCTCTGACCACTGGGCAAGAATGCTGGTCTGAGCAGAAAATTTCTCTAATGATAGAACAGTATCATTTTGTAAAATCGTTTTCAAGTTAATTTATGCATATAAAAACATAGATTTTTAAAATAAGATTAATACTCGCAATTAGAGGATTTTAGATCACTAGGCCAAGAACTCATTTCAAGTGGATTTGCTTATAATGCAGCAGGCTTTTTTTAAACTAATTGATGCTAGCAGTACAGATCTGTCATCAAATGACCATAAGAAAAAAAAACTACATGATGCTTAGAGTACGGTAAGTAGGTGCTGTTCACCCATAATGTCTGGATGCTCACTATTCAATTCTGCTGTTGCCAGGGTATTGAGTCTTGATAGCAGCCATAACTTATATAACTATCAGTCTTTTTTCTTTCACTTAAATATTATGTTTTCAATTTGGCTTGTTATTTCGAATAAGCAAGCATTTTACTAGCAGGTTGTAGCAAGAACCATATGTTATGTAATTATCATGCTGCCAGCAGTATGAATTCCGTTTAAATCAACTAGAAAATTCTATGTGAACTGCTGCATATTAAAGACAGACTTGATCTCTTCAAATGAATGGCTAATAATCTAGAAGAAAAAAAATACTCTTCAATAAAAACCAGCAGTGAAGGCCTATGCAATGTAAAAGCTAAGGGACTAAAATATATCCCATTATTTCCTATGTTGTGTGCTGCCATTGTTTGATTCGGTAGCAAATAATTAACAAGTGATCACAATAGAAGATATACCTTATATGTGACCATTCTAGGGAAACCCCATCATAAGTCGGCAAAAAAAGTTTTTGCCAAGCAGTAACAGTTGTCAGGGTGTAAGATGTCAATTTTTGGAGTTGGAAGCCATCTATTGGTTTCATTCTTAAACAACGTGCTCTGATCACAATCATAAAGACAGCATTCCAAACCATAGTATTTTCAGTTTGAAAAGAGGTCACAGAAACACTTGCTATGCTGTAGTAATGTGATTGTACATTCTGTGGCACACTTTGAGCATGGTGTCACAATATTGTGAAAAGTTCCGTATTGTTGAAGATTAATTCCAGGGTGCGTGGGCAAAGAGAGTTAAGTCCACCATCCTAAAAAATTGAGATATGTCCATAGAGTTATAGATAAAAATGTTCTCTACATTTGTGTTAAGTTCAGTAAGTCATATTCAAAATTGTACGGTAGTTATGGATGTGTGCCTCATAGGTTTATCCATCTCTAAAGCTATGTTGGGCTGGTATAGTGTGTTAAGCCACTCTAATTTTCAGTAACAAGAAAGTGGACTTAACTCTCTTTTCCCGCGCACCCCGGAGTTATCATAAATTACACTTTTTCAAAAATAAAATTTCAGAGGTAAAATCCACAGCTTTTGAGCTTGTTTTTTTTTTTAAATTTTTTATTTTTTATTTATCGATTCTTTTTTTTTATGAATGCTCAAAATTTTGTGCTGAAGTTGAATCCATTTAACTCAAAAACTTTAGTTCCTGACTTACAGATGGATTTCCATGTCAGGGTCACTTATTGTAATAAAATTAGCTTCTATGTTGCAAGAGGCTTTCATAGGTCACTTTGAATGCAGATGCTAACGAGTAAGGTTAAGGAGAAAATGTACAGTATGTACAACCACACCACTGAATATAAATAGAAATAAAATTATTTTATTCTGGTATTAAAAATTCTTATTTTTAAAGGCTTTTTTCAATGCCACTCTCAGTGCATTGTTTGACATACAACTGGCTTTCGTCTAATCACATTATGATAATTCAGACTGAAATCATAAATTGAGTTATATCTTAATTGTGTGCACATCTTTATAGAACAAGTTTTGGCTTTCAAAATATCTATAGAAAACTTTATCGAGAAGTTATTGTTCTCGGAAAGTTATTTTTTCCTACATAAAAGTTGGGAATTGTTATGATGCTTACATTAACATTCCAGTATTTATCTAAAATATTGTGGAATAAAAGAAAAATGCAGAAATAAGTAGAATAAAGTTCAGTGGTTATTTGGTGATTTTTGAATAATTATAAGGGAATTCTCTTGGAATAAATGAGTTTGAAGGTTCCTTTATTATTTGCTAGGATCAATGGTGACTAACTTTTGCCACCACCTTCAAGGCATTGTATGAACTATCTTAAAAAGGTATTTTCATGTATTAAAAGAGGCAATTTAAGTTATTGAGTTCAGTTGATAGTATTCATGTTTCATTATATGCCATCTCCCCAGCATTGTTTAAGATGTGCACATTTCAGTTTAAGCAGGTTGTCAGGAGAAAAAGTGAGAATAACTGTTTGGGAATAATGTTTAAAAAAAAAATGGTATTTTAAGCCTCCTACCATATTTTCTGTCTTCTGTAGAACAGTTTGGTATAGTGTAAGCCGAATCAGGGAAGTTGTAATTTTGTCTTTGAAAAGGCTTCCAATACTAAAACCTCCCCCATCCTTACTGTAAGCATCTGTTTAATGACCGCTGTAAGTGAAGGGTTAATGTAAATTTTTGTTTGTGTTTTTTCTGCTGATATTAAACAATTTTTAAAACTCCAAAAGCTGTAAAGCAGCTATAAGAGAGTGCATGTGAGGTAAATAGGGATTTATAAATAAGTTTTAACTGCATAAAAAAGAAGACTAATTAGTTCAGTATAAGTAATTCAGGTAATAATACATAATTCTCTAAGATCACTCACTATTTCATTATTATTTATTACCCCTCTCATCATCAGCTAAGTCCAACTGCTGAATTTCTGTCTTGTAGCACCCAATCACGCTGCTACAGTTTAACAAGTTTTCCAATTAGGCCTAACTCGTTCTCTCCTGGGTTGTTTAAATTTTGGAGGTTATTCCTGTAGATCTTCTATGGTAAATTGAATCGGATCATTAAGGTTTTTAAGTAGAACTGTTTCCTGTACCACGTCATGAACCAAATTTCATACATGTGCAGCTACCGTGAACTTTTTAGTTTCTCCTTGTCTAATATTTCTGAAGTGCTTTTTCCATTTAGTATTGAAGTTCCATTTTTGTTGGTTCCTCTGAATAAATTCAAACTCAAGACTTGACTAAGATCAGAATTGAAAGATGAAGTTCCTCCAGAATAAAAATCACGTTATTTACAAGATAACGTGTAATGATTGTGACAATGTATGTATAGGCAAAACCAAAAGAAACCTCAATGCTAGACGGAAAGAGCACTTCAGAAATATTAGACAAGGGGAAATTGAAGAGTAGTATAATGTTTATGAAATATGGAATCAACCAATGAGTGCATTCTCTCCCGCCTTATGTAGAAACATGGCAGCTTCTTTCGTACAGCTAATTCTCTGTGTTTAAAGTGCTCAATCAACAAACATTAACCAAGAGTCAAGAAGATTAATAGACGCTAAGGCAGACTTTGAATTTACAACATTACTAACTGTAACCATTATTACAATCGGCCTAAACGTTGAGGTGCTCTAGATATGAAAAAGAATCAACAGAAAATATTACCAGCATGTGCATATCAACTGCCGTGTTGATTGTGGTAGTTATTGATTTTCTTTTCGGGTGAAAAGCTTACAATATATTGGACCAAAACGTGCTCACATGTGCACAGCCAGAAATAATTGTACAGAAATACTTCTTGATACAACTTTTTGAACCAAAGAATTGGATCATGGGACATTGGCATTAGTAAATGCTCTGTATTTTCCTATTACTGCATGTGGTCATGGCTGGGAAACTCCTATTCTGGGAGTATAAACATGATCTTTGTGCATGCAAAGATACATACAACACAGATCCTTCAGTGAAAAACTGGTATGCTGCTTACCTTTGTCCTGCACAAAGATTGCGCTCATGCTTTTAAATAAGAGTTGCCCATCCACGATCATCTATCTATCTATATTAATAAAAGGAAGTGTGTGTCTTTCCTTCTGTCTGTCTGTCCACGATGCCCAGCGAAATCTACTCAACGCAGAGATCTGAATTTTTAAACATAGGTGGACTGAAGGGTTGGAAAATGTACCTCGAAGCTGGAATTTTAATTTTCGCTTTCGTTCGTGAGTTATGAGTGAAAAACGGTCAAAAAACGTGCATTTTTTGCGTTTTCGAAGCATCAGTTTTCAGTTACACATTTCAATGTCAAATCAATTACAGTTGGGTTTGGCTATTTTTGTCATACCTTGGAAATAAAACTTTCGCGATCGCTTGAATGTTGTAAGCCCTAAATATGGTCAAACATTGTTTTATTTGGACGAAACTTACTATTCAGGGGTTTTCTGGGCCAAGGAACTCGAATCTGGCCACGTGATTTAGGTGTTAATAAGTATAATGATTTAACTATTATGCTCTTAATTTTTAATTTTTGAAATAATTATCATGGGCGAAGCCGCGGGCACATGCTAATAGGTAATAATAGGTAAATTCATGGCATTAAGCTAACAGTATTTCAAGTATGAGGTGCAAATTAGGGAATCATAAAACATGGTTAATCTCTTACTGTTATTACTTAGATTTGTATCATTATTGTCATTACAAAAGCAAAGGAGTTAAGTATTGATTCGCTTGGAAATTTTTGTAGGAATCACTACTATGATGAGTCAAAATTGCATAAATATGCAAATATCTGAAGTGAGATTTGTTATAGCAGAAGACTGGTGTCATACATTTATAAACTATTTTGGTTCTGGTAATTAAGTATTGTACAGTTCATTTGTTATTTAAATTTATTGAACTACAGTTTTTTTTTTATTCTGTAAATGTTGGCAACTTATTCATGTGGGAATTGAAGCAAACCATAATTTTTTATCAACTCAGGATAAGTAGTTTACATCCCAATATTTGGTCTTAAAATTCGTGGACCAGTTCAAGACAAGCATTTGATCTAATCGAATGCATTATACGAGTGTGGTTTTAATATATTTTGTATTCAAAACATTGCAGTCTTCAGAACAAACAGATAAAAAAACAGAAAAAGTCTGTATGTGTTGTAAGATTTTATTGCAAATATTAGTCGAAGGAAAACAAGAACTGCAACTTAATAGAGAGAGATTTAAATATTTCTGTTTTCAGTCACGTGCCTAATGTATACTCATTGAATTATCAGCATAATTTAGTTATATTTAAGTAGTTCTGAACGGCCGTAAGGTGCTTCTTCGAGGTTCGAAGAGCATATATCAATGAACTTGTAACTTGTTGAAATAGGTTGTGTACATATGTATGTGAATGAATGAAAGAGTTATGATGTCTGGAAGGAATGATTCAAGGGAAGACAACTTCTTGTAATACCAAAGGATAAGCTGTTTATAGCATAACATAGAACAGGGTGATTAAACACATAGTTACAGCTGCTTATTGTAGACACCTTAAGGAAAGGATGAATACAAGGAGCAGTTGCTTTGCAATAGCCTCAACCATCCCTGGTTTTGAACATAACACAATCTGCCTCATAAGTACCTCAGTTTCAGTATCATAGCATTATATATGGTTGTATAGAATGAAAACGTTTTCCCTTGAAAATTGAGTGTATGTTCTTGTGATGGAACCTTACAAATGTGTATCTGTAACTGAATGTCACACATTTCTTAAGTTCTTGAGAATTTTTGACCAGTGGCAACCAAAGAAAATAACACAAAGATAAGCACAAGAATTCCAACTTTTTTCACTCATTAGTAATCTTCAGGTAAAAAAGCATGTCTCTTATCTTTAGTATACTTGTTTATATTTTTACAATTACTTGTCAGTATTTATTTTTACTTTCTTCATGACTTACATGCTCAGGTTTTCAGACAGTTTATTTTCACTACACTTAATTTGATATTATAGTGCCCTTATTTTAAAATTATTTGAGTTGCGAGTCTGCCACTTTCCCGGGAGACCACCATGCATTCACTGCTGTATCTTTTTCCAAACATATCAGTGCAACAGTTATTCGCCTCTTAAAACACATTGTAATTATTCATGTATAGCCTGCATTTTTTAAAAATCTAAAATGTATTTTAGAAAATGTAGGCATGGCTTATATTTAAAATAACAAAAAGAAGTTTTAATTTAGAAAACTTTTAGTACATACCTTATAAACACTCTAACAGATTGATCCATAAAAACACTTAACCATATTACTGATATTCATTACTGTCAACACCCTATTTCCGTGTTCTTTTGCATAATTCACCACTTGTAACTGAAATTTAGAAGTGTATCTAGCTCTCAATCAATCCATATTTACACACACTGAAAAAGCACAAAAGTTACTTTCAAACCCTTTTTGACGGTATCGTTATGCAGTCAGCAATTAAGGATTTACAACACTTTTGTTACGAGTGAATCATGCAGTATGGTTTGTACCATACAGTACGAACATTGGAATTTACGTTATAGTGCTCTTGTTTTGTTCGTCCCCACATGGTAAGTCCAATGTCGGCGTTTATTTGTTTCTCGTTTCTGGCTGAGACATGACAACACTTCAACAGGTGGCATTAATGAGTGTGTCCTTCTTGCATTAAACAAACAAGACTTCAAAGACAGCACCGCTGGGGACAATGATAGCGAGACGACTATACCAGATGTTATTCCATAACACTATCTTATGATTTTGTCCTGTTCTTAGAATATCAGAAAATTATACTTTCTGAGATTTTATGTCTCTAAATTTGGATGCAGCTTGTACATGCATACAATCTATACACGCTTAAGTACATTGGATGTATTGCAAATTGTACAATAATTTCGTATTCACTTTCCTCGTAGGTGAAAGTGGAACGTGCCTGGAAGGTACCAATGCCCAAAATCTTTTATTTCATGATGTTGCAGGTCCTTATAGATTAGCGTTGTGGAAAGGAAGGGAAAAGTAAAGATCATCTAATTCATTCTTCCCATAACTCTTCAGATAGAACTGTTTATATATACCTCTTGAGATGACTTCATGAACTAGTACTGTGTAGTACAGCAAGAACAATATGACATTCCATTACTTTGATTCCATCATATCCTTTTCATAAACATTACGGTATCTCATGTAGGCCTAGACCTAACTCATTTCATCCAAGCAACATACACATTGAGCTTTAGTGTTATTGTTAAAAGTTCAACATAGCAGTTCAATTCCTACACTTCTTGAAAATTACAGCATAACTTTGTTATGTGGCAAAGTGCACATTACCATTTGCAATTATTAAGTGCCAGAATGGTACTTTATAAGAT
This sequence comes from Ectobius pallidus, assembly GCA_964059195.1. Classification (NCBI taxonomy): domain Eukaryota; kingdom Metazoa; phylum Arthropoda; class Insecta; order Blattodea; family Ectobiidae; genus Ectobius; species Ectobius pallidus. The sequence goes on along the minus strand of CAXKWD010000005.1, from coordinate 87,023,193 downwards.
TGTGTGGGGGATGGAAAAATGTCTGTCTTTGTTGTCTGTACGTGCGATAACTCAAATACACTTTATTGGAATTTCATAAAACTTGGTATACGCATTTATAACGTCCAGGGGCCTATTGATATTGGACCAAATCGGTAGACCGGTACCGGAGTAAAGCCCAATTTAGTGCCTATTTTATGGTAATATATTAGAAAGAATTTATCAATTATGCAAATCGGTTATCATGATAACATATTGTTTTAGAGTGTTCATATGCTTTGGAAGTTGCAATACAGTTAGCTATGTCAAATAACACTATTTCTTCACATATGCTTATCAAAGTAGATCGTTAAACTGAGTGAGGTGGCTGAGATTGTAACGTCTTGGACTCACATTCTGGAAGTCCGTGGTTCAAATCCCGTAGCCAGTTTGATTTTTTTTTGTATCATTATGTGAGTTTGCGATTGTTAATATGTCACAGATCTGTATAGTTCTGCTGATGCTGGATGATGTTAATCTGATTAAAAAAAAAAAAAAAAAACTAGACCTTTATTCGTCCATAAGTCCTGCTTAATGAATCAATCTGGAGCTTAACTCAGAAATTTATTTAAAAAAAAAAAAAAAACCTAATTTTCTGCATATCATAATTGCAATTATAACTGATTAAGCAAAAGCATCAGTTTACCTGATTTTATTTTATATCCAAGTTCAACTTCAGTATCGTCCCTGCATAGTGGGAGGGGGTACCATTTAAGTACACCAAGAAGGAATCCTATTACCCATTGCTGTTTGAGGAAACCATTCTTCATCTGAAGCTTTTATGCAATTTTTGCAATGATGCTTATGTACATCAGTAGTAGTGAAAAAGTTAGTGCTGGTGATTATGTACATTACCCAGTTTTATGAAAGTAAGATACATGCTTTTTGTACAGTGAATATCTTTACCATCACACAACAAGAAAATATTCTTACATTTTAAGAATGCATATACGTTTACTCAGTGAATAATCATTAAGTTACACAAAACACGAATGTATTACAATATTCCGTGACTTTGTGGAAGAAAGTTTTGCTGCTTGTGTGAGAATTGCTCCTGTAAACAGCTGCCTCGTAACCTAACAATTTTAAAACAAAGGCACTTTATTAATACATTTAGTTCTTCACAGTTTCATCATAGAATCTAACTGTTAAGTTCTCCGTACAGATCGAATGAGAAGACTACATAGTAATAGATAAGGACAATAGGGTGCTGTACCGTTGGCTCTAAATGGAATTCCTACAATAGCATACATACCATTAAAATATTTTGTCTAACAGGGCTACAAGAATTGGGTAACTCAATCCAATTCCAAAGGTTTTGAATATTATATTCTGAAGAGTTGTAAATTATATAAAATGTCATATGGTACATGAAAGAATAAAGTGCACAGGAGTTTATGTTAATTTTTATCACACTTTGCAAGCCTAGTGTCGTATGTGTGTAAATATTCAAATTAGTGATACTGACAGTTCAATGGTGATATACAGTTCCAGTGGCTTGGCTGTGATTGCATTTCTTTTTTATTTTTATTGGTGACATATTTATATAGTTTGCAGCTTTTCAGGTTTTATTAATTGATGGCATTATTTCGTGTAGAATTATATTAATCATAAGCATTTCTTTCTAGCAACTTAGATTGTTAAATACTGACGAATTTCATTGAAATTTCCAGTATTTTGAAGGATACATAGTAGAGGTATTGCCTTTTGCAACTTGTACCAAAATCGTCCAAGTGAATTGAACAGTAATATAACATAATATGCTTATTGTTGTTTTTCTTGTTGTGTGTGAATTCATTGAGTATGCATTGTCAAGTGGCACTTTTGGTAGTTGCAATTTCTTTTCCTGAATTTTACATTCCCTGTTGTTTTTATTTTATATTTAATATATATTTTTTAAATTGCTACAATTATTAAATAGTATACTAAATCTGTGGCTGTTTTATTATTTTTTGCTTTGGATATCTAAACATCTGATGATTTACTAAAATAATCCCTTTGTATTTTGGTAAATGAACAGTAAAAAATATACTAACTTTTTACACTGTTTGAGCATATATTTCTCTTAAATAAAATTAATATAAAAAAAGTTTGAATTTATCCAAACAGTATTGATGATGTTTAGATTTAACAAAAGACCGTATTTAAATTTTAAATATCAACATTTAAACAAAATTTTCTCTATATAAAACTTTGAATGATACAAAAAATGAAACATTTTTCTAAATGTGTTTTTGTACAATTTTTGCCACATAGTTTCTGTGTAGCATTACTTCTTGTCATTGTAGGTATTTTATAGGATAACAATGACTTTCAGTTGATGCGTGGTTGATCTTGGGTCATGTATGATGAAAAGTACAACATAATTTAATTAGTTGTACAAGTTTTAATTGTTTTTTAGGGAATTGAAATATTTGTGTTCTGATTTTATAAAGATATTCTTAGTACATAATATTAAGAATAAGAGTAATAATACGCAGTACAGTCAATCCAGTAAGTTGTGCTATATTGAATACAGTACCAGGATTTTAATGTAGATAGCCCTAATTGTCTTACCAGGTTGTCCAGTGTGACACATGTTGTGCTTACATGTGTATTGCTTTATATTTTCTTCTCTTGGACCAGCCTGTACTAGCATAGCTTAAGGACCTGACTGTACATTACACATATGCATCCGTATTCTGCTGAGCCCAGTATTCGTTTCCATGCCGAATACCGACCGCATTGTTAAGTTTGGTAATAGCCTATTCTAAACTAACAGCAAAGGGTTTTTTTTACAGTGCAGAATTACATGACTGATGTTTTTTTAAAAAGAAATATTGTAAAACCGGGTATATTTTATAATAATGATACAATACATAAATACAATTTGTTACCATATGCTTACAGGATTTCTAACATTCAACACCACTGTTGAATATTAAAACAGTAATGGTTTGACAAGTCGTGGATCAATACAAATTTCCTTGAACGAGGTTGTATACAGGGATGTCCATTAGCATGAAGTTCTTGTCAGATTTTTCTCACAGAGTGCTCTCGATGAATTATTTGTATATTAATATTTAGCACTATGTGGGAGAATCTGAAAGCATCTTCAAACTTTTTTATTGTCTTTTTCTGTGATGCCATTTTATTGGCGCATTGTGATGTGATCTTTGAATGCCCTGTGTTATAATTCTTGTTCGTTACATAAGTAAGCGTGATAGTTGAAGGGGTGATTGGAGTTAAAGGTTTTCGAAGTCAGCATTGTTTCTTAACGTAGGTATTGTAGTTAATGATTGAGTCGAACAACCCCAGACTGCATTCGAAAGTGTGGACTATCTGTATGACAAGTTGCAATAGTGCTGTTAAGACATTTCCTATGTGCGAATGTCATTTGTTGCATTAGTTTTCCATTCTTGTTTTGCTGCTCATTGAGAAGAATAAGGTAAATTAGAAACAAATAATGTCTGTCTTCTTAGTGCAGTTCTCTCCTTACAAGAAAGTTCATAAAAGCCAGAGTTAGCCTGAGAGGACTGAATTATTGCTATACAAACTCTGCTTTTGTGAAGAATTCAAAGAGAAAGGAGAAAACCAATAATAGAGAAGAGGCATTATAATCTCTGTTATATTTAATTCTTCTGGTTTGACTTCACACAAAATTGAAATTTTCAAACAAACAATTCCAGAACAGTAATTAGCTATACGGATAGTTGAACCAAAATTCTACTTCTGGCACATTATGGTTTTATCACATGAGAATGATAGGTGTAATATATTTATAACTCGTATCATCTAGTGATGAATATATTGATAAACTGTATAGATATTTATCAAAGGGTGATCTAATATATTAAGAATGATAATATTGTGATTTACTGACAGTTAATAATAATAATAATAATAATAATAATTCCTAAATGCTACAGTTGCATTACGATACGTCTGCTGTAGTAAAGGGAAACATTTAGACTGATTGTCCATAGCATCTTGATCCAAGGCTTGCAAAACCATACTGCAGGATAAACCAATGTTTTCGTTAACAGATATAAAACACATATAGCAATTATACTGGGTCTACCTCATTGCCATACAAATATACCAATAGTTTTTAAATATCATTGTTTTATATTATTAATGTTATTGTGTATTTTATTGTGTAATAGCTGGCTTCCGCTGCCAGAAAGTGTGTGGATTTATTTTCAGTACATGATGAGCAAATGGAAATAACTAAAAAAATAATGTGCAAGTACAAAAACCACTAGGAAATCATTTTTTTTCTCTTCCCTTTGAATAAAAAAAACAATCGTTAAAATAAATGGATTTTGTAACGTGTTCCGTGTAAGTTTATGTGTTATAATATATATTTCTTACTTTTTAAACTTGTCTACACAACCAGATTGGATACATGAATGTAGGTGCATATTTAGGATTAAACTATTTCAGATAAACAGAACTTTATATCGTAATGTGAATCAACTTTCTTCCATTTAGAGAGAGAAGAAGAGAGAGGGAAAAAAGAAGTAAAATGAAAGGTTTCATTTATGGTACTGGATCTTATATTTAGCCTTGGATGTAAAGATTTTGTTAAAATAAATTCTAGGTTAGATATGTAGAGAAATGAGTATTGTATGTACTAGATAACTTCTGACTGAATTTATGAGCCTGGTATGAGGATTATACCAGTCATGGCTCTTTGGCATATAATAAAACCAGGGCTATTTATGGAACCAGGGCCTAAATAACAAAATTTCAACTTTAAAAAAGTCGCACCTCTCTTCATGCGCTCTGTTGTGCTGCATGGTTTATGCTATAATAATGGCAAAAAATAATAATAAAATGAAAATTTGAAGTGCCAGTATCAATATAAGTAATGTAAAAATGTCATCATTGTTGTAAACTTTTTTTATGTATCTAATTTTTTTAAAAATGAAACAATGACATTTTTACAGACAGCATCTTTTTAAGATATGACCATTCATATTTCATATTGCAAACTAAATGTAGTCACCATGGAAGAAATAAATATGTTTCAACCCATTTTATAGTGATGTTGCTGACCTTACAATTTTCAGGTTATGTTTACAAGTGAAACACACTGCATTGCACACCGTCTCTCACGATCTCCTGTACATTTTAAAAAGGACTTACTAACTGAATTAACAGATAGTCACAAAATCATGAATTCACTGTTTCTTCTACTGTAAAGTAGAGACAGACTTTTTTTACCCAGCTCCCTCTCATTCTGGTTTCCGCAAGATTATTTTTTCTATTGGTTCTAAAGATTTTTAAGACCAATGATAATCTGCTGTCTTATATTTGTGCTATGTGGCCTGCCCATCATATTCTCTTTGCACTTGAGCAGTTAATGCAAATGTGTTGATCAAAGTTTAATGCTGTCATTGAAAGTTCTTTTTTGTTATTCTGTGAGCTTCTTGGATGGATCCGATCTCTTTCTTCCTACAACACTTTGTCCTCAAAATGCAGTATGTCCTTTTACTGAAATCTTAAATTCCATGCTACTGGAATTAAGGGTAATAGAGGTCTAAAATGTAGGACATTACATAAAAAATAGGACTTTATACAAAAATGTTAACTGTAGGAAAATTAATCTCCAAAACTAAATTACTATTCAAACATGCGTGCATATATTTTTCTTTATATCTCTTCACTAAATCATCAGTGAACTTACATTTTCTTTTAGACATCTTAACACACGTCCCACAACTGAGTGACTTAGTATAAAATTCTTGCTTCTGTACTCCATGACAAAATGCAAATGGAAAATGCAGTTTTGCTATTGTTACCATCCACTTCAGCACGCTTCAGATGATCACTGCACTCTTGCAACATCTTCCTTTCACTGTTACATTGATAGTTAAGGTAGCGATGATAATTAATTAAAGCCATGTCTGCAGTCCATTATCTCTTGTCCAAGCAAATCTGAAATGGCAAAGAGCATGTTCTAACTCTTACGATAACTGCGAGATCTGATAACACAGTTGGGAGTATTCATTTCTTAAGTTATAAATATATTTATTTTGTTTGCTTGCTTTTATTTCTATAATAGGGATATTTCACTTTGTTTTCTGTAAAACAAGATTCGCACAAATTAACACATACACACTATACTGTAAGGCATACAGACATTTGTACATGAGTAAGAGACAAGTGCTGCAATGGATTACGACGAACTGTGAAACAAAATTAGGAGGTAATATCCTATACTATATGGCAGCTCATAACAATTCGTTCAAAAAGAGCCTATATACAATCTAAAATAGAAAATTTACATAAATAATACATATATTAATATTCAAGATAGATATATAAGTAGGGACCGGATTCTTAGGTTTTTACCTATTTGTTTTCCTTCCTTCCAAAACAAAAAGCGCTCGTACACTTTTTCGAATCATGTCCATAGGATTCACCCACATTAATTCTGTGGCACCTAAAAATACCTAAATGGGGTATAAAAACCTAAATATACCTAAAAAAACTAAACTAAACTAAACTCCGTGGCGCTACATCCCTGGAGGGACTTGGCCTACCACCCGACCGCTGCATCATCTCCCGTAGGCATATACCTAAACGGGATATAAAACCTAAAATATCTAATTTAGGCTCCTTTTTTGTCTTTTTTGTTTGTCAGTTGAGAAATCTATATTTTGCGGGGAGAGAATAATTTTTTTCGGGTAGAAATTAATACCACCAGTGTTTCATTCAACTAATTGTCGTCTAGGATGGACAGTATCAAGAGGGGAAAAGAGTACCGGCGTATTCCTTTTAAAATATTCGTACGAACAACCATTGTTGCCGTGTACTGCCCTGTTATTCATACTGAGTGGTCACACTGTGAGTTTTAAGAAGACGTGTTAATTATGCCGAAACAAATGAAATCGAGTTTATTACGGCAGTGGATTGGCGACAATCTGAGTTTCACTACAGATGGCAAAGTAATATTATGTCAAGTCTGCCAGAAACACGTATTATTTACCTTTCTAGAAAAGGGGGAAGTTTTCGTCCCTAGTTGATCTGTTGTGCGGTTAGCATGCGTAACAACCAAAAAAAAATTAAAATAATCAGTTTCACATTATCCACATCCAACCATAAAGTATTTTACTCACTAAATTAGAAGCATCGGATTCGAATCCTGAGAAGGGTAGTGTCTAGATACAGTATTAACTATTAACTAAGAGATAACAGGAAGAACTTCACAGTTGAGAATCTTGAAAGATATTTAGTGATATACTGTAACCAGGAAATGTGAGGCAATCTTATTTTCACCGCTTCTTTTGATTGTTTATGCTTTCTTTCTTCAATTGTATAATATTGTCTTAAAGCAAGTTTACACAAATTTAAGTCAATTTTGTTAAGTTAAACTTTACAAGTATTATGTATTCATTCCTATGTAGCACATTCAAATTCATTAAACCAATTATTCTACTTGAAAACGATATTTTGGACAAAAAACCTAAAAAAAAACTATTTCACCTAATGGAAAACCTAAAACAGTGTTTTTAAAAACCTAAAAATCCGGTCCCTATATATAAGCATTCATGAACTACAGATATATTAATAGCATTCATGAACCACAGATATATTAATATATATAGATTTCCTTTTATCAAGTAGTTACTACATTTTACTTTATTTTATTCAAGAATTTCTTGTTTCAATAACAATAATCGAACATGCTGCAATATTAATTTACAATTTTGCTGGAATATGAACAAATGCAAGAACCACCGTAATTGCTTTTACTGCTCCTTCCTCAGAAAGTTCATGCTCATGAATGTACTTTAATTGCACCTAAAGTAAACCGTCATTATATATATAGGTTGAGTTTTCTCCTTGTGAGTGCAGAAATTGTAATATTACATAAACTGGCTGAAGGTGTGAAACAGAGCACAGGGAATAAACTAACTGGCTGGAAACGTGATCACGGGAAGTTCACCAGGGGTGTATGATTAAATTCTCCAAGTATGTTGATATAATTTATGTAGCGAGACATGATTTATGCTGGTTTCATTCATTGTTCGTCTGGATTCACAGCAGAGGGATTCCAGATGTAGATTGTACAAGAATTTTACAATCCTTGTGAATGGTTCCTAGTTCAAATCCTGGTAGGGATCTCCAACTTGCATGCAGCTTGTGTCTCATGGGTGTCACTGGTTGCTCCTGATAGAGTGGTTCACAACATATCAAACACTCATGGAATTTTTTTCCAAGTTTTTTGTTATTTCAATGCTAGTGTGTGCTAAATTTGTAAAGTGATTTCTAGTTCTTATAAAGTTCTCATGGAGCTTGTCTTGGAACTAATAGATCGTGGAACCAGAAAGTGGCCCATGCTTATGACTCATAAATGGCTCATACTCGTGAAACTTTTTTTAGATCACTAGCATTTTTATCTACGGTGTGAGTGGTCCCTCCGGATTCATGTATTTAATAGAGAACTAGTTATTCATGGCTCATGCTTGTGTAGTGGTTCTTGACTTGCGAGACATGCAGTTCCTAGCGTGTGGCTCCCAATGTTTCAGAAAAGACTCAAAAGCTTTTTCTACTGGTCTCCTTAGCTATAGTAGCTTAGAGCTGCATGCCGAACGTTGGGTAACTTAGGCCCTTGTGGTCCCTGAATATCATCTGGCCATCATCATCTTCTTCCCTTCCTCAGCTTGTTCAGAACGAGTGTGTGAGTGACTGGTGAGTCTTGTCCTAATTGTTTGTGTTGTTCTGGAGGTGGCCCAACATGGGCTGATCACTCATCCAGGGAGGGCATGTCCTTGACTGATAATCTTTCTTGGTGATTTAAAGGTTGCGGTCCTGTAAGGCATGTCCCTGCAACGGGGGAGGTTAAACTAAGAGAAAGGAGATTATTACTATTATTATTAGTAGTCAGGTATTTGATGATTTTAGATCTTTTTTATATGAAGGTTAAAAGATAGCTCTAATGTGCTTGATTAAATAAGAGCAATTTGTTTTTGAAATTTTTTGCTTTATTTTGCATTTATCATTTTTTTTGGGTAATTTTTAGGTCGTTTTCGGCATTTTTAGGTTTCATTGGAGGTAGAGAGGAGCTTTTCCATGTACAAATTGTTACTTTCAGACAACAGACAATCATTTTCGTTTTAGAATCTCCAAATGTTCATAGTTCATTTTAATTCAGATTTATTGTAAACACCATAGCATTTTGTCTTGTACCAATAAAGATTTTTTTTCTTTCTTTTTAAATGGCACATACTTGCTAGGGGCAATTTGATGGGATGCCAGTTCAGAAAGAATTTCTTTTTCGCTAAGGGTGTCCATGCAGTATAAATTTACTCACTTCTTTAATAACAAAATAAGTGTGTTTTATATTATAAATTCATGTCATCCATTAAATTGTTTTTAGCAGTTCATTATACTCGTACTTAAAAAAAACTAATTACAAACTTAATAAATTTTAGGCATTTGGCATTTTTTATTTTGCATTTTCTCGCTATTTTATGGTCATTAAATGCCTTGCCCTAATTATTAGATGTTGATGTAACTTGTATTATTAAATTTTGTTTTTTGGGGGGGGGGGGGAGAACTGACCCCATATGGGAATCAGTGCACTTTGTATCTTATTAACCGGGGAAGACCTCAAAAATAAAATCTGCCGATCACATGTTTGAACCTCTGTTCTCCCTAGATCTTAATACGAGTACATTCTCCAGAAACTAGCAGCTGTAATAGCTTGGTGTTGTATAATTTCTGTTATATGTTTTAAAAAGTTTATATCGACTTCTCATTTATTTTCCAGAAACATTTTGGAAAATTGAACTATACTCGAATAAGTTTATAGTTCTCTATAAAAACGGAGAAATATATTTTATGAAACAATAATTGTTACAATTTCATCGATTTGAGGGTAGCAATAAAATGATTACAGTTTTTGACATATTCCGATTATTTTGTTTTGCATACTGCACAGTGTAGATACATTATATGTAAAGTCTGATATGTTAATGGTTCGTTGACGTTACGCATTTAAAATAACTTGCTTGGCTGCCGTATGAGTGGCATTGCATACACGCACGAGACCGGATTTCGGGCATAACGCAAGGGCTGCGCGCTATGGGTCGATGTTCCCGGCGTCGGGTTGACGTCACCTGTTACGTCAGTGTTGGCGCCCATGCCACACGCATGCTGTCATTAAGGTAACTGCCACCTGGGACAAATTTGCAACCCTTCAATTGCACTGCCTGTTCCTTTTTTGTATTCTGTGATATCAGAATATATAATTTGTGTATCATGTAATTTTCACCACGCACAATTCTGATTTTTATCATTAAAGAAGGGAACAACCAAAATATACTTTGTCACTACAGGTTTATAGAAAAGGGAAACATTGCGAAAAACATAGAAATACATCGAGTTACCAAGTGATGGCTCAGAGATCCGTAATATTTAATTTCAATTCGTGGAGTAAAATTCTGAGAGCATAATAAATTGTCATTCTTTGCACGAAGCCGAGAGAGCTTTAATATTTTCGGTGATATAATAAAGAAGTACTAAATTGTTATGGGCCTAAGAGTTCCTCCAGTCGATATTTTCATTTTATTTAAAATACACTTGTACCCTGTTTTCGATTATAATGAAACATCCTTTTTTTATTTTTTTTAACCAGAAATGGTATTACTAACTATCACTTGATTTTTTCTTGGCATTTATGTTAGATTTATCTTTCTTTTCACAAAATAGGAGTTATTATTTAAAATGATTATAATATAATGTTATTTTATTCAATTTGACTCCAAGTAAGCTTATTTTAAACGCTTCAAAAACAATAAAAACTAATGTGAGGAAATTAAATATTTATTCGGTGAGCCACCCTTGGTAAAACAAATAATGACTTCGTATTGCTAGGATTAACTAATCTTTAATATATTTTTCTTCCCTTTTTTTTTTTACTTTCTCTACCCTTGCCAATGGTAGATAAAAGTCAGAAACGATTTTTAAAAGAAATTTATGTTTTGAAGCCCATTTAAAATAACATTCTTTCCTTTCGTTTTTTATAACAAAATATTTTATTAACATGAAAATTCATTTTTTAATTAGTTCCGAGGGCACTGCACGAACATATCGAAGATTTCATTTTGTAATTACTAGCATTTTGTTTTTAGCAGGTTTCTCGAAATGATTTGAATCCGTTTGATTAAACTTGCATCTCTATCCAGAAATCATTAAAATGAGTCTGGTGAATAACACTCAACAGTTGCCAATTTAATGTCGTGTGTAGACGTACAGTGCAAAGAGCTTCGAATACAAATGGAAGCAGTTTCAGAACACTAGTCCATTATTTCCATTAAGAAATTTGTTATTCACCAATTACATAACTGATTTGCAAAATGACATGACAAAAATACCAGTTATGGAACTAAAAGTAATATGGGAAAAGAACAAAATTGAAAAAAAAAAAAAGGGGGGGGGGGACTGGGCAGCTCCTTTCACACTGCAACCGTTTCATAGACTGGTTTTGCTGACCCTCTTGACCTGGCATTGTCTTGGATCCACCTCCACCTGTCCGCCTGGCTTTTGTGTCCAGGGTCGCGGGTTCGATTCCAGCCCAGGTTGATGGCATTTATGTGTGTATTTACAGGTGTGGAGGCCGAAATTCAGGCACACCAGCGACGGTCACAGGCCTAAGTTGCAGTCACACTATGAAGTTAAATAAATAAAGCCATCCATCCCCCTCCTCATTATCATTATTTTCATAATATCAATCCAAGTTCTAGCCACAGCACAGCATTATAGTACGGTAAATTCTCTCTTAGGGGCCACCCCCCATGGCTGAGTGGTTACCGCTCGCCTTTCACCGCTGGGACATGGGATTGAATCGTGGTGGACAAAATGGGTAAGGGCAGGTTTTTCGAGGTGCTCTCGTTTCCCCTGCCATATATTATTCCACCGTTGCTTCATTCATCTTAATCTGTCCATTGGTTGCATTAAAGGAAATTATTAAATTCTCTCTTCGAACCAAGTTAGATGCAAAAAATGACAATAACAAAATATAAACAATTGATGCGCGATGTTAAGACCGAAAACCGAAGCACATTATAATAAAATCAGGTAAACTGATGTAACAAAGTGCCAGTATGTTTTTTTTAATCAGTTATGACTGCAATTATGATATGCAGAATGTGTTTTTTTTTTAAATTGATTTCCAAGTTAAGCTCCAGATTTATTCATTAAGCAGGGCTTACGGAAGAAGAAAGGTCTACCATCTCGGCCACCTGGGTCATTTTAACGGTCTAGTTGGATAAGCGCATGTAAATCAATATGTTTTTTGTCATAGCTACCTGTATTTTAATTTCCAAGGCCTTATAAGATCACAGTAAAACAATAGGCTATGTTGTCAAGATAACTGATTTTCATTTTTTTTATAAATTCTTTTGAATTCGTATATTACCATAAAATAGACACTAAATTGAGCATTACTCCGAAACAGATCAACCGATTTTATCCATTATGAATAGACGTCTTCCCATGGACATTATAAATGTGTATACCAAGTTTCATAAAAATCCGGTAAAGCGTATTTGAGTTACCGCGTCTTTAAAATATACACTAAATTGGGTTTTACTCCGGTACCGGTCACCAGATTAGGTTCAAATTCAATAAGGCACTTCTTATGGATGTCATAAATGGGTATATCAAGTTTCATGGAAATCCGATACAGCGTATTTGAGTGATGGCCTTTCTATTAGAAAGGCGCCATAATCTATTAAAATAGGCACTAAATTGGGCATTACTCCGGTACCGGTGAACCGATTTGGTTCAATATCAATAGGGTTCTTCCCATGGACATTATAAATGTGTTTTCCAAGTTTCATGAAAATCCGAAAAAGCGTATTTGAGTTATGTGCGTACAGACACACGGACAGACAGACAGACGGACAGACATTTTTTCGTCCACCACACAATCTCATAAAGTACCATACTGGCACTTAATAAATAGTGCAGTAAATATTTCATTATAACTTGTTTGAACTTTTCGTTGGCTATGTTAATTGAAATGAAACTATTATTAGAAACATACAGAAACCTTTACACACGAGTTTACCTTAGTGAAAGCTGGATTATTTTGTTTCGAATGACTTCCCTTTCGTTCTTCCCTCTAGTGATAGGAATTCGGAACAACATGGCAGTTTCTATAAGTGCAAGAGTGTTCGGTGCTAGGTACTGTAGGTAAATATGGCGAGTGGATTTCAGAAACATTCAAAGTAACTTTATAAATTGGTGAAACGAGGAAATAATGTGTTGACCGAACTATTATGAATGAGATGGTTAAACAGTTTCTACAATCGTGCCGTAACATTCGTCGCCGTGCTTGTCAGCTGGTGTTCGAGGCATAGCAGCAAGAAGAGATGACTCACAGGCGTGTTTACAACTACAGGAGTTGGATCTAATAGTGAGTATAAGCTTACAATACACATTTTATTTAGCAGTACCACCTCCACAGCTTACAGCACTATGAAAAAGGTTACCTCAAAGATTTGTTCACACAAAAGGTAGGTTATGATGTTAACATCATTCATGTATAAACTCAATTTGTAACTAAAAATAAGGGAAATGTAAGTAAAAACTGAAGTGGAACTTGTCTAACCTAAAATGTAGTAAGCCTATATTATTCCGTGCACTACGAAATGCTGTTTGCTCAAGAAATTTGGTTCCTGGAAACGACGAGACAAGTGCTGGAGCTAAGAGGGGGAGGCTTGTACAATGAAAGCATATTGCCTATATATCAAACTACCGTCTACATTGTAAACAGTGGCGCAGCCAGAGGAGGTGCTAAAAGCCCCCAGTCCCCCAGATTAGAATGGAACTTCTTTAAATTAATGAATCATTTTCACATCAATTAATGACAAAAGAGTGCAAGATTGTTTAAAGCATTGGAAAGAAACAATATTAGGTCGCGCATTAGCCTCCTCCCACCAACATTCTAACGGGACCTGCCTATTAGGTGCCTCTCTATTTGAACTACTATCAACGCCATCTCTTATTTCAAAAAGTGAAACCGGGGTAAAATTTTTTTTTATCTTTATTTTATTCTTCTCTTCCTTTTCTAGTCGCCTTGACCGGTATACGAACTCGTCACCGCTAGCGCCATAACTACAGTGAGTCTCAGACAGATTGGTACCGCTTGTCGCGCGCGCCGTGTTTCTCTTGTGAAGACTCAACACTACCCGCGTCGCGGCCAGCTGTGTCCCCGCAGATATGTAAACAATTCCTGCATAGCCTGCAGTTGAGCATTGTTCTCGTGTTGTACAGACGTGAAAGTGTTATTCTGTAGTTGTCACAACTAAAAGAAAACATTAGGATAGAGATAAACGCAATAATAACGGAAGAACAATTAATGCGTATTAATCGGAATTTCCTATCACGATGCCAAAAATGTATGGATGTAGGAGGAGGACACTTCCAGCATCTCCTGTAATAAGGTAGGTGCCTATTTTCGTTATTTTCAAACTTATTTCATTTATTTTCATTGTCACGCACGGACAAGTCAGTCAACTGCCGGGGAGTTCCTTTGCCGCATACCGGGGATAGGAGCGTCATCTGGGGGGAACCCAACACTTGGCGCGGCGGAACCAATCTGACTGAGACTCACTGTATATAGCAGCCTTAACCACTACACCACGAGCGATTGCTAACCGGTGGAGGGAAAATTCATATATCTAAGTTTAGAGAGCCGTTTTCGTGCAAGTGTCGTTTTTTATAATTGTGAAATATTAGGATGTTGGCTCTGAAAAGAGCCGTTTTGGTGCAAGGGTCATTTCCGTAAGACTTTTTATTCTGTGTATTTTTATATGGTGCAAGGAACATTTCCGTAATATTTTATTCTATTTTTTTTTTGTATTTTTGACATGGTACAAGGGTCTTTTACGTATTATTTTCTTTTTTTGTATTCTGTGTATTTTTTATATAGGGATGCACTCAGCCTCGTGATTCAATACCAGATTTTCTCGATACTCGATACCGATACATGATTTTTTCCTCGATACTCGATACCTTCAACATTTCCAGTTTCAATACATAGGTACATTAAAAATTAAAATTTGAGAGTACTGTGTAATAACAACTAAATTAATTAGTCTGCATATTTAATGAGACAAAATTTAATATCATCAGTAGCCTATAATTATTTTTAAACTTTACGTTAAAACTAAAATTAGTTTTTTAAACAGTCCACTTACAAGTTTTTGTTAAAAAATACTAGCATTCTCACTTACTTGCAGAATTGCAGAATTACAAAAGTATCGAAAAAGTATCGAGCGAGTTTTCTGAAGTATCGTTCGATGCCGATACCATGCAAGTATCGAGGTATCGAAAGTATCGAGGACCCATCCCTAATACACATATATATAAAATTCTGTGTATATTTGATATTGTGCAAGGGTCATTTTCGTCAACTCTTGTGGGATTACTTATGAAAATCTGTTTCGAAATATCATTCTGATACATGTAATAAGCGTATTGTAGTATGGTCAAACAAAAATGTTCATGACGTAAACTAATAGGCTACTACTGCTTTTACTCTTGACGTCGTCCAGAAATTAAAGAACGGTTTGGCATAACTAAATAATAACGAAACATATCAACACAAAACTTTATTTACAAAGATACAATGTGTCTATTTCTCAACGTAATGCCATCTCTTCTGCAATGCTATTACAGTTATATTTATTCTAAAATAAAATATAACATTATTGCTTGGGGATCAGCAGATCAATTCCACATAAATAGAATCTTTGTCCTGCAAAAACGCATAATACGTACCATTTACAATGCCAAGCCTCTCGATTCCTGCAAACCTTTATTTAAAACCCACAAGATCCTCCCACTACCATGTATCATTATTTTTGAAGCCGCCCTGTTTGCTTATTCTCATAGACTCCTTTTCAAAGTTAATTCTGACACCACTCTTACAACACCCGACATAAAAACAGCATAGCACTGTCGAAACACTCTACCCATCTATTCGAATCTTCTCCATACTACTTATGCTCTAAAGTATTTAATTCACTCCCCTCTCATATCACATCACAAAAAACAGAAATTTCATTTAAGAAAATGCTTAAATCCTTTCTTTTATCAAACTGTTTTTATAATATAAGTGATCTCTATTCTTTGTAAGTGTGTATATACTATATTCTTAAATTTATCATTCAATTTGTATAATTCATCTTTCATATACTGTAAAAATAGAGCTAGAAATAATATTAAAATGAATAATGTAAAATGTAGCATGTTTAAATATTGAACATGCATTGAATATTTGTATGTAAATTATTAATTTGTAAATGTGTGTGTTAAACTTTAAGAAATGTAGTTTATAAGTATATGTAAACTATGTAAAACACTGTACTGTGTAAGAAAATAAACAATAAATTTCAAATTTCAAATTTCAAATTGGTGTCAAGGCATTTCTTGTAACTCGTTACCAGTTTTTAATGCCGATATTATAACTTACTCTTCCACCGCCAAAGACCTGAGCCAGGATATCACTGCCGCTTTGAGATCTTCATCAGTTGGGAACTCTTTTCCACCCAAAAAGTCCTTTAGTTTCGGAAACAAGTGAAAATCGCTGGGTGCCAGCTTAGGGCTGTAAGGAGGACGTGCAAACATTTTCCAATTTAAACTATGTTGTGCCTGTGTTTGAACAGCCGAATGAGGCCGAGCGTTGTCGTGAATCAAAAACACCTTTTCAGACAACTTTCCACGTCTCTTGTTTTAAATAGCGCGTCGTAGTAATTGAAGAGTTGCACAATAGGCCTCTGCGTTTATTCTTTGTCTTCTTGGCAGAAACTCCAGACTCAGGTCTTTGGCGGTAGTAGACTATAACATCGGCATTGATAAACTGGTACCAAGTTCCAATAAGTGCCTTGACAGCAATGGCGATTACTTTGAGAAATAGAGTTAAGTACTGTATCTTTGTAAAATAAGTTTTGTGTTGATATCTTTCGATATTATTTAGTTATGCCAAATATTTTTTTATTTTCTGGACGAACTTATTTTCGTACTTATACCAAGCTATTGTATGAATATGTAGGTTAAACGTTTTGAGTCACAGTACAAGATAAACAGATGTATGTAGATTTTGAATATATATCCAGGAGGGTATGAGGGGGCAAATGCAAAACGTTAGGCTTTGTTTTGTGTGACAACTCATATTTTGCTCTATGCATGAAGGAATCTCTTATTGACAGATTCACAAGACGGGAGAACAAGCTGTATGTTAGCGCACCTTTGCAAAGGGTCACAGGTCTGGAGAGCATCCAGGGACTACTCGTACGTTTACTGTTTGTCCAATTATTTTTAAAGACTCTTTCCAACATCCTGTCTGAAAAACATCCTGCCTGTCTTCTTTACGTATAGTCCTTTCTTTAAAAACGTATATGTGGATTTAAAGATAACTTTATTGTAGTTCCGATATTAACAAGTTCCTGCGTTTGATCCTTTATGAGCTCCATAAAAATACAATGCAAGATATTTTAGAAGGGATTATATACAGGATGTTAGCAGTTTGAGTGCTATCAATTTTCGTGACGAATATTCAGGACGTATGAAAAAAAATCTTTATACTTTCTTTCTTACAATGATTGTTTTCCTAACAATTCAATAAGCTTTTTGGAACTGCGACAACGTCGCTTGGCAAAGTCTGCATTTGTAGTATTTATACGAGTTCTCCTGCTTGTAAAAGGTGGGGTATTTGAGTCAAGTATATATGGATATCATTACTGACCTTATAACATTCTACATATTCTATGCAAGGCTATATTGTTAAAAGATTGTATTAAAAGAGTAAAACTATATTTAAAAACCCAGGTATACTTGCTAAATTATACACATCGATAATCTATCATTAATATAATAACAGAGCTGTCACTGTTTATTCCCATATAAAATGGATCAGTCAATGGAATTTATCAATCCACTTAATGGTTACTATATAGAGCACAATGCCCTTTCTTAATGCCCCTACTTCTGTGCCGAATTAATTTGAGTCATGATAATGTTTGCTTCCCTATGAGAAGTCATAGAATTTTAAACAACTGTATTTCAAATTAACTGTCACCATCAGTCAAATTGTTTACTTTCATTTGAGTTTTATGAGTATTCCTGAAAGAAACACACGCTTGAGTGCTGTATTTATACTGGGAATACATAACACAAATTCCACAATCCTAGAAATATTTTCATAAAATATCAATTTCGATCTGAAGTGCTGGACATTTGTACCCAACATATTTTTAAAGAAAACCCAGCCCTGTATTACCAAGTTCAGTGCAAGCTCTCGAAACTGAACGCATCATCAAGTAGATGTGTGAACATATTTCATAATATGGCGCGTTGTGGTACGAGTTTTGAAGCAAATGAACTAAATTCATGACTGGAATTGCACGTAAAATAAAAATTATATGTTGAAATCTGAAATGGTCCACCGCTGTGGCTCAGGGGATGCGTTCGCTCCTCTCACGCAGCGGTCCCGTGTTCGATTCCTGGTCGGGACAAGTTACCTAGGTGAGGTTTTTTCCGGGGGTTTCCCTCACCTGTGAGACAAATGTCAGGTAACTTTAGGCCCTTGTGGTCCACGGATTTCATCTGGCCGTCATTATCATCTTTATCCCCATCCTCTCCTTGTTCGGAGTGAGTGTGTGTGTGTGAATGGTGTGTTTCGTCCTATGTGTTCGTGTTGTCTCGGAGGTTGCCCCGACATAGGGCTGATCACTCAACCGGGGAGGTCCTCCATGTCCTTTTCTGGTCAAAAAAGTATGTCTGTCTGTGTTGTGATCCATAGTTCATTCCTCTCCCGACAGGTCGCGGCCCGGTAAGGCCCGGGCGTCGCGGGCCGCAAAAAGGTCCCTACAAGGAAGAGGTAAAACTACGAAAGAGAGAGAGCCCAGAAGAAGGGCACAACGTGAGGGCCGAAACGTCGGTTTTAGACATAGACGGCGCCACCCGGACAGTCGAGATTATTATTGTTCATTTAGCCGTGGAAGCCCGAGAACGTCTGTTAACTTATTTATGAGCATGGAGGGCAAATAGAAAGGTTGTGAAAAGGATTGAACTTGTTGATGTGTTATTGCATTGAATTAAATAAATGTGAAGATAGAGACATGGCTCTATTTTCATAATGATTTGTATATTACTACTCTTCCATGCTAAGTAGTCGCGTTCCATATTCTTGTTCGTTTGTTCTTACATTAGAACAGTGTTTTTCAACCTGTGGGTCGCGACTCCCTGGGGGGTCGCGGAGCCTCTGTAGGGGGGTCGCGAGAGGTCGAGAAAACTTCAGTTTTTTTATACAACATATAATTTGTGAGACTTAAAATTATTAAGAGTTAAAATTATTATATTTAACAAAATTTCCATATAATCAATCATACAAGTCAGAAAAATGCTAGTTTAAAACATGTTATTACAAAAAAAATATATTAAAAATGTGTTTAAATAGAAAATGATTACATCTGTGCTTGATTATCTTAAAGAGCAGTATGTATTGTTAACGCAAAATGATACTCTTTATGTTATTTACACAAACTCATTAACAAGAAATAAAACCTTCGAGTAATCGTTCATTTTAATGTGAAGGTTGCGCTTTAGTTTGTTCAATTAATTTCTCCCATCGTGGATCCGTTTTTGCCACATTAAGTATTAAATCGTTTTCCAAATTAAAGCGATTTCTTAGTTTACATTTTATTCGCGCCATTGAGGAAAATGCCAACTCGCACAAGTACGAGGTAGAAAATGGAATCAAACACTTCAAAGCTTCGGTTGTTAATTCCGGTTATTCTGTTCTTCTTTTTAACCAAAACGTATCTAAATTTTCAGACTTGAATTCCAAGTGTAACATCCCATCGGCAGATAGTTAAAGCAGATTCTCTTTGAGCTTAGTTGCTAAATTTGCCTCGTTTATAGCTGCATTTAAAAACGGATTTAAGATCCATCTTTGCCCAGTGTTATCCGATATCTCTTGCAGTGAGAAGTAATGACACAATTCTTTCTTCAAATTATGTAACACCATTTTCATACCAGATATATATGAGTTGATGTTGATCTCGCTTCCGACTTCTTCAATGAAAGACTGTGTGGACGAAAATGAATCAAAGTTGTTTTGATTTATAGATGATGACCACAATTCAATTTTTTTATAAAGCCATGGGGTTTGTCTTTTGCTGTAATGACATTTTCATCACACCCTTGAAGACTTTTATTCAAGTTATTTAAATGTTCAAATAAGTCAGAAAGAAAAGCCAATTTTAAAAGGAATTCTGGGTCAGAAATGAATTCAGAGTAATGTGACTTGGCTTGCTGTAAATATACCAATAGTTCAGCGCGAAGTTCCATAACTCTGGTCAGTACTTTGCCTTTTGATAACCACCTAACCTCTGTATGGTAAAGCAAATTGCGGTGTAGTGTCCCCATATCTTCACAAATGATTCGAAACAATCGAGTCTGCAACGCTTTTCCTTTAATAGAATTTACAATGTTAATAATAATATTAAGAACTTGACTGTATTCTTGCGGTAAGGATTTAGTTGCAAGAGCTTGGCGATGGAGAAAGCAATGCATCCAACAAGCGTTTGGCATCTGTTCTTTCAGTCTAGCAATAAATCCACTCTTCGCACCAGTCATGGCTTTTGCTCCGTCACTACAAATAGCAATGCATTTTTGTGCCCAATCGATATTCATATCTTGCGTAGCTTCAAGGAACATGTCATGCAAGCATTGACCTGTAGTATTTTTGGGAAGTGCCTTGCAAAATAGTATTTCTTCCATTATTATTTCATTGGATTCAAAACGCACAAAAGCTACAAATTGCGCACAACCAGCAATATCCGTTGATTCATCAAATTGCAAGGATACAAAAGAACTTTTCTTTATTTTTTCTATGACTTGATCACGAACATCAGACGCCATATTGCTTATCCTGCGTTGAATGGTATTGTCAGAGAGAGGTATACTTTTGAGCTTTTCGACCTCTTGCTTGCCAAACATAATCTCTGCTATATCTAAAGCCGCTGGTAAAATCAAATTTTCGGCAATACTGTGAGATTTCCCTGCTTTAGCCACACGAAAAGCTACTCGATAACTAGCGAGCAACGCTTTCTCATTTAGGTTGGACATTTGTCCTATAGCAGTTTTTTGATGTTCAAGAGCTTTTAATTTTCGCTCAAAAAATTCCACGGGTTAATTTTTTTCATTAGGATGTTTTGTGTTTAGGTGGCGTACCAACTTCGATGGCTTCATGCTTTCTCTTGACAAAATTTCAAAGCAAATTACGCACTGCGGTTTACTGTCAATCACAGTAAACCCAAATTTTAAATAATTGTCATAAAGACGTTTTTTCTTTACCCCACTACTCCCGCTAGACGTTGATGGTTCTGATGATCTTTTCAGGAATTTATCCATTTTCAATTATAACAACTCAAATAAATACGTACCGTAAAACAAGTGGTTCGCGCTCTTCAAACAACTAAACAGCAGACATGACCACGCGTGACTTACGCTCACAAATCAGTCTATAATTACTCCAACTCCAAGGCACCTTACAGTCCACATAACACCGAATTTACACTTCTGAATCGTTTTCACTTATCGGGATTGCTTCTGATGTGACTTCCTTCGCTGTCTTGCATCAAACTGCCATGGCCGCGGTTGACCGCCGTATTTATAGGCCAGCGCATTCTAGCGAGAATTATCTCGAAGCGTAAAGAAACGTCTCGAAACTTGTGGATCTTTCGTGGACTACCAGCGCCATCTGTTGCTAACATCCGGAACCTGCACTAGTTCCTAGTGTTACCAACAGATGGCACAAATAACGCAAACGCCTAAAATTGTTGTAAGTATTACATATTTTTAACATACATGGAAAAATGGGTTGGGGGGTCGCGAAATATTTTTTGATACTAGCGGGGGTCGTGTCATGAAAAAGGTTGAAAAACACTGCATTAGAATATCGAGCTCAATTGTACAGGCAGGGTGGGTTGGACAGTTTGGGTCAGTTGCTGTCAGATGCCGTTGTGTAATTAATACGAGCTATTAATTAATTAATTAATGTGGTCAGTGATTATGGACAAGCAACTATATCGATTCACAGCACCAATGCTACAACTCCATCCATCTTATTAAGATCTGTTAAAAATCGATAGTTACACATCACGCGACCCTTTCCTGATTTCGTGAAACACGCAAATTTAATAGGTAGGCCTACCTATTGTGCGTCGGTTGGTTGTTTCTTATTGAAATTACCGTGAAAAAAGTAGAAACATTAACAAATCAGCTCCCGTTTAACACCACGCCATATTCAATAATTCACATACTTTAAATTGTTCTGTTTCTTGTTCTCCAGATTGAAGCTAAATTAAAATTAATAACATTCTACCGAGCATAACAAATCTGAACATTGAGCTTCGTAAAGAATGTGATTAAAACGATACTGTGTTGTACCGCTAAGCTCCATCAATAAATAATTATGTATTATCTTAATTTCGACTTCTTTTATTTTGCCGAGGCATTTCGGTTACATGGAACCATCATCAGGACATCTTATAGAGTCCTATTCTTAAATGTGACTCTACAAAACGAGAAGCCGTGATGATTGCTTCATGTTGCAGAACGGCCTAGACAAAATAAAATGAGTTGAAATTGAGACATTGCATAGGTCTAATTATATTATAAAAATAGAATGACTCACATGAATTATTAGGAAGGTAAATTCCATTATTTCTTCCTACATCTTAGGATGAGAACTTGAGGAATAATACATGTATAAGTACATAATGAATCGATCTGGAGCTTAACTCGGAAATCGATTAAAAAACTTATTTTTCGCATATCATAATTACAATTATCACTGATTAAACAAAAGTATTTTGGCACTTTGTTACATCAGTTTATCTGATTTTATTTATACTCCTTTGATCATCGAAGCCATATTAGGAGTTCAGGTTCTTTGTGTATACAGGTAGGCCATGCAACTATTGATGCTCAGCTATTTCTTTATTGCTGGTGTGTTTTATGGCGTCAGTAAGTTTCAACTGATATTAATTTAAATGAATATGGTACAGGATGAAATAGCGAGGATGAGCCATGGTACCTAAATATCCAATTCGACATTTCCCTAAACGACTATAGAAGCCATGAAAAAAACCCATGTCAAATTGGCCGGTCGCGGGATTTGAAAATGGGACCTCCCGAATGCGAGTCCAAGACTTCTAATTGTGATTTCTGTATTAGTTACATTCTTTAAAAAAGCTGAATTGATGCGGGGGTTTCTCACATTCTCCGGGTCACTCGTTGAATTCATAATTGAGGAAAGTCAGTGGATAAAAACAAATACCCTAACACAGGGGTTCTCAAAGTGTGGTCCGCGGACCCCTGGGGGTCCGCAGGCATCGTTTGAGGGGTCCGCGGGAGTTTTTTTAATCCTAATTTATAAAGCACTCGTACCAATAACACCCGCTAATTCTGCGTACAAAAATTTTCATTCTTATTACAAAATGTGTAGGTGGCGTATGCGTATGGTAACGCCTTCCAGCCATGTGGTCCTACTTGCATGTCAGTGGAGTGACTGACTGAGACTGTAGCCCTAATACTTGCTCATGGAAGAGGTTAATGTCGTGTTAGTTTGTTTTGTGATATTCAACTTTTAGTAGTTCAGATACGTTTTACGTCAGTTTAAGTAAGGCCTTTATCATGGATCGTTGGTTAAAACTGGGTCTGTGAAACGTTCAAGTGATGAATCAGAAAGAAACAACGATCAAGAAAGTGAGGCTTCTTGTTCAACTTGTTCAAAGAAACCGACTCAATAATATTGAAGTAGATTTAAGGATGAAACGTTAAAAAATAAAACCCAATATTTCAGAAATTGTCAAAAGCAAAAAACATCATCATCTTTCTCACTGAAATTTGTGGTATTTTACTATATAACTGTTTCATTGGTAATTTGTTATAATTAATACTAAGAGTCCTGTCTTTTTGCAATTGTATTCAATGTTAGAAATAAAAAATGTATCAAAACAGACTGCTTTCTTTTTTATCCTATAGCGTTTCGTTTTGAATTACATATATTTCAAATGGTTATTGCCACAAAATTAGTAAAAATAGTAAAGGGTCATTTTTAGGGGTCCGCAATGACAATATTAATAATTAAAGGGGTCTTCGAATAAAGGAAGTTTGAGAACTCCTACCTAACAGATAATTACCCATAAACGGACAATTTTAGTGACATGACTGTTCTTTACCACTTATAAAAAAAAAGTCATTTCGGAAGGAATTGTCATTATTTGTGTAATTTATAGTTTCCGTGTCTATCTGCTTGCGTGTACCTGTTCGTTTAAAAAAACAAGTAGAGTTCGTGTTCGGTTTTGGTTGTAGGCTATAATGTATAGAAATAAATGACGGGTGATTTATAAGTGCAGAAAGTATTAGAAAGTTGAAAAGTCCCATAATATATTCCGTTAAATGATAAGACGTAATAAATTTGCTTAGAATAATTTGCCGAAAAATTATCTGTTTTATTTAATTGGGATGAATATGGGACGAGATTTGCATAACTAAAACATATAGGTCTTGCTTTCATGGTAGGTACCATTTTTTAAAATTTGCGTTTTGCTATGAAAAATACCGGTACTTCACTTTGTTAAAACCTTAGATGGGTTCTTCGTAATTCGGAAGTAGGCCAACTATCTATTTAATAAGATATGTGAAAAATCCTTTCAACTTAGTTTCAACAACAACAAAAACTTCATTAATAGGCACAAGTACCTTAAGTTAACATATTCATACATCTTCGAGGATTAAAAATTATTTCATTTTCGTAGTGGTAGCTTTGTATGAACTTTTAGCTTTATGCCTGTTAAAGAATTTTTAAGATATTCATAAAACTGACCTAGTTATGTAACCAGATGTTTTCAATGTGCATCCACAATTTATTACATAAATTATCTTCTCTCTTTTTATCAAAACTATATTAATCAAAATTGTTTAAAACATAACTTCCAGAATTTTAACAAATCTGCTACACTTTGTTGATCGGATTATTATCTTTATGAGAAACAATTAAAATATACTAAACTTCTGGTGAGTCAATTTTTAAACAGTAGTTTGGAGCAAATCTCACAGTAACATCTTTTTCTTCCTTGTTTGTGGGATATGACGTATCCTGATTGTTTCTCTGACGATGTGTATCCACTCTCTGCTCGTCTGTTTGGAGTTCTTCTTATTTCTCTCTTCCCATATTATCTTTAGCTCTTCTTACTAGCCGATTATATGCCGTTCTATCTATGTATTCTTACCAATATTTGATTATAGTCTATCTTTAATAATTTTGTGGTACCATGAATTTTGCTATTCTCCCTAATTTCTACATTGCGTATCCTGTCAAACAGTGTTTCCCCTTGAATAGACGTTAAAATGCCAATTTCAAATGTGATTACTTTTGTTTAGTTTTTCCGGTATCAGCTCTGGTTTCTGCCAAGATCAGTAGGCCTATAGGTTGCGTATTCCGAGATAGACCAATCACATCACTTGAGTGCGTGAAGTCACAAATTTCCAACACTGGCTCTTGAAGACTTTCACACAGTGTAGAAAAAATCACACCGCATGATTAAAGTCGTAACCTTTAATGAACCTGTGGTCGGATTCCTGTGAAATTTGTGCAGAAATAATCTACTCACAATAGTCCTACTGATGGTTAAAACAGAACCTTAAAAACGCTGATACAAATGTTTTTATTTCATTCTACACCAATTAGACAAAATTCATGGAGAGAGAAGCGAATTTGCCTGTGCGACAGTTTTGTATTTTATTTTTGTGTCCGGAAAAATCTTCAAGTGAGAAAGTTTTAGTGAAATAATTGAATTTTATTGTAAATGAATATCTCGAATGGTTTATGAGTAATTGAGTGGTAATTATTCCGGGCGCTACAGCTGTCGGAATGATTGTGACGATCGAGAAATGTCGAGGATGAAGCAAATTTGACTATGCGTCAATTTTTATTTAGTGAAATATTTTAATTTTATTATAAATCAAATACCATCTTTATATCTTAAATGATTTACGAGTAATAGAGTGGTAATTACTCCAGGCGCTACAGCTATCGGAACAGTACTGGGGTATTAGCAAGTCTTTCTTCTATAAAATAGGCCTACTAGCAATAATGTAAAAATCCTTAAATATTCCAACGTGGTGTGGACTCAATACTGGACTGATACTGACTGGCTACTTGTACCCATATTGAAAGATTGACCCGCTGGGGGAAAAGGAATGAATCAACCTGTTTCCTGACTTCGTAAATCTGCACTAGTTTATTTAGACATTTGTTGAATTTTTTATTTTATTTTCTGTTCCTTTATGCTAGTAACTTTTATGTCTAATTAGCAGGGCCCGGATTCTGATGACCTAAAATTGTTTGAAAAATGACCTATAAAATGACCCTAAATTTTAAAGAAAATGACTTAATAATCATAAAAAATGACCTAAAAACTGACATTTTCTCCATAAAAAATTATTATTCTACACACGAAGTTATAGAATAATTTGTACATAATTGTAAAAACTGTAAATAACTGTAATGTTGTAAATGTTCTTTTCTCACGGAAATTTATACTGGCACTGAGGCACTGGCGAGTCAAAATTCGGCATATCCTTTTGTGGTCTGACGGATTATATTGTTGTTTATTGAGGGTAAACAGTAGTTTGCACTCTCAAATCCAAGCAGGTGGCAGACTCTGGTGCCAAGTTAATCTAATAAGAATAGTAATATAATACAAAATGTTGGCGTTTCTTTGATTCTCATTTCCGACTAAGACATGATAAGACTTTAAAACGGAATTTTTCCTTCTTGCATTAAAAAAACAACACTTCAAAGACAGCACCACTAGCGACGAAAAAAAAATTAATACACTCAATGTAAATACAAGAAAATAAGGAAGAAAATGACAAAATAATGACCTAAAATTGAAATAAATGCTCTAAAAATTTTAAATGGCATAAAATGACAAAAAATGACCTAATAAAAATGCATTTCTACAATTTAGAGGCCATGATTAGGATTTATCTACAAGTTGGCAATGTCTATCCAGCATGAATAAAAAGATGACATGTCATTAGAATCCGGGCCCTGCTAATTAGTTTAGCAAATGCCTTACTAGTTTAATACCTTATTACGCCCTTCTCATATGGGAAATGGATAAAAAAACACTATCGTAGAAAAAATGATAGCAAAGGCAAGTAAGATTGAAGTTGTAAACTTCAACTAGGAAATTATGACTATATTCCATGAATGCGATAATCGATATATCAAAAGTTCAGGCTTTGTTATAATGATGTCCATGTGCGTTAAATAGTGCGGTTAGTGCTAGTGAAGCACTAACCGGTTAATGAAGCACTAGTTACATCATGGCAATGGGTGTTGGAAGTTTGATTTTCCACTATGATAACAAGAATTCTAAATAGATGAAAAATAAAACTACCGTAGAAAAAACAATATTTACGCAGTTCAGTGATCCATTATTATTATTATTATTATTATTATTATTATTATTATTATTATAATTATTATTATTATTATCATCATCATCATCATCATCATCGTTATTGGTTATATTATCATTACTATTGTTTAAATGTAGATTATGCGAATTATGTGGTTGTAGCTCTTACATGCGAGAGGATATTTTAATTTAAGCTAGGTCTCTGCAATTTCTCTTCCCCTCGACAGACTGTAGGCCTATCCCTGGAGTCCTGCGGGGTAAATGAGCAAGCACAAGGACGTCACAGAGTTGGCGATCTCTCAAGGGAATTCCCTGGAAATCATGCTATAAATGTATTAGGAATATTGTCTGCGAGATTAAAGTGTTATACTCAAAGGGATTCCAAGTTAAGAAGACGGAATAAAGACAGTCAACCTAGTACCGAAAATTAAAATAGTGACAGACAAGGCTTTTTTAATGCAGATTTGTGCTTGTAACATTATTTTTATTTATTATTAAATGTTCTTCCCAATGGCAGGTCCATGGACTTAATCTACAAGTTTCGTTCTCTATCTTCTCCTAACCTTGGCTTCCTCTTTCAGTAATCAATATTTTCTTTTCTCTTTTAAATTGTGTAGCAGTTAGATTCTTTGCTGTCGTTTTGCTCTTCTTTATCCAATGTTGTTATTCCGAGAGCATAATAAATTAGGATCGCCAACTATCACGTATATCCGGGAAATCCCATAGTTTCACATAATTTGGACGAAAATCACGGATCCCGTATTTTTTTCGAGATATAGGCCTATCCCGTATTTCCACAATTCCCGCCATTTATTTTTTAAAACTTGTTTTGGTATGATAATTTCATCATGGTCATAATGTTGTTGTAATTGGCTGGATGCTCTTTACAATTTCCTTCGTTTTTTCTCTCCCCTTGCCAATGTGTCTTCCGTTCAACCCCTGTTCTATGTGTTTATTTCTTTTGTATTTTTGTATTGGCAGGAATGTTTGTATTGTTAATTTTTTTTTATAGAGAATATTGATGCAGTATGGAGTCCAAGGGAATGCGATGCGACATATATGATCTCATCAAGAGAGACCAACTAGCCTCTCCACTCCAACCCCGCTCTCACCTTTACGTGGTGGACTCTATCAAGCCGAGTAACCCAGTCCAAGGTTGTGGTAACCAATCCCTTCGGCGGACTGGGTCGGTGAGCTAACGAGAGATGGAGGTTCTGGCAGGGCTGCTTGTGGGTAACACGAGAATAGGCTTGTCAGGATGGTGTGAATCGGCAGTAGGATTCACATCTGGGTTGGTGGCGGAGGAGCCTCTAGTAGGCCAACGGCAGCACCCGAGGTTCAGTTAGGCAACCTACTGCGAAAGGGAAGGAGAATCTCTTTAGCCATGGTGAAGGCAATCTCCTAGGAGTTGGGTCTCCGAAATCAAGTCCCCTGGTCCTCCAGGTTGGGGGTTGGGCGTAGGGCCAACGACCCTACCTCAGAAAACAGAAAATGTTACGAAACCAAATCAACAGCCTCGGATAAGGGATGGATGTTATGGAACTCGAACCTGGCGATCATCACGGAACAATGATTTATGTATGGCAACGTGGAATGTTCAGACAATGCTAAGGCCTGGGAAAATGAATGAAGTATCACAAGAGATAATACAATTTGGGTATGACTTAGTGGCATTGCAGGAAATTAGGTGGCAAGGGCGAGGAAGAATTGATAAGCCAGAGTACACATTATTATATAGTGGACCAGAGAGAAAACTGGACAATTTGGTGTAGGTTTTATAGGATGTGCAGGATACGGCTGAGAGGAAGATTTAGGAATATGACAATCATAAATACGCATGCTCCTACAGAAGAGAAAGAAGAAGAAGAGAAAGTGGAGTTTTATGAGAATCTTGAACACATATGCAGTAAGATCCAAAGGTATGACATGCTAATAATAATGGGTGACTTTAATGCATAGGTGGGTCAAGAAGAGCATAGTGGGGTCGCAGGTCGGAACACTCTGCATGAGTACAGTAATGAAAATGGGAATCTTCTATGTCAGTTTGCCATTAGGAATAATATGATTATCAAGAGTACATGCTTTGAGCATAAAATAATTCATTTGGGAACTTGGAAATCACCTAATGGAGCATTAAATCAGATCGATCATGTACTGGTTAAAGCACGACATGCCTCATCGGTTGCTGATGTAAGAGTTTGTAGAGGTCCAAATTGTGACAGTGACCATTATCTCGTGAAGGTAGTAATGAAAGAGAAAATGATTTCTGTTCATGGAAAGGAGATGGTTAAGAGGATAAAGAGGAATGCGGAGAAACTGAAAGATGAGGAAGTGATTGATGAATATAAAACTAAAATACACAGTAAATTGACGGAGAAAGAAAATGAAAGTCAGAGAAGCATTGAAGAAGAATGGAGTATGATAGAAGGGGTTATAAAGGAGGCAGCACAAGAAGCGTTTGGAGAAGAGAAAAAAGAGAGAAATGGAGAATGGTTTGACGAAGACTGTAGACAAGTTATAGATGAGAAGAATAGAGCTAGACAAAAAATGTTGCAGAGGCAAACCCGAAGTAATACAGAGAAGTATGGACAATTAAGGAGAGAAGCACATAGAGTGTGTAAACAAAAGAAGAGAATGATGTATAGAAAGAAGATGCAAGAAATTGAGGAGCTAGACAAAAAAAGTGAAATAAGAAAATTCTATAGAGCAGTAGATAGAATGAGAAAAGGATTTGAACCGAGAGTAGTAGGCCTTAAGGATAAGAATGGTGAAGTAATACTAAATGAAAGTCAGGTATTGGATAGATGGACTGAGTATTTTAAGGAGACACTAAACAAAGCGCAAGGTTCATGATAATGAGTGTTTGGAAGGTAAAGATGAAGATGGAGTGGTACAGGAACCTACAATAGAAGAAGTCGAAAAGGTAATAAAGAAAATGAGTAATAATAGAGAACCGGAAAATGACGGGGTGATCACAGAACTTATTAAGAATGGTGGTAGTACTCTGATAAAAGAAATACATAGATTAATATTAAAGATATGGGAAGACGAAACAATGCCGCAGAATTGGAAATTAGGAATAATATGCCCAATTTTTAAGAAGGGAGATAAATTAAGGTGTGAAAACTACAGAGGTATCTCGCTTCTTAGTGTGGCCTATAAGATACTCTCGGGAGTGATTAGTGAGGGAGTGAAGATCTATGCAGAAGACATCCTTGGAGAGTATCAATCTGGATTTCGCTCAGGTAGAAGCACTAGGCCTACTGATCAGATATTTACTATTAGACAGATGATGGAGAAATTTTATGAACATGACATTGATTTGCACTTTTTATTTGTAGACTTCAGTCAGGCTTTCGATAGCGTTAATCGGAATGAGCTCTACAAGGTATTAGAGGAATACAGTATTCCATCAAAAATAGTAAGATTAGTAAGAATGACCATGGCAGAGACTACAGCGAGAGTGAAAGTAAATAATAAGCTGTGCGAAGAATTTTAATTTAATACGGGAGTGAAACAAGGAGACGGACTATCTGTTATCTGCTATTCTTTTTGATCTGGCTTTGCATAAAGTGATAAAAAACATCGACCAGAGGGGAACAATATTTGGAAAATCTAGTCAAATCTGCGCATATGCAGATGATATTGCAATTGTTACTCGGACAGTTAACACCCTTAGACAGAAATATGAACAATTGGAAAGAGAAGCGCTGAAAGTGGGACTTACTGTAAATCAAGGGAAAACTAAATATATGAGAATGTCTAATTCAGAGACCAGAAGAGTACCGCAGGAATTAATAGTTGGAGATAAGAGGTTTGAAGGAGTATCTAGCTTCAAGTACCTTGGGTCGATGGTATACAATGATAATAATATGAGTAAAGGAATAAAAGAAAGAATATTGGCAGGCAATCGTGCATACTTTGCAAATAAACAGTTGTTCAGGAGCCAATTAATCACACGAGACACAAAACAGAAAATATACAAAACCTTGGTTAGACCAGTGGTTACCTATGGTGCCGAGACATGGACCCTAAAGTTGACTGACCAAAATGCCCTTAGAGTATTCGAGCGACAGATACTGAGAAAGATATATGAACCCGTGAAGGAAGGTGAATGCTGGAGAGCGAGATACAATGCTGAGTTGGATGCCTTAATTGAAGGAGAGGATATAGTTAGATTTGTGAAAGCTCAGAGAATACAATGGCTGGGCCATGTGGAGAGAATGACAGAAGAGCGTATGCCTAGAACAGGGGAAGTCAACTACGTCTTGTGATGACGTTTGTGGAGCAAGAGCATGCGGATCCCTTGTGTGTGACGTCAGCAAGAGCGCACGGTAGTAAGGGTGTTTAGAGTACGCTAGAGCTAGGTACTAGACAGTGGCGTAGCGTACTATAAATAATTAGGGAAGCTGATTGCATACATATGGAAAAGCAAAGACTAGATTAAAATCCTTTCCTTAATTTTTGAAGGTCAGCTCTATTCTACTGTTTCTCCCGATAAATAATTCTATGACGTCATCTTCGAATGTGTGTCTGCTCCTCAATCCATTCAGCAGAGCCTTCTCTATGTTTAACAATGCGAGTGCCGCTAATCTTTTCTGAGTTTGAGAATTTCTCAGGCAATTTTTAATCCTTTTTAACGCAGAGAAAGACCTTTCACTTGTTGCACTTGTAGCTGGAATTGCTAAGATTAGACTGCACAGTATGTTTGTTTGAGGAAAAACTGCTCTTAAGTCGAAGGTCCGGATATACCTGGCATTCATGAAGATCATAAACAGTTTCCTTCGCCATATCAGAATCACAATAAACAACAGAAAGTTCACTCCTCAATACAGCAATGTCGAAATGCATTCCATAATTTTCTTGTAAGCATTCTAGTGTATATTCTGGAAACTGAGCTTGAAAATTCTGAAACTGCTTACTGTCAAGGAGACTTAAAAATTTCAGCTGGGGACCTCTGCAAACCTGGTTGAAATATTCAGATACCACATCAATTACTTCGTAAAAAAAGTATTTTGTATGAAGATTTCTTATCTTCACCAGGAATTGAATCTATGCGAATTCTTTTAGATTTTTGGGAGCAATCCTGTTCAGACGAAAATACTTCCATTTTTTCCCAGACAGAATCAATATTCTCACGAAGTTTCTGCAAATGACGTTTAAAGTGTTCAATCTTTCGCATACAGAAAGAAATATCATTTAGTTTTGTCTGAGGTACTTTGAATAGTGAATCAGAAAATGGAAATATTAAGGAAAATATTTCTAAAAAGAAATTGAAATCGAATCCCTTTATAGTCGTCAGCAGACCTTGGGCAGAAACAATGGTTTCTGAATCCTATTCACTCTTATTTTCAACAATGCCGTCAAACAGCTGTTCAATATGGGATCTGTTTTAATGAATCATTTCTACTAAACGACTATGTGTAGGAGCAAACGCAGGAAACATTTTGTATAGACATTCATTTAGGGCAATAGACTTCGATCGAATGCAGACTAAATTTCTTTGTTAATATGTCTTCAATTACACAATAACAAGAATCACTGCTGTCACCCATGATGATAAAGAGAACCGCCCACACCGCACCTTGCCACAACACCACATGCGGACCTACCCTAACGCATGCTGCGCTAATGCGGTGGAATACAACACTGCAACCGCTTCCAAATCTACCAATTTTAGTGGCGGGAAAACTACAAAACTTGCATTTCCGTACGGCCCAGAAGACTGCTGTTCAAAAGCAGCTTCCTAACTTGGGCTGCCGCATCAAACTGTGCAATAAGACTGCTGCATCTCATGTTGTCTCATTTACGGAACACATGATCAGATGAAAAGAATGTACTTCATCTACGAATTCAAGTCTTGCATTTACAGACTATTACACGATAAACATTAATTTAATTTTTGCCTACAATCTTGGGGAAGCACTGCTTCCCTAGCTTCTTAAGTAGCTACGCCCCTGGTACTAGAGGACCTATTCACTTTAGCTCTGTGGGTAGAACAACTTCTGGTTGGAAATACGGAGCATTTTTCAAAGTTATTGCAAGTACGCGATCCTGATAGTGTTCTCTCTGCAGAACATGTGTTAGTTCTGCAAAACATTCTTCTTCAGTTCGAATCGAGGTTTCAGGATGTGGAAAACCTTTCTCCAATGTTTAAACTTTTTGCTACCCCATATTCAGTTAATGTCAAAGACGTTCCTTGCCGGTATCAGTTGGAACTGCTAAACTTACAATGCAACGATCTGTTAAAGGACAAATACGAACGTAAAGTGGTCTTGGGTAACTTTTACAGAAATTTCTCTGAAACCAGATTCCCGAGACTTGCCGCACGAATATTATGTAATTTTGGATCGACATATGTGGCCGAACAATTTTTTTCACTAATGAAATGTGCAAAGCTCAAATCAAGAAGTAGGCCTACATTGTTAAATCACAACCTAAATGTAGTCTTCGATTAAATATTGCTCAAACATTACGTCCCAACATTGATAAACTTGTTAAAGAAAAAGAGACAGGAAAGTCAGAAAATTGTTACTGTAATCTTGTATCATCTAAGGTGCAGACGAGCTTGTGTGGTAATTAATTCAGTTCATTATTTTTAACATTTTTACTGTAGTGAATTATGTTAATTCAGATGATAGTAGCCTATTGTCTATTTTTGTCAAAGAGCATAGATTTTGTGGAAAGTCAATTGTTCTCACAGAATAGAAAAATATAATTATTTATAATATGTTAAACTGCTGCGCTGTAATTAACCGATAAACTATCAAAAAAATCGGTTGATGTTTCATTAACTCGGAAACACGTATTACGTAAGTTCTAACCCCCTAAATTCCCGCTGCCCGCAATACTAATGCCCCTCTCTTCCCCCCTGTTCACTGATGCCTACATTTCACATGCTCCTCGCAGAGATATAACGCGTGCAGTCAGAGCAGAAAGCAGTGACGTCACAGAGCAAGCTTCTGTCTTCCCCTTATCACCGTTCGTCGCTCTCCTGAAGATTTGCCACTAAGTTGGGTAGCTATTTATAACCGTTGCTTACGTTGGTCAGCTATTTATAACAGTTCTTTAATTAGGCCACAAGATTGGACGTCATTTATAACCGTACTGGGGTTATGAAGATTTATCACTGTAGGTGCGATTTTTAGATGTGTAGTAGTTCTGGAGTTCTGATTAAAATAAGGGGTGCCGGGCGTAGTACTCAGGGGTAGTTATAAGCTAGAGAACTCTTATCTAGGGAAGTGGCTAGAGAAAATCGAGATAACAGTCAAAGGGCGGTGTCAGGAATAATGGTAACTAAAAGTTGAGTCGTCTTTTCAAATTAATATATATTTTCCAAAGTTTAGTATTTGCTGAAATGCTGAATTAATCGATTTAGTTCTATTAGATGATGTAAGTCCTGATATTTAGTAGTATTTAGTACGTCGTTAAAGTTCGTAAGTAACACTTTGTAACTTGCTAAATTGTAATAGTAATTACTTCACTTGTACGCGCCGTTGAAAATGTCTATTTACTTTTACATTTACTCTCTCGTAGTTTCTATTTGTATTGCGCGGATAATAATGTTCAATCTTACGTTCACAATTAATGGTTCGTAATAATAAAATCAATGTCTTTACCAAATAATATAAATTACGCGCTTCGACGCTGATAATAACTTCTATTTATATCGCGCGGATTATAATGTTTAAATATCAATATATTGCAAAGTTACTTGAGTTTAATAATGTTTAACGTAGTCTTATGTCTGAAGTGTGTCTTGAAGTTCTTTCGTCTAAGCTGTCGTGTGATCAATAGATGACGAGATGTCCGTGCTTTCTGCTAATATCTTTGTAAGGGGTAGTGGGGGTAAGTAGTTCCAATTGGTTGTGTCCGTGTCTAAGTCTGCTCTGATTGGGGTAAGGTAGTTTCTTCTGCTATCCGATTTGAAATATATTCCGTTTTTCGTCGTTGAAACAGGCAAGTTGCATCGGTCATTAATTACTTGAGCTGTCAAAATTGGCTAGGCGCCAGCCGGACGGCTCAAGAGGAAGTAGGCGTTACTAGGTTTATGTTTTTATCAATAACTCTGATAACTGAAAGTTATCATAGTTCTGGTTATTTAATCCTGATGGGCTATTTTACGGGGCTTCCAATGGTATTAATTTGTAGTGGGTGTGATAAAAATGAAGAGAGTTATTAAGGTTTTTATATTAAAATGATGGAACGGGTTAATAAAAAGTTATGTGTAATATATCAAACTGTAGGGGCTGTTATTGGCTGTTGATGGGTGTAATTGGTTTCCTTGTCGCTTTTTCCTTAATGGAGTAATTAATGTTTGAAGTTAGGTGTTATATGGGGAATGAATGTTTGAAGTTAGGTGTTATGTGTGGAAGTATAAACAGTAGGGTGCGTATTGTCAATCGTACAGGGGCTATATATGAGATTGTCGTCTGTGTTGAGTACAAAGTACGGTTACAAGATGTCCGCATAATGATTAAAAAACTCACGCGATGTAGAGATGTCGACGTCAATACAAGCGGGATTTTATGATCATTATAATACCCAATCTGGAATTTGAAGAGTGGCGGTGTTTAGTTTTTGTATGAAATATGGAAATTTAATTTTTCGATTCCCTAAAATAATTCTCCGTCGTCACTTCGAATCATTTCGTGGGTTCTCTCTATTGTGTTTTACTTTGATATTAGCTTTTCTATCAATTGTCTTTGTTTTCAATATCTATTCTTGAAAAATTTAGATCCTTACATCATCTATACTTTTGATTAATTCTGCCGTAATTACACATACACAAATAAATTCATAATCAATAAAATACACTTTTAACATAATTTTACCTTGAATTGGTCACTTTTCTTCTTGGTCGTAGTACACATTTTGCTGAGTTCATAGTCCATTTGATTAACTAGTAAAACAAAATCATAATTATACCTTATACACAAATAAAATTATAAAATACACTCGAATTTCTTGATATTAATATTAATTTCAATAGCTTCTTGCATAACGCTGATTTTTGATGCTAATCCATATGTTGTTGATGTCAAACGTTGGAGTACGCTAATCTTCCTCATTGGTCTACTTAATACACTGATATTATATTCAGATTACACATGTTTTCTTCCTACTCCTTTTTATCTATTTACCTCATTAATAATCATTCCTTAATGTTCCTTTTCATTCTTTCAATATTCTTTTACCTTGTTTCCATTATTCTAACCTCATAAATCATCACAATTTCTTTATTAATCTCAATACTCATTATCATTCTTTTCTTTCATATTTCTTTTAATACTAGTTATCATATTTCCTCATTTATTCTCATATTTCTCACTTCATAACTATCATTACTTCATATTTTCCTAGTAGACATATATTGTACCATCTTAATTATTCACTCTTTTTGCTTATCATACATTTATTTCTTACCTTTTGCTATATTCCTCATTGTTTTACCTTCAAGATTCTTATTTGTTAACACACATATTTCTCAACAACTATTTCACTTTCAAATTCTTACTTAACTCTGATCATTCTTTTACTTCACTTTTGCTATACAATTCTACTTAATTAGTGTAGGGAGAGGGTTATTTCCTGTCCATATTGTTTATGTAAAATAATTTTTCTTTTTGAAAAATTAACAAAATTTAATTATTCTTACTCTGTGTACTACTCCAATAAAATTCAAATATGTCGAAATTTCAATGTTTACTTATTTACTACTTCAAATAATAGTGTGATTACCTTTGTCAAATGAATGTTTTAACTCTTCAGTTGAATAAATAAAGGGAGTGGCCTATCTTAAAATTACATATATACAAAGGTTCACTAACAATGGCAATAAACTTATTTGTTGCACTTATATCTGTAGTGGCATGGCTGTTGTGATGTCTCACTCTATTTTATAGAATAAGAATCATCTCATCATAGTCTTTGCAACAGCCACGGGGAGGCTAATTACACTCTACCTTGTAAGTATCACATTCGTTATATATAACGTCAGGTAAAACATTAATTTGAGAAGTATGAATCACTCTAATTATTTTACAATGTCAGTCTGATAAAACGTTTTCCTGAGTCCTGGTCGATAATCCTTTTTACTTCTCCTTCTGCTTTAAACTTTCTTAGGCATTTCTGTTTGGGGTTCATGACATAATATAGTTCTAACAGGTGATTGTTGTAGGTTACAAGAATTTCTTCTCAACAGTTTGTATTGGGGTCGTTGCCTGGTATTATACATGTGAAGTTCAATGTTTACTACCAGTTTACAGCACAGCGGGGTGTTTCCGGCCAAGGGTCGGTCGTACAATGAGTTGTAACTTGCTAAGGGGAGACTTGAGTTGAATGGGATTTTGTTCTCTTTGAATAAACTTTCTAAATTCTTAAAATATCTGTCACGTTGTACTGGGTTCCAAGGAGCATGTTGGTTAAAATAAAATTGGGGAAATTTTCTGAAATATTCACTGAATTAATAGGGGTGACATTCCACACATATATACATTATTTACATCTTAACTAAGGGGTGTGGTTATGTCATCACTATTAACAAAATGTTAATTTAATTTGATAAACTTCTTAAGTCATAAGTGTCCAAAAGAATTTCAATTTCCATGAATATTATTACTGTGGTCAAATATTTAATTAATATTCCAAACAAAATTTCAATTTATTTATTATCTAAAAGGAAAAATAACACTACTAACAATTAAATTGTTGTCAACAATGGGCAGGCCTTCCACATTGTTGGCATTGGCATTGTTATTCTCTTTTAATTATTGTTGTTTATAAAATTTCAAACATTCAAATTTATTTATAATAAGGTAATGCTGGTTCATTTTGATATTTACATTTCCTGGAATAATTTTAACATTCTATGCTGTTTTGGGAAGTTTCGTTTTGAGTTATTTAGCGAAGGAAAAATAAGAAAAATTATGATCTATCAATCTGGTCGTGGGGGTTAGGGGTCCTTATTTCATTCTGGGATGTGTCATTATTTCCTCGTCTGTCTTCCATGTTACTCGGGGAATTGTTGTTAGGTCTATTTCTCGGGCTTTCATAAGAATTGTTCCTTTCATATTGATTATTGTAGTTACGGCGAGAGTACCTGAAATTATTCCAGCCTCTATAGTAGGGGCGAAAGAAACCTTGGTTATACTGATTACGGTTAAACCAGTTAGGCCTATTTCCTGCATAGCCACGTCTGTTCTGACCACGGTAACTGTTCCCTTGCCTATTATTGTAATTGCCATACGGCCTGAAACGGAAACCACGGGTTTGCCAATTATTGCGGGCGTTTCGCACGTACTCTGTTTGGGGCCAATAAGGTCTGTTGTCCCTAGAATCATTGTTTTGCTGGTCCTCATTTGAAATTCCTGTCCGCGACCCAATCTGGAAATTTTCCTGATTGTCAGAAGTTTGTACCAGATTAATGTTTTTCCGGTGAGTTTAGTTAGCTGACACAATGGGGTGCGATGGTTTAGTGGAAGTGTAAGTTAGGTCCTGCATTGACTTTAGTAATTTTAACATCTCAGTGGTGGATTGAGGAGATGCGACAACAAGGCAATTTCTTATTACAGGCGGAAAGTGAGACGGGAGTGCCTTTAGAAAATCTTGCTCCAAAATTTCTGGTTTAAGCAGTTGGCGGCTTTCACACAAAGAAATGAAATATTGTAGATAGGTTTGGCCGTGGCTACGGTCGTACTTACCTTGAAATATTCGCGATCTCAAACGGCTTTGCTCGCTTTCGCTCCAATACTCAGATAAAAACATTTCCTCAAACTGACCTATGGACAGGAGGTTGTTGGGATCGATGACTTGGAGCCAGCGAGCTGCGTTAGCTTTCAAAGATTGATTCACAAAAATCATTTTTAGATGTTCTGGGACTCCTCGTAAAGCAAAATAAGTTTTTAGGTCCTTTAAATATCTGACAGGGTTTGTTTTCAAGGTATCTTCAAAATACGGTAATGGAAAATCTGAATTGTGCAATGAAAAACTATTGTTTACAACATTTTGGGGTGTTTGATTAGTGCTGGCAGCTCGTTGATCCAATCCATTGTTGGTTCTGGGTAATGGTGCAGGTGGTTCTGGTATTTCAGGGGCTTGAGGTACTGGATCAGGGGGGTTGGAAGAAGTAGAGGCAGATGTTGATGGGGTATTACAAACATGAGGGATCAAAGCATTTTCCCTGGTTTGTTCGATTAGGCTTTCCTGGTCTCTAACCCTTTGCCTAAGTCGGTCTAATTCTGATTGAAGGGATACCAATTTAGTAGAATTGCTGGAGGTTACCCTTTCGACTGAGGAAATATGATTTGTCAACACTTGTTCTGAAGTAGCTATTTGAGCCGTGACTCTAGTGTCTAAATTTTGTAATTCAGACGTAACCTGAGTGCGGTGTTCAGTGATTAATGTTGTTAGTGTAGCGTTCATTGTTGTGATTTGTTGATTTTGATTTTCAAGTGTTGAATTTATATTCGTGTTCATGTTAGCAATCTGATTTTCAAGTGTAGAGTTCTGTGTAGCAAATTCGTTCATTCGTGTTTCTAGTGTGGAGTTCATTGTGGTCATTTGTTGATTTTGACTTTCAAGTGTTGAATTTAACTCATTCTTAAGCGTGGTGTTTTGTGTTGCAAGTTCGTTCACTTGTGTAGAAATTCCTACTATCATGGTCTGAATTTGTGACAAAAAATCTAAACTGAAAGAAGGAAGGTTAGGGTCTAAGTTTATGGTGTTCTGAGTAGAAGTCGATGGGGTGGGTGCACTCACAGCTGGGATATTAACTGAGGGTTGCGTAACAGGCAAGCTAGCAAGGTCACTTTCTGTTTCATGCTGAGTAATTTCTAGGTTGTCAGAAATAGGAACAGAGGCACTTTCATTGTTTTCAAAAGTAGGATTCTGTTCTGAACATAATATCGGAGTATCAGAATTTGGCTCCATGATTTGGAATACTTTATTATTCCTTAATTTCATAAACTAACACAATACAATTGAATTTACTAAAAAATAAAAATTAATTACAATACAAAAAAAATTTGAAATTTAAATTGAAAAAATTTACTTTGAATTCAAATAAAAATAGGAGCAAAATTCAGTTTTCGACACTTAAGTTGGATTAACGATACCCTTTTGTAGTCCAGAAGTCCAGCGGTAGGCCAAAGGTGATGTCCGGGTGCCCAGGTGATGAGGGAAAATGTTGTAGATGAAGATCCAGGGGGGGGGGGGTATTGATGAAATGATGAATAATCCAATGGTGTGCTGACTCTAATAAAATTTCTCACAGAATTTAAAACTTGGTGGTGTGTGATTTAGTGTAGTGTTCCTGAATTTTATTGTTGAAAAATTAAATTTTATTGACTGGTCCCTCGATCTTCAAATTCAAGCAATCACGATGGTCGCCATTTATCACCGTTCGTCGCTCTCCTGAAGATTTGCCACTAAGTTGGGTAGCTATTTATAACCGTTGCTTACGTTGGTCAGCTATTTATAACAGTTCTTTAATTAGGCCACAAGATTGGACGTCATTTATAACCGTACTGGGGTTATGAAGATTTATCACTGTAGGTGCGATTTTTAGATGTGTAGTAGTTCTGGAGTTCTGATTAAAATAAGGGGTGCCGGGCGTAGTACTCAGGGGTAGTTATAAGCTAGAGAACTCTTATCTAGGGAAGTGGCTAGAGAAAATCGAGATAACAGTCAAAGGGCGGTGTCAGGAATAATGGTAACTAAAAGTTGAGTCGTCTTTTCAAATTAATATATATTTTCCAAAGTTTAGTATTTGCTGAAATGCTGAATTAATCGATTTAGTTCTATTAGATGATGTAAGTCCTGATATTTAGTAGTATTTAGTACGTCGTTAAAGTTCGTAAGTAACACTTTGTAACTTGCTAAATTGTAATAGTAATTACTTCACTTGTACGCGCCGTTGAAAATGTCTATTTACTTTTACATTTACTCTCTCGTAGTTTCTATTTGTATTGCGCGGATAATAATGTTCAATCTTACGTTCACAATTAATGGTTCGTAATAATAAAATCAATGTCTTTACCAAATAATATAAATTACGCGCTTCGACGCTGATAATAACTTCTATTTATATCGCGCGGATTATAATGTTTAAATATCAATATATTGCAAAGTTACTTGAGTTTAATAATGTTTAACGTAGTCTTATGTCTGAAGTGTGTCTTGAAGTTCTTTCGTCTAAGCTGTCGTGTGATCAATAGATGACGAGATGTCCGTGCTTTCTGCTAATATCTTTGTAAGGGGTAGTGGGGGTAAGTAGTTCCAATTGGTTGTGTCCGTGTCTAAGTCTGCTCTGATTGGGGTAAGGTAGTTTCTTCTGCTATCCGATTTGAAATATATTCCGTTTTTCGTCGTTGAAACAGGCAAGTTGCATCGGTCATTAATTACTTGAGCTGTCAAAATTGGCTAGGCGCCAGCCGGACGGCTCAAGAGGAAGTAGGCGTTACTAGGTTTATGTTTTTATCAATAACTCTGATAACTGAAAGTTATCATAGTTCTGGTTATTTAATCCTGATGGGCTATTTTACGGGGCTTCCAATGGTATTAATTTGTAGTGGGTGTGATAAAAATGAAGAGAGTTATTAAGGTTTTTATATTAAAATGATGGAACGGGTTAATAAAAAGTTATGTGTAATATATCAAACTGTAGGGGCTGTTATTGGCTGTTGATGGGTGTAATTGGTTTCCTTGTCGCTTTTTCCTTAATGGAGTAATTAATGTTTGAAGTTAGGTGTTATATGGGGAATGAATGTTTGAAGTTAGGTGTTATGTGTGGAAGTATAAACAGTAGGGTGCGTATTGTCAATCGTACAGGGGCTATATATGAGATTGTCGTCTGTGTTGAGTACAAAGTACGGTTACACCCTGGCCTAGAAGAATGCTGAGAGAAGTAATTCACCATGTACGAAGAAGAGGGAGACCAAGAACAAGGTGGATGGCTGATGTTACTGAAGACTTTCAAAATATGAAGGTTAAAGGATGGAGGGAGAGAGTTCGAGATAGACAAAACTGGAGGATGATTGTGAAGGAGGCCAAGGCCCACCAAGGGCTGTAGAGCCATGAAAGAAGAAGATTGATACAGTATTATAAGTGACCGTTCGTTAAACTGTGTGATCAGTAAACTTGGGTCCCATATTTTTAGCATTCATCTCTTATTTTCACTTCTTTTACACACCTCTAGCTTAAAAAGCCGGGCGTCACCCAGGTTTTGTATTTTGTGTGTAATTTAACATTCAGTTATGGAGGACTCTTGATTTTCAAACTGTAAGTCCTTATATAGGCCTAGGCCTAGGTATCTAGAGTTTGAAGCGAAGAAGGACGACTAATCTCTCAGTAAACGCTAGA
Organism: Ectobius pallidus; assembly: GCA_964059195.1. Lineage (NCBI taxonomy): Eukaryota > Metazoa > Arthropoda > Insecta > Blattodea > Ectobiidae > Ectobius > Ectobius pallidus. The sequence goes on along the minus strand of CAXKWD010000005.1, from coordinate 86,980,309 downwards.
TACGGCGTTTATCGTTCATACATGGCTAAGAATTTTGCAACCCATTGCTTTAACACATCTGCCTGTTAGGGGTTGAAATAAGAAGAAACAGAAATTCCGGTGTCGTAACATTTTACTGTCTTTACGGGATATTTTATTTTCCACTTTCATACTGACATACAATCATTTCAGGCTAAAACCAAAAGAAAATCAATATCACTTTCACACAATCTTCCCCAAAAACCTGAGACATAATAATTTACTGTGCACATAGGACTGAAAATGTTCCATCTTACTTTTGTGTCTTTTTAAATGCTTACAATAAACATCCTTATTTATTAACTAATGTAAAGCCTACGGCGATGAATAACGTATCAGTGGACAGAGTTTTTTTTTACAGACTTCTGGTATAAGCCTAGCATTCTCGCTACCCATCGTTGGCATAACTCAGGCTGAGACATCTGAAAACGGTCTCCCCACAATACCCTTTTATTCTAAATGAAAACGTGATGTGAGAAAATGATATTGTCCTCCCCAGGGTAGAAAAAGCTATTTCATGCATCACACCCGATATTTGGCCAATTTACTCCATTATTGATTTACAAAAATTAATTATATCGACAGCCTCTCTAATTTTATTATTTGTCAAAGCCCAGTAAAATACAACTACTAAAGCCCTGTATGAACACTGTTTAATATTGTTGTCATGAGAACTGAATTGCATTTGATGAATTCAGTGTAATATTTAAATAAAACATTTAGGTCCCTAACTTTCTTTCTATTGGTCACATCGAAGATTTCAATAGCTTTAAATTTTCTCTGGACAACGCGGGTCATTTTGCAAAGAACATCACGTAAATAGGTCCATTAGTTCTTTAGTCTATGAAGGACACACATGCTAACATTGCCTTATATATATATTATGTGTGTATGTATGTACATATATATATATATATATATATATATATACATACACACACACACACATATATCCCTTATTTTCACTTTCAAGAGTTAGCAAAACTGTAATAAATACACATCAGAGGGTAAACTGAATTGACGGTTAACAATTAAACTACGGCGTAAACATTAATATTTCACCTTAACTTCAGTGATATTTCATAGCATATTTCAAAATCATTAGTTTGACTTCAATGCAAAACTATGTTCAACATTAAGTTTAAATTATTAACCCTTAAACGCGCGGTATCGGAATCGAATTGAGAATATTTGCAAAGTACTTTTTGCATGTGGGGGTATTCCGTAGCGTAGTGGTTGAGGCGCTGCGCTACAAACCGGAAGGTCGCGGGTACGATTCCCGATGAGGTCGTTGAGATTTTTCAATTGGCCTAATCCTTCTGGTGGCACTATGACCCTGGGGTCGACTCAGCCTCTAACAGAAATGAGTACCAGGAGCAATTCTGGGGGTAAAGGCTGACAACCTTACCACCTTCATGTGCCGAATGTCCAAAATCTGGGAGCCTCAACCTCCTGGAACCCTCTGGGCCTTCATGGCCTGTATAGGGGTCACTTTACCTTTTTACTTTTTGCATGTGGCTCCTTCCTCATTTATGCCCACTACTATTCTAGTTTTGTATCTCCCATTTCTCACTCCAAAATTTAATCTTACGCGGTCAACCGGTCCTTTTATCTAATAATTTCTAAATTTTGGAGGAAGGGTGTTGTGCGGGTTGCAGCCCATCTTTTGTAAGGGGACTATTCCAACATTTATTGCAAGGCCTTCTCAATTTCTCACCGAATTTTAAATCACTGCTACCGGTAATGCATTGATCAGACTCATAGTTCATTTCTTAATATCTAAAGAGTGACGTATGAGTTAAATAGTCACATACAAAAAAAAATCACTAGATCACCAATTTTCCTATAGGCTATACATGTTAAAGAAAATAATTTCACACATTAGAACCATTCATGATCATTGATGTGCGCGAAAGTACAATCATTTATGACATGAAACAGTCTAAAAAGCTAATAGTAAGTGCGGGTATATTGCATCTCTCACTGGCAGTATACTCTACACATTAAGACGAGTTCACTTCTGAGGGAAAAATAATTAAAATAAGTTTTTAATTATCTTTCCTTTGAAATTACGTTTTATGAGGGCCGCTGGTGTTTTCTCGGATCTCACGCCTCCGTTTTTATTTTTCTCTGGTTACTGCCCTGTCACCGAAGTCAGACACAGACACTGATATCTCCAGGCAGCGGAAACAGCAGGAACCTGTCATTATTAACATCCCTTCTTTTTATCTTTCCGTAAACTGAAAATAACACTGAGAATGAGTGAAAATCATAATCCGTCGTCTCCTTCCTTTATGGTTTCCACCTTTCTTTCATGTTCAACTGTTCGTTATTTGCCAGTCTCTTTATTATTTCTGTACGCTATCCGACTTACAGTAGATATTTTTAGCCTCTTACTAATCGAGGAATCTCGGGTTCGGTTCCAAGCTGTACCTTTGAATTTTTCTTGAGTCAATGACGATACTTCATTGGGATTTTTCAATTGGCCTAATCCTTCTAATGACACTATGTCCTGAAGCTCGATTCAGCTTTTAACAGAAATCAGTTCCCGGAGAAAACCTGCAGGAAAACGCGACATGCTTAAGCACCGTTTTGTGTAAAATGTCTATAAATCGGGAAGCTTCAATTTCCTGGAATCCTAAGGGACTCCAGGGCCTGTGTATGGATCAATTTACCTTTATCAATGATTATACCGTGGTATAGGTTGGCCTGGGCGACGCAGTCAGTTTCGTGCTGGCTTTCTGTGTCCAAGGTTGTAGGTTCGATCCCAGGAAGATGCATTAAATCTGTGCTTAAATGTCACAGACCAATGTAACTAGAGAATGGGCATTTATGTTATCTTTACGGTTAAGAGTTGACACACAGAATTAAATATTGTTAAAAATGACACATTTAATTTTTTCTTACTTCCATGATTCGCTCTTCAGTTAAGATATTGTGTAACCACAGTAATTTTCTGGGCAGTACTTTTTTCATTTTACTTGGGCTACAATTTATTTACTCTTAATAATAATAATAATAATAATAATAATAATAATAATAATAATAATAATAATAATAATAATAATAATAATAATAATAATAAGGCATTCAGTAAGTACGCATTCAACGTGACGAAACAAAAATGTAGTCTATAAGGGTTTACAAGATAAAATATGCAAGGATTATACAATTTAAACAGAGTCATTAGAGCAATATTGTTGAGAATAAATAGGCATCTTACAATCTGCTGAATTGACTAACTCAGAAATATGAATAATTTCAGTTTTTTAGTATATTGCATTTAAATACTATAATATTAAACATGTAAATATATTCGAAACACAGTCTACGAATCTGTTTTTGTGAATTACATACCCTAAATAAAAAATAATAATAAAAAGGTAAAATAAAACAAATATTATTTATAAACCATAATATTATGAAAAAATACAGAATTGCTAATGGTTAAAGAAGGTTGATAACAATTTTCACATCCAAAATGGGCAAATAGGCTAGAAATAGTCTAGTTTAGTTTAGTTTAGTTTATTCTTATGTCGTAATATTAACACCCTTGGCGTTACAAAGGTTTTCGCCATAGGATGTACCTCCTACCATTACACACTACGAATCGGCCACAGAACAGTAGGACGACAGAAGAGAAGATGGGCAGAAGACCTAAAGCTTCACCTTGGGACAAACTGGACTACGAAGGCCAAAGATCGAAGGGAATGGAGGCGACTGACAGAAGCAACATAAGAGGAATGAGGACCTTTCCCGCAGTGGCTAAGCGGGACTGCCGAAACAGCCACCTTGCCAGTCAAGAGGCCCTTGCCCTTTAGGGATGAAACGGGCTAATTCTAATTCTAATTCTAATTAACATAAAAGCCTTGAGTACCTATAAATTATGGTATTCCTGTATTTACCTCACTTGTGAGCAAAGCAAAAAGGATTTAATACACTTGCTCACTTAATTCTAGGATTAGTTTTTCCCATTTTATTTTAACAATGTATAAAAAGTTCCCCATTTCCTTCGAAGTTTTCATATTCTTTGTCGTTGTAAATTTCTTATATGCAATTTCTACGTTAATTCCTAGGAATTTTCTATTCAAAGATACTTGTCTGATCGTTTCAGTTTCGGGACATGTGTTCAGCGTCTTCTCTATTTAGACATAGAGGACATCGTCCTTTCTCAAAATTCCTTCTTATGCCCCTAAGTTTCCAAACACCAACCCGCCACCATGCTAAACCCATTCTTTGTTTCTTGGAGCTACCTGAGACGTACTTTCCCAATCCCCACATTTCTTTCATTTTAATATAGAACACTAGGGATCTTTTTTCCCTCATTATAGCTACATGATTTTTTCTCTGAATATCGTTGCATCTTCTACTAACGATCTTGGTGAGCGTTATTATGCTTTTCTCAGGGTTTAGAACTGAGTTCCAAATCCATTTTAGTCCTATCTCGTCCAATAGTTTCGTAATATCGTGAACTCTGTTCCTATTACCATTGCCCAATAGCAGAGATTGAAAACATATTTTAGCTACGTCATTGTTGTCTTTCTCATAGATGTATCTAAAGAACTTTAAGATCTTATCTAAGACTGTGCCCATGCTGCTGTCATAACCTAGTTCATACCTCGCCGCCTCATTTGAAGTGAATCTGGGGATGCCCAGTACCTGCTTGCAAAACCTGGCCCTTACCATGTCTAGATATTTCCAGGATTGCCTCCCCCCCCCCCAAACCTCAATTCCATAGAGAACTTTGAACTCTACTAAGGCTTTGAAAATTCTATTTAGCATTTTAACTCTTAAGTCAGGTATTTTGTTTAAGCAATTATTTATTGCTCCCAAGGCTACTTTGCCACAATTCCATGCTGCTTTTGTCTGTGAATCCCACGTTCCTTTATTGTTGAAAGCTAACCCCAGATATTTAGCAGTATTCACAACATTAATTACTTTGTCATGTAACCTCCATATTTCCTTTTTGCTGAGCTTATTGCCGTTCTTACAAACAAGAATATTAGTTTTCAGAATATTAATTTTTAAATTCCATGCTCTACAAAACTTGTTGAATGAGTCAATACTTTTCTGCAGCCCTATCGGGGTGATTGCTGTAAGTGCCAGGTCATCAGCAAACATTAAGCCCGGGATTTGTGTTCATAATAGCTGGTTGGTGTTGGTTAGCTAACATAACTTCATCAAAGATATCGTTAATAAATATGCTAAATAAATGTGGACTGAGGTTACAACCTTGCCTTACTCCAATCTCTTCTTTGATCATTCTAGTGATACCACCATTTAAATCAGTTCTTATACAAAATTCTATGTTGTCGTATATCGCTGTTATATTATTTGTAAATTGATTACTTAGCCCTATTTTTCTCAACTTATACCATAATTGGTTCCTATTCACTAAGTCGAAAGCTTTCTCCTGATCAATAAAACACCAGTAAATTTTTTCCCTTTTTCTGCTCAAGTATTTGTATATCACTGTATTCAAAATGAAAATATTATCTGTTGGGCGCTTACCCTTTCTAAACCCTCCTTGCTGTTGCGGTTGCAACCTATTTTCTTCTGAACTGAACAGTTTTTATTATTATTGGCAATTAAATCGTATATTTTGAGTACACGCGCGTTTTATTTCTCTATTGTCATTCTGTATATACCAGGCAAAACTAATCTAGTTATATTACTTACTCTTGATACGCTAGTGGTGCCATCTTTTTCTGTGTGTACTATTTTGCGACTAATTTTGCCTGGCTGCTAGAGTTGACGTGAGCGCTTAACGCTACTTGGCTGGATCTATTCTTCTTCTATCCTTCGTCGGCGACTCTTCTGCGTGTATGGATCGTCGTGTCTCGGCATTGTCTTCATGATGTTTGGTCGTCAGGTGAGCGAAGTATATTTTTCTATTTCATTATTCATGTTGTATTAAAATTATTTCTATTTTGTATATTTTCATTTTTATTCACTTTAAAGCATTTGTATTTTGTATTGTAAATTCACTTTAAAGTTTGTATATTTCGTAAAGTTAATGTTTTTGCTCGCTCACCTAACATTTCAATAATTTTCTATTTCGGCTTTTCAATTCTAAATTTATTCTTGATCATGAAGACAATGGTGTGTGTCTGGGACGTATGTATGATCATGAATGAATGTTTCGCCGACTACTTTCTTCTCTCTTAATTCTTTTCTTCTAGTATTTTCGTTTTTCTATTCCTTTCTTTCGTTCCGGTCATGACAGATATATATATATATATAAAAATTAAATATCCAGCCAAAGTAATTAATAACCATGATTACATAACTTTTCTCATTACCGTAAATTTTTTTATTCTGGCCTATTTTGAATTCTGCTTATTCATTGTTCTGTATCTGTTAATTCTGGCCATATTGTATAATCTAATAATTTCTAATTATACATTTCTAAATATAAATAGTGATTTGCTTACTCACTGAATTTTTTAATACTTTTTGTCTATCGTAATATCAAATATTGCAGTAATATAACATATGGGTAATTAATATTGTTCTCTGTATAAAACCTGTTATGCTATTCCATTCAACAGATATTTTTCTATTATATTGTTTCTGTCATTTCTCTATTCTGTAATAAACTTATACATATTGAAATTTAATTCTTTTCCTTACGTAAATATAATTATGTTGGGCTAACTATTCCAGTACCTTCCACTTTTTATCCTTATAGCCTGTGTGTGGTCTGCCATCCAGATTCATCCTTGGATATATATACATTTAATTATCTTATATAGTCATTTTTCCAAGGGGGATTGGCTTGGTAGGGTTTTCGCTGCGCTGAGTTCTTCAAACCTAACTAACTATTCTACTTATTACCAGCGCCAGCAGTATTCCCCCTACCACCACTATTTTACAACACAGCATTGCCATGGTGAAATTAGATTGTATACTTCTAACCAGCCTGTTAACCTGTTTTCTAGGATTCCTGTGTAGACTTTAGATAAAGCCGTTAATAAACTAATACCCCTGAAGCTGTTTGGATTTTTTATATCACCCTTATTCTTATATGTGGGCACAACTATAGCTTTTTTCCACATCTCCGGAAATTGATTGGTTAATTTAATCTGATTAAATAGGCTAATCTAGTTATGATCTCCAGCCATTTCTGATTCTCGCACAACTTCTTCCATAACTGTACGGCAGCGTTCACACTGAGGCGATAAGCGATATACGATACGCGACACGCACTGACATATACTTGAAATCTACAGGGAGGCGATAAAAAAAGGTTCAGGCAGGGTTCACACTCAGGCGATAAGCGATAAGCGATATATCGTGAGCGATATACGATACGCGACACGCACGGACAGATACTTGAAATCTAAAGGGAGGCTATAAAAAAGGTTCACACTCACGCGATAGCGATATATCGCAAAAGCGATATATCTCTCGAAGTGCAGCATGCTGGTCACCTGAGCGATTTGTTGCTTACGATATTTCGAGCAGTGAACGTGTCGGGAAGAAGAGAAGACAATTCTGTAATTTATTCTTTGAATTCATTTAGTGAAAGCTCATGAGTGCATCTGGAACTATTCCATTACCGCATATAGTAAGAATTTGTGAGTGGTGGATTAATTAATTATGTGTAATAATATCCTAGATGTGTAAACAGTTTCATGTGTGGTAGGGATCATAAGATTCGATGCCACAACACTAGTTGTAAGGATATAAAAATAAAAAATAAAAAAAAATGTAAGACAGATGTGACGAGTGCCGCATGTAGCAAATTGCAGCAGAAGTAAAAGACACAGGTAAATACATTATTTAATTATTTATTGTGTAAGACAAGTAAGTAATCAAATTGTTATATTATTTACTCATAATGTAAATATTTCGAAACTCTGACACAATAAATAAGTAATTTAATTATAATTCAGGGATCATCATGGCCCGGATTCTAATGACATGTCACCTTTTTATTGATGCTACATAGGCATTGCCAACTTGTGGATAAATCCTAATCATGACCTCTAGATTATAGGAATGCATTTTTATTAGGTCATTTTATGTCATTTTATGCAATCTTATATTTTTAGGGCATTTATTTCAATTTTAGGTCATTATTTTGTCATTTTCGTGTCATTTGCTTTCTTATTTAGTCATTTTCATGTACTGTATTTACATTGAGTGTATTAACTTTTTTTCGTCGCTAGCAGTGCTGTCTTTGAAGTGTTGTTTGTTTAATGCAAGAAGGAAACATTCGGCGTTAAGTGTTGTCATGTCTCAGTCGGAAATGAGAATCAAAGAAACTCCAAAATTTTGTATTATATTACTATTGTTATTAGATTGACTTGGCACCAGAGTCTGTCACCTGCTTGGATTTGAGAGTGCAAACTACTGTTTACCCTCAATTAAATAACATAATCCAGCAGACCACAAAAGGAAATGGCGAATTTTGACTCGCCAGTGCCTCAGTGCCAGTATAAATTTCCGTGAGAAAAGAACATTCACAACATTACAGTTATTTACAGTTTTTATAATTATGTACAAACTAGTCTATAACTTTGTGTGTACAATAATAATTTGTTATAAATAAAATGTCAGTTTTTAGGTAATTTTGTTATAATTATTAAGTCATTTTCTTTAAATTTAGGGTCATTTTTCAAACAATTTTAGGTCATCAGAATCCGGGCCCTCATTATAATACAATTTGACAGAATTAACATGGGGAGTATATTTTGCATAGCCATATGTGCCTGAGGAAATGAAATTTTCAGAATCCCGGGGATGTCATAATTATATTGTCATGCTCTTCTCAGGATTGTTTATCATTCAAGAATCGCTAGCTCTATTTACTTCTTACTATTTATAATCTTTGAACAATTGACACGAAACTTAACACCTGCTTAGCTAACACCTACTTCGCGGGAAACTGCAAGCGGTGCTTGTCAAGGGAGAATCTTTCCCACTTAAAACCAATGACTCCTGCCAAATGTATCCAGTTACTTACTAATGAGTAGGGAAAGGCATTTAATGACCATAAAATAATGAAAAAATGCAAAATAGAAAAATGCATTTATTACCTAAAATAGTGAAACAATGACAAGGAATTTTTTTTAAAGACCAATGAATTTTCCATTATTACTTACGCTTATTAAACTTTTAAACTTTGGTATTCTTTTTTTCCCCAAGCATATAGGCTACAGGTATATAAAGTATTTGTTGTACTAAATGGCTGGGTATTGTAAACCGACACATCTCCAAAATTTAAAGATCAAAAAATAAAAACTTCAAAGATCGAAAATATTAACAATTCAACATTAAAAAATTCAAAGATTTAAAATTAAAAAATCCAAAATTAAAAATTAAAAAGTCCAAAACCCCAATTTTAAAAAGTTCAATAAGGCGAAATTGAAAAATCCAATAATCAAACATTGAAACAATAAAAAATTAAAACAAGTTTCACTTCTGTTGCGTGGTGTTCCACGCACACTTTATTTGTTCAACAGCCAAAACAGAGTTTCTACAAACAAATAAAATCAGGTAAACTGATGTAAAAAAGTGCCAGTGTGTTTTTTTAATCAGTTATGACTGCAATTATGATATGCAGAATATGTTTTTTTAAGCTCCAGATTTATTCATTAAGCAGGGCTTAGGGAAGAACAAAGGTCTAGTTTTCTTTTTAATCAGATTAAAATCTTCCAGCATCAGCTGAACTGTACAGATTTCTGATATCTTGACAATCGCACACTCACATAAAAATACGAAAAAGAAAGTGAAATTGGCTGCTTTCGGGATTTGAACCATGGAACTCCATAACGTGAGGCCAAAACGTTACCATCTCGGTCACCTGGGTCAGTTTAACGGTCTAGTTGGATAAGCGCATGTAAAACAATAGTGTTTTTGGTCATAGCTATCTCTATTTTAATTTCCAAAGCCGTATAATATAACAGTTAAACAATTGACTATGTTGTCATGATAAATGATTTGCTTTTTTTTTTTTATACAAATTCTTTCGAATACGTATATTATCATAAAATAGGCACCAAATTGAGCATTACTCCGAAACAGGTGAACCGATTTCATCCAGTATCAGTAGACGTCTTCCCATGAACACTATAAATGTGTATACCAAATTCCATAAAAATCTATTAGAAAGGCGCCATAATCTATTAAAATAGGCACTAAATTGGGCATTACTCCGGTACCGGTGAACCGATTTGGTTCAATATCAATAGGGTTCTTCCCATTGACATTATAAATGTGTTTTCCAAGTTTCATGAAAATCCGAAAAAGCGTATTTGAGTTAGAGCGCGTACAGACACACGGACGGACGGACGGACAGACAGACGGACAGACATTTTTCGTCCCCCACACAATCTCATAAAGTACCATACTGGCACTTAATAAATTTTCGAAATAAGTTTTCAGGGTTTATTCGATAAAACTCCCTGCATTTTGATTCATGTTGAGACAGCTGTCGAGAAACAACAGCCGAGCTATGGTGCACGTTGGTAAGATTGTAGGGATGTACCCAATATTTTCTTTTTCTTCTCATTCTACGCCTGAACCAATAAGCCACTACAACGTCTTCCTCACTTGTTCTCATAATTGTAACTGAAGTAGTGAGGATTGTGTTCCACCATATTTTTATTGCCCAGGTCACGCCGATTTATCGCTCGCAGTAGGCCTATATCACCGCAACATCGTCCTTGCGATATATCGCTTATCGCCTCAGTGTGAACGCTGCCTACCTGAATTCCGTCCAGCCCGGGAGATTTATTCTGGAATTTTTTAATTACCATGATAATTTAATCTTTAGAGATCATGTTATCTAGCCCATCTATGTAATTCATGCAGGGAAATACATCGATTGTAAGGTAGTTACTAGAATATCTTTGTTTGAATAGTTCGTGAAAATGCATGACCCACGTCCCTTCATCAGGCCCTGAATTACTGTTAGTGTTTTGTTTTAACTGTTTTAGGTATTTCCAAATTTCAGTAGTGTTGTTGTTCTCTAACCAATAGGTTATTTTCTCACTTTCCTTGTTATAACACTTTTCTTTCTTGTCTGCTAGTAGTTTCTTATATTGGTTCTTTATGCTGATAAAATTATTCCTTACAGCATTATCATTGTCCCCTTCACTTACCTTTCTGCACTTTCTGTAGGCCCTCCTTAATTGTGATCTCGTGTGAATGCATTCCATATCAAACCATGAATTATTACGAAGGGGGTGTGTATATTTTCTTACTCTCCTTTCCTCAGCTCCTACAACCACTCTGTGGAGTAATTGTAAGGTCCTATTAATATTGCCTTCATTAATGAAAAAATGAACCCCTAATTCTAACAACACTGTACATTGGTCGTTCATCATATTGTAAAAATTGTCACTACGCTCTTTGGCCCAGAAATATGTTGTCCTCGTAGATCCTAATCTATTTTCACTGACGGACTTGTAAGAGGGTCGAGGATGGTTACTGTTAATGGTTATATCAATCTCAGTTGATAAAAGCATATGGGGACTGTGAGCTACTTCCGAAATTTCAAATCTTGAAATAAACTCACCTAAGTCATGAGATACTAACATATAATCTACAGTGCTAGCTCCCTGTTCATTAATAAAAGTAAAATTGCCTTCTGTATCATCTCCGTAGCAACCATTGAGTATTTCCAACCCGTTCTGACCACAGAAGTCGAGTAACTTGAGGCCTTCAGCATTGGTCACTGTATCTCAACTGTTTCTGAACGGCAAATCGCGGTTTATGCCACTATTGATATGATCATTACAAGCTTTCATATTAAATAGGCTTACATCCCTCTTTCCAATCCTACTGTTGAAATCCCCCGCCAAAATTACGTAATTTACTCTATATTTAGACCTAATGTCATCTATTTCATCCTCCAAGTGTTCATAGAAGCTACAGTTAAAGTACTGAGATCCCTTGGGGTGGTGGTAAGTTACACCTATTGCTAATATTATCTCTTTATTATTACACTTTAGGCCTATCCATAGACTATCTTCGTTCTTGCTATATCTATTTCCACTATAATTTCCCTTAGTTCGCTACTTATAATAATAAAGGGCCTCCGGGCCATCTTCCAAACTTATTTATTTTTACCTTATTTTTAGCAATACAGTCATAACCCCTAATATTGATTAGCCTACCTCATCATTTTTAAGCCACGTCTTCGCTAAGGCGAGAATCTCACAGCTCCTTAAAATAGTTTGAATTTCCCCATATTTAATACTACTCCAAATTCCTTCAGTGTTAAGGAAACCTATCCTCAGACCCTTTACACAGTCGTTATCCTAGCTTAGCGTTTTGTCAGATGGGGTTACCCAATTTCGAAGACTGTAATGTTGATTTATACTTTTACTTCTATCTCTGTGTGATTGAGACCTAGTTGCACCATCGACACTCTTGCTGGCTTGTTTATCCGCGGTAACTGACCCTTGGTTAACAGCCGGAGTGCTAGGCTGCTGATGTAGCGTGTCGTTGCCGGTGACTTGACTCCTGCCACACGCCGAACCCGACACTGACACTGACTGGGAACTTTCCTGCTGACTCATCTCCGCTCCTCCGCTATTTCTTATTTCCTGTGTATTTACTGTACAGGCCTCGCCAGCGATTTTGGCAGATGTCCTTTAGTGCGTAGCTAGTCAGCTAGCCCCCGGTTTCGCCAGGAATATTGGTGTATGTTCTTGAGGGCGTAGCTAGCCCCCTCATAATGTGACACATACGCACATGGTGCTGATTAAGCAAAACATTGGAATACTTACAGTGCATCTTGAGCAGTCTGACGGTACAGTGTCTGTCAGAACTGTTGTACGCGCGAGTTGTTTCCTATTTATTAGTGCAATGCCTCCCACTTGTTCCAAATTGAAAGGTAAAACCTTGCACAGCCAGAGCCGCGAAATAGTAGCGAACGTTTACAACTTCATGAAACAAGAGGCGAGCAATAAGAAAGAGGTTTGTTCACCTGGCTATTTCAAGAAAATACAAAAGGTACAAGTCAGGGTTGCAAAAGCTACTGCTGTGTCAGTGTGTTCTATCACGAGGATTCTAAAGGATTGTGAACAACATGCAGAAGAAGGTGCTTCTTTTAATACTCCAGGCAAAAGTCATCAGAGATATCGACGATTTCGACAAATGCGTTGACAGACGTACAATCCACAATTTCTACGTCCAGGAGCAAACTGTGCCTACAGTTGGAAGACTGCAGATTCGATTAAAGGAATTGATAGGATTTGAAGGAAGTCGGACAAGACTTAGGAAAAACACCAGAAGTAACAGGAAAGTTCTGATTGAAAAGCGTGATATACGTACACAGAGAGAAAATTATCTAATATCTCTTCGACAATATAGGAAGGAAGGTAGACCTACTGTGTATGAAGATGAGACCTACATACACAGTAGTCATACGAATCCAAAAAGATGGACTGACGACAGCAATGCTGGTTTATTAGCGCCTATATCGAAGGGAGAAAGAATCATCATTGTTCACGCTGATGGAAGGTATTGCTTCATCCCTAATGCCCTACTTATGTACAAGTCAAAGCAAAGAACTGGAGATTTCCACAGTGAAATGAACACCGAAAACTATGTAAAGTGGCTGAAAACTATGCTGATCCCTAATCTTCCTGAAAATTCCGTTATTATAATTGACAACGCGAGCTATCATAACGCTCAAATAGACAAACCACCAACGTCCAACTCCCTAAAATGTGATATGCAAGCCTGGCTACTAAAAACGTAATTACCTTCGAAGAATCTTTTTCAAAGGCAAAACTTTATGATTTAATCAAGATTAATAAACCCAGCAAAAAATCATATTTAATAGACCAAATATTGGCAGAACATGGACACACTACACTCAGACTCCCTCCTTACCACCCAGATTTAAATCCTATTGAGTTGATCTGGGGGGATGTAAAACAGTGGGTAGGGAGTAGAAACACAACTTTCAAGATGAAAGATGTCGAAAATCTGTGCCGTCAAAGATTTAGTGAAATTGGTCCTGTGGAATGGGAAAAAGCCTGCCAGCATGTGGAAACAATTGAGCAACATTATTTTGAAAAAGATTGTATCGTAGAAAATATGATAGAGCAAATACTTATTCAGGATAATGGATCGTGGGGTCCAAACGGTTAAAAACTGTGACATTTCACTTTTGAGTGCCAATAATGCACACCACTTCCAGCAACGGTCAAATAACAATATATACACTTAGATTACAAAAAGCCTCAACGACATCTCATATTTAACTCATGAAATATTACAAAACAAAACAGTGGAGGGGTTTCACAGATCCCACAAACACAGTTAAGGGTTAAAGTAAATGTTATAATGCTGTCTCCTCTGATCTATACATATCTGACGATGACGTATAAATTTTATATGGACGGAACGTCGAACTTCTAAGTTCCGTCAACAGTGTTGTTTGGGAAATATCACTTCCTGAGCCATTTAACTAAGACAGGTGATTTAAGTATTGACATTTTATTCTCACTAGGGTATTTTCTTACTTGAATCTTCGGGGGAGGCGAGGTGGAAAAAAACTAAGGGAGCTAAAAATTGTCTCGGCGATCGAAGTCCGTTTCGTGTCGAAAGTTTCCGCTATGATCGGTAGAAGTCCGGTTGATTTCATCTATGGTTGCTTGATAACCTAATTACGTCATTTTTATAGAATGAAGCACTGCATAAACACATTAATAAGTTCTTTTACTTGTAAGATAAATAGATGTAGCTAATAACAGTACATTTCATTCGTACTCTGTCGGTCAATAATTATTGATGAATAATAAAAAAAGGGAGTGCATGTTTTTGGTCCAAAAATACTGTGCTTCACCTCCTGCTAGTTTCTGCTGAACTAAGTTATTTCATCAATCTTTCATCTGATTAATTACTTGACTTAACATCAGCCATTTTGTTCATACATTCATCAGTCGTCACCGTGAACGTGTTCCTTGCATCTTCTCAGGGAAAAGAGAGAAAGAAAAAAAGAAGCTTTTTATGTATGTTTAAACATCAGCATGTTCCATATTAAAGATGGTACATATTTATCGTAATAAAGCTCTATGGTCCCCTGATTTCAGATTTATTCTTACATTAATCGAAATAGTGTCTTATGAGTGACATTGTCAGTCGTGTTGGTAATGAAGAGGAACTGCCTCTTCCCGATTTGAAACTTTTCTCATTAGCTGCTCAACTCTTTCATTGAGCATGTGGATGTAGTCCCCCTGTAGTCAGGGCCAGCTCTAGGTACTTTGGCGCTCTAGGAGATAAATACTTTCGGCGACCCCCTCAATCCTTCCATTTTTTACCATTTGATTAAACAATTTTGTACCATTTGATTAAACACAGAATTTCACGTTCTCTAGCCTTCAGTTGATTAAGTTGATTTGAAGGCGTTATAACATATGTAGACAGTAAAGTAAAGTAAAGTAAAGTAAAGTAAAGTAAAGTAAAGTGTTCCCTATTACAGGCCATGGAAGCCCAGAGGGTTCCAGAAAATTGAGACTCCCACATTTTTAGACAATCGACCCGTGAAGGTGGTAATAACGCACCGGCCGCCTTTACCCCCAGGATTGCTCCTAGTACTCATTTCTGTTTGAGGCTGAGTCGACCCCAGAGCCATAGTGCCACCAGAAGGATTAAGCCAATTGAAAAACTCAACGACTTTATCGGGGATTGAACCCGCGACCCTCCTGTTTGTAGCGCAGCGCCTCAGTCACTACGCTACGGCGTACTATGTAGATAGTATGGGGACTAAATAAAAATACATTTAACTGAAAAAGGTTATAACTTTTTATATAAACAAACAAAAAATTACATTTTATATCAGTTGTTTGTTGCCGTCCCTAAATGTTTCTATAAATTTGCCGACCTAGGCTGCCTAGTTCGTCTTTATGGACAAGCTCTGACTGTACTTCTTGGCTGGAGAGATTCAGCACGATATCTGGAAATCGATCGGAAAGGATTCGTTGTTAGTTTCAGAGTATTGCACTTTTTAAAAGCAACTAAGTTCTAGGCCTACATCAGTAACAGATACCCGTAACTTTATCTGAGTATTAGTCTTGATAGAAAAGTGAACAAAAAGTAAAGGCAATGTTAACAGATACAACAGGCTTACAAAAAAAAAAAAAAAAAAAAAAAAATTGTGCCGAGGATTTTGGAACTGATTTTGGCTATATTTGGGTCGCTGAATCTAAATATGAAATAAGTTTTTCTCTATTAGCACTACTTTTTTACTCAGTGTTTTTTTATCGAGCAGTTATCTACACGAAATGTGCAGACCTTACTCCATTTTTGCCATTCTAATTCACATATACAAGGATTGGTTCTTGTATATAAGAATGTCATTAACGACTCCTTAGTTGAACGAGAGAAAATCATCTTTCCTCCACTGCATATCAAGCTGGGCTTTATGAAACAGTTCGCAAAGGCTCTTGAGAAGAGCGGATCATGCTTTGCATATATAGGGAGGAATATTTGACGGCCCACAAATAAGGCAGCTCATTAAGGACTCTGACTTGTAAATTCGATAAATGAGGCTGAGCGAAAAGCCTGGACTTCATTTGTTGCAGTTGTAGGAAATTTTGTGGGCAAACGCAAAGCTGAAAACTATGTTGAATGGTTAACGAAATGCTTAACAGTTTCAAATCTCTTGGGTGTAACATGAGTATTAAGGTGCACTATTTACACATCCACTTAGACCGTTTTCCTGAAAATTTAGGAGACATAAGTGAGGAACAAGGTGAAAGATTTCACCAGGATATTAAAATTATGGAGGACCGCTACCAAGGAAGATGGGATACGCACATGATGGCAATTTGCTGCTGGAGTTTAAAAAGGAATTGTTCGAAAATACATTCAAGAATATCACGGAAAAGAAGCTTCATTAGTGTTCAGTGAGTTGGTGACTTTTCCTAATCTTTATATGTAATATAATATTTGTTTTATATATATTATTTTATAAGTAATTTTTATAATAGTTGTATAATATAATAATAAAAATTTCGTGTTTAGTTTTTTATTTGATCCAGGGATTTAACTTAAAATAGTGTAAC
The DNA here is from genome assembly GCA_964059195.1 of Ectobius pallidus. NCBI lineage: Eukaryota > Metazoa > Arthropoda > Insecta > Blattodea > Ectobiidae > Ectobius > Ectobius pallidus. The sequence continues at coordinate 86,963,258 of CAXKWD010000005.1, read as the reverse complement.
GTATATTTCACTAAGGAGAACATTTCTAACATCTCTTGTGATGAGGTACGTGGTTATTAGGTAGATTTCGAAGAAAAATCTACCTATTGCAATGGATACCATGTCATGATTTTCGAAAAATTCTTTCATATCTTTACGTTTCATGCTCCCCTAAGTACGAAACCACCGCCCGTTCAAAAAGAAAAAAATGTGTGATATTTATATATATATTTATATATATCTTTACACGATAGCGGCCGTAATTTTGAAGATATTTGAACAAAATTTTATTATGTTATTTCTAGGCCCAATAGTTCGGACAAGTTCGTTAATGGGCAAAATTGGCCCAAGGGGGTGGTCGGGGGAGGGGGTTGAAATTTTAAAACAGATATATGAAGTATAGAGGGAAACTTTGTTTGAATAAATTAGAGTACTCCCTATGGAGTTCACAGTGACACCAACGATTCGGGGGTTCGAGTGAGGGTGGGGATGGGGGATGAAAATTCGAAACTTTTGAAACCACGTCTTGTGGGGTATCGTTGAAAAGCTCTTGATGAGTACTCTACAAATCAATAAATAGTTTCTTGATAGCTCTCATATGACGCGAGATTTTAATGTTTGAAAATAATAACACTTAAAAGAATTATTATAATATCATAATTTTGTCTTGTTTAGCGGCTTTGCTAATTTTATTCATTGCTAATCTTGCGCACGGCCTCCCAGAATATTATATCCTATTCTTGTTGTCAAAACAAATGATTGTAGGCTCTTCCTCTTTACCGAATTCAGTTCTTAATACTGCAGGTTTGCCATGCCAAGGCTAAAGAAGAAGAGTGCTATGCAGCGACAATAAATTAAACCAAAAGCACTTCGAAATCTACCTCCGCCTGTAGGCCTGCCTAAAGGGATTTTTCTCATTGTAATGTTAACTGTAAATGTGAGAACCTGAATCATTACACCGATCGCGGCTTTATTAGCGTAGAGATTTCACCGATCGCCCGGGAGTTGGAGCTGTGTCCGCAGTGACGCAGAAACCCGCGTCATTGGCCAACTCTTGCGTGGGACTCACTGTAGTTAAGTTTCTTAAAATGAATAAAAAGGTTTATTTCTTCACAGTATTACATAAAAGCCCCATGGTTATGTGCAGTTTCATATGAAACCACATTCTGAGAAAGTCGCAACTAGAAAAATAACTCTTAAGCCACTGGCGTGATTAGGAATTCATCTTCAATATTATCTTTCGTAAACAGAATTTTCTGTCGAAAAGATTTTGAGTATCTTCCTTGGAGTTTCTTTTCACTTCACGGCAATGCTTTGTTTTCAAGTTGTACGAACGGTTATCAACTTCTGGAAAGTTAGCCAATTTAAAAGCTAGGGATATAAAGTTCCTACTTAAAAGCACGCTCTGCTTTTATTGCCCGCAAGTTATTGCCTTAATGAAGCGAAATGATTACTGGTCTTGTTCCTTGGCGATGCGAATTCGACTCCTCTGGCTATAAAACGAATCGTGAATATTTCAAGTAAAATTTTCACATGTACAGGATTTCACCTTCATCTTGTGCATATCAAATAACTTTTGTGTTTGCACCGGTAGTGAAAATATTTTTATTGGAAGTTATTTTTCAACAAGGAGCTACCTGAAGTATGGAGGGTTGGTTCATGTGCCAGCATTATTGTAGGCCTACAAGATACAAGAGATGTAATTACTAATTATATTTCAAATAGCACCATCTACTTTAACCATATCCAATGTACTACACTCTTTAGGACGAGTTCAAAAATGTAGTATAAGACCGTCTTACTTAAGAAATTACGAACTTCCGTAATTTTGTAGTTTTGTACACAGCACACAATAATGTAAATTGCACACCATGAATGAAATAAAGTCTAATCAAATACGAAAAACCATAAATACCCTCCTTTCCGTTTTACTTTCTCAAATCATACAAACAATGTCAATGATACAAATAAGACAACAGAAACTTGACATTTAGCCTGTTCACAGCCTATATACAGTGAGTCCCACGAAAGAGTTGGCCAATGAAGCAGGTTTCTGCGTCGCGGCGGAGACAGCTCCAACTCCCGGGCGATCGGGTGAAATATGTACGCTAATAAAGCCGCGATCGGTGCAATGATTCAGGTTCTCACATTTACACTTAAAATTACAATGAAAATAAAATCAGGTAAACTGATGTAACAAAGTGCCAGTATGTTTTTTGTTTAATCAGTTATGATTGCAATTATGATATTCAGAATAAAAAAGAAAGTCAAATAGGCCGTTTTCGGGATTTGAACCATGGAACTCCATACTCCAGAATATGAGGCCAAGACGTTACCATCTCAGCCACCTGGGTCAGTTTAACGGTCTAGTTGGATAAGCGCATGTAAAGCAATAGTGTTATTTGTCATAGCTAACTGTATTTTAATTTCCAAAGCTTTATAAGATCACAGTAAAACAATAGGCTACGTTGTCATGATAACTGATTTGCATTTCAGAAATTATTTCGAATACGTATATTACCATAAAATAGGCACTAAATTGAGAATTACTCCGAAACAGGTCAACCGATTTTATCCAATATCAATAGACGTCTTCCTATGGACATTATAAATGTGTATACCAAGTTTCATAAAAATCCGGTAAAGCGTATTTGAGTTACCGCGTCTTTAAAATAGGCACTAAATTGAGCATTACTCCGGTACCGGGCTACCGATTTGGTCCAAAATCAGTAGACTTCTTCCCATGTTCGTTATAAATATGTATACAAACTTTCAGGAAAATCCAATAAAGCATTTTTGAGTTATCGCGACTTCTTATATATTAACATAAAAGGCACTAAACTGGGCATTATTCCGGTACTGGCCAACCGATTTGGTCGAATATCAATAGACGTCTTTCCATGGACATTTTAAATGCGTATACGATGTTTCATAAAAATCCGATAAAGCGTATTTGAGTTATTGCGTCTTTAAAATAGACACTAAATTGGGTTTTACTCCGGTACCGGTCAACAGATTAGGTTCAAATTCAATAAGGTACTTTTCATGGACGTCGTAAATGCGTATACTAAGTTTCATGGAAATCCAATACAGCGTATTTGAGTTGTGGCCCGTACAGACACACGGACGGACGGACGGACGAACAGACGGACAGACATTTTTCGTCCCCACACACAATCTCTTAAAGTACCATACTGGCACTTAATATCCACGTACCTCATCACAAGAGATGTTGGAAATGTTCTCCTCTTGAATACGCGCAACACTGGCACCTTTTTAGGAAATTTTCTTTCACGCGCATAAGTTCAGCTTCCGAGATAGAATTAATTTCTCTTGTGATACTGTCTTTAAGTTCTTCTAACAATAGCCTATGTGACTAATATTTATGGGGGAACTTGAAAAATAAAGTGTATAGGTCAATTCCACACACATTAGAACATTAGAAGAGAAATTAACTCTGTCTCGGAAGCTGAACTTACGCGCGTGAAAGAAAATTCCCTAAAAAGGTGCCAGTATTGTGTGGATACAAGAGGAGGACATTTCCAACATCTCTTGTGATGAGGTACGTGGTTATTAAGTGCCAGTATGGTACTTTATGAGATTGTGTGTGGGGGACGGAAAAATGTCTGTCCGTCTGTCTGTCAGTCTGTCCGTGTGTCTTTACGCGTCATAACTCAAATACGCTTAATCGGATTAATTTCTCTTGTGATACTGTCTTTAAGTTCTTCTAACAATAGCCTATGTGACTAATATTTATGGGGGAACTTGAAAAATAAAGTGTATAGGTCAATTCCACACACATTGGAACATTAGAAGAGAAATTAACTCTGTCTCGGAAGCTGAACTTACGCGCGTGAAAGAAAATTCCCTAAAAAGGTGCCAGTATTGTGTGGATACAAGAGGAGGACATTTCCAACATCTCTTGTGATGAGGTACGTGGTTATTAAGTGCCAGTATGGTACTTTATGAGATTGTGTGTGGGGGACGGAAAATGTCTGTCTGTCTGTCTGTCCGTGTGTCTTTACGCGTCATAACTCAAATACGCTTAATCGGATTTTCATGAAACTTGGTATACGCATTTATAATGTCCATGGGAAGAACCCTATTGACATTGAACCAATTCGGTCCAGCGGTACCGGCGTCAAACCCAATTTAGTGTTTTTATTTAAAAGCGCCATAACTCAAATACGTTTTATCGGATTTTCATGAAACTTGGTATACACATTTATAATGTCCATGGGAAGATGTCTGTTGATATTGGTCCAAATCGGTTGACCGGTACCGGAATAATGCTCAATTTAGTGAATTGTTATGGTATTATATGACAAAAGGCCCCATAACTCAAATATGCTTTATAGGATTTTCATGAAACTTGATATAAGAATTTATAACGTCCATAGCAAGAAATTTATTAATTCTGGACCTAATAGGTTGACCGGTATCAGAGTAACAACTAATTAAAGGTCACATGTTTTTTAATTTTTGCCTACCGGTATAATTTGACAGTTAACACTATTCCTTGACATAAGCTTATCAAACAACACCATCAAACTGACTGAGTTGGCCAAATGGTAACGTCTTGGACTCGTATTCTGGAGATCCCCGGATCAAATCCCGGAGCCGGCCGATTTGACATGGATTTTTTTAATTTTATTTTTATGTGAGTGCGCGATTGTCAAGGTATCACAAATCTGTAGTTCTGCTGACGCTGGTCGATTTTAATCTGATTAGAAAAACTAATTTTCTGCATATCATAATTGCAATTATAATTGATTCAACAAAAACATACTGGCACTTTGTTATATCAGTTTACCTGATTTTATTTTCATTGTAATTTTAAGTGTAAATGTGAGAACCTGAATCATTACACCGATCGCAGCTTTATTAGCGTAGATATTTTACCCGATCGCTCGGGAGTTGGAGCTGTGCCCGCTGCGTCACAGAAACCTGCGTCATTGGCCAACTCTTGCGTGGGACTCACTGTACATTAAACATAATACTATGTGAGTAGACTAGTATCCCTCACATAAAACGGAAGTGGAAACTTGGTTCCTAGGTAAATTTGAAGGACAGTTCAAGTTAATCATGTCCTCTAAATTCATTATAGTGAACGTTTCACATACAAGTTTTTTACTCAGTTTACATAGTTTTAAACTCGGTAGAAGTATTAAAAGCTTACACATTCTTAACCCCTGGAGTGCAATCAAATTGGCATTCTCAAATTGCTAACTCGGGCACAGTGAGTAGGCTACTCCAAGCATTTTATTACATTATAAATATTCACGGTAATATTTTATTATTAAATATCCATTTTAAGTGCTGAATAACTAAGGCTAATTGGAATGAAATTGTTATTTGTATTATAATTTATAATTTAACACATTTGTACATTTATGCGAAAATCTAGGTGGGTAGGAACAGCAGGCTACACCGAGCAGAGAGTAATTCTCTATTATTTTATAATAGATTAAATTACTATACTTATACCTTTTCTTATCGATATATGCCTAGGAAAAAAAATAACAAAAAAAAAAAAAAATTACGCTAGTCTTTCTTTAAAGTTGTAAAGCAAAATATTGCATGGGGTCAGAGATGAAAATATTAACGGTAATCAATGTTTATATATATTCTGTACTGATTCACACTAAGAATAAGTTGCTTATTTCCAAATCAGGAGTGATATACATACTGTATAATACGCGTAGCAATCAACAGATCAACATACCATTTTTCAGACTAAATCAATCAATAATCATGACGTAATGGGACAAAATCTTTTTAATAAACTTCCACTTCATTTACGTGATCCCCACTAAATGTATTTAAAAGGAAATTGTATACTTGGTTAATTGATAATCCTTTCTATAACATTAACGATTTTTGTTTGTTTTTATACTGTGATAATTGTATAGCAATTGGTTTATACATATTATTTTAAGTGTATTTTAATTATGATGTGGTAAGGTGTATATTATGTACGGATTTAATTCTACCTTTGTAGTATTATACTACGTTTTGTACTCTTTGACGTTGTCCTTTGCAGAATTTGCCTAACGACAATAAAATGATATTATTATTATTATTATTATTATTATTATTATTATTATTATTATTATTATTATTATTATTATTATTATTATTACTACTACTACTCCGAGAGTTAACTCAAACTTTTTTTACCAAGATAATTTTGATTTTAATATAATAAGTTTTTTGATGCCTGCAGGAATGTTGGATTGGAAATTAGTACAGAAAAAACAACTAAGTTTATGGTCATGGAACGTCAAAATAATGCTCGACAAAATATTAGAATAGCCGGTAAACCGTTCGAACAAGTGAAGGAATACAAATATCTGGAAACAATAATTACAGACACACAAACTGTAATATTAAGGCAGAAGTTAAGTCTCGACTCAAATCAAGAAATGCTTGTTTTTATGCAGTTCAGAAACTCTTATCTTCTCGTCTTCTGTCCAGAAATCTAAAAATAAAGATTTATAAGACTATTATGCCTATCCTGCCGGTTGTAATTTATGGATGTGAGACTTGGCCGCTTACTGATCGGGAAGAACATAGTCTGAGAGTGTTCGAAAACAGGGTGCTTAGAAAAATATTTCGGCCAAAGAGGGATGAAAATGGGAACTGGAGAAAATTGCATAACGATGAACTTCAGGACCTGTACGCTTCACCGGATATAGTAAGGGTAATTAAATCGCGAAGGATGAAATGAGCTGGACATGTTGCACGCATGGGGGAGGAAAGACATATCTCAAAAGTATTGACTGGGAGACCCGAAGGGAAAAGACCACGCGGAAGACCTAGACAAAGGTGGGAGGACAATCTTAGAATGGATTTAAGGGAAGTAGGATTTACTAGGGATGATTGGATGGAGATAGCACAGAATAGGGTTGAATGGCGGACTCAGGTGAGCGCGGCAATGAGCCTTCGGGTTCCATAAAATAGATAATATTCCTTTAGCTTGCTGAGGAATTGTCTATTGCCATTGAGTAAATCTATACCGGTAGTATAAAGCTTTGCCGTTTACATGAAAGACAGTGATTTTATTTTGTTAAAAGCGTATATTTGTGCACCTAATAAGGGTTTAATATACCTAAGGGTTTAAGGGTATACCTAAGGGTTTAAGGGTATATTTATTTTCTAGTCACATAATAATGCACCACAAAAGTGTATTTCCAACTGAAATCGTTACTGGGGTTCCTCTTTATATGAATGCTAGAGGCTAAAATAAAGTAAGGATTAAAGAGATTCAGAATGTTTAATTATCGGAGAGAGAATTGTTCATTTGAACTAAAAATACGCTGCGAACGCCACAGGCAAAACAACCTGCTTTCCCTTTATGACGAAATTTTACAAACAATTACGAAATAAAAAAAAAACAGTATAGGTTTTCATCAGATGAAAGCAATAAACGAGTGCATCAAAAGAGTATTAAACTAAACGGTATTATTGTTAGGTGTTCTTGAAATTGGTCTGCAAATTTCGCTTTCCATCTCCTCCTATACTTGGATTCTTCTTTCAGTAACGAGTACCGTACTTTATTTTCTCCTTTAAATCATGTAGCAACTGGATTCTTCCTTTTTCAATAAAATTACAAGTTAGGAGTTCGGAGGCCGATTTATTAATGAACGCGGGCCAGATCTGGCCTGCGGGCCGCCAGTTGGATCACACTGCTCTTAATCATGAGGACTTTTCAGTTAATCTTATTCTTCTGGTAGCATTTTGGTCCTTGCATGGAATCAACCTCTAATAACATAATTCTATACTATTCTATTCTATTTTCTTCCCGTAGGGGCAGAGGCGGGTTGGGAACGACCCTAAGCACGTAGGCCAAGCTAATAACAGAATAAGCACAGAGCAAACCTTGGTAAAGACGAATAGTGCGTATCATTTTCCTCTGCCGAATGTCTGCTATAGGATTCACTTCACAGTACTACTGGGGTTTAAGAATAGGCCTAAATTGTAGGAATGATATTATTGCCATTTTTGTGTTAAAGCTCATTATAATACTAATATATATTTTTTATCGATTCTGGCAGCTATGGATCATATGAATCAACAATTTCTTGCTGTGGCCTTAAGCATTCGTCCATTTCCTCGTTCTTTTTTGGCGAGTTTCCTTTTTCTCTTCAGTTCATTTCTGGCTTCAGTTCGAACTTTTCTTGAAAATTACATTGTCCTCCAAGCATTTATTAAAAGTCAAAACAGAGATTAATACCACTCTTTATGAATGAAAATAGCTATCTAAGATAATTATTTATTTATCACATACATTGATTACAAGCAACAACGAGACTTTTTGGAGGTGGGGAGATGCTTTGAGGAGGTAAGTTTTCGAATACTTGGAAATCAATAAACGCATTTATAGGGAACAAGATCCTCAATAAATATTCTTGTAACGTGAATTGTCATTTCATAATTTGTGTAACATGTTTTCACGTTCATACATTGAATCTCTTTATATGATTTTTAAAATGTGTAAAGAATTAGGATAGACAAAAGCCATAACGACCCAAAACAAGCAAAAAAGGCTTTAAACCTTGAAATAGGCAACAGAAGCCAAAATAGGCAAAAAAAAAAGGCAAATATAAAAACGAACCCTACTGTCCCTAAATGTACGGAAACATGTTTGTCTATATTTAATGCTATTTATATCCAACCAAACAGAAAAAAAGGCATTTTACCTAACTTCTGGACCCTAGTCATCATAATGTGATTCCCACTTCAATCAAGATTTCTTCCATCCCAGCTCCTATGGTTTTATTTTATCATTATCATTATTATTGTTATTATTATTATTATCATCATCATCATCGCTATCATTATCACTTTATATCGTGTTATTGTTTGAGATAGTCTCGGAATTTATTTACACAGTTGGATCACCAGGCTTTTGCTATTGCTGAGAAGATAAACGAATGTGTCGGTTGCTTTCCGTTCCAGCCTGCCACCTAGCGGGGAGGAAATGAGCTGGTGTTATCTATTGGGGGCAAACCGATACAGGACGCTTCCCTTCACTCCGCCTGTACCTTCCACAAACCACCTGTTCGCAACCCATACACGCATCCACAACTCCAGTCACAGTGTGCCAAGTTCTTTGCCAAACGTGTGGCTCTGATATCGTTTTATCAGGATGTTACGCGGTCAAAATTATGCAAGTTTTATTGCTGACGAAACCTAAACTGTGATTTTTTCAGTGAAACACTTAACAAGAGTTCGTTACGGTTGGGACGTTGTTCAGTGGTAATATAATATCATCGTTCTTGACGTGTGTTCATGTATGTTTTCGATGTAATATGTAGCCTAACATGGTAAGTGATCTTGAATATTCCACGAGCTTTAAAAATATTTCTCAATGTTGTTTTGTTTTAACATAAATTTCTTCTCAGTTGAAGTGGTATTACATGATTTGAATTATTTGGTTAAGTTGGCGCTATTTTACTATCAACATATTTTAGATCTCGCTTTTTTTCTGCATTACTGATTAATTCAGTTGTAGTTGGCGTACCTTGTGTTTTAAATTTCCTTACCATTTTGACTGTATTTTAATGTTCACATATTTTGTCCAGTTGAAGTAGGCTTACCACATGTTTTAAATTTCCTCCATACTTTATAACATATACATTGAATAACTCAGGACATATTTTAAATTACTCTGTTAGATTCAGTGTGTTAATATGAGCTTAATTAAGGTTACCATATTTCGAAGCTGAGACCAATTGAATAATTGCTCACGACAAACGTAATAAAAGACACCAAATTATAACATAACCCGGTTTCTACACATGGCACAGTACTTAGGTAACTGTATACCGTTCATAATGCCCCCCCCATACTTATGTGACAAATGAAATTGATCCACGAAATGTCTATGTCCCTTTAAGAAGTCATAGAATCCTGAACAACTGTATTTCAAATTAACTGACATCATCAGTATTGCTTTCAAAATGTCTACTTTCATTTGAGTTTTCTCAGATGCACCTTACTCATCGCTCAATTGCTGCATTTGTACCGGGAAGACGTAACACAAATTCCACAATCTTAGAGCAACGTTTTTGGATATCTGTGGATGTGAAGTGTTGGAACATATTTTTCATCCAACACATATCAGCGAAAGTTTTTTTTTTCTCTGCTCTATTTCTCAATTTGCTAAGTATAAAAAACGGCTATTTATTAAAAGGCCTACACTCTTCGAACAAACCATTATCGTTGAGTTTTCAATTCCTAACACATTTTTAAGGGAGTCCTAACATTTTTCTACTTCATCCCAAGCAGTGCCGTTTGGGAAATGCGGAATTGGTTACGGTTTTTTTTGGGTGGGGGGCTTGTTGGCCCTCCACTACCCCCGGAGCCCTCGACCATAGGCCACACTCCGGTCCCAACAACTTTTCGGCGCTTGTGTTCTATTGCTCTACTTTTCGCTCTTGTGTACTTTACGCTTGTGGGTAATGTGTTTTGAGCCAGCTGTTTAATTCAGCACTAATAGAACTGTGCAACTCTGTTTGTGTTTTGTCATCTGTCTGTCGGGGGTCGTCTCTCCGATCCGACATTCACCTAATGAGTGAGGAAAAACCCCACTCGGATCGGCTGCTGTGAGACTTTCCCACAGCAACCCAGGCACTTAGAATTGAATTAGGTAGGCCTAATGTGAATAAACTATAAAGAAGTTATTAGCTATGCCATACGTCCTAGATTCTAGAAAACTCACGCCAATGGAAAACGTGGGTTAGCAAATACAGCCCAGTAATACACCAAGTTTAGCCTAAATATTACTGAAGATCCCGAATTGAATTCATGACTTGACATCGCTAGAAAAATAATTACTTTTGAAAACTTAAATGACCGGGAATTCGATTCGATTTTTGAAAATCGGAGCATTTAGGCGTCCCAGCAGAACCCGATGGGGAAAAGGTGAATTGATTCCAAAAATCGGAATTTTCCCGGCCAAATCAGGACGTCAGGTCACTTTAGCTTAATTCGTTATCTTATTTTTATTTTCAACTGTTGAAGTCACTCATACAAACTGAGCACAAATTAAAAGAAGTACCGTAGACGTAAAAAATGTAAACTTCACACCTTCATGGGTCAAGGGAAGAAAGTATAGCATACCATAATGCAGTATTGATCTGTCTTCTGGAGTACAAACTGAATAGGGCTTGCTCACGTAGGATTTTTCAATAAATTGTGTATCAATTTATTCCTCACTAATATATAACTTATACCACTGAAGTGAAAGCATAGTAAAGTGGTCCCTATACAGGCCATGGAGGCCCAGAGGATTCCAGGAGTTTGAGGCTCCCAGATTTTGGACATTCGGCATGCGAAGGTGGTAAGGTTGTCAGCTTTACGCACCGGTCGCCTTTACACCTAGGATTGCTCCTGGTACTCATTTCTGTTGGAGCCTGAGTCGACCCCAGGGCCATAGTGCCACCAGAAGGATTAGGCCAATTGAAAAACTCCGACCTCATCGGGAATCGAACCCGCGACCTTCCGGTTTGTAGCGCAGTGCCTCGACCACTACGCTACGGCGTACCACTAATATCTATATCGCTAATGTTTTTATATCTGAATTACTATTAATATTCATCTGTTTCAAAAGCGTTAAAATTTTAATAATTCTACCTTATCAGCCACTGAAAGCGTCCATAATTGTTTTTCTAGGTTTAATTTTTTTTTTAGAAACAATATAAACAGGGCAGTAAGATGGAACAGTATGAGAAAAGAAGGATCTCAATAGACATGGAGTTCACGGGCACAGGTTCCTTTAAGTATCTTACCTTTCGTTACGTTATATTGAGGCATGGCTTTTTTTCTTTTCGATGAAAGTCTATTTTCCTAATTTATTTTAAACTTACATCCCACTGAAGTTTACACTTGATTATTACTTGTATAAATTTATAAATTCAAGTCTGAAAGGGTTATGGTCTTTGATTTTTCTTAAATTCAAGAAATTAACTCGATATTATAAAGTAGAAAGTAGGTTGAACCATGATAATATGAAACAAATAGATCAATGTTATTATTGATACAGATTTTTATTATTCTTGCCTAGCGAGTCTGGGGTACTTTATAGAAATAATAATAATAATAATAATCATAATAATAATAAGTAAATAAATAGCAAAGCTAGTAAATCTTCCACATCACTCCTGCTTTGGAAGCATTAAAGTGGTTTATACTCCGTGATTTCGCTCTCCTCTGCTTCTGTTCCAAATCCTACATTCCTCGACATTTTTCTATTTATCATTTAGCTTTAATACGCTTGCCTGTCATAATTTCCACACCCGATCACGACATGACTTAACACTATCAGTACCATCCCACCACACAGATCTTTACTCCTCTTCGTATACATTCGATTATGGAACTCTTTGACAATGAATGTCAGGGATTGTCAAAATTTCAGACAATTCAAACAAAATCTGTTTAGATACCTAACTCACTTAGGCATGTCGCTTTACACGTTAAAAAAATATTAGCTCTAACTAGCTATGGATGTAAATTTCATGTAAATGTAAAAGCTATAGTTGCTAGATTCAATTTTTATTATTATTACAAAGTGTTTCATTGTAATTTTATAACTTAATTTTGTTGCCAGTGCTACTTTCTTTTTCTTACCACATTTTTCTTGTAATTTTTGTATTATAATTGTAGATTTTTAATCTTTCAGAGGGGAAGGGAAGACCTGAATAAGTTAATTTTACTTTGATTAATTAAAAAAAAATTAATCACTAAGAGCTAAAACTTCTTTTGAATAACTTTTTCGTATACATTCGCTGAAGGGTAGCTACAGCTATTATCTGTCAAATCAATTGTTTCTAACTCTTGCAGACTGAATATTCCGGCTGTTAATCAGGCTTATTCGACTGAATGCGTGTTCCCGCAATGCTGCCCTTACTAAATGTCTCATTAATCATTATGAAGGCTGTGTTTCACATATCTTTATTGTAATATTAGCGACCATATTTATAAGGCACCCCTAATAAGAGTGAGAATATCTTACGACTAGGCCTATAATACAGCGATGATAGCCTATATTTTGCTATTTACGGTGTGAGAGGATATTATTAGATAGTGGTGGAGAAGGGTTATTTCCTCGGCAGCAGCCTATACAGAAAGTAAAAGCTTGTATATTGGATGGAAACTGACGTGTGCAATCAATACAAATCTGAGTTCTCTAAACAAAGACAACTACACGCTCCATAACATCCGAGATAAGCCCGCCGGTAAAATGGATTTACGTTTTTATTTCAGCTCGGACGTGATCTGCAACTGACATGCCTAGGCATTACTTTCATAATAGAAATGCTTGCATATAGTCATTCTTTGGATTCGGACATGGTTATATTTTAACTTTGTCCAAGTTATTATTCGCAATGAATTAATTGGTAAGTATTTTTATCTGGGAAGTAATTAATTAAAATTAAAATTGGTTTCTATGGGGACCTTTTTGTCAGCTTCTCTCGATAGGTGGCAGCATGGGTTAGCGAGATCCAAATATGCCCTCTGCAGTGTATGAAACATAAGGAGCCGACTATTTAAACATCGTTGAAAATGCCAGAAAACATGTTGTGGCGATCCTCGGTGCATTTATTTACGAAAAATAATGAATTTAAGGGAAGTAGGATTTGCTAGGGATGATTGGATGGAGTTAGCACAGAATAGGGTTGAATGGCGGACTCAGGTAAGCGCGGCAATGAACCTTCGGGTTCCATAAAATAGATAATATTCCTTTAGCTTGCTGAGAAATTCTCTATTCCCATTGAGTAAGTATGTAATGGTTATCGCTTATAAAGAAGAATAAATGAATGGCAATAGTTAATAGTCTCCGAGTTGCTTCAAATCTCCTCTCTCAACACTTTTAGATCCTCAGAAATTACTTTCTATACAATATTAATAATTTTTACACAGAAGTAGTATTCTCATTTTCTACACCAAAAAGATAAGTTTCAAATATCTTCATCACATGGATAAGATTCGCGTTTAAACGGTTGCCAAAATCAAATAATTGGCACAGTAAAAGACTCGAATATTTTCTCTCAAACTGGGGGCCGAAATTATTTCTCAAAATATGGACAGTGTTTCATTAACCCTCCGTCGGTCGCATGGGTATCATATTGATGAGTTCGAAAATCTCTGGTTCCTATTCTTGCCTGAAGAAAATTTTATTAAATTTACGTATTTTTTAAACTAGCTTCGCGGGTCGTAAGAAAAAGTCTGGCCGTCATCATGCGGCCCTCGTGCTCCAGTTGGAAACCCCTGATAGCTGTAGCCAGCCACTTGATTTTTCAAATTCGGACCTCCACACGTGACGCTAGTTCAACACGCGATACTATAATATCATTTGTACCTCTTGCAGAAATGCTCTCGTGCCACTAGTTAGCAAATTATTTCTTGAGTTATTCAGTAATGAAGGGTCAAATTGTAAATCCACAATTGCCTTTTTATAGAAAATAATGTTGGTCTGTATATTTTCTGTCGGCAAACATTTCTGAAAACCAGTTCAGTTGTTATTCTTTGGGCTATCTTTATTTTGTAACGTAAACACATTTTGTCGATTTTATCGTTTTGAATAAACGATGCGCTTCTGGGGTGTGAACAGGGACTGGCCAAGTATTTTTTACGCAAAATTTACGATTTTTAATCCTCTACACTTCGTAATCTACATGTGATTTTTTCTGTAGTTCTAAAGACTAGATACATATTATGACACTCTTCTATTGCGGTTTCCTTTTAATAAAATTAAAGTAAGATAATTTACAAAGTACTATGATAACCACTGTGCCGCAGGTGATGGGTTCACTTCTCTCACGCATCTGGCCTTGGTTCGATTCCTGGTCGGGACAATTTACCAAGGCGGGTTTTTTTCAGGTGAGGTTCTTTTCAGTTTTTTCCTCACCTGTAGGACAAACTTTAGGCCCTTGTGATGTCCGGATATCATGTGGCCGTCATCATTTTCATCCCATCCGCGTCTTATTTGGAATGAGTATGTAAGTATGTGACTGGTGTGTCTCGTCTTTTGTGTTCGTGTTGCCTCAGAGGTGGCACCGGAATTGGGCAGATCACTCATCCGGGGAGTGCCTCCATGTCCTTGTCTGGTCAAAAAGTATTTATGTGATCCATAGAAACTCCCTCCCCCGACGGGTCGCTGTCCTGTAAGGCCTGGATCGGGTAAATATACCTAAAGGGGGAGGAAAACTCAGGAAAAGAAGTAGATAACAATATAAATTAATAATATGAATTAACTTAACAAGATAAAAATACGATTAGCAGAATGTTACAGACATATTTGATTACTACCATGGATTTTATAACCTGCCTGAATTATTTGAAATTTAATTTCCTTACATTTCCTCTGTTAATAAGAACTGACATATCGTGTTTGTATAAAATGGAGTATAAGCAAATGTACCATTCTAACAAGTTAAGAAAAAAATTATCTGGTTTTCCCAGGGGACGAAAAAATGGAGTACCGGTAAAGAAAGAGACCTTGCAAAAATCGACAAAGTTAAGGCTTTATTTTGACTATTGGACTAGTACATGGGATTGAAAATTAGGTGTTGAGGATAGGCTACAAGATTACATAAATATTAGAGATGGAGATATGTACTGTCAATGGTATAACGAGTAGTAGATTGTACGTGTACACTCTTCTGCAAAAAGTTTTGACATTTTAGATATACCAATACATGTGTGTGTGTGTCAAAGGCTGACCGCGTTCTCGTAGTTCTTGTCTTCTGATGGCATAGATTCAAGTCGTGGCTTGTTGTTTTCTTGAAACGAACGAATTTTTACAAGGCAAAATGAACTCAGTTTAGTATAGTATTAAAATTAACACGAACAGAATTTATTTTATTTTAAATACAGGTTGTTTATTACGCAGTTTCATTTGCTGCTCTCAAGGTTTTAAAATCGTCCCATGTTCGATAATAATAGATATCACACCTATGTTATGAAAATCTGAAACGAAATGGATATTATTATGGTCCCGTTACGTCACGCGTTTAGAGAATGGTCGAACAAACAAAGTTTTTAAACACCTAACATGCTTTAAACTTTATTCTAGACTGGAGAAAGGGTCCATAAAATTCGGGAATATTGTGGAAGCCTGTGAATAGAAGAAATTGGGGCATACATAGCCTAGTCTATATGGCAACGTCCCGTGCAGTTTGCGCTCTATTTCGCGAGGAGATGAAGGGTATCATTACCTCGGGGATTCATAAATATCAAGAAACAACACAACGGAATACTGGCTGCAAGAATACATTTTACATATTCCAGTCGCGCACAGATGTGTTGCAGGTTCTATCTTTATTTTATGCACAAGTCCAACGTGTGCTCTTTCTCAGGAAGGAAAATTTAAAATTTAAGTTTAGTTTAGTTTAATTTAATTTGCGGTTTGTGACAGATGTAGGGGCCTATATGTTTCTCTTCATTATGTCTCACCTGACTTTAAGGGAGTACATTTGTTATTGCTTTGAAGTAAATAAATAAACTGAACGATCAATAGTTCTGTGAACAGTAGACCAAGCATAGAAAAACTAAGATCTGCTCTTCATCTCAAATTAAAGTTTAGCTAGCCAATGCTGTCATTCATTGAGAAGACAACGTTGTTTCCAGCGGAACCGTTTGGCTAGAACTGTAGAAAGACGCCGAGCATTACATTAAACGGAACCATTAGAACGGCCAACATTTTTTAACGGAATAAAAAAATTAAAATCCTTACACGTCGTCATTTTTAACGACTTGCAAGGAACAATCATGTCAAATTGGAAGAAAATCGAATAACGCGTTTGATCCTGACTGGGTACCGGCAACAAACAAATTTACAGGCAGATGAAATGCCGAACGGTCGAGTTAAAACAGGACTTTCCTTCGATCGATCAATCAGTAATTGTTATTCTTATTGATTATAAAGTGACCCATGTGGAGAGGCCGTCCAAGTCCTTGTCTGGTCAAAAAAGTATGCCTGTATCCCTTACGGGCACATTCCGCAAACATACTTGCTCCCAAAATAAAATCCTTGCATGACTAATAACTATTTTTGTGATCCATCTTTTGTATAGGCGTAGTCGTCACCAAGGAATTGCTACGTTTGTTCGATTAATTAATATTATCGTCTTTATTACTGAGTAGGCTACCTCAAAATAGCTAACCAGGCTACTATCCAAATAAATAAGGCTGTAGTGACATTCTAGTAATTTCTCACTGTTTTGTATCAACCAAAGAGCGATAAAACTTATTATTTGCTGACATACAGAACAGAAGACAAGAGACTGTTATTTTCAGGCTGTTCAGGAATGAAATAACAAGCTATTCGATGAGTCACATCATCCCTATTAGAGATAGAAAACACACGTCGCCGTGTCAATTACAGTACGAGACCGGCGAAAGGAAGAATACAATCGCACAAACCCTGATACAGGTCTTAGGGATTATTATGGCTCAAGAATAGGCAATTATTATACTTAAACTGTCGGCCGCTGTGGTCTAGCGGTAGCGTGCCCGCCTCTAGATCCGAAGGCCGCGGTCGATGCATTTTTCAGGACGTAAAAATATATCTATATTTTACTATTCAGTGTTCCAACTCATACTCAAAGTCAAATCAATCTTAGATAGAACTCAATACCTACTTTCAATTCAAGGTACCCTACTACAATTTGATGTAATATCATAACGTAAGAAAACTAAATTAAAACTCTATGGTGAATGGTATTTTTTGAAGTATGTGATAAATTGGATGATTTAAATATCAGAATATGTTCATTTATTGATACACTAGCCGGTTACCTGTCCTTCATACGGGCGAAAAAGTATTTTGAACAGTTTTAGCCTTACCCGTTTCAAGAAGATGGCCTTTTGTTTGCGGTAACAACCTGTAACTTCCTTGCAGATTTTGAGCATTACTATGGCCAAATCGTTGACAAATTGATTGATCTACTTATTGTGTTTGTTAAGAAAAAAAACACAATTATCCATGGTAGCATGGAGAGCCGAAGATCCTGGTTCATATTCCGGCTATGGCATTGAATTTTTCAGTCTGACTCAACCTTTCCACAATTATCCATATTGTGCATTAAGATCCTCTTGACATGGCTACATCACTTTTTTAGGTTTTAAAATATTTACATGTGATTAGTAGGAAAACTTTTTTAAAGGAACCTACTTTATCTGTTGATAGGGTAATATTTAAGTTTCTTTTATCTTACTGAAGAACAATTTCCTTCCTTCAAAATGTAAATGTCATCCTATAATACAATCCCTTTGATGTGTAATGTCCTTTAGTTTGATATTCTGTGATCCAGTTTCAATCGTGGCATTTTAATTGAAGTTGTAGTAGGACGTAGGTGGACAGATCAAATCACATTATGAACGTAGGTGTGCGTATCCGCTAACATTTCCATACTCTGCTCAAGAAGCAGTGAGCGTTCAATATGAGAGCGTTGTAGACCTGACTGTGACAATGTCAGAATCGTTGCATATCGTATGATAAAATCTTATGTGTAACATATAACTTCCTCTAACCTTAATATATTGCAGTGTAAAGTAGTCGACTCTATTGCAGAAGTGTTCATTCAGTTCTCAGCCTCAATTAAAGTCGCGTCATTGGTGAGGCAAGACTTAAAACTAAGTTTGAATATGAAATGAGTAGTTTATAACTAACCTACAGGTAATTTACTAGGAAAAGTATTGTAATGAATTTGGATTGCTTGGAGTCGAAGTACGGGAAAAGAAACTAAGTCCTTTTCTCTTGCAATGTTTAAGTAACAAGTCTTTATTATAATAGATCAGTCGTACACAGTTACATGAAGCGTAGAAATACAGATGATCGTCTCGGTGGAGACTAGAGTGCTGAGTGCCCAGATTCTAACACTAGTACATGTTTATATACTCTTAGCAAAGGGTGGGAGTTACATAGGCTCTTAAGTGGTTAAAGTGGCAACTCTTCCTTATTGCATAGTTAGATATCCTTATGATAGCTAGAGTGCTACCCTTGTACACATTAGAGTGGTTAAAGTGGCAACTCTTCCTTATTGCATAGTTAGATATCCTTATGATAGCTAGAGTGCTACCCTTGTACACATTAGAGTGGTTAGATATCTTTATGGCATCTTGAGTGCAACCCTTGTTATACATTTGAGTGGTTAGATATCTTTATGGCAACCCTCTTACACATTAGAGTGGTTAGGTATCTTTATGGCATCTAGAGTGCAACCCTCTTACTGTGGAGTGGTTGGGTATCTTTATGTCATCCAGAGTGCTACCCTCTTATACACTAGAGTGGTTTGGTATCTTTATAGCATCTAGAGTGCTACCCTCTTATACACTAGAGTGGTTTGGTATCTTTATAGCATATAGAGTGCAACCCTCTTACTTGAGATTCCATTAGGGGAGAATAACTTCCGGGGTGCATTTAAGCGATAAGTGATACAAGTCGGACTTCCTGGTTGTCCTTAAGGAAAAATATAAAGATATTCATACTGTACATAGTGTTGTGGTGCAATGTCATTACACCCCCACTGTTATAAAAAGATTGGAAATATGGTATTCCATTCTTTTCATGAAACATCAATATCGTATCATAATACCTGTGATATTGTGACACAATAAATTACAAAATACATAATATAAAAGTTACATCAATTGAAATAAATTGTAAAGTACGCCACATTATAAGTGACACTATATGAAGTAAAGTTACAAAATACGTCACATATAATAAGTGAAAATTATATGTGTGTTACAATTACGTCACATCTTGAGTGACAATAATTGGATATCATCAATATCATGGCATAATAAATATATTATTATGGCATAATAAGTTAAGAAATAAGCCACATTAGTGACAATAACATATTTAAATAATTATGTTATGAAAGTGATTAACGAAAGAATTTCTTACTGCGTGTTCGTTTTGCCAAACAGTCGCCTTTCAATTCATTCTCTATTTCTTGAGATGGAATTAAGGGATCTGATCTAGTTCTTGGAGCTTCTGTAATCATAGTTAATTCTCCTTCACTACTACTGGGAATTTTACTAAACTTGACTTTAGCATCTGGGTGAGTCACACAAATATTATTTGTAACTATGTTGCTACATCTATCAACGCATTGCGTTGGGGTACATTTTTCCCATAATATCCAAAAACAATTGCGACAACATTTGCAATAACAGCAACAACACATACAAATACTTAATAAAATTATACCAGTTACTATTGAACTCCAGACACTTGTAGTTACATAGTAATGATCATAAGATTGATTTTCTTGTTCTTTTATTAGTTCATTAACTTCGTCGGCTTTAATGCTTGCTAATCTAAGGTCGTCTGCTGAAGACAATATATTTACCAAAGGTACGTCTAATTTCAATTTATCATGTTCTTGTTTACTTATATCAAAACAACAATCGAAATTTATGCTAGCTTGAGGCATAAAATCATTGGTTGAATTACTGGTCTTGCTTGTCATAGCATATAATGTTACATAACTTGAATATCCTTTACAACCTGGATTTAAGGTAAGAATACCTGTATTACTAATTTTCAAAGTGGTACTTGTGCTTGGACATAATGTCGTAAATATCTCTGTTCGTGGAGCTACGTATATCCACTGATTGCTGAGATGCAAAGGGATGTACAAAGTTTGACTTAACCTCACAATTCTAATGTTACAACTCTCAGGCATCTTTTGTGTTGAAGGGTGTAACAGTGTTGATTCACAGTCATTCCCTGGTACATATGCATAAATAGGAATTTCTGCTTTACATATATACAGAAATTCATTAGGTTGGAAACATGTCAGTAACTCATTACCAGTTAGCTTACCGTAATGCTGTCTCAAAACATCACTGAAAACATACTCTTTCCTTACATCTACATAACCATACAATTCGGGATTAGAAGATTGGGGAGTTGGTAAAGGTAACAGTTTATATAACTGATATTGGGTAGGGTTAATCAAAGGAATATTTAACACATACACAAGGTATTGTTGGTAGGAATATGTTGTAGGTACAACAATCTTTTGAAGTTCAGAAAAAGGAAGATTAGGGTACTCCATTCCGCTAGGCAGATGTTCAGATTTTAACAATTCCTTAATTTTCATAGGCGTTATTAATTGTGGTTGCATAAGTCCTACTTCTGCATGTACAAACGCGTCTGTTAGAGTGTCAAATGCATGTTGACTTTCTTCTATTCCTCTCTGTATTAATCGAAACTGTTCATTAATTAAGTTTACTTGATTTACCTCTTCTTCAATTTCACTAAAGTGTTTGTCTGTATATTTTGTCAATGTCAATAAATTATCTTTTAATTTCCTTTCATTAATATTAACTCTTTGAATTGTATTGTTAACATTTAAAATAGTGGATTTAATAACAGTCATTTGTTCACTTGACAAATGTAAATATTCTTTCTGTCTTTGTTCTAATTCTTTTATGTGTGTATTATAATTAGAAGCATCGGAATCTGATAAAGTACCGAATAATACTTTCTCTATTTCTCCAATGAAATTTAGAATACCACGCTTTTTGCGTTTGTGTTCATCATAACTTACATCGGTTTTCAAATACTGAGCTACTATATCTTTTGATCTATCTATTTGTTTCGACTTGGAACTCATGTAACGTCCAAAGTTTTGACAATCAGTTAAATGATACCATGATTTATTCGAAAATTTCATACAATAATCTGTTACTCTTTTATAGTGTTCTTTAGTTCGATTCCATACGTCTCTAGCTGGACTCAAATCTATATATGTGATTACTTTCCATTTCGTAGGATAGAATAGAACACTACCCACTTCATCAAAATATAACCCTGCTTTTGAATTTATTTCTTTTGCCTCTTGAGTTTTCCCTACCGTACACCAATACAACAAAATTAACGAGAGCAGTATCCACTTGAAAAACTGCATACTCCGTCAATCTGAAAGAGAAGATAAGTAAGACTTTAACCTATTTTTATGCACTTCTTGACGCTTTCGTTTACCTAGCTCCTGGATAAGTACATTAGGGCCTTTGCCTTCAATTATTTCAAACGGACCTTTCCATAGTCCATCGAGTTTTTGCCTATTCTCAATCTTTAACAAAACTAAATCGCCTTGGTTATATGAACTCACTATTTGTGAACCTTTTGCTTGTTGCGCTTCCTTTTTAAATTGCAATCTCTCTTTAGCAACTTGAAAAGTATCTTGCATTTTCTTCTTGATATCAATTACAACATCTTCGTAATTATACTGTATTGCTTGACTTTTCTGCAACACTCCTGGTATATTAGCGATTTTCCCAAACAAAATCTCATAAGGTGTGAACTTTGTTACTGAATGTGGGGTGGTATTATATGCAAAAGTTGCAAAATTCAACCATTTGTCCCATTGAGTGTTTTTGTCGCCACAAAAACATCTTAAGTGGTTTACAAGTGTTTTGTGCGTTCTCTCTAATGCTCCATTGCTTTCTGGGTGATACGCTGCTGTATTTATTTTCTCGATCTTCATTAATTTACATATGCGTTTAAATACATCACTCATAAAATTTGCACCTTGATCTGTGACTATATTATTAGGTATTCCGAAAATTAATATTACTTGTTCTACGAATGCTTCGCTTACTTCATCAGCCGTCTGCTGTTGTAACGGTGTTGCTCTCAAGTATTTACTTAAATTGTCCTGACAGGTCAGAATGTATTTGTATCCCCTTTCTGTTACAGGTAATGGTCCTACCACATCTAAGTAAATCTTCTGCCACGGTTCATTCGCAGTGTCTGTTATCTCTAACATTTGTTCTTGCTTTCTATCCATCTGTTTATGTTTCTGACATACCTCACACCTTTTTATGTACTCCCGCACGTCTTTCTCTAACCCTTCCCACTGAGTGTACAGCTTGATTCTTTCTACTGTTCTTGTTATGCCTTGATGTCCCCCAACCGGACAGTTGTGCATCTCAATGATTATTTTCTTCCTCCTCTCAGGAGTTACTTCTTCCGCATCGCATATCAAACATTCTACAGGGTACCTGCTAAGACTGTCTGCATTGCATTGTTTTTTTCCTTCTCTGTGAACTACTTCATATTCGTATTCTTCCAACAGCAATTTCCATCGTATTAATCGTGAACTCGGGTCTTTAACATTGAATATCCATATCAATCCTTTGTGGTCGGTTACCACTTGAAACTTTCTACCTAGTAGGTATGGTCTAAAATGTTTACATGCCCAAACTATAGCTAGAAGTTCTTTTTCTGTGGTTGAATAATTTAATTCAGCTCGATTAAGAGTACGGCTTGCATAAGCTATAGGCTTGTCGTGACCTAATTTTCCTTGACTTAATATTCCTCCAATTGCATATCCACTGGCATCAGTGGTTAGAATAAAAGGTCTTGTGAAGTCGGGGTATTGTAATAATGGTGGGTTTATCAATTTTGATTTTAACAATTCAAAACTATTCTTTTCTTTCTCTTCCCATTTCCATACTACATCGTTCTTTAGTAAATCTGTCAATGGTTTTGCAATAGCACTAAATTGATCGATAAATTTTCGATAGTAACCTGCCAACCCTAAGAATGATTTTACATCTTTAATATTCTTAGGTGTGGGGAAACCCTCCACTGCAATTACTTTCCTTGAGTCTGGTTTTACTCCTTCTGAAGTTACTATGTGTCCTAAATAGCTCAACTCTTGTTTTAAAAATTCACATTTATCTGGTTCTAGTTTAATGTTAAACTCTCTTAATTTGGAAAGTACTTCTCTTAATTTGTCGTTATGCTCTTCAAGTGATTCGCCAATTACTAAGATGTCGTCCATATAGACTAACGTTCTTGTGCCTATTACTTCTGATAGTACATTATTCATCATTCGCATAAACGTAGCTGGACTTGACTTGAGACCATATGGCATTCGTTTATATTCAAAATGTCCTCGAGGTGTGCTAAACGCAGTTTTGCATTGATCTTCTTCTACAATAGGAATTTGCAAATAGCCACTTGCACAATCTAAGGCGGAAAAATATCTAGCTCTTCCTAACTTGTCAAGAATATCCTGTATATTAGGTAAAGGGTATGAATCTCCTACAGAAATTTCGTTAAGTTTACGGAAATCTACGCACACACGAAACTTCCTCTTACCTGATGCATCTATTTTCTTAGGTACTACCAACAACGGAAAGTTCCACTCACTCTTGCTATGTGTAATAATGTCATCATTTAGCATTTGATCTACTTGTCGTTGGATTTCTTCCTGTTGTGCTTCAGGTAGCCTATAATTTTTCAAAGTAATTGCCCTACCTTTTGGAATATCTGGGGTAGGTATAGTATGTTGTGCTGCGTTTGTAGCAGTAAGTTTATCACCTGGTAACTTGAAAACATCTAAATATTCATGGCATATTTTTACTATGTCTTCTTTTCCCTCTGCGATGTGTTCTAACCTCAAGTTGCTTTCTAACAATTTTATTCTTTCTGCCCGACTCATTTTATTTTGATCTTCATGGTCTTGGGTTCTCTCGTTACTCTGACAAGGCGGTTTTTCTAACCTCGGTGCTGTTCTTAGTCTAACTGGGTGTTCATTCTGATTCATCACCAAACAACAAAATTTATTATTCTGACAGTTCACTAAGCTGCTCGCACATATTACTCCTTCTTGCAATTGCTGATGTTCAACAAATCTAACTCCCTTTTCTTTTGTCGTGCATTCAATTATCTTTTCAGTGAGAGGTTCAATTATTTGCGTAAATTCATATTTATGTTCATTTAACCAAGTTCTTCCCAATAAAAGATCTAACCCTCTTGGTAAATCCTCAATTACATAACACTCGTGTTTTTCTAATGCATTATCCAGTCGCAAACTAACCTTTCCATTTATCTGTCTCTCTTCACCTGTTATACCTTTTATAATAATGGGTGACGAATCCCATCTATTATTCTTAAGCGATTTCTCTCTAACTAATGAGATATCTGATCCTGTGTCTAAGAGGGCTACTCCCAGACCTCCTATTAACTCTTCACATAAAACATATCTTTCAAATTCTCCTAGCTTTACTTTCTCATTCTCTGTGCTTCTGCGTAAGTCACAATTTACTTTAGTACTCCTCTGTGAGTAACAATTTACTTTAGTGCTCCTCTGTGAGTCACTCTTACCTAAGGCGTCCCCTAGATGATATCTACCGCAACCTTCAATACAGGACTGTGTCGATTGCCCAGACAGCCCTACTGTCTGTTTCCCTGGTTCGAGCCTCCTTGCTGCGAATCGGAATTAATCCTCACTCTACACGACTTATAATCATGTCCCGTCTTATGACATCGGGAGCATGTAACTCTCTTCCTACAGTCCCTTGCCATATGGCCCTTGCCTTGGCAATTGTAACATGTGACTTGATTCACCATGTTTACTTCTCTCTTAATAAAAGGTTTCCTATCTTTGTCATGATTTCCCGCTGTAGTTTGCTTGTTCCACAATTGTCCTCCTGCTTGATTATTCCTGAATCGTTCTGATTTTAAATTACTTTCTTCTTCCAAAGCGGAATCTACCAATTGAGCCAATGAAACATCTTCTCCTTTTCCCTTCACAACATATTTAATTCTATCATCTCTCAAACCTCCAACAAATGTTCCTTTTAGAAGTTCCCCTGCTAAAGCATTAGCGCCTTCCTGTAAATTACTATCTGGATCGCGTTCCTCCAGGCGGGTCATTCTGTTTCTGCTTGCTCGCTGCAAATCTCTACCTAGTGTATCAACCCTGGATGCCCACTGAGCTACAGTTTCATTCTGTCCCTGCCTAGTTGTGTATAAATTTGCTGCATGAAAATCTAGTGTTCTACGTACTGAATAATTTTCCTCAAGTATCTTCCTAATCTGGGGCCACGTGTTCCTCTGAACTCTTGCTAATAACTTCTCTTTAGCATCTCCCTGAATTTTGGACTCTACAAATTTAAATAGAACGCTCTGTTTGTCGGGGTGAACTAATTCATAGGCGGCTTCTACGCCATTACAAAAAGATCTAAGTTCGCGCACATTGCCATCAAATATGTGGGGAATTAGTTTTATAGCTTGAACCACTGGAATATACACATCATGCTCTACCTCTTCATCTGCCATAGTGAAAATGGACTAACCTTTGACAGTAAAAGATGTAGGGTGGTGTGGAGGTCCGAAGTTCTGCCCCTGTGCTGCTCCTCGAAGCAAGGACGTCTCGCGTCGGATGCTGCTGCCGGCTGGACACAACCAAGTTCCCTCGGGTGCCTGTGGTTGCCGCTAATGGTGCCTCCAACCACGAACTGCGTAGACCCCTTCTGCTGAATAGCCTGGTAGGTGGGTTGATCAGATCCGCCTCCAGTCGTCCTCCGGAACGCTGACCCTCGAGTAGACCTGCTCGCTGTCGTCCAACCTCGGCTGGACACCGATCCCAGGTCCTTCCGGTCCAGAAGAAGCAAGTCGTGATCCGTTGACGTAGTAGACTTGTTAATGAAGAAGCAAGTCGTAATCCGATGACGTAGTAGACTTGTTAATTAATTGCTTGCAATCCCACCGCTGCCACCATGTAATGAATTTGGATTGCTTGGAGTCGAAGTTCGGGAAAAGAAACTAAGTCCTTTTCTCTTGCAATGTTTAAGTAACAAGTCTTTATTATAATAGATCAGTCGTACACAGTTACATGAAGCGTAGAAATACAGATGATCGTCTCGGTGGAGACTAGAGTGCTGAGTGCCCAGATTCTAACACTAGTACATGTTTATATACTCTTAGCAAAGGGTGGGAGTTACATAGGCTCTTAAGTGGTTAAAGTGGCAACTCTTCCTTATTGCATAGTTAGATATCCTTATGATAGCTAGAGTGCTACCCTTGTACACATTAGAGTGGTTAAAGTGGCAACTCTTCCTTATTGCATAGTTAGATATCCTTATGATAGCTAGAGTGCTACCCTTGTACACATTAGAGTGGTTAGATATCTTTATGGCATCTTGAGTGCAACCCTTGTTATACATTTGAGTGGTTAGATATCTTTATGGCAACCCTCTTACACATTAGAGTGGTTAGGTATCTTTATGGCATCTAGAGTGCAACCCTCTTACTGTGGAGTGGTTGGGTATCTTTATGTCATCCAGAGTGCTACCCTCTTATACACTAGAGTGGTTTGGTATCTTTATAGCATCTAGAGTGCTACCCTCTTATACACTAGAGTGGTTTGGTATCTTTATAGCATATAGAGTGCAACCCTCTTACTTGAGATTCCATTAGGGGAGAATAACTTCCGGGGTGCATTTAAGCGATAAGTGATACAAGTCGGACTTCCTGGTTGTCCTTAAGGAAAAATATAAAGATATTCATACTGTACATAGTGTTGTGGTGCAATGTCATTACAGTATTTCAAATAATTTTTTTGGCTTTTAGTGTAATACAGTAGTAATACATAATTGGTTCTAAAAGGGCCAATGTCAATGTCTTGCAGAAATGAGATCTATGCACATATGAGTTATGGCGCGGACAGACGCACGGACGGACAGACAGACGGACGGACAGACATTTTTCGTCCCCCACACAATCTCATAAAGTACCATACAGGCACTTAATAACAGTGCAAAACCGGCCATAAAATCAATAATTTATGGTCTCTCGCGATATACAGAGTGTTAATGAATAACACCGAAATATTTTATCTGTGTATAAAGGGGACATACACAAGCAACTTTTCAGGAGATTTTTGCTCTATGGATTCAATTTTTCCTGTTACAGCATAAAAACTCGTAGGGCATGGCGGCCACTGACTTCTAACTTTTGAGAAAGTACCAATGTCTGTTGCTATTAATAGACATAATACAGAAACCTTAGAGGCCAATGTCAGAAGTTCTCAGTAAAACATGTTACTTCTACAAAGGCTTCAAAGTCAGTTATCTCAAAAGCAAGTTTTATGACATTGGTCCTTTTAGAACCAAGCCACAGATATATTGTACAATTCTTATAGTAAATTTAAACAAAATCTTTAGAGCCGTTTTCGAGACATGTTCTCACTTCACATTCGATATAGAATAAAAAGCCGTATTGCAAGGAGAGCATATTCAGTTTTCTCGGCCACACTCGGCAAGTATGTTGCCGCCGTACATTTCCGCAAAAATATTCCCCCTCTTAATGCGCCTTAAGGATATGAAATAAACTACATTAAAGAAAAAGATGATGGTCTTATTACAGACTGATAAATAATACACTACTTTTAAGGGGACACTATACTGGAATTACTAATTTCCATGTTTTCATGCTTGTCATATACTGTATTTTGAACACCGATATATTCATTCTGAGGAAAACTGTGGCACAAGGGACTTTTTAAAGTTAAAAGATGCCGCTAGGCCTATTGCATTGTAAAAAATTCTTTGGAACCTACAGGTTTTTGTCTATTTTCATGTGAAAATGACCAGTGTGTGTTACTGTAACCAACTGTCGAACGCGATATTTAGAAATAAAAATTAATCAATGAAAATAATAATTATATTTGGATGTCCATAAAAAGGGCACGTACAGCGTTGCAGGAGAGCTATAAATGTTCACGCCCTGACAATGGGCTTTAGGGCCTTTAAAAGAATAGTAACTTAGTATTTTTGGGAGAGTAAACATTCAACTGTGTTTTTGGCGAAGTAATAAATTCGAGGTTTTGTTGAGGCCCTCTATGTCCTTGTCTGATCAAAATAGGTATTATGTAATCCATAGAACCTCCCTTCGGGTTGTGGTCCTGTAAGGCCCGAGCGGCATGGTCCTCGTGGTCCGTTACACACATGGCGTTTTTTTTCCGTCGCGGAGAATTTGCCGTCGCCTCCCCATTGAAGTGAATTAGAGCTTGCACACGAGGCGGAAAAAAAAACGATCGTTAAAATTTCCGTCGGCGGCAGTTTTGCAGCCGCCTGGTGCCACTGGAGCCCGACGGATATTTTGCCGTCGCTTTGAAGTAGTGGTCCACGTGAGCATATGCACATTTACACACACAGCGTTTTTTCTGCCGTCGAAGTTATATGCAAGTGTGATTTGTGTTGTGTTGGCAGGTTTATAGTATATTCGTTCATAAAAAAAACATGAGTATTATGAGCAGGGCCCGGATTCTAATGACATGTCATCTTTTTATTGATGCTGCATAGACATTGCCAACTTGGGGATAAATCCTAATCATGGCCTCTAGATTGTAGAAATGCATTTTTATTAGGTAATTTTTTGGCATTTTATGCCATTTTATAATTTTAGGGCATTTATTTTGATTTTAGGTCATTATTTTGTCATTTTCGTGTCATTTGCTTCCTCATTTAGTCATTTTCTTGTATTTACATTGAGTGTATTAACTTCTTTTCGTCGCTAGCGGTGCTGTCTTTGAAATGTTGTTTGTTTAATGCAAGAAGGAAAAGTGTTGTCATGCCTCAGTCGGAAATGAGAATCAAAGAAACGTCAAAATTGTGTATTATATTACTATTGTTATTAGACTGACTTGGCACTGCTTGAATTTGAGATTGCTAACTGCTGTTTACCCTCAATAATCCTGCAGACCACAAAAGGAAATGCCGAATTTTGACTTACCAGTGCCTCAGTTTCCGTGAGAAATGAACATTCACAACATTACACTTATTTACAGTTTTTACAATTATGTACAAACTAGTCTATAACTAGCATAGGCGTACCGAGGGGGGGTTTTGGGGGTTTGAACCCCCCCCCCCCATTGATTAAAAAAAGGAAAATTGTATAATTTTTTAAAGTCTGCCCATAAATTACTTAATACAAGTATAAAGCGTGGGAAGCTTAAAACTCGTTATTTTTCGTCTTAATTTTTAAAATGTTCCGGGGAGGACCTCCGGAAGCTTAAAACTCGTTATTTTGCGTCTTAATTTTTAAAATTTTCCGGGGGTCCCCCGGAAGCTTAAAACTCGTTATTTTGCATCTTAATTTTTAAAATTTTCCGGGGGAGGACCCCAGTCCCCCCTCTCCCTGGGGGTATTCCAGACCCCGCGGATGTTATAACCCCCCCATATGGTCGGCCTGGTTACGCCTATGATAACTAGTGTACAATAATACTTTTTTATAAATCAAATATCAGTTGTTAGGTCATTTTTTATAGTTATTAAGGTTATTAGGGTCTTTTTATAGGTCATTTTTCAAACAATTTTAGGTCATCAGAATCCGGGCCCTGATTATGAGTAGTACGAGTATTATTGATAATGAAATTCTCATTTCATTAATCGAAGCGAGACCTGTTTTATGGGATAAAACCCTCGACATTTACAATTTACAAAAACTAGCTCAAGTTACAAATACGAACACATTTTTTAGGTACTGTTTCCAACAGCAGTTTAACCCGCTAATGTCTTGCAGGAAGAAGCTGTTTTGCCGACACAGCATTCTGCATGTTTATTATTATAACCTGTGCTACTCAAAATAAGGTAAAGGGACGGCATTCATATGTCTTTCAACAGTGGTATTATTTTAACTCGACACTTCCTCTGCAATGCTATTATACATCTCAGCAATATAGCATGCAGCTGTTAAGTATTTTTATTATTGCTCTTGATGTTATGACAGACCGTCTGTATGGTCTAGTGGTTCCTGACTACGGACCCGCAAGTCTGGGTTCGATCCCCGGCACCTCCTCGTATTCTTCTGAGGTAGGGCGATCTGGAACGGGGTGCATTCAGCCTCTTGACACCAACCGAGGGACTAATTCATAAAGAAGTAGCGACTCCTGTTCAGTAAGCCATCAATAACTGCCGTAGGAGTCGGCATGCAGACCACATGCCCCAATCCTGCGATCTGGCTATTCAAAATGTGACACTTCATTGTTACGCTCATATTATTGGTAAATAATAATAAATAAAATAATATTTGGAAGAAAGCAGATCGTTCGTTGAAAATGTCACTGTTCGAAATAGTACCCACCGGTGTTTAGAATTGTATCTACATTTTCGAACGTTATTCTGGAAAGATTGATTGCCCTGACAAATTTTACAGCTGTTTGACTTTCATATTTTTGTGAACTTGCCAACTTTGCCAACTTTGTGATTACCAGGGCCCGGATTCTGATGACCTATAATTGTTTGAAAAATGCCCTATAAAATGACCCTAAATTTTAAAGAAAATGACTTAATAATTATAAAAAATGACCTAAAAACTGATATTTTGTTTATAAAAAAATATTATTGTACACACAAACTTAATGACTAGTTTGTACATAATTGTAAAAACTGTAAATAGCTGTAATGTTGTGAATGTTCTTTTCTCACGGAAATTTATACTGGCACTGAGGCACTGGTGAGTCAAAAGTCGGCATTTCCTTTTGTGGTCAGCCGGATCATATTGTTGTTTATTGAGAGGAAACAGTAGTTTACACTCTCAAACCCAAGCAGGTGGCAGACTCTGGTCCAAGTCAATCTAATAACAATAGTAATATAATACAAAATGTTGGCGTTTCTTTGATTCTCACTTCCGACTGAGACATGTCAACACTTTAACGCAGAATTTTCCTTCTTGCATTAAACAAACAACACTTCAAAGACACCACCGCTAGCGACGAAAAAAGTTAATACACTCAATGTACATACATGAAAATGACTACATAAGGAAGGAAATGACACGAAAATGACAAAATAATGACCTAAAATTGAAATAAATGCCCTAAAAATATAAAATTGCATAAAATGACAAAAAATGACCTAATAAAAATGCATTTCTATAATCTAGAGGCCATGATTAGGATTTATCCACAAGTTGGCAATGTCTAGGCAGCATCAATAAAAAGATGACATGTCATTAGAATCCGGGCCCTGGTGATTACAATACAACTGATTTTTTCTTATGTTTATTGTATCCATAAAATAAGAATATTTGTTAAGTGTTCGAAAATGTACCACCTTACCCTATATTGAGGGTTAGCCTGGTTACACACATGGCGTTTTTTTCCGTCGCGGAGAATTTGCCGTCGCCGCCCAAAGACAGTAGTACATTGAAGTGAATTAGAGCTTGCACACGAGGCTGAAAAAAAAGATCGTTAAAATTTCCGTCGGCGGCAGTTTTGCCGCCGCCTGGTGCCACTGGAGCCCGACGGATATTTTGCCGTCGCTTTGAAGTAGTGGTCCACGTGTGCATATGCACATTTACACACACAGCGTTTTTTCTGCCGTCGAAGTTATATGCAAGTGTGATTTGTGTTGTGTTGGCAGGTTTATCGTATATTCGTTCATCAATTAACATGAGTATTATGAGCAGGGCCCGGATTCTAATGACATGTCATCTTTTTATTGATGCTGCATAGACATTGCCAATTTGTAGATAAATCCTAATCATGGCCTCTAGATTGTAGAAATGCATTTTTATTAGGTAATTCCGGGGTGCGCGGGCAAAGAGAGTTAAGTCCACTATTCTCAAATATTGAGATATGTCCACAGGCTTCTAGATAAAAATGTTCTCTACATTTGTGTTAAGTCCACTAAGTCATATTTAAAAAAACACGGCAGTTATAGACGTGTGCCTCATGGGTTTATTCGTCTGAAAAGAGATGTTGTGCGGGTAAAGTGTGTTAAGTCACTCTGATGGAACTTAACACTCTTTACACGGAAGGGGGTCGCAAAGGATTCTAGTTTTTATTACTAGATAAGGCCTGTAGAAATGACTTAACCCTCTTTGCCCGACCGTATATTTTCCTAAAGGTAAATTTTATTTTGACGTATCTCTTTTGTTATTGTGTTATATTTTCATAAAATTAGCGATACTGCTTGCTAATAACCCGCGTTTTATTCTCGTGGCAGTAGTTGATTGTTGTGGTAAGAGAAGTGAGTGATACTGAAGGGAAGTCAGTGAAATTGAAGCGAAAATGGCATCAAGAGGGGAAAAATGCTTGAAATCCTACAAAGACAATGTGATGTTTCGTCCAAATACAACAGGAATAAAGATTCAGGTAATACAGTGATCCTTATGTCTTCCTAAACAATAAGTTTTCACCGATTTGCAGTGCATCTGTTTCTGTGTTATTAAGTGCCAGTATGGTACTTTATGAGATTGTGTGGGGGACGAAAAATGTCTGTCCGTCTGTCCGTCCGTCCGTCCGTCCGTGTGTCTGTACGCGCTCTAACTCAAATACGCTTTATCGAATTTTAATGAAACTTGGTATACGCGTTTATAATGTCCATGGGAAGAACCCTATTGAAATTGGACCAAATCGGTTCACCGGTACCGGAGTAAAACCCAATTTAGTGTATATTTTAAAGGCGCCATAACTCACATATACTTTATCGGATTTTCATGAAACTTGGAATACCTATTTATAATGTCCATGGGAAGATGTCTATTGATATTGGACCAGATCGGTTGGGCGGTACCGGAATAATGCCCAATTTAGTGCCTTTTTATGGTAATATGCCACAAAGGCGTGGATAACTCAAATACGCTTTATCGGATTTTCTTGAAACTTGGTATACGAATTTATGACGTTTTTGGGTACAAGCCTATTGAATTAGGGCCAAATCGGTTGATTGGTACCGAAGTAACGCGTATATCAATATTAATTTTGTAATCAATATTCTTTCAAGGCCCACAATGTAAGCTTATTAAAAAAACTTAAGAAATTGCCAATCGTTTATTCATATTGTTAGCAGCCTTCATTGATTTGTTTCTTCATAACGATGCCAGTGTGGCTAAATAATAACTTAAATAAACGATTCATAACAACTAGCCGTTGAATATTGATATTATAATGTGTATTCTATGGTTATGTAGACTACCGATATTTACATTAGGCTATATTTTACTGTGAGTATTTTTCTTATCGTTCCTGTGCAGCAATATACCTAATGTAATTCCTGACAGATAGATTACATATGCTTATTATTCATTCATAACCTTTAAGGCTGCTTTAAATTGAAACAGAGATATCAGCGAATCGTAGGTCTATTGCATCATTATTATTATTGCCGGCACATTTTGTTTTTGGAGTTAACTCGGACATCTATTACAAAAATAACTTTTATGCATGGGCCTATCATAATTGCGTGTATCACTGATTAAAAAAAAACATACTGGCACTTGGTTATATCAGTTTACCTGATTTTATTAAGTGCCAGTATGGTACTTTATGAGATTGTGTGGGGGACGAAAAATGTCTGTCCGTCCGTCCGTCCGTGTGTCTGTACGCGCTCTAACTCAAATACGCTTTATCGAATTTTAATGAAACTTGGTATACGCGTTTATAATGTCCATGGGAAGAACCCTATTGAAATTGGACCAAATCGGTTCACCGGTACCGGAGTAAAACCCAATTTAGTGTATATTTTAAAGGCGCCATAACTCACATACGCTTTATCGGATTTTCATGAAACTTGGAATACCTATTTATAATGTCCATAGGAAGACGTCTGTTGATATTGGACCAAATCGGTTGGCCGGTACCGGAATAATACCCAATTTAGTGCATTTTTATGGAATCATATAACAAAAGGCGCGGTAACTCAAATACGCTAAATCAGATTTTCATGAAACTTCGTATACTTATTTATAACAATCATGGCAATAAGCCTATTGAATTTGGACCTAATCGGTTGTCCAGTACCGAAATAAAGAGTAATTGACAGTCAAATTTATTATAATATTTTGTTCAATTCTATGCATTTTGATTGGCTCGTGGCCAACCAATCAGCGGGCGAGTCCCGTAACTAATGTAAATAACGAGGAAATCAAAGAGCAATAACATTCTTTGAAACAAAATCTATGCACTTCCATGCGCGTTCCTATTATTATTATTATTATTATTATTATTATTATTATTATTATTATTATTATTATTATTATTATTATAATGAGGAATTCTGGAACATGCCTTCAATTCCTCCTGAAACCTTCCTTAGTAAAGGAGGGTAAAAAAGAAGGCACCTTCTTCAAATGCAAAATCAAATTCTCGGTTCTTTCTTATAGCGTCTTCAATGAATGACAGATTATAAAGCCTCCTTCAGTTGTCGTGGACAGTTGACATCTACATGAAAAACAAATGTTCCCATATGTTCGATTATAGATTAAATGCTGTTGTATAATGACTATTTATTTTGTTAAGATTGATTACAATTAAATTAAAGTATTGAATTTTACTTCAGTCTAGGTCAGATTAATAATTCCTGACCTCTTAATAAATAAAAACATTAAGCTCTGAGAATATCCATTAGTTGGTACTACGTTTCTGCAACTAGAGACACATCAATATTTATCACTGGAATATCGAGCATACTATAATACAATTGAATGAAATAATACAATAATGTAACATAAGAAAACTAGCAGGGCTCGGAAATAACGCATAATGTCGAAATACGGTAAGTGACTTTTCTTTTCCATGAGCTACGACGCAATAGCCAGTTGATAGCTGGTATTAGACGCTTGAAATTCGTAGTGTGTTTTGGTCTTGGGGTAAAGTGCTTGTCTAGTAGATCTAGAGGTATCACGTTCGAATCCACCCGCTACCGACTTCTTTTTTATTATTATTTATGTGAAATTGAGCCTATTCCATTCTTGTGTTCTATTTTATTAATGTGCTTAAATAAGTATTATATTTTTCTTTAAAAAGAAAAACTGGGAATTAATTGTCTTTCATTAACCTACAACATCAATCCTAAAGAATGATTAACATAAGCCTATAAATGTTATTTCAAGAACAGAAACTAGCTTTAAAGTTATTGCGTTGCGTTAAAATTGCAGAACATAACTGCATACCGCTAGGTGGAACTAACCTCTTCTTATTGGCTTACTGTACTATTTCATTGTCAATGCATTTTGTAAAATGTTTATATATTTTAAGAATTTATTATATCAGTGTATACCAATATGAAATAAGGTTAAGAATAAAATTTTAGACCTTTGTTCTTCCGTAAGCCCTGCTTAATGAATCGATCTGGAGTTTAACTCGGAGATGTATTTAAATATACTTATTTTATGTATAATAATAATTATGATTCATAACTGAAATTATAACTGATTAAAAAAACATACTGGCACTTTGTTATATCAGTTTACCTGATTTTATTAATCTGGCACAAGTCAGTGAGCGATTTATGATGTCAATTTCCTTTAATGTGCCTTGTCAGCAAAAATCGTCAACATGTTACGTGACTTGTTATTAAGTGCCAGTATGGTACTTTATGAGATTGTGTGGTGGACGAAAAAATGTCTGTCCGTCTGTCTGTCCGTCTGTCTGTCTGTCCGTGTGTCTGTACGCACCATAACTCAAATATGCTTTTTTCGATTTTCATGAAACTTGGAAAACACATTTATAATGTCCATGGGAAGAACCCTATTGATATTGAACCAAATCGGTTCACTGGTACCGGTGTAATGCCCAATTTAGTGCCTATTTTAATAGATTATATTAGAAAGGCGCCATAGCTCAAATACGCTGTATCCAGTTGCCACGAAACTTGGTATACCCATTTATGACGCCCATGAAAAGTGCCCTATTGAATTTGAACCTAATCTGTTGACCGGTACCGGAGTAAAACCCAATTTAGTGTATATTTTAAAGGCGCAATAATTCGAATACGCTTTTTCGGATTTTTATGAAACTTCGTACACGCATTTATAATATTTATGGAAAGACGTCTATTGATATTCGACGAAATCGGTTGGCCAGTACCAGAATAATGCCCAATTTAGTGCATTTTATGTTAATATATAAGAAGTCGCGATAACTCAGATAGGCCTATGCTTTATTGGATTTTCTTGAAACTTTGTATACCCATTTATAATGTACATGGGAAGACGTCTACTGATATTGGACCAAATCGGTAGACCGGTACCGTAGTAAAACCCAATTTAGTGTCTATTTTAAAGACGCGGTAACTCAAATACGTTTTACCGGATTTTTATGAAACTTGGTATACACATTTATAATGTCCATGGGAAGACGTCTATTGATACTGAATAAAATCGGTTGACCTGTTTTGGAGTTATGCTCAATTTAGTGCCTATTTTATGGTAATATACGTATTCGAAAGAATTTATTAAAAAATGAAAATCACTTATCTTGACAACATAACCTTTTGTTTTACTGTGATTTCTAAGGCTTTGGCAATTAAAATACAGTTAGCTATGACAAGCTTTAAATGCTCTTATCCCATAACTGACCCAGGTGGCTGAGATGGTAACGTCTTGGCGTCACATTCTGGAGTTCTATGGCTGAAATCCCGAAACCGGCCAATTTGACTTTTTTTTTTGTATTCTGCATATCATAACTGCAATCATATCTGATTAAACAAAACATACTGGCACTTTGTTATATCAGTTTACCTGATTTTATTTTTATTCGAGTTTGTTGTTATTAAAAATAACAGCAGGAATAAATGCGCATGTGAACATTAATTCAACCTACACTGCCAACATTAACAAGAAACAAAATTGTAATGTACATTTATTGCGCTGGGGTATGCCGTAGCGTAGTGGTTGAGGCGCTGCGCTACAAATCGGAAGGTCGCGGGTTCAATTCCCGATGAGGTCATTGAGATTTTTCAATTGGCCTAATCCTTCTGGTGGCATTATGGCCCTGGGGTCGACTCAGCCTCTAACAGAAATGAGTACCAGGAGCAATCCTGGGGGTAAAGGCGGCAGGTGCGTAAGGTTGACAATCTTACCACCTTCATGTGCCGAATGTCCAAAATCGGGGAGCCTCAACCTTCTGGAACCCTCTGGGCCTCCATGGCCTGTATAGGGATCACTTTACCTTTTTACATTTATTGCGTATTATCGGTACCTACTTCTTAACAGTGGTACAAAATAATTTATTATTAAATTCTTAGCGTAAGGCTGTCATGTTCATCAACAACTTTTCCACCAGACATTTAATAAACAGAAAATCTGTAGTATGGTCCTGTGACAATAAATACGTAAAAGTGTATTGTTCAAACCACTTACAATATAATAATTATTTTAAAACAGTCCCATTAAATAACATTCAACTAAGAGGTAAGTCCAAAACACAGTCGTGCATACTGAGATAAGTCCACATATCTCACAATTTTTTTGTTTAAATTGTAGTTTTGTTAAGTCCTAATAAGGTTAACCGAAACTCAATACCCACATATTCTCCATAAATAGTCAGTGAAAATAATTAATGAAAACTTTAAACGTTTTGTCAAACACTTAATTACAGAGACCTTCTGAAACTTTAAATTCAATTTTCTCAATAACAGGAACAAAATGATGTTAATTGTTCTGAAGTTGAATCTATACTGCATAAACAGGCTTGCTCATACGACGGCGACGGAAATTTTTCCGTCCAGTGTGTAAACGTTTCATTTCTTTGGGCGGCGACGGCAAATTCTCCGCGACGGAAAAAAAAAACGCCATGTGTGTA
This sequence comes from Ectobius pallidus, assembly GCA_964059195.1. Taxonomy (NCBI): domain Eukaryota; kingdom Metazoa; phylum Arthropoda; class Insecta; order Blattodea; family Ectobiidae; genus Ectobius; species Ectobius pallidus. Next base: position 86,924,925 of record CAXKWD010000005.1, on the reverse strand, counting down.
ACCAGGCTAAAGCTCAAGGAAAGGTCAAGCTTATTCAGATCGATAAGATTCTGAAATTTTAAAAACATAAATTAAGCCGGAATATTAAGAGGAGATATTAATGTGTAAAGTAGATAAATTAAGCGGGGTACCATTTTGTCACAATTAACATAGTTAGGAAACTGATAAGGTGGAACAATAAGATTGCTTATCAAGATGGTAATATGGAACACAGTTTTGTTTTTTTTAGTAGGAAGTCCGCATCTAAAGTTGTACACCGGAACTCTTTATCGACTGTGTGGTAGGTTGCATGAGACTAGCTGGATCTGATGAGTGCTAGCCTAGCCCGAGCAACAGGCTACAGGCTACACCATGAAAACAGAGATAGAGACACTGTTTCATTGATGTAACCCCTTCCCTCGCCGACCACTCGGTCCGCACGCGCGCAAGACAGTTGAGCAACAGCTAGCGATAGGGAGACAGTTGAAATACTAGCACAATCCATGCAACAGGCTGTCGTTTTTGCTGAAAAGCATGGCTCCTGTCGCTAGTTAATGTTATCGTGTCGTTATCGTGTTTCTGTGATGAGCAACTGTTTCTATTTTTTCTCTTGAAAAATGTAGTGTTTTCGTATGAGAGATCTTCAATTCAGAACAAAAGTTGGTCAACTTCTTCATGAACTGATGCACAACTTGTATCCATTGATGACTCGTGGAAATCACAGAACTACTTTATAACATATTGTAAGGTAAGATCCGTTATTTAACCAGTTATTTCAGGCAACAATTCTCGGTTACGTTGTTACCTAACTATTGTGTTCCACATGTAGATTTTAAATACATTTCTATAGAAACTAGTATGAAGTGTAAATTTTCAAAGAAAGAAAGAAAACAGAATCATGATGAATAAAGATTTTATTGTTAGAAAAGGTAACCTTGCTGAAATTAATTAATTCGTGATAGAGCTGCGATATTAAAAAAAATGAAAGTATTCCACAATGCATGATTATACGAAAAACCCTAAAGTGGAATGGGGAAACTACGATAGGAACTTATTAGGATGTTTTAACTTCTAAAGTTTATCCTTTGACGTAACCTGAATTTAATTTAGTTATTTAGTATTAAATTAATTATTAAGGTTAGATTCGGTTTGCGGGAATCAGAAAATAGGTACAGTATGTTCAGTGCAGTAGTCTTGAATTCTTTGTTTGTAAAATGTGAACTAGTATGGAAACCGAGAAAAGCGTGGTATATGTATTGATGAATAAGAGTACATGCACTTGGGGTAGTTGGACAAAAGAAAGTAAGAATGAGAATAAATCGCCAGGTAGAAGCAATAATTCCGTGGGGATATCACACGGTCCATTTTTGTTCGACTTTTTGCAAATACCGATTTTGAAGTGAAGGGTTAAAGGGAGCGTCCCAAGAAAATCTGCTCCAACTTTTAATTCGTCTTCCATAAATCTTAATGGAATATTGTGTTTGAGTAGTTGGCATGATGTAATACAACCATTCGAATAGGAGGAGGCCTATCGTAATAAAAGTAGTCTATATTGTAAATAAAAATGTGTTGTTAATAAATATAACCCTTAAATGCCTGAGACTTTATTTCTCACACAACTTAAAACCTGTGCTAAACTGGAAAGAAAACAGTTAACATAATGATTACGTCCATAGTTGTCCTTTATTCTGTAATTTTACATGAAATTCAAATTTTCTTCCTATTTCTTTTCCAGCAATTTATTACAAATTAAAAACAAACTAATGTTCCCTGCATAATACAGGATCAATTTAAGGGTTAATTCGTTTTGATCACTTCCTCCAACCGTACTTCAATTCTATAAAGTATTATATTCGAACTTGTTTCTTTTTTTACTTCCTCTATATCTGTAGGGTAAGTATTGTAGGCCCACTGTTCCGAACCTGTTCGGATAACAGGGCTCGTGTTTCGGTATCCTCTGACTTGTGAGTAAGAAGCGTCTATGTACTGATCTCGCTGTTGGTGCGAGAGTAAAGAAAACTTACATGCTTTCTGTGTGTCATTATCTTGAAAATAACTCGCAAAGAACAAACTTTTATAAGTTGGTCGTTTGCAGTGGATGCAGACACAGCAAGTCGATGGCTTCCTCTTACATGACTTGAAACATGTACATACTGTTAATTAGATACTGAATGATTCAAAGTGATATAGATAAATTTGCAAGACTCTAAATGGTATGCAAATAAATGACACCAAAAGTAAAGAAGGAACATTCTTCAGAAGGAGAAAAGAAATTCGGAACAGTTCGACAACGCCCAAAACAGTAAACAGAGAGGTTTGGTCCGCGACTACTGGCCGCGCCGTCCCAAGCTGCGGTATACAATAGAGGAAGGATTATCGCAATAATGACATTTCCCAGCGCAGGAAGAAATTCAATATGGGTAATAACGAAACTCGTGCTTTTCAGTATGCTGTTGCTAATCTGTTTCTAACCTAACCTGTCACTGACACCAGATATCACTGACATAGAATGTACCTGCCACTACTTATTATAATGCAGCAGCTTTATTACTTTCACAAAACTTCGTTACATCAAACTTCGTTTGCTTCTAATCATTTCCTAAGGTAAGTCCTATTTCCACAGATTTTATTAGTCATTCTGTGTTTATCATCGGTAGGGCCCGGGGGTTTAGTCACAAAAACATTACATCAGGTTAGTGGTGACTGGGTCATATCTCTACGCTACCTGTATCTTTAAACATGAGGGAAGGGGTGACTCGCTTTCAGTGGCACACTTAATATGTATATTCAAGTGCAAGGGCAGTGTAGCTAGTCCAGTGAAATGTTAGACACAGGGTCATAGAATAATTTGCACATTTAATCGTAAATCTTTCTTCCTTTCTTTCCCTCTCCCTTTTAGGATTTAAGCGACCCAAGCCGCCCGGGCCTTACAGGGCCGCGACTAATCGTAAATCACAGAAACAAAATATATTTTCTAATAAAAAGAACATAAATATACACAACATATGCATTAATATTCGTTAATAATACTCACAGTAAAAATGAAAAGGAAAATTATACATCATGTCTGTGCATATGCTTTGTTGCAGTGAATGACAATTTACCTTTTGAAGTTTCCAAAAGAAAAAGATCTTTTTTCCTCCAAACAAGATTTGTATTAGGAAAAACTTCTCTCTACGTCGCAGTGGATGAGGTATTAGTCTTTCCTTTGAGTGGGTTCACACCATGTTCTCCTGTAGAACCTTCCTGTGTATCTCGAAAGGTACTGCCCTGCTAGGCAAAAAAGCCTTAACTCCACTTTTTGCCGAAAATGAGTTACATGCATATCCATCATGTACATGATGTTCTGCATCTGCTGAAATAATAAAATCCCAACTTTTACTTCCCTAGGCCCTTTTTTTAGGCCTATTAAAAATACCTTATCTCCAAAATGAGCTACGTTAAGAAGGAAATCAGCCTTATGTCCATTATAAGAGAGGAAAATACCTTATCTCCTTCTCAAAGTGGATTTAAGGTTAATTTCCTTCCTATCAGTAACAAGTAGTAAATCCACAATCAGAAACAAAATTACCTTAAGTATCGAGAAGCTTTGAGTTAAGGTAAAATTTCTTCTTTATATAGGCTGAAAACTACCTTATATGAGAATATAGTTAACACTGTAATGTAAATTGTATTTAGAATTTTTAAACTTAAAAACAGATGAAAGCAATAAATGTGCTATTTTTTTTATTGGATGTTGGCAACTTATACTTTTGCAAGATCGGATGGATGGAATCAGTGATATTATCTTCGTTGGTCAAATGTAATCTTAACCCTTCAAGCCGGACATTTAAATGCCGCAGAGTCGCCTGAGGAATTACCCTCCGCCGATATTTAAATGCTACGCCCACCTATAGCACAAATTTTGCCTTGTAACTTGTAACTTAGTGCTGATAAGTATATAAATTTTCATTTTTGTGGACAGGACAGCAATAGGCATCCAACCTTCTTTCATTCTCGTATTTTTTTTTGTGTTTCTCTTTTCTGTGGGTGGTATTTTTTCTGGAAAATGTCTCTCTCTGACTAGTTTTGGGTAAGATTTATTGCAGGCTGGGCTTGAATGAGTACGTTTATGGCCCCCCCGTATATATATTGAAAAGAGAATCAATTAGTAGGAGTTTGAGCAAATGGTTTCCCAAGAATTTCTTCTGTATTGCTACATGTTTAACCCCTCTTATTTAAGCTAATGTAACAAAAAATACTTCCGCTCGTGGAGTGTGGTCTACGTTCATCTTTGTGGAAACAGTTCAAAATTCTGTCAATGCATGACACATATATCTGAGTTAATACACTAGCATGCATAAAGCCTTCTTAGTTCGTCAAACCAGTCCACAGAAGGTACTCATGCGCTTCGTTCTTAGTGAATCAAATCGGCTGTAAGGGTTAATTTAAAATATTTTAAAAGTATTTGTTATTGTGAAATGAACTTAAGTAAGACGATTATCAAGCTAGTTGACTTCATTTGAAATAAGATAAATTATGTAAAATGGCTGATGAAAAAAAAAGAATGTGTAGTGCAAGATCTAAAAAAATTATGTCCATGTTAATGGAAGGATTAGAAACTAAATGTGAAACAGATTTGTTGGATATAGCACAACCTGTTAATGGACAAGATGACAACATTGTAGGGAAGATATACACTGAGCTAACACCAGCTAAGTTGCCGCAGCCAGGAATACTTCTGCAGTTAACTGCTTTGATGTTCTACGAAATATTTCAACTGCCTTAGACGATCAATTTGACAATGTCAGCTATAAGATCGTAGCCTCAACATTTGGGGAAACAACTCCAGCATTGTCAGCAGCAATTGAATCTGAAATCCAGTTTACAAAACTAGGGCATCCTAGGAAACGTCGTAAATTTGACACATCACTCGAAGAACGATATTGATTACATTAATTAAGGTAAAACTATCCTACTTTGAGTGAAAGAAAGAGTAATAAAAACTAGTTTCCTACAAAAATAGTTACACATATGATCCGAAGAGGAAGGAATTATGCCTTAAGTACATCGACTTAAGGCAATTTTGCTTCTGTTTGAGAACTTAAGGTATTTTTCTTTCAAATGAAGTAAGCAAATGGTAAGGAAATATGCCTTAACTCCACATATTTCCATAACTATAACCCTTTTGAATGTTTTAAGGCTCTCATATAAATTTTACACTTTATCTTAACTCATTTATCATATTAGAATTTATAAAACACATTTTAAAAGTTGTGGCCTAGGTCAAAATGCAAAAAGGCGATTTACTCAAAACTGTGACAAATGGAGTTAAGGTTTTCTGGCGTAGCAGGGCAAAACAAAGAGTAGAAAATCCTACATTTTTCTGGAGAATGCGTTTTAATTAATACTGCACCTGTAGGAATATTCCATCTTCAGGTTGGCTCTTAGCTATGGATAATTTCTCAACGAGTCTGATCGCTTGTGCCATTTACATATTTCATCTCTCTAGAAGAGGAGATACATCTAGACAGTTCCCCGAAATTTGCCATGAACTTGATATTATTCAGTAGCTTTTCTGATATATGGTCTTTTGCTTGTTATATTGACGCATTTTGTTCGTCGTCAAAACACACGGCACACAACGTCGTCAAAAAAACAAAAAGCTTCAACAGGCAGTGCAAGTTGTTTACTAACTCAGAAAGTTTTCTATGCCTTGTGCACCACTAACTTGACGAATTACTGGCTAAATCACATTCACTCCATATGAAATAATACGCTTGCCAAATTTCATGTTATCTTGTTCTTCAAAACCTGTAGAATTAATATTATGTAAGCTCCTTCATGTAGGAATATTCTAAATATAAGTACAAACTTCTTTGATAAACTTCATTATGAAGAACTTCAATCATTTTAGTCAACTGTGGAAGAGTGACAGTTATACTACCATTAGAACATTGTATTAACATTATAAGTTTTTAACCTGTCAATATAGAAATACTTTTTAGTTGTATTGTAAATTCATAGCGTTAAAAATATACATATATTTTTAAATCTTGATTTTTAATAAATGTACTTCAGGTTATAAGTTACATAGTAAGCAATTTTTAACATAGATGTAATAAGCATTAACATTAGAAATGTCAAAAGCTGGGTTTACACTATGTAACTTGTTTAATAAACTTATTACATGTAACAAGTTATATGTAACATGTAACAAGTTATATGTTTAACAAATAGGTTATATAACTTTTTTATATAACTAAACTTTAGAGAGACAAAGACATTTGTACTGCACAGTAGTAATGTGGCACGGAAATATTCTCAGTGGGTAGGAATTTATAAAATTTCTTTGGGCAGGAAATATTCCCAAAAGTGAGCATTTATAAAAATCGTTAGTTTTGAATGTTTTACAGCTTATTAACGGTCCAGGTACCTTAAAATGAATCTATTTCAGTAAAATTCCACATGTTTATTAAGGAACCGTCTAGGGAAGTAGTACCTTTTCCTATGATATAATTTTTCACTTATTGTCAGAACAATGTACCCTAAGTCATCTTCTTTTAAAAAATATTAATTCGTGATATAATCTCTTAGGTTTTCTTTATAAACTTATATGTTATAAAGTGATACCTCACACTTATTTAAACAGGATGAAAGATAAGTAATTTAACATAATTGTTAATAGATTGTGTTGGTATTCAAAATAAAATGCCAGAAAAAACACCTTCAATATTACACAAACACAAATTTAAATATAATTAGTTTACAGTCTAATAATAATTAATCATAAATCAGCCCCACGGTCTAGGCTAATCTTACTGTAGTTTAGGGGAAAATTTAGTTCTTCCATGATTTATGAGGGCTAAGAGCAATCTGCGACTTGGCAGATGTGGCCATTCAAATCTTAGGAGCTGCCGCCACAAAACGTACATTCAGTACGTTTTCATGGATGCAATCTAAAAAGAGGAACCGCCTATCATCTCTGCGAGCAGATAAACTCACTTATCTCTCATACAACTGGAAACTGATGAATGTTCAACCTCAGAAGAAGAAAAAGAAGAGTGAATCTACTGAAGTTTCAAACCCAAAGTGCTGGTAATCCAGACTATCCAGATGAAGGGAAGGACCAAGAAGAAAACCTAGATGATGATGAAGGCCATGATTACAGTGATAATATTGGCATCCTTTCTGATCAAGAAGAAAAAGAAGAGGATGATGAAGAAAATCTAATGGATCTAAGATGAAGTCAAGGTCACACATTTAAAGAAAGCAAGTAGGCCTATTCCTAAAAGTTGTTTGGGTTCGTACAGTTTATGATTATTACTGAAATTTGTGTCTAATTAATAGTCAATTCCTTCAATGAACTCTTTTGTTAATCTTCAAGAACCAGGGCAAATTTTAATTAACTTCTTTTCATTATAAACTATGTGAAAATATTTTATAGTTAAATAATTAATGTTCATTTTTTGTTCTTTCATTAATTATATATTAATCTTTGAACTTATGATAGTTTTTAGTTTTATTTAACCTAATCATGATTAAACTTAAGTAACAAATAGGTATCTGAGTTATCTTGCTCGTAAATAATAAATTCCAGGGAATTTATGAAATTGTGGGAACATTTCCGGAAACATTCCCTGGAAGTATTTCCTCGAGATTAGGTTCCCGCCAGAAGGCGCTGTGAATTGAACTCAGGCGAAGCTCAGTTGGTAAGAGCATTGGCACGGATAGCCAAAGGTTCTGGGTTCAAGTCCCAGTGTCAGAGGAATTTTTCTCCTATAATATTATCATGTAATGTCCAACAGAGACAAGAATCTGTGGTACATGAATGCATATGCATATACCTATATATCTATCTTGAATGTTACTCTACAATAACAGTGGAAGCCCGGTAACAAAATCACTAATTAGTGTGCCTCACAGTACTTCATATGACATAACTTGTCTATCGGGGAGGTAGACCATTAAGGGCAGTCAGTCATAGGAGAGAGATTCTATCTGGCGCTGTGAATTCATTTCTGGCGTGGCTCAGTTGGCACGGAAAGTCAAAGGTCCTGGGTTCAAGTGTCAGAGGAATTTTTCTCCCATAATATTATTACAATATTATCTCAACTATCTTCTGTAACTCGTTACTAGATATTGATGAAATTAATTTTTCCGTTTGTTTGTATAAAGAAACTGTCCACCTAACCACAAATAATTAAATTTATCCAAAAGTTCAATCTATGCAGCCTTTACTATGCTCCTCAGATGTACAATAGTATAATAATATTATATCCTAATCTCCCATATATGCCCTCTACAAAACTCCCATATGTAATATTAACAATTTTCATCAATGTTCCATATCTTGATGGCGCTGATTCTCTCCCTTTATCTTAGTTTTACCTCTCCCTTTTAGGATTTAAGCGACCCAAGCCGCAACCTGTCGGGAGAGGGATTATCTTTGGAACACATACATACTTTTTTGACCAGACAAGGGCATGGAGGGCCTCCCTGGACGAGTGATCAGCCCAATGCCGGGGCCACCTCCGAGACAACACGAACACATAGGACGAGACACACCATTCACACACACACACACTCCGAACAGGGCGAAAATGGGATGGAGATGATAATGACGGCCAGATTATATCTGGGGACCACAGGGGCCCTTAAGTTACCCGACATTTGTCTCACAGGTGAGGAAAACCCCAGAAAAAACCCACCTAGATAACTTGTCCCGACCAGGAATGGAACCCGGGCCCGCTGCGTGAGAGGAGCGATCGCATCCCCTTTGCCACAGCGGTGGACGATGGCGCTGATATAATGTATAAATGGATATGTCCAAATATTATCACAGAATATATAGTAGTAAATAATCGTTAAAGGCTGTGCACTATCATACCATTGTCTGTTGGATCTCTATTTTAACAATTTCTAAGTGGTTATGTCAACATTTGCTAGTTTGAATGTATAATTGAGTACAGTGTGATCGACAATAGTTCTTACTATTATATATTCTGTGATAATATTATGACATATCCATTTATACGATATATCAGCACCATCAAGATATTGTACATCAATGAAGATTTTTATAATATTACATATGAGAATTTTGTAGAGGGACTTATATGTGAGATTAGATTATATTATTATTATACTATTGTACACCTGAAAAGCATAGTAAACGTTGCATAGATTGAACTTTTGGATAAATCTAATTATTTGTTGTTAGGTGGACAGTTTGTTGTTACTATATATACACAGCAAAATGTACATGTAGCAGGTTACATGTAACAAGTTACACATTTCCCATCCCATGCGGGAAAGGTATAACTTGTTATATAACACAAAAATCAGTTATATAACATAATGTTATCTGTAACAAGTTACATGTATTTGTAACAATTCTGGAAAACATGTTATATAACCCAAGTTTTATAAACAAGTTACATAGTGTAAACTCAGCTAACGGAGTGTAAACGCAGAAAACTGGTTATATAACACAAAAATCAGTTATATAACACAATGTTATATGTAACAATTGGCATGTTTTTGTAACAATTTTGGAAAACATGTTATATAACTCAAGTTATATTAAAAAGTTACATAGTGTAAACCCAGCTTTATGTACGCCTGACAACTCGTCAATACAAGTTTTCATTTTAAAACAAACTCGAATGTACTTCACGTACAGATAAAAATTGGGTAACATTTTAGAACTTATAGATTGAACATATCACACGAAACTTATTATACATCACTTGGAAAATCAATACCAGAATCTGTATTCTATTATAGGCCTATTTATGTATGAATGAATCGTGCCTTATATGTTATTGTTATAACTAAAAGTTTATAATTAATATTATAACCTGATTTTTCGTATTCAGCAACTCATCGTCTTCACCAGTCCTCCAAAAAAGTTACTAGTGCAGTGGCGGGAAATACATATACATTCTCAATAAGTACAAACGCTAAGAAATTCACACAAAATTAACCTAAACTGAAGTGCTGCGTGTTCACGAGAATCGTCCGTTCAGCTGTGGGGAGAGGGAGGTGTTAGATCATATGATCCAGAAACAGGGATGTAAACTTGATGGCGATCAACACTAATATCGCTGTTCTTAACCTACCTGCCATCTACCTAGCTCTACATGCCACTAACACTGATATAAATATTCCTAACCTAACTGCCACAAACCTAACTCTTCATGTCACTAACAGTAATGCCACTGTTCTAACCTAACTGCCAATTACCTAGTATCCGTGAAGATAGTTTCCCAGGGAGAATGGGGCATATACCACATGACCAGCAACAGTCCCATAGCATTGGCGTATGGATAAAGCAGTTGTACCAATGTGACAAAACTTCGTCGGTATCCAATGGGAGTATTGGTATGCAAGCTAGGGCCCGCTTAACCCTTGGAATACGTCGTGTAGAAACCTAGGTATGAGCTATAGGAAACCCGATTATTGTAAATATCTGGAGTTCAAATCTCGGAAAACCAAACTAATCAGGTTACGGGAAAGGCGTGGAGAGTTACCCTTTGTGATGAAGTTAAAGATAGCTAATCCAAAGACCAAAGAAGTAGCTTACGTTAATGTAATATGGTGCAGTTTTATTTGATTCTCACAGAATAAATAACATAAAATCGTTCGAGACGGCCTAGGGCTGGGCGGCTGAGTTTTTAAAAGGGAAAAGAGACCATGGCGAAGAAATTATTATAAAAATAGGATGGGAAAAAATAGAAATTAAGTGCAAGCAAGCCAGGTTATTCTTATTGCCAGGGCATACACAGGGTTGATAATACATTAAGGTTAGAATAATCAACCTATTCGGTAAATACATACTATAGATTGGTCCTGTAAAGTACGAGTACCACAAAAAATTGATTAAATTTATGTAATTTTTTTGTTAGTCTAGATCGGCCATCTTCTTCTTTTCCCCCTTAGTTTAACTTCTCCAGTTGTAGGGAAGTTTATGCACCCCACGCCACCCGGTACTTACAGGACCGAAATCTTTCAGGGGAGGGAGTTTCTATGGATCACATAGATACTTTTTATACCAGACAAGGACATGGAGGGCCTTCCGGACGAGTAATCAGCCCAATGCCGCGGCCACCTCCGAGACAACACGAACACATAAGACGAGACTCACCAATGGCTCATACTATTTGGGATTATACTCTGAACAAGGCGAGGATGGGATGAATTTTTTTCTGGCGGCCAGATGATATTCGGATATTACAAGGGCCTAAAGTTACCAGACATTTTTGTCTTACACGTGAGGAAAAACCCCACCTAGATGATTTGTCCCAACCAGGAATCGAACCCGAGCCCGAACGCATCCCTGCGCCACAGGAATCCTTTAACTAAAGTTTTTAATAAAATCCAATTTCTCGCAATAAATTTAAAGGTAAAGAAACGATCAAATTCAAACGAAGAATATATGTAGACAAATTATCTTTTCTAAATAGAACAATAAATTATTGGTATGAACTTCCTGCAGAGATTTTCGTGGCCGATTCTTCCTTAGAAATTATTTCAAAAGAAAGTTTTGGAGGATAAAGAATGGGATGGGATTTGTTTTCTTTAGAACTGTTGTTATACTGGTAGTTCTTTCTTCTTTAATAAGAGGAAAGGAAAGGAAAGGGGGAAAATAACACACATTCCAAATACCATAAACCTTTACACAATAATTCTGACCATGACTGTACAACCTGAACTCAGTGACGTCATGCTGAACTTGTAGAGCATAAATATAAATCCGTATAATCCCAAATAAAACGTAAATGCCGTACCACCGATGTCGAGTAAATTAAACTCACAACTGTGCTTAACTTACTTTTGTAGACATAAGCCTGAAGTATAGCCTATACAGAGAGGGATACGCATTATCGCAGTTGGTTGAGGCACCTGCGCTAGATACCGGAAGGTAGCGGGTTTGATCCTCGATGAGGCCATTGACATTTTTCAGTCGGTCTAATCCTTCTGGTGATATTATGGCCCAGGGATCGAATCAGCTACTATCAGAAATGAGTGTCAGGAGCAATCCCGGAGGTAAAGGTGGCCATACCGAATGTCTGTAAACTGGGGGCCTAAACCTTCTGGAACCACAAGGGCTTTCGCGGTATGTTCAGGGATCACAATTCTTTACCTTAAGGTATTGAGAATACTACTGATATCTTAAAAATTCACTTCAACTTTTTTCTCTATCCTATATTAACTTCTTCTGAAAATAATAAAACATGTTAGTTTATTTGCTTACACAGTACCAGAGTTTTTTTATACATATACATAATGGTTATAAACATTTCTTAACGTTAATATAATCACATTTATTAAATTACACTACATTTTAAATACAATGTATAAAATATTAAACTAATTTCACAATATTTTAAACATGCTACATTTTACAAACTTATATTTTATTAACACTATGCATTTGAATATTTTAAATTTACATTTTTACTCTGCATGGAAAATTAAACATTGAATAAGTATAAGTATAACTTATTCTTGCTAATATGACATTCAGTTGAAATTATAATTTTAAGAAAACGTATACAAATTTTCAATGGATAAAATGGATCGTAAAAAGTTTTATAAAAGAAAGGATTTCAGTATATTCTTAAATGATTTTTTGTGTGTCGTGTTATGCGAAGGAAGTGAACTAAATATTCTAGAACGTAAGTAATGTGGAGACGATTCGAAAAGATGAGCCGAGTGAGTCGAGTGCTGCTTTATGTTGCGTGTTGTAAGAATGGTAGTAAGAATTTATTTTGGAAAGGTGTCTATGAGAATAAGCAAAAAGGATGACTTCAAAAATAACGATACATGGAAGTGGAAGTTTTAAATGCGGGTTTGCAGTAATCAGGGGGCTTGGCGTTATAAATAGAACGTATTGTGCCTGTGTATGAACGAGGGAGAATCAAATGAAAACTGCAATTAATTTTTTTCCCACTATTTTACTGCAGGAAGAATGTTTGCTAGAACATTATTTTCTACGTAAACCCCTCCCAGTTCAATGCACTTACGCCATTGGATAGGAAGAACTTCGATACCACATGAGAAAAATTATTTTGGTTGACGCTGTAGCCACTCCTGCACCGTCGATTGGACGTCTTCATCAGATTTGAACTTCTGCCCTCCAAAGATATCATTTAATGGACCAAAGATATAGAAATCTGATGGTGACAAAGCGAAGGAGTTGCTGAGGGCAGGGGTTTTGCTTCAACATTATAACTCCCGTCCTCCTGCTGCTTGTGCAACCATGGAAACCATTGACGACATATGGTTCAAGTGTCTCCCACATCTGCCATACTTGCCAGGATTGGCACCATCAGATGTCCACATCTTTAGTCCATGAGCTCCTTGTAGGGCAGAAGTTCAAGTGTGATGAAGACGTCCAATCGGCGGTGCATGAGTGCCTACAGTATCAAACAGAATAATTTTTCTCATGCGGTATTGAAGCACTTCCTATCTGATGGAATAAGTGAATTAAACTGGTAGGGGACTATGTAGAAAAATAATGTACAAGCAAACATTCTTCCTGCAGTAAAATAGTGGAAAAAAATGAATTGCGATTTTCATTTGATTCTCCCTCGTATTTACAATAAGCTTCTCAGTCATCAATTAAATCAACCGAATCAGGATAACACAATAAAACAAAGTAATAAACTACGCATTTACACTATAGTTCTCATTCTCTCGTACACTATTTCGAATTGCATTCTGCATGCAAGTTAGTGGTAAATAGGAGGAAAATACATAAACTTATACCAAACAATTCAATCAGCCTCATCCAACGGTAAAGTAGGAATAGAAATAGCAAGCAACGATTATAATTATGCGGGTTTATGTTCGGCTTGTCAAGTTAGTCTGTATTCTATGAACAAAAGATCATCTCTGAAGATAATAAGAAAAAGTATCTAATTAGAAACGTCTTTGTGGAGGATTATCCATGTATCTATCGTCTCTGACGTAATCACATTTTGTTTTATATGTATTGTTGGCATAAAGGAAACGTAAACGTCTTTACGCTTGCATTTCCTTCTAATAGACCTTAGACATATTTTTATAATTTTTATTTGTATTTCATTTTTTAAAATAATTTACGGCCATCCTGTTTGTCGCAAAAAAGATCCAGTCATTTCAGATGTAACTTTATGCAGCCCTACAAACCGCTACGGTTCATTCGCAACTTTCAACATTTTGGAACTGGATATATAATTACAATCAGATTATTTTGTCACAAGTATGCATTTTTTAATATTGAAAGCTGGAAAACGTTTCTGATAAGCCATTCTATTTACTTTGGAAAATGTCAAAATCTCGCGTTAAGTTCAAAAGCTGTCTTCCCGAAGACCTGATTTTATAACATCAAGAATACGCTGTTAATTGCCCACCGCTGTGGCGTAAGGGATGCGTTAGTTCCCCTCATGCAGCGGGCCCGGGTTCGATTCCCGGTCGGGACAAGTTTCTAAAGTGAGATTTTGCCGGAGTTTTCCTCACCCGGTTTTACTATTACTAACGAATTTGAGCATCCAATTTTACCTTAATTTGCCAAAAGTTTGAACATTATACGAAAGTCTAGGCAGAAAGAATAGGTGGTCTTCTCAAAACAACTAAATCCACCGACCACTATTTCCTTTCCCCTAACAGGAAATTATGGCTGCGTCTCAATGAACTTCACTCCCACACAATAGCTTATAAAAGAGCTATAATATAGGCTAGTACTAATCCTATTACTTCAGAAACAATATTTTCAGATGAACACAACGCAGATAAAATTGGGTTATTTCATATGAACAGATACGAGGTTCAGAAGAGATGGGATAAGAAGGTATTCATATTGCCGACGTCAACAAAAATGAGATCTCACCCGGACGAGCCAAGTTCAGAATGTACGTAAAATTAACTACAGTACTGTACTTTGTTTGAAAATGAAATTACATGAAAAACAGAAAACAAGCTGTATGCTGCAGCACTGTAATATCCTGCGGTCAAAGTAAATGCGGTCGGTGCATCATGTGTGCATAAATGCAATAGGTCCTTTTCTGTAGATTTACAGGCATAAGCTATTTTCCGCGGGTCAAACAATTCCGGCAACAGTGAACCGCAGTAGCAGTCACCCCAGTCGTTAAATAAATGAACATTCAAATCAACTTTATTCTTGTAACGACTGTCCTTCGCATGCCAAGAATTCAATCGCGTCAGGGTTATAGTACTCAAACCTGGGCGTTGACAGTTTGATATCATAATAGAATACAGGAGATCGAAGCAACGTAACGTTACGTAGGGCGAAGTAGGCCTACACTAATGATACTGTGGCAGTGGGGGATTGGTTCAGAATTCTACGTTCTAGGTTGACCAAAAACAAGAGTAGGCCTACATTTTCTTGGTTCCCGAAGTATAGTCAGCGGAATTATAGGCTAGTCCGAAAACGGTAAACTGTACAGAATAGGCCTAGATAATTTCTAACTGGTTAGTAGCTTTGACATAAAATAAAACCGCAGATTTCAGCTGTGGAATGGCTCTGATTCTATCACAGATAAATCGAGGAAGTATTATCGGGAAGTGGCAGGCTAATATGGCACCTGAACAGATTGTAGTCAACTGAAAACATAGTGTTCTCCTTCGCAGGAAGAAGGCGAAGAGGCTTTCGGAGACATCGGAAGACAAACATGGACATCAGAAAAACAATACAAGATTACGATGCTGCCATAGTTCGGGCGATAGATCCTTTCCGGCATATTACTTCCATATTGAAGGAACTAGACCTGCCAAATAGAAGTGAGTCATCGACTCCATGATTCAGGTTCGCTAAATCGTCGTGCTGCTACAAAAAAACAACTTAGTCTTCTGAATGGTTTTACAGTTATTTGTTTTATAGAGTGGAAATATACTTTTGAACCACCTATTTGTTTTATGTTCACGAGGAAAAAGTGCTCATCTGTTTAATAAAGTCAAGTTGGTTTCATGGTTATTTAACGACAAGGATGTACTGCAACTCAAGCCTGTGGCCATCGCCGATGTGCTGGAATTTTGTCCCTCAGGAGTTCTTTTACACGCCCGTAAATCTATAGACATTGGCCTGTCAGTAGTAATAGTGGAGCTATGAATCAAAATGGCCGCCAACCGACGCCGCCCCCGACGCCGCCCCCGGTGTAGAGTCACGTATAGGTGAAACGTGACGATTCGAAAAAGCGAAAGGCGCCCGTTCGTCCTGTGCTAATGCCCACCCGCCCCCAAGCCCCCGTAAAGAGCTATGCCCCAAAACAAAACCGACGCCGCCCCCGACGCCTACTTAGGCCCTTTGGCCATGTACGTTATATGACATGATGGGACTCGACTCGAACAAAGCAGACGTGGGCAATAAGCCCGTGCTACCCCAACCCAATCGACCCAATTCAAAAACCGACGCCTGCCCCCAGTGGGCCCCCCAAACCCGTACTATGGTCATATATGACATGATGGGACTCGACTCGAACAAAGCAGACGTGGGCAATAAGCCCGTGCTACCCCCACCCCAATCTGACCCATTTCGAAAACCGACGCTGCCCCAAAACCCCGTACTATGGTCCTATATGACATGAGGGTACTCGTTTCGAACATTGCATACGTCGGCAGTAAGCATGTGATAGCCCCACCCCAATATGACCCACTTCGAAAACCGACGCCTATCCAGTGGGCTGGTTACAACCCCACCAGATACGAGTCTTGGGGCAGAGGTTATAATGCAAATGCCATCTAACACGTTCCTATGTTATTCATATCCTTTAGTTACAATACAATGATAACATATGTATAACCTTAGGCCCTATGGCTAGATAGTGTAATATTGCGCATGGGTACATGAATACCTTTACCTAGTTATGGAAAGATAAAATTAGGTTTATACTTACTTCCAGAGGAACTAGGCATAGTGTGTATTAATTAGATTCATACGGGGCCTACATAAGATATTAATATCAGCTAACTCAAATACGTTGTATTAACCATGGAATAAAACCTATAGGAAGGTGTGTGTGTGTGTGTGTGTGTGTGTGTGTGTGTGTGTGTGTGTATTAGCATATTACAGAAATAGTACTGTGCAATACCCGACAGTGAAATTAAGATAAACACAATAACAACTCTGTTAGAATAACAAGTTAGATGATAATACAGATATCGGCTTGGGGCAGAGGATATAATGCAAATACCCACTAAGAAACACTTCCCTTTAGTTACAACGTAATGATAACATATAAGCCTAATGTATTAATTAGATTCTTAAGGGTTATGTATCCTTCTGGGATGGCTTTATGCTCTGTGCCTATCCTTCGTTTATAGATAGATAGTGTAATATTGCGCAAAGGTAGACATAGGTATGAAAAGATAAAATAGGTTTATACTTACTTAACCAATTCTTCATCCATTCAGCATCCGATGAACACTAATACTATTACTATCAGCTAATGAGAATGATTATGCAAGGAATATGAAATGGATAAGGGTATAGTTTCATTTCAGAACGTCACAACCTTATTCTATATTAAGGCTGTCACGCTCATATGAAATAATGTGTATACACAAATGGTTTATAATAGAGCTGAATGGTTTATTTCAAAAGTATACATATCTATTAAAGACATGTTTTCCTACCAAACTATATAATTAAACACTTCGGTATGACGAAGACATCCTCTATGAATCATGGAAGATGAGAACATAGCGTTCCAGACACTGCAGCGAAACTGAGCTAGTCCAACGAAATAGACCTGCTTCCATTCTGAAATCAATAAATACAGGTTTTAACAAGTCTGTAAACCACTTTCTAATCTGGAAATAAATCCCTGTTGTGATGTTGTTAAATACCTACATTGCAGCCATCTACAAAACTATGCTACTATCAACAAACAAAACATAAAAAAAAAAAAACATTCCATACTGATAACATCTAGAGAGAGAGAGTGAATGACTGTTGTCAAAGAATGGTGGTGGTGTGTTATGAAAAGATAAAATAGGCTTATACTTACATAACCAATTCTTCTTCTTCCTTTCAGCATCCTTCCGATAACAAATAGTTTTAAACTCAAACTCCCATCCCCCGTAGGCGATGTATGTTTACATGGAATAACATTCATCAGATTGCTATGTTGTTGGAATAAAGAAAACCTAAAATACTGCACGCATGCATATGTCTATAAAGCATCCGATCGATTCATACCATATATGTAAATAAAACGTTAGCATTTAGTCAGTATAAGGAATACAGTAGACTGCAATAATTTGACAACGAATGTAGTAACCTTCATGCCTGTTGTTGTTAAATACCTACAATGCATAACATCTGGAAAAATCTCTGGCATCCTTTCCTTGTAACCATTCATCACTGTCGCATGTATCCTAATACCGAAAACAAGTATTCTATTTAAATAAAAACATGTCATTGTGGTGAACGCATGCCAAAGAATTAGTTTAAACTCAGACTCTCTCTCCCTCCCTTAGGCGATAATGTCTATACATGGAATACCATTCATCAGATTGCTATGTTGTTGTTGATAAAGAAGCAATTGCCTGAATGGTAATGAATAAACATATTACGTAATCGTGTTATAGCAAGAGTAAACATATCCTTCATATACTTTATAAAATACGTGGATGTGTTTTATAACACTAGATAATTAATTTATGTGCAAATAAAAAGATTATACGCATTCATTTAAAGAAAACATTGAATACTGCATTAACTGACAATGAAATGTAGTAACCTTCATGCCAAGGTCAAATGTATTTAAATAAAGAAACAGTTTTAGAACTATTGAAAATGTAACAGCATTAGCAAATGAAGGTTTATAACCCTAATACAATGGAAATGATTATAATGGTCATACAGTTAGGTAGTTATATTCTTATATTGTAAGAATACCTATAGCTTGTCAGGCATTTGTTTCTTTCCTCATTTGCATAGAGTATAAATAATTACCTGCAATCTGAAATCATAATTAGAAATACGGAAATTGTAACAGCATTATCAGATGAAGGATTATAACTCAAATACGAGGCAAATCAAAAGTGCTCAGATACGATTTAAATGAATTTCATATTCAAAGAATTCAACACAACTATATGTACATGTGTTTTAGCGGAATACAAGGACACTAAAACCATTATCAATTGCATGTTGAAAGATAACATATATGACTTAGCGAAAAGGCTGATGAATTTAAGTATATCACCCTTTGCGTTTAAGATATAGCACAGTTCTATATAATATAATCAAGACTTCAGCAATTATATTATTACAGAAAGGTAGCAGCATAACATAACATATATATATATATCACAAACCTTACTTATATGGTGGTACGAATGGATTATTTTGAAGTCTAATAGCTCTTAATATGCGTATGCCTGACAACATTAACAGCTTTATGTGCCGAATGTCTAGAACCTAGGAACCTCAACCTCATGGAACCTTCAATGCCTCCATGTCTTTAATCCTAACAATAATCTGAAATCAGAATTAGAATTATTGAAATTGTAACAAGATTAACAAATGAAGGGTTATAACTCAGGAAACCATAGCAATCTGAAATACTAAGTATATACACGTAAGGAAAGGTTATGTAACACATCAGGATTATATTACGTATCTAGACATACCCAAGTAATAAGGCAATACTATTACGTTTATATATATATAATATCTATACCATAGGTTTACATTTTGAGGCATGAGCCAAAAGTCTTTTTGGTAATACATCCAGGCATTCGACATGCACTACCTTGACCACAATTATAGTCATGAAAAAATGCAGCCTTCGTCTGAAACACACAATATAACATCACATAAGTAACACAATATGATACTAGAATTAAATGTTAAGGTAGCTGATAGAAATCTACTTACAGCCCTTTTCAATGTGAGGAATACTTTACACTTTCTAGTGCATTTAGTACTCCAATGCCTATGTTTACCCTCTCGAGGCGAAAGGCATCTATGAAAATGCCTCGAACCGTGGCACACCTGATCGTGTCCTGCATCCGTGTGGGTAATAACGTCTCCAGCCATATCCTCAAGAGTGTTACCACACGGAAGGATTTCGGAGAGTTCTACATGTTCTTGATTATGGCCCCATACCTCTGTGTGTCGGATGGGGAACTCCTCACTCCCAACCTCATGTCCCCAACCGTTATGGATCCTAATTGTGTAGGATCCCGTAGGCTCCGGCGACGTGGAGGTAGGAGGCTCCATATCTGGGATAATATATTCCTCGGCCTGAGGAACAACCTCTTCAGGGATATCCCTGCCCATCTCCTGAAGTAGATCCTGCGATGTAGACATGGTTAAGATTTTAATGTTGACAATTAATAGTTCCATATATATATATACGAGAGTTCGCATGCTGGGTTCTCCTACCACACGTGTCAAGGTGGGGGCTGTGTTGTGATAATAATGTCAAACAGGAATTTGTTATTGCTTTACGAAACTGATGTCTGAATGTTTGAACAATAAACATATTGCATAAATATGCTTTCCCTCCTTACAGTATGATCTACATTGAGTAAACAGTTGTCATGAAGGTAATCAACTTCCGATGTAATTAATAAGGTGATGGAATAAGGAATACTCCCCAATCAAATAAATATTGTGCCGAATGTCAGAATCACGGAGCCTCAACCTCCTGGAACCCTCAACGCCTCCATAGCATGTAATAAGGAACACATTGTAATAGGTCTATATAATATGCATACCGCATGCATGAATTTAGATTTAAGGTGACATTAAGTCAAAATAGTATGAAAGAGGAAGGGATTGAATATAGAATGTAGGTGACAATAAGTCTATATAATAATAAATAAATCCAGAGGAAAGGGATTCTGTATGAAAGAGGAAAGGAATACAATAAATACGATACAAAGTGAATCTGATTATTATTATTAATATTAATATTAGATAGCAGACACTTAACACTAATCTGTGCACATCAACTGTTCCTAAAATACCTCTGTAACTTAGGTAAACAGCCCTCATAACATTACAGTGATCTAACCATTCATCAGACATAGGTTAAACGCCTGAGAGTTAGGATATTTTCCTTTATACACTAGAAAGACATTACGTTCTCCTCTGTTTATAGCCGAGATCTCACTTTCCTCAAACACCTCTGTGTATTTTCTAGGCAAAAATACCGATAACATCTCTGCACTATCTTTCATACGAATATGAAGCAGTACACAACGTCCATATCGGGTTTCTTTTACAGATGCATATAGAATAGCGTAACTGCTGTTCTGCTCGAGGTCTGATATACTAACACAACGTGGTTGTGATGAGGTTGAATTGAATTTCTCTACCAATGATGTCATCTGTAAACATGAACGAAGTCTAATTAATTAACTTAATAACAACAATAATATAGCTTCCGCACAAAGTTTTTTTTATTGCTAATGTCATAAAATACGGTAGATGTAGTGTTACCTTGTTAGTTGAAAATCAGAAGATGATGATGATGACTGTAGAGCTGTTTACACAATTATCAAGACCTCCTACATACATGTCTTTTTATACAAAACTAACCAAGCAACAATATGACGTAGTATTGGTATATGGGGTTTTTACCATTTACGATGTTGTAACAAAGACTGGAGATATCGTTAAGGCTGTTATCACACAACTATGTAAAACATATTTGAAAGCCATTGTATTATTGTTTTCAACATGCCTTTGTATTTATCCTTAATTTTACTGTCCGCGTATAACATTCCTCTCTATTTATTGCGCCTATCATACGGTCTGAGAAATAGATTCATATGGTACTATTCCACAGATTCCCTAGTTCATATCGCTTTACTAATTAAGTCATATGGTTACAGTTACTGTAATAATGACCTAAGTACGTCAACAAGGCTGTAATGCTATGAATACCTTATTATTGACCATTATTCCTACCCTAGCCTATTAATAATGAAAGGTCTAAACACAGATACGTTTTAAATGAATTTAATATAAAGGGAAGAACTCCTATACCACCAAAGGTATGTATACCTTTGTTTAGGTAATGTTTGAACAACAACAACATAATAATAACAATCGTTGTAGGGCGTTTAGTTATAATCGCATGATATTAGTCATTGTCCGCATAGAGTATAAATAATTACCAGCAATCTGAAATCATAATTAGAAATACGGAAATTGTAACAGCATTATCAAATGAAGGATTATAACTCAAATACGAGGCAAATCAAAAGTGCTCAGATACGATTTAAATGAATTTCATATTCAAAGAATTCAACACAACTATGTGTACATGTGTTTTAGCGGAATACAAGGACACTAAAACCAATATCAGTTGCATGTTGAAAGATAACATATATGACTTAGCGAAAAGGCTGATGAATTTAAGTATATCACCCTTTGCGTTTAAGATATAGCACAGTTCTATATAATATAATCAAGACTTCAGCAATTATATTATTACAGAAAGGTAGCAGCATAACATAACATATATATATATATATATATATATCACAAACCTTACTTATATGGTGGTAGGAATGGATTATTTAGAAGTCTAATAGCTCATAAATATGCGTATGGCTGACAACATTAACAGCTTTATGTGTCGAATGTCTAGAACCTGGGAGCCTATCTCAAATAATAAAACTATGGGAAATTTAGTTTCGGTTATGTTAGGTTATTGCGAACTGAAATTTAAGAAAATCGCAAGGTGTTTTCCATTGTCCTTAGTCACGTTAATTGAAAGGCACTAGTATTTCAAGTTCACACAGACTGTGAATACCCTAGGAGGGATATTTTAAAATCGTTACGGTGCAAATGCGCATGTTGAGGTGTAGGTTTTTTTTTCGAAATGTAAAGGCAATAGGTTAGGAAAGGTTAGGTTATGTTAAAATTAAATAGGTTTTACAAGGTAGGCAGCTTTAAATGTTGGACGAAGGTGCAGTTAATATCTCAAATAATATAACTATGGGAAATTTAGTTTAGGTTATGTTAGGTTATTGCGAGCGCATGATGAGGTGTAGGTTTTTTTTTTCGAAATGTAAAGGCAATAGGTTAGGAAAGGTTAGGTTATGTTAAAATTAAATATGTTTTACAAGGTAGGCAGCTTTAAATGTTGGACGAAGGTGCAGTTAATATCTCAAATAATACAACTATGGGAAATTTAGTTTAGGTTATGTTAGGTTATTGCGAACTGAGATTTAAGAAATCATGTCTAGTTAGGTTACGGTATGTTAGGTTATCTCGGCTGAGGAAATTAAAAAACTCGTCGCGCGCGACGAGTTTTTTAATTTCCTCCGAGATAACCTAACATACCGTAACCTAACTAGACATGATTTCTTAAATCTCAGTTCGCAATAACCTAACATAACCTAAACTAAATTTCCCATAGTTGTATTATTTGAGATATTAACTGCACCTTCGTCCAACATTTAAAGCTGCCTACCTTGTAAAACATATTTAATTTTAACATAACCTAACCTTTCCTAACCTATTGCCTTTACATTTCGAAAAAAAAACCTACACCTCATCATGCGCTCGCAATAACCTAACATAACCTAAACTAAATTTCCCATAGTTATATTATTTGAGATATTAACTGCACCTTCGTCCAACATTTAAAGCTGCCTACCTTGTAAAACCTATTTAATTTTAACATAACCTAACCTTTCCTAACCTATTGCCTTTACATTTCGAAAAAAAAACCTACACCTCAACATGCGCATTTGCACCGTAACGATTTTAAAATATCCCTCCTAGGGTATTCACAGTCTGTGTGAACTTGAAATACTAGTGCCTTTCAATTAACGTGACTAAGGACAATGGAAAACACCTTGCGATTTTCTTAAATTTCAGTTCGCAATAACCTAACATAACCGAAACTAAATTTCCCATAGTTTTATTATTTGAGATAGGCTCCCAGGTTCTAGACATTCGACACATAAAGCTGTTAATGTTGTCAGCCATACGCATATTTATGAGCTATTAGACTTCTAAATAATCCATTCCTACCACCATATAAGTAAGGTTTGTGATATATATATATATATATATATGTTATGTTATGCTGCTACCTTTCTGTAATAATATAATTGCTGAAGTCTTGATTATATTATATAGAACTGTGCTATATCTTAAACGCAAAGGGTGATATACTTAAATTCATCAGCCTTTTCGCTAAGTCATATATGTTATCTTTCAACATGCAACTGATATTGGTTTTAGTGTCCTTGTATTCCGCTAAAACACATGTACACATAGTTGTGTTGAATTCTTTGAATATGAAATTCATTTAAATCGTATCTGAGCACTTTTGATTTGCCTCGTATTTGAGTTATAATCCTTCATTTGATAATGCTGTTACAATTTCCGTATTTCTAATTATGATTTCAGATTGCTGGTAATTATTTATACTCTATGCGGACAATGACTAATATCATGCGATTATAACTAAACGCCCTACAACGATTGTTATTATTATGTTGTTGTTGTTCAAACATTACCTAAACAAAGGTATACATACCTTTGGTGGTATAGGAGTTCTTCCCTTTATATTAAATTCATTTAAAACGTATCTGTGTTTAGACCTTTCATTATTAATAGGCTAGGGTAGGAATAATGGTCAATAATAAGGTATTCATAGCATTACAGCCTTGTTGACGTACTTAGGTCATTATTACAGTAACTGTAACCATATGACTTAATTAGTAAAGCGATATGAACTAGGGAATCTGTGGAATAGTACCATATGAATCTATTTCTCAGACCGTATGATAGGCGCAATAAATAGAGAGGAATGTTATACGCGGACAGTAAAATTAAGGATAAATACAAAGGCATGTTGAAAACAATAATACAATGGCTTTCAAATATGTTTTACATAGTTGTGTGATAACAGCCTTAACGATATCTCCAGTCTTTGTTACAACATCGTAAATGGTAAAAACCCCATATACCAATACTACGTCATATTGTTGCTTGGTTAGTTTTGTATAAAAAGACATGTATGTAGGAGGTCTTGATAATTGTGTAAACAGCTCTACAGTCATCATCATCATCTTCTGATTTTCAACTAACAAGGTAACACTACATCTACCGTATTTTATGACATTAGCAATAAAAAAAACTTTGTGCGGAAGCTATATTATTGTTGTTATTAAGTTAATTAATTAGACTTCGTTCATGTTTACAGATGACATCATTGGTAGAGAAATTCAATTCAACCTCATCACAACCACGTTGTGTTAGTATATCAGACCTCGAGCAGAACAGCAGTTACGCTATTCTATATGCATCTGTAAAAGAAACCCGATATGGACGTTGTGTACTGCTTCATATTCGTATGAAAGATAGTGCAGAGATGTTATCGGTATTTTTGCCTAGAAAATACACAGAGGTGTTTGAGGAAAGTGAGATCTCGGCTATAAACAGAGGAGAACGTAATGTCTTTCTAGTGTATAAAGGAAAATATCCTAACTCTCAGGCGTTTAACCTATGTCTGATGAATGGTTAGATCACTGTAATGTTATGAGGGCTGTTTACCTAAGTTACAGAGGTATTTTAGGAACAGTTGATGTGCACAGATTAGTGTTAAGTGTCTGCTATCTAATATTAATATTAATAATAATAATCAGATTCACTTTGTATCGTATTTATTGTATTCCTTTCCTCTTTCATACAGAATCCCTTTCCTCTGGATTTATTTATTATTATATAGACTTATTGTCACCTACATTCTATATTCAATCCCTTCCTCTTTCATACTATTTTGACTTAATGTCACCTTAAATCTAAATTCATGCATGCGGTATGCATATTATATAGACCTATTACAATGTGTTCCTTATTACATGCTATGGAGGCGTTGAGGGTTCCAGGAGGTTGAGGCTCCGTGATTCTGACATTCGGCACAATATTTATTTGATTGGGGAGTATTCCTTATTCCATCACCTTATTAATTACATCGGAAGTTGATTACCTTCATGACAACTGTTTACTCAATGTAGATCATACTGTAAGGAGGGAAAGCATATTTATGCAATATGTTTATTGTTCAAACATTCAGACATCAGTTTCGTAAAGCAATAACAAATTCCTGTTTGACATTATTATCACAACACAGCCCCCACCTTGACACGTGTGGTAGGAGAACCCAGCATGCGAACTCTCGTATATATATATATGGAACTATTAATTGTCAACATTAAAATCTTAACCATGTCTACATCGCAGGATCTACTTCAGGAGATGGGCAGGGATATCCCTGAAGAGGTTGTTCCTCAGGCCGAGGAATATATTATCCCAGATATGGAGCCTCCTACCTCCACGTCGCCGGAGCCTACGGGATCCTACACAATTAGGATCCATAACGGTTGGGGACATGAGGTTGGGAGTGAGGAGTTCCCCATCCGACACACAGAGGTATGGGGCCATAATCAAGAACATGTAGAACTCTCCGAAATCCTTCCGTGTGGTAACACTCTTGAGGATATGGCTGGAGACGTTATTACCCACACGGATGCAGGACACGATCAGGTGTGCCACGGTTCGAGGCATTTTCATAGATGCCTTTCGCCTCGAGAGGGTAAACATAGGCATTGGAGTACTAAATGCACTAGAAAGTGTAAAGTATTCCTCACATTGAAAAGGGCTGTAAGTAGATTTCTATCAGCTACCTTAACATTTAATTCTAGTATCATATTGTGTTACTTATGTGATGTTATATTGTGTGTTTCAGACGAAGGCTGCATTTTTTCATGACTATAATTGTGGTCAAGGTAGTGCATGTCGAATGCCTGGATGTATTACCAAAAAGACTTTTGGCTCATGCCTCAAAATGTAAACCTATGGTATAGATATTATATATATATAAACGTAATAGTATTGCCTTATTACTTGGGTATGTCTAGATACGTAATATAATCCTGATGTGTTACATAACCTTTCCTTACGTGTATATACTTAGTATTTCAGATTGCTATGGTTTCCTGAGTTATAACCCTTCATTTGTTAATCTTGTTACAATTTCAATAATTCTAATTCTGATTTCAGATTATTGTTAGGATTAAAGACATGGAGGCATTGAAGGTTCCATGAGGTTGAGGTTCCTAGGTTCTAGACATTCGGCACATAAAGCTGTTAATGTTGTCAGGCATACGCATATTAAGAGCTATTAGACTTCAAAATAATCCATTCGTACCACCATATAAGTAAGGTTTGTGATATATATATATATGTTATGTTATGCTGCTACCTTTCTGTAATAATATAATTGCTGAAGTCTTGATTATATTATATAGAACTGTGCTATATCTTAAACGCAAAGGGTGATATACTTAAATTCATCAGCCTTTTCGCTAAGTCATATATGTTATCTTTCAACATGCAATTGATAATGGTTTTAGTGTCCTTGTATTCCGCTAAAACACATGTACATATAGTTGTGTTGAATTCTTTGAATATGAAATTCATTTAAATCGTATCTGAGCACTTTTGATTTGCCTCGTATTTGAGTTATAATCCTTCATCTGATAATGCTGTTACAATTTCCGTATTTCTAATTATGATTTCAGATTGCAGGTAATTATTTATACTCTATGCAAATGAGGAAAGAAACAAATGCCTGACAAGCTATAGGTATTCTTACAATATAAGAATATAACTACCTAACTGTATGACCATTATAATCATTTCCATTGTATTAGGGTTATAAACCTTCATTTGCTAATGCTGTTACATTTTCAATAGTTCTAAAACTGTTTCTTTATTTAAATACATTTGACCTTGGCATGAAGGTTACTACATTTCATTGTCAGTTAATGCAGTATTCAATGTTTTCTTTAAATGAATGCGTATAATCTTTTTATTTGCACATAAATTAATTATCTAGTGTTATAAAACACATCCACGTATTTTATAAAGTATATGAAGGATATGTTTACTCTTGCTATAACACGATTACGTAATATGTTTATTCATTACCATTCAGGCAATTGCTTCTTTATCAACAACAACATAGCAATCTGATGAATGGTATTCCATGTATAGACATTATCGCCTAAGGGAGGGAGAGAGAGTCTGAGTTTAAACTAATTCTTTGGCATGCGTTCACCACAATGACATGTTTTTATTTAAATAGAATACTTGTTTTCGGTATTAGGATACATGCGACAGTGATGAATGGTTACAAGGAAAGGATGCCAGAGATTTTTCCAGATGTTATGCATTGTAGGTATTTAACAACAACAGGCATGAAGGTTACTACATTCGTTGTCAAATTATTGCAGTCTACTGTATTCCTTATACTGACTAAATGCTAACGTTTTATTTACATATATGGTATGAATCGATCGGATGCTTTATAGACATATGCATGCGTGCAGTATTTTAGGTTTTCTTTATTCCAACAACATAGCAATCTGATGAATGTTATTCCATGTAAACATACATCGCCTACGGGGGATGGGAGTTTGAGTTTAAAACTATTTGTTATCGGAAGGATGCTGAAAGGAAGAAGAAGAATTGGTTATGTAAGTATAAGCCTATTTTATCTTTTCATAACACACCACCACCATTCTTTGACAACAGTCATTCACTCTCTCTCTCTAGATGTTATCAGTATGGAATGTTTTTTTTTTTTTATGTTTTGTTTGTTGATAGTAGCATAGTTTTGTAGATGGCTGCAATGTAGGTATTTAACAACATCACAACAGGGATTTATTTCCAGATTAGAAAGTGGTTTACAGACTTGTTAAAACCTGTATTTATTGATTTCAGAATGGAAGCAGGTCTATTTCGTTGGACTAGCTCAGTTTCGCTGCAGTGTCTGGAACGCTATGTTCTCATCTTCCATGATTCATAGAGGATGTCTTCGTCATACCGAAGTGTTTAATTATATAGTTTGGTAGGAAAACATGTCTTTAATAGATATGTATACTTTTGAAATAAACCATTCAGCTCTATTATAAACCATTTGTGTATACACATTATTTCATATGAGCGTGACAGCCTTAATATAGAATAAGGTTGTGACGTTCTGAAATGAAACTATACCCTTATCCATTTCATATTCCTTGCATAATCATTCTCATTAGCTGATAGTAATAGTATTAGTGTTCATCGGATGCTGAATGGATGAAGAATTGGTTAAGTAAGTATAAACCTATTTTATCTTTTCATACCTATGTCTACCTTTGCGCAATATTACACTATCTATCTATAAACGAAGGATAGGCACAGAGCATAAAGCCATCCCAGAAGGATACATAACCCTTAAGAATCTAATTAATACATTAGGCTTATATGTTATCATTACGTTGTAACTAAAGGGAAGTGTTTCTTAGTGGGTATTTGCATTATATCCTCTGCCCCAAGCCGATATCTGTATTATCATCTAACTTGTTATTCTAACAGAGTTGTTATTGTGTTTATCTTAATTTCACTGTCGGGTATTGCACAGTACTATTTCTGTAATATGCTAATACACACACACACACACACACACACACACACACACACACACACACACACACACCTTCCTATAGGTTTTATTCCATGGTTAATACAACGTATTTGAGTTAGCTGATATTAATATCTTATGTAGGCCCCGTATGAATCTAATTAATACACACTATGCCTAGTTCCTCTGGAAGTAAGTATAAACCTAATTTTATCTTTCCATAACTAGGTAAAGGTATTCATGTACCCATGCGCAATATTACACTATCTAGCCATAGGGCCTAAGGTTATACATATGTTATCATTGTATTGTAACTAAAGGATATGAATAACATAGGAACGTGTTAGATGGCATTTGCATTATAACCTCTGCCCCAAGACTCGTATCTGGTGGGGTTGTAACCAGCCCACTGGATAGGCGTCGGTTTTCGAAGTGGGTCATATTGGGGTGGGGCTATCACATGCTTACTGCCGACGTATGCAATGTTCGAAACGAGTACCCTCATGTCATATAGGACCATAGTACGGGGTTTTGGGGCAGCGTCGGTTTTCGAAATGGGTCAGATTGGGGTGGGGGTAGCACGGGCTTATTGCCCACGTCTGCTTTGTTCGAGTCGAGTCCCATCATGTCATATATGACCATAGTACGGGTTTGGGGGGCCCACTGGGGGCAGGCGTCGGTTTTTGAATTGGGTCGATTGGGTTGGGGTAGCACGGGCTTATTGCCCACGTCTGCTTTGTTCGAGTCGAGTCCCATCATGTCATATAACGTACATGGCCAAAGGGCCTAAGTAGGCGTCGGGGGCGGCGTCGGTTTTGTTTTGGGGCATAGCTCTTTACGGGGGCTTGGGGGCGGGTGGGCATTAGCACAGGACGAACGGGCGCCTTTCGCTTTTTCGAATCGTCACGTTTCACCTATACGTGACTCTACACCGGGGGCGGCGTCGGGGGCGGCGTCGGTTGGCCGCCATTTTCGGGAACATAGCTTGACCCTTACTACTCCTGTCATATTTATACAGACATAAACGACACCGACCTGGAGCGGGATCGAACCCACTGCACTGACTGCACCACCCAGGCCGACATAATATGGCGAGAGAAACAATATTTTGATGAGAAAGATGTATCAATAGTTTGACTTAGTTAAATCCTACTGATTAGCAATATATGAATGCAAACACTACTAAATGTTATGCTATTAGGCCTATATATGTATTTTATATTTTCATATATTATATTCTAAAAACACAGAAGTCAAATGATAAAGAAGAGGACCGAAAAGATTCTGGTACCAGAGCATTAAAGAGATAAAAAATAGGAGAGGACTCCAAGAAGAGGACACCTTGGATCGAGAAAGATGGCGATTAGGAATGGGAAGGCGGCAATAGCTGCAAAATCCTCCTACTACTACAATAAAGAATTAATTGTTATATACCTAACCAAGTGCATTGCCAAAAAGATCTCGTAAGGGACAATCTGAATAAAACAACCGATTGTGGTGAAGATGCTTAAATTACCACTAAAATAATCTCCTTTCTGAAAGTTGATGTTCAGTGTTCTCTTTAAATCTTATTAATAGATAAACGCTTCTTAGACACTGTAAGAAATGGCTGCCTTTTAAATTCACTATCCAGCTTTACAGGGCACTAAGCTGATGTAGCCATCAATTCACGTCGTCACAGGGATATAAGAGAAGAAAAAAATGATGCATCACGAACGAAGTAAATTGCTATCTACCTCACTGGTAGGATTTTGTCCGACATACTGCATGTTGTAAAGTCCAAAAACAGGAAAGAAACATCAATTTTCATCACTTCGTCTTCTCGTGCCGTAAGCCAATCTCTGTACAGCTGTAGGTCACTACACCAAGTGATATCGTCAATACATTTCAAATTAGCGTACCCTTCAAGGAGACTCCTTCACTTCGATGTTAAATTTTGCAATAGAACAACACACTGAAGATCTTAAATAAATTAAGATTTTAAAATGTGTTGCATATATTAATTGAACTTTTCTTGATATTTTCCGTAACCTAGGCATTGCCCACAGCAACTCTCTTCAATCTTTGGGTCATCGACCGCGCAATTCAAATTTGCAACATAAAATCTACAAAAATATGCACCGTAAAACCCGAATATTTATTATTCACACACAATAATATCGCACCCCTGGTGGAAGACTGCCATAAGTCAAAAAAATTGAATTTTGAGATAACTAGTACTTATAAGTGCTTGTCATCATATCCATGTCCTGGAAAAGTGGCACAACCCAAATCGTAACGATAAGGATTCTACAGCATATAATTGATTTTTCTTCTCACTAGCATCTGATGTTTCAAATAGCAGAAAACTGCCATATCTCAGTTTTTTTATCATACGCAAGCCCGTAAACCCGATATTATGCAGTGTTCTTGTCCGGAAGTGGCAGCAATTTTGTGTTAAAGTAATATTTACTGTTTTTCATATTGCATCAAAATCTTTAAATGCTCCTCCTGAACAAATGTTATTTTTGACTTGTGGCAGTCTTCCACCAGGGGTGCGATATGTTTATCTTAATTCATAACTTTACCTCTGGTAGTTATGTTGCGCTATAAATGTACACCGAATCATTGGTTGTTAAACAAGGCTTTTTACTCTGTTAATGACATTTTTATATTTGGAGTGCATGATCTGACCTTTTAAATGTACTCTTTTATATCAATCGACAATGCCTTGTACTTGATTATTCTGGCTGTAATTACATTATTATTTTTATTATTATTATTATTATTATTATTATTGGACCCATATTTTGGAACAACATTATTAACTTTAGATGGTAGTCTAATGTTATTTATCGGCGAACTTACACTGAACATGAAGTTATAGCTATAACAGCAAAGGAATTATTGGTTGCGAATAATGATCTTTCCCAGTTTTAGTTGGGGTCTATTTAGAAAGAATGACCTGTAACACCTGTATTTAGAGAACTTTTATGGTGTATGTTTCAATGTAAAATTTTTGCATAATTTGGAAATTTTCCCCTGGCGCTTTAAGCGTCCTGTTTCGTTCATATTTCTATTCAGATTTTAGTTATCGGGTCATTATGACCCAATAGAGCAGGCATGACGAAGTAAATGAAATCCTCAAGCGATCTTCGCCTAGCGTTTGTTTGTTTGTTCATCTATCATAAAGCTGAGCACTGTAGTTCTGTTTAAAGATTCGGTGGTTAATTTTTCTCGTTACAGTTTTACGGACTAGCCATGCACTCTTACACTGTAACAATAATTTGTTTATTTATGAATCCAGTACCGTTTTTGTCTTTTTTCTGCGTTTGTTGTAAAAAACCGTGTAAGAAGACATTAGGATACATTTCTGCATCTACTGTGGATAGCAAAGAACACTGCGGAACACAACATGGTCGGCGCACAGTCCTACATGTGAAAATACAGATAACTCGACACAAGTCATAGCATAGTCACAGCACGATCATAGAGTAGTCCAAAATGTGAAAATTGGCTTAAGTACGAAAGTAACGTATTAGTACTGTCCAAAGGATAGCCGCCACGGCCAGCTGCTCATTTAACGGAACATTTTCATCTATATTGTTCAGCTTTGAAAGGACTACTGCCCACTTCTATTATGAATTTCTTAGGGGAAAATAAATTATACATCTCCTTTCTTGTCGTGCACTTTTGTCATACAAACGGATAACTCATGGGTTTTTTAGTCATAGAGATCAATCAAATAACATGCAATATATTGCAATTAAACCATTTGCCTACCATGAGATATATATATATATATATAATACGATGGTCGTCCAGAAAGTAAACAACCATTTAGAATAACTAAATAATAGAGAAAGATATCAGCACAAAACTTTATTTACAAAGATACAGTGCCTAACTCTTATTTCTCAAAGTAATTGCC
This sequence comes from Ectobius pallidus, assembly GCA_964059195.1. Classification (NCBI taxonomy): domain Eukaryota; kingdom Metazoa; phylum Arthropoda; class Insecta; order Blattodea; family Ectobiidae; genus Ectobius; species Ectobius pallidus. The sequence goes on along the minus strand of CAXKWD010000005.1, from coordinate 86,891,598 downwards.
ATTGCTGTCAAGGAATTTCTTGTAACTTGATACCAGTTTTCAATGCCGATGTTACACTCTTCTACCGCGAACGATCTGAGCCAGAATGTCACTGCCGCTTTGATGTCTTCATCGACTGGGAACTCTTTTCCACCCAAAAAGTCCTTTATTTCGGAAATTCATGTAAGGTGTCCAAAGTCAAACGCACCAACATTTGCTTTCATATGATCCGTAATGAGTGATGGCCTCCCACTCCGGTCTTCTTCATGCACATTGATTCTTCTTTGGTTAAACATCATGCACTCTTTCCGCACTGAAGACTCGTTCATTTCATTATCACCATACACTTGCGTTATTTGCCTATAAATTTCGCTTGGCCGAACATTTTGTGCGTTCAAAAAACGAATCACGCTCCGCACTTCACATTTAGCGGGATCTTAAATTAACGCCGCCATTGTAGAACAGACAGGCGTGACCTCACAGCAACGAAACTCGACTCACACTGAGGTGGAGTAAAGAGCTAACTAGCGCGCATGCGATCGTGGTGGTGGGGGATCGGCGCCGAGCTTGATGCGCAATCGTTCTTTATTTTCTGGGCGGCCCTCGTATATTATTATAAAAGTCCAAGAATCTAACTTTCCCCTGAATTGTGGGCGTCGAAGCCACAACAAATGGTCCGGTCGACAGTTTTCATGATAAGCCTAATAAATCCCAGTTTTGTCATCTGTTCGTAGGTAATGCAAACATCGACGATCACAGGAGTAAGTTACGTGAATACCAGAAATGTTAATGTCAGAGAAAAAAAATAAATAAGAAATTAAATAAAACCATTCAATATTGGACACAGTATCAGGAAGGATAGTTAGCTAACGCAATTTGACGTCATGTTAACCAGGTTGCTTGTAATATAAATAAATATATAATATGTAATATAATAAATAATGTAATATAATAATAATAATATAATAAATATATAAATATATAATAAATATATAATGTAATATAATAAATAATATAATGTCAGAGAAAAAAAATAAATAAGAAATTAAATAAAACCATTCAATATTGGACACAGTATCAGGAAGGATAGTTAGCTAACGCAATTTGACGTCATGTTAACCAGGTTGCTTGTAATATAAATAAATATTTTACTTCTAGACTTCATTCAATATTGGTCACAGCACTTAGTTGATCGAATTTGGATATGTTAATTAGGTTGCTGTTTAGTGTGACTTGAGGCTTTCCCAGTGTTGAAAATGTATAATGGTTTCTCGGGCTTCCAACCTGGTGAGTAGGTGGATTGATTCCGAGCTTTCCGCAGCTATCTCCTCTGCTATTTTCTGGAGAAGTGAGCTGATCTTGGGAAAATATGTGTTATATAGGAGACAGGAAATGCTAAGTTTTCCGGTTTGGTCATGTCTGTTTTACTCTTGATTACATTTGAAGCTTTGTTTAAAGATAATTAATTTAGGAAAGACGTTTGCAGATAAAGCATTAGATAGATGCCAGATATTATTTTGTAATTATACTGAACTATCGGTGCTTGAAGTGAAGTAGAATTAAATTAAATTGAATAAAATCAATACCATAATACATAGAATTAATTTATGTAAGATTTTCCTTTTGTAGGTTTACTTTTTTAGCCCCACTCGAACTACTTATACAGTCACGCAGAGGAAATCCTATGTTGTATTTTGGCCACTAGATCAAGAGAGACATGATCGATTTGTGAAGCCTGAATGGCAGAAATTCCCGATTCTAGGTGGTATTTTGTATGCGTATGAATGGTCTTGTTCGATAAAAAGAGATAAGTTGTTGAGCATGAGTCTAACAGACTTGTGAACTGCAACAAAAACATCGATTTGACCAATTGTGTGTTCTAGATTTAAAGGCAATATATTCCAAAATATATTCATCATCATCATCATCATCATGATGTCTGGCTTAAAACCCAGATCGGGTCAAGGCCTCCCAGGCTTCTCTGTTCCTGGCGACCATCCACCAATTTTTAACTTTTAATATCTTCCAGCACACCGACCATCCACCTGGATTTAGGTGTTCCAACTTTCCTTCTTCCTTCTGGCTTATTTTCCATTACTCTCTTAGCCATTTCATTGTTGTTCATTCTTTGAACATGTCCTGCCCATCTCAGTCTAGCCACTTTGATGTCAGTAACAACATCCGGTGTCCTATACAGGTTATATAGTTCCTTGTTGAATCGTACCCGCCATTCTCCTGCATCCTGGATGGGTCCATATATCTTCCTAAGGATCTTTCTTTCAAAAATTCCAAGTTGGTTGGCAGTATCTTCTGTTAGGACTCAGGTTTCACTTTCATAGGTCAACACTGGCTTTATCAAAAATATATTCTTCTGCAATCTAAAAATAGAAGAATGCCTTAACTTTTATTAATAAAAAAAAACTATTTCACCATTAACCAAAATCATGGTTGCATAGCAATCTAATGCGTGGATGTAATTATCGAAAGTCGTACTTTGAACTTGCCTTGTATGTTCTAAACTGTGCTAGCATTTAGTTACTCAAGATGTATTAAATTTGTAGGATACGCAGGTCGAATCAATTTCTAAGTTTCGAAATATAAGCGATTCGTGACATTTTTATTGCATCTGAAAACTTATTACAACGCCAATTACAAAAGCTGTTTCTGTAGATATTGTAGTTCTACTTTCCCGTTGTTTGAGTACCCTACTGAGAAATGTCCACGCTATTGCATCATAAAGAAAAGGCTTTCGCCACAGTTGATAATTACACACATAAAAACCAACCATGGTATGTATTTGAAAGTACAGCATTAACAAATCTGTACCGAATGTTGTTTCATAGCGTGACAAAATTAATGCATACCAGTGATATCCATTATGCTAGGATGTACTTCTACTAGATGTGATAGTTTATAATTTCAGTGTTTTAATATAAAATTACTGATGATAGTTCGTAACAAAATTATGTTTCATAACATTTCCGACAGACTTTCAGATTAATTTGCAGATTACCGTTTCCTAATAACAGAATGACACGTCAAACATGTAATGACAATATTTACAGATTAAGATAAAAAATAAAACACTGATATATTTATACAAGTATAGAAGTAAAAAAATTGAATAAGTAAAATCTAAGAAATCGTGCACCATACACAATAATCATACAACAACTTAAAGTTTATCATTGAAAAATTCGCACTCAGAGTAGTAACACTTATTAAGTAATAATTTCTTTATTGATTAAAAAAAACAGGCGTTGGTAAATCTTGAATTTGTTTAGGCACTTTATTAAAAAGTTTAACATGGCAGTGTGATTTCTCAAACTTTTTTTATCTATGACAATCGGTCAAGTATAAATAGGCGAAGCGTGTATTATAGATGTGTTCCTGCTAATGCTTACAGAAATGGTTTTTATTTCATTTGAACAATAAGAGTCTCGTCCTTGAAGTTCAAAGATTAGTCGTATAACTCTTTTTTGAGCAACCAATAGCCTTCCATAGTTAACAGAATTGCCCCAAATAAAGACTCTTTACAATAAATGTGGATATACCAAAGAATAGTAAATAGAAATTAAAACGTTCTTATTTAGGATATACCTTAATTGTAAAATTGAAAAGTCAGCAACATTCAACTTCTTGGCCAAAAAGATAAGAATTTGAGGTGGGCTTTGAATGAATAACAGTATTGTTGAAATTAAAATAAATCTCATTACGGTCGATTAATATATTACTAACTTGACACATACAGTTTTGTCAACATTCAAAACAAGTTTGGTTATATCACTCCATGTTTTAAATTGTGCAGACACTAATTGCAATTTATTAACAAGGTCCTCCATGTTTTTAGATGATGTCACAATAGCAGTATCATCTGCATGTAATAAAACTTCACCGGCGTTGATAAAGATTAGTAAGTCATTAACATATAAAAGAAAAATAAGTGGCCCAAAGATAGAACTTTTAAACTATTAAAAACTTTGACGTCTGGTTAAATAAGAAGCTAACAATTTTTAATAATACATTCCTCTAAAACCTAATGCTTCAAGTTTTGAACAGGAAAATTGAATGTCTAACATGTCGAACGCGTTGGTTGAGATCAAAGAACAATCCAGCAACATGATTTCCTATGTCAAGCAGTAGATTTATTCTTAGTGAAGTCATGTTAAGCTCCATTTAAAATATTAAATTTGAACAAATTTATCATTCTCTTATACATCAATATGTCAAAAACTTTTGATAAAATATTTAAAATGGAAATAGGCCTGTAATTGTTAGGGTTAGTCTTGTCACCTTTTTTGTGGATTGGAGAACAGGGGGATTGAGAGAACAGGGGAAAATACCAGAATGCGCATACTGATTTATTATAAACCTCAATGGAGCAGATATATAATCTACAATCGTTTTCAAAATCTTGGCAGATATAGAATCTTGAGCCAGGACTAGTAATTTTCTTTAATCCTTGAATAGTACTAATTACTTCATTCGTACCTACCTCGAAGTAAAAGAAACTATTACATCTAGTGAGGGACGTAGTACAATTTAAAGAAACATTCCTACCAAAACAGTTTTCAACCGTGTTATGCGCTTCAGTTGAAAAATAGGTAACAAAGATATTTGCCACTTCGTGACAGACCGAGATAATTAGTCCATTATGCTGAAGATTGATTTTTGTAGCTTGTTTTGTTCTGCCTAGTTTAGAGTTAACAATAGCCCATATTTGTTTCTGTTTATCACTAGAACTGCTAATCAATTGAGAATAATAATTACATCTTTGGGTATTTATACGTTTATTGTAGTCTTTTTTCTCTCTGTATAATTGGGACAGATTCGCATTATTGTTCGATCTTTCTATTGCCTTAAATAAAACTCTTAGCTTAAGTCCTTTTTTAATTAGGTAATTAGTTATCCAATTTGTGGAATGTCTTGTGCCATTACTACGGCGAAATTTAGGAGTTGAACAAAAGTATATATCCGTTGCCCATAGGATTGTATTAAACATAATGTCAATATCAGCTGTACGTTGATATAACGAAGGAAAGTTAACTGTGCTGAAGAGCAATGGCAAAGTACTCTATCCAGATTGTGTTATTTTCGTTCTGTAATTAGAAGCGTCATTACTTTATCTTTTGGACTATCGGTATTAATTTTTATGTCATAAGTCATAACATAAAGCCAAGTGGCTCCTAAATTGGGTTCAATGACTTTTAGACTTCTCACAGGTATCATCATTTGTTGACGTCATCTTACCATTTACATTGAAGTTAACTCTAGTATATTCGTAACGCAATCCAAAACATTGAATAATATCGTCTAGTTGTCATTTTGTTTAATTTGAGGCTACAAGGTTTATATTAAGGTCACCACAGATATCTTTAAATATCTTTAAAATATATTCTAATGTGTCATAAAGATTAATAAAAAATGTTTTGAAGTCCCCCTCACTGGGTCTGTAATAGGGCTCGGACAAGTAACCGAAGTATTTGTCTATCCGGATATCCGAATACCTATAGCGTACAAATACCGTGCAAATAAATCCGAATAATTGGTTATCCGAATATGGGTTTTCGGATAATCGTGTATTCGTTTCTTGTCCAATATTCTTGTAACCTATATTTAAATCCTCGGATAGTTTTAACCGAATATTGCTCACTGAGATGGTGGTAAAAGATTTCCAAACACAACTTAATTACAACAAACATTGGACACAACACCCTACACAGTTTCCAACCCCTACAGAGAAGTTATCTTTACATATCTATATGTTCACACCAAAATTACCTAAATATGTTGTAGAACTACCCCTCTCAAGTAGGAGAGAATCTAGAGTACGGTAAATTCTTATAAACCACCCCTTCGCGTTTTCATCCCCTATTATTAACATGTGCTGTATACAAAATACATGAATTGACCTTTTTCCTTACCAAATTTTGCACAGCAACCCTCTTCAACCAGAAGAAGTAAAACTAGCCTACATGAGAATTCTGACTAATTACCCCTTCCTTAACACCCACCCCTGTAAGTAATGTTTTCGCTTATATATTTTAAACCCCCTTTTATGAGATTTCTTTACAATTGTACATTCTTTGGCAATATTATCAAATTTTACACACAAAGACTTTGGAACGTGGAGAAAATTATAGGTAACGGTAAGATTCTAATATCCAACCCCTTACACAATTTCAACCCCCTTCAGGATAATTGCACATTCTTTGGCGATTTCTTACAACGTTTTACACACAGAAACTCTGGAACATGGAGAGAATTATAAGCAACAAAAAAATTCGAACACACAACCCCTTACTCAATTTCAACCCATATTAGGGTGATTTCTATGCAATTGCACATTCTTTAGCGATTATTATCAAATTTTACACACAGAGACTGTGGAACGTGGAAAAAATTGTAGGCAACAATAAGATTGGAATATACAACCCCTTAGGCAATTTCAACCCCTATTAGGTGATTTCTATGCAATTGCTCACTCTTCGGCGATTTCTTATAAAATCTTACACTGTGGAACATGGAGAAAATGATAGGCAATAAACAAATTCGAATGTACAACTCCTTATGCACTTCCAACCCCTATTATGTGATCTCAATGCAATTCTATGTTTCTGACCAGTTCTTAAAGAAATTTTACACATTGCGCCTGTAGAACTGGGAGAAAAGTGTATGCAACAGTAACATGCTAATATTCAAACCCTTATGGAATTTCAACCCCCATTAGGATAATTTCTACATAATTGGACATTCTTTGGCTATTATTATCAAATTTTACACACAGGGACTGTGGAACGTGGAGAAAATTATAGGCAACATAATATGCGAATATACAACCCCTTACGCATTTATACCCCTATTATGTAATATCTATGCAATCTCTATGGAATTCTATGCTTTTTATCTGTTTTTATATGAAACTGTAGAAAGGGATGTTTGTAGAACTGGGAGAAAATTGTACCCAACAATACCATTCGAAAAAAACACACCTTATTTATTTTCAACCCCTACTATATTATTTCTTTACAATTGTACATTCTTTGGCGATTGTTATCAAATTTTACATACAGAGACCGTGGAACGTGGATAAAATTATAGACGACATAATATTCGAATATACAATCCTTACGAAATTTCAACCCTTACGAAATTTCAACCCTTACGAAATTTCAACCCTTATTATGGTGATTTCTACAAATGTACATTCTTTGGTGATTATTATCAAATTTTACACACAGAGACTGTGGAAAGTAGAGAAAATTGTAGACAATAATAGATTCGAATATACAACCCCTTACGCATTTTCAAGCCCTATTATGGTGATTTCTATACAAATGCACATTCTTCGGTGAGTATTATCAAAATTTACACACAGAGACTGTGGACAGTAGAGAAAATTGTAGCCAACAATAATATTCGAATAACCATCCTTGACGTATTTTCAACCCTTAATATAAAAATTATCTTTATACAATCCTACATTTTCTGACCAAATTTTATCAAATTTTACACATAAATCCTTTAAACCAAGGAGAAGACTAAGCAACAACGATTTTCCAACAAACCACCCTTTAACTATTTTTAGCCCCTGTTGTATGATCTGTTCACCAATCTATTCTCTGAGTAATTTTGACAAAGTTTTACACTCAGAGCCTACAGAACTACGAGGAATTTTTAAGGTGCCTTATATTAACAGTGTGTGAGAATGTTCTGTCAAACAATGTTCATGATTCAAAATAACATAAACGATTTAATAGTTCCCGTGTTATTTATTTTTTTATCCTCGAAGTATTCAGTCACTTGATCACAACGAATGATATCTGAATAATATGTTAATGGAATATCGCTATTCCGAACAATCACTGTTGGGTATTCGCATATTCGGTGATGTGATCATCGGAAAAGTATCAGTTCTTCTAACCTTACGAGACTATTACGTGAATGGTCTTGAATCCTGTGCCTCTGACGTCGCGACGTACTTAACGTCCATTCCTTCATGTTCCCAGATCCCATCGTCACAGCACTAGTGTTTTAACTCACATTTTTCCGCTGTAAATGTCTTCAGTGTACAAAAGTCTACCGAGAATGACATCCGCATTTAAGGGTGGCTCCTACTTAAATTAGTTTTGTCCAACAATTTTATTTATCTTGGTTCTCGAGGGTCTCTGCTTGATATCTGATAAACATTACACAAATAACGTAAATCTGGGTATATACAATAAAAACGGGTTGAAACATTTAAGGGGTGGTTTTATTAAAATTAATTTAGCCTAAAATTTTCGCTTGGTACTGTATGTAAATTTTCATTTAAAAATGTTCAAAGGGGATAGATTTAAATGAAGCACATACAAGAGGGGTTGAAACACATAAGGGGTAGTTTGTTCCAAAATTAGTTTTCCCTAATTTTTCCTAAAATTAGTTTTCCCGTCGTTCTATAGGGTCAGTGTATAGAGTCTGGTAAGAATTGGTAAAAAAAGTGAACATTTAATTTAATAGGGGTTGAAACATTTAAGGGGTGGTTTCTTCCCAAGTTAATTTTGCTCAAAAATCTCTCCTGAACCTATTGAGGTTCTGTGTATTACGTCTGAGAAATAAATATATCAAAGAACGAAGATTTAAATAAATACATAACTTAACGGGGTATCAAACATTTAAGGGTGGTTTATACGAAAGTTAGTTTTGTATAAAAAATTATTTTGGTTCTGGAGGGTATTTGTGTAATATCTAATAAAAGTTACTCAAAGAATGAAGGTTTAAATATTGATATACATAGGGGTTGAGTCACTTCAGGGATAGTTTCTACCAAAATTAGTTTTGTTTAAAAATCTCTTGGTTGTAAAAGGTCTGTGAATAATAAATTAATAAGTTATACAAATTACTCAAAGAGTATAGGCTACATCTAAATATTGATAAAAAATAGGGGTTGAAACACGTAAAGGGTGGTTTATAATACATTTAAATTGCCCTATAATTTTCTCTTGGTTCTATAGAGTATTGTGTAAAGTTTGATAAAAATTCGTCAAAGATTGTAGCTCTAAATATAGATCATAAATACGGGTTGAAACAATTTATGGGCGGTTTCTACTAAAATTAGTTTCGCCTAAAGCTTCCTCCTGGTTTTGTAGGTTCTGTGTGTGAATTTTGATAAAAATGGTCAAAGCTCTGTAAATTTATTTAAACGTCATATAATAGGGGTTAATCATAAGGGGTTGTTTATTCAAAAATAGTTTTGCCAAAAATGTTATCCTGGTTCTTTAGGGCCTATGATTAAATTCTGGTAAAAGATGGTAAATAAATGTAGGTTTAAATAAAGATCATATAATAAAGGTTGAAACATTTAAGGGATGGATTGTTCCAAAATGAATTTGGCTTGAAATATGCCTATTCTCTTGATTCTATAGGGTCTGTCTGTAAAGTTTGGTAATAATTTTTCAAAGATTGTAGATTTATAAATACATTAAATAATGGGGGTTGGAAATTTAATAAGGGGTGGTTTTGTAGAATATTGCAGACTAGTGACTAGTTCTGCAGGGTTTATGTGTAAATTGTATAGAGAGTGTTCGGGGAATTTAGATTTGTATACGAAAATATTACTCACGGGATGTTGAAAATAAGGGAAGGGGTGGTTGACTTGAATTTTAATATTGCCCATCGGTTTTACCTTGTTGAAGGGGGTAGGCGTTTAAAATTTCATGCAAATCAGTGAAAGCATGTAAATTTGTGTAAGCCTATAAACACATACTTTTTTATTTTTATGTTAAATGGTACAATAAATTAGAAGAAGAGGAAGAAGAAGAATGTAATTATTACAGTAATTGAACACAGATGCTTGGGGGGCGGGGGGTAAAATTAAGGACTGCATATTGTATGTACGGCGCAACATCAAGAATGCAGTGAACAAGATATTGCACAAACAGCCTCTGTCATGACTCATGGTAGTAGGTATTTGTAGTTCTCTCCAAGTAACCGGATATCCGAATACGCAAATACCTACTACCGCAAATACCTAGTAACGGCGGTTATCCGAATAGCAATATTCGGTTAACCGGTTATCCGAATTTTATTTGCCATGACCAAGCAACTGTTGGGTCCAAAAGGATTTCTGCTTCTACTTAAAAAAAATAATTTTTCTCCAAGAATAATCCGTTTCAGATTACCTGATTAATTCCGTGTCACCGTTATGCGACAGGACAATGCAGATAAAAAATAAACACATAAAACATAGCTTAAGCTGTTTGTTGACTTATAAAACATTTAATTTTAGAGTAAATTGGAAAGTAAAAAATAAAACCTGGTCGGCCGGGCCGGGGCCCCAAGTCTTTAGTCTCGGCTGCTCCCCCTCTCGTCCTTGCCAGCCTAGCCGAAACAGTTCCAACAAAAATGCAAGTGAAACCGGTCTTTTGCAACCGTTTCATAAAACTGTTATGTGCGCGTAACAGTTTCGGCTACAACCTTTATCTAGAAACAGCTTATTTTCCCACCTCTACCGGTAACGGTAACGGCACCTTTCAGTAGTGGTTGCTGGCTTGCTGCGTACACAATCGAGCATTTAAAAAATTTTCAATATAGCAAGACTGCAAGAGTCTTGCAGTTCGGTCTTGGTCTTGCCCGAGTCTTGCAGACTTGGTCTCGGTCTTGGTCTTGGTCTTGCACACTCGGTCTTGGTCTTGGTCTTGCTAACGCAAATGCGGTCTTGGTCTTGGTCTTGCATTTTCTGCAAGACCAAGACCAAGACTGCAAGACCAAGACTGGTCTCGCTCATCACTACTTATAATATATTTTCCAACATCAAAACTGATTTCAATTTCGTAATGCGACGCATGCAATTCCTTTTATTACAGGCTACAAGCAACATTTTGCGTAATCCTATTACAACCATTCAAAATGAAGTGCTAACATAGAAGGTCATAATTGAGTTCATAGTTATAAGGATTCTCTATCAATACGCCTAAATATGTAATATTCAAACGAGTTTTCTGTTCGCTTATTATTTCGTAAGTGAAATCGATTGTCGATATCAGTAAATGACATCAGAGTATCTAATTAATTGTCCAATGGACAAGTTAAGTTATTATTTCCTGTGAACGCCCTCATTAAAATGTAAATTGAGTACGAAGACAATTATAACATATGTTACCCTATTGATCATTTAAATCCCACACATCCTAGAATGTGTTTCCGTATGCACGTATATGTTTTTCTAAAGGAATATTCAATTTATTATTAGTATGAGTGCACCCTTCCTTCTTGGCTGCAGTTGACTTCGGAATGTTCAGACAACTGCATTTCCAGAGCCTACGAACGGGGACGTGAAGGATAGGATTTTCTGCTATTCCTCTCAACCATAAGGTAGTTTAGTGTATTACAAATATTGCATAAATTGCACTAAATGTCAAATGGAGAAGGAATAGCAGACATTAGGCTCCGTTATCGCTTCTATGTTTGAACAAAGAAGCGATTCACCAAAGACCAACACTCTTAAAAGCCGGGCCTAAATAATATTCTGAGATTTCATCTACTTCGTCTAATGAAGTAATGTGTTAAATTTTGCATTAAGGTGTGGTCTTTGGTCCTATTAGTTTTTATTTTGCACCCCAATTTTCTACTAGAGTACATGTGCAGTATTAGAAACTGTTAAAAATCTTCACAGACTTCCTATTTCACACTCCCAATTCTCCTTCCAGAGTTCTTGATCCTGTTTTTTAAGTGTTGTCTCATCAGCATCTAGTGGCCCCGTTCCTGTAAATCGTCATGAAGAAAGTCCACATAACTTTAGTGTAACCTAAAAGAAAAGGAAACAACATGAGTTACCATCATTGAACATTTTTACTTCCTCTGTTCGTATGGCCGAACCATAGGTAGAGATGTATTGTTTTCGACCCCGAAATTCGAAGTGGAGTTTTTAACATAAATACCCGTTTTAAGTTACCCTGAATCCAAAAATATTACTTTCAGAAACGTGTGTGTGACCTGTGTGCCTGTGAACAGCCTAGCTCTAGAAAAAAAACCGTATAAAAGCAAAATTTTATGTTTGGGTAGGTACCAACAGGATGATGAGCGACGACTTTCACTTACTTTTAACACATTTTATGTGAAGAAAATTTCGTTTCTCGCGATTTTCTCGAGAATGGCTCTGTTGTATATGAGGTGATTATACCAGCAGCAAAAACTTTTATTTCAAACATTCTTTCGTTAAAAAAAAAAGGTTTGGGGTAGTTATAAGCCAGGTACCGTTCATACAAAGACAGTCCTTCCTGATGAACAATAAATCTTTTCATATTATTATTATTATTATTATTATTATTATTATTATTATTATTATTATTATTATTGAGAAGCATATGTAAACTTCATAAGGATAGACTAATAAAATTTGCTCCAGGATTAGTATCCAGGGACAGGGAGAGTATTGCAAAGAGTAAATGATATGCATTAAAATTATAATACTATACTAGAACAATACAATTTATAAGAATATAATTACAATAGAGTAACATACTGTTTTGAAATATTTATCTAAACTTATTACATTATTACAACATTCATGCTACAGAAATAACTTAAAAAGTGAATTTATGTTTTTCAAAGACGTAATTTTTAAACTCCTTAGTCCGTAAGTAGCTAATTAGGAATATGTGTAAAATTTGAACATAATTCCATAATGAACATGCTAATCACAACATTTTAAATTCTAGTGCGTTTGAAAAAAAAATGGAAATACTTCCATTTCAATTGAATGCTGACTGGTATTTACATAGATCTGCTTGTTAAATACAAATACCCACGGCATATTTGATGTACGGTCAATGAATTTCCATGATGGTTTCAATTCCAATGTTCAGCATACCCATTTTTTTCTCCAGTTCTGAATCCATTGGCATTATGTTAAGTTATATTTAAATTTTACTGTTTTCATTACCGCTTCGTTCTTTAAACTTTAAACTTGTATAAGTTTCCGTAGAAACAGTTTAAAAATAATATAATCCATTGTTTTCTCGTAACACGCAATCTTGTCTGGTACCAGAAATAGGTAATCCCACCAGATGAGCTATGCAAAAGAGTAACTGCATAAATTAAATTCACCCCGACGAAAAGTACGGTTGTAACCATACTATAATGCTCTTCGTATCCAAAAGACCAGGAAATACACGAACCATAATATATACATGTACTGGTGATAGACGACTAATATTGTAATCACCTTTTTACATAGTATTATCAAATCCAAATCACATTCCATGACAACAGTGCATTGTTGGCAGTGGTCACAAGTAGCTTTGGAAATATATGAAACAGGACTTTGACAAATTAGAGAAGCTATCTATATAATTCTTTGGTATAAATAAATATTGAAGAATGAAATCCACGAAAATAATGCACAATGTGATGCAGTCACATAACTTTCTCTATCCTGGACATAGAGAATACTATAAGAGGTATGGTAATATGTATATTATTATATCCCAGGTTTTTGGAGAGGGAAGTATGAAAGTGATATTGAATTTATTTTTAATTTCATCCCCGAAACGGTTGTATGGTTACCATGAGAGTGAGAAATAAAATATTCCGCAAAGACAATACAATTTTATGTTACCGGAATTTCTGTTTCTTCTTATTTGAACCCCTACCAGGCTTGGTATGTAAAAGCGATGGGATGCAAAATTCTACATCCTCTATGAGCCATAAAAAGCTATATCAAGCGTTTTCTGAGGGAATAGTTTGAGTGTGATAAGTCGTTCTTCTTTATTTCAAATTTTGAATACCTATATAAGGACCTAGAATTTGAAATTCGAAAGTCCTTCATAAGTAAATTTCGAATTACAAACTACGCCGGACCTTTTAAGGTAGTCTGATTACTGATTACTGATTAGTCTATTTTGTTCGGTTCTCAAGCCATTAATGCAATTTCTTGCCAACTTCTGGTTGACGATTGTTTCTAAATAGACTCCACGTTTACTTTTTAAACTATTTCATTAAAGTGGTGCCATGCAGCCTACTGGACTAAATATAGGCATAATATACGCGTAAGTTAATTTAGATAAAAATGTAATATGTTATGATTATTATATAATTATTCATAATTTGCAAGGCTGCTATTTAATTAAACTATACATTGAGATATCTGCAATGATGCCTTAAACCTCTGACTACATTATAGGACGTATTTCCGATATCTAGGCTATCATAATACCAATAGTTGATAAACTTAATTTCGTTTATGGTAGATTGGTATAATATTGCAATGAAAGGTGCCCCTTATACCACAACTATGCGAAAACGCAAAAGTTTTACTGCAGACAGATTCAGTTTTCACAGGTGTTAAGGTTAAAAGTACCCATCTAATTATTTAAATGTGACATCCAGGTGAGAAGTTGATATATAAGGAATGCTACTGTTGCTGGTAAAAAAAAATACAAAGGTTAATAATATTATGCAAATTAGAAAAGGATTAAGCCTAAATTTATTTACAAATATATAGACTACCTAAGACAATAAAGCCGGGTAATATCGAACTCCCATGTAATTATAAAATACTTATTAAATTACAGCATTTAAAATATTTAGAAAATGCTAAAAAAGTATTTATAAATTGACTTCTTATACATTAGTGAGTATGTGTTCCAATATATTTGCTGATATACAATTCTTTATTTCACTACGAACAAAATTACTAAGAACTTCTTAAAGATTATGTTATCATGTGTCGAAAAGAACTTGCATACTTTCAATTGAAGTTTTAATACTCATGCCTGTAGCACTTGTCGTTGTAATGATTTGAGACCTGATCCTTGTAATTTCTCAACAATTCAAAATAATTTTATCGTTGTGTCTCAAAAAACGTTTGACAAATGTTTATCTATAGTGCACTAGAAAACTCAATTATGAACCATTATGTCATTCGTTAAAAGAAAGCTCCATGATATCACTATTTGCAATGTTAATGCATATTTTGACAATGTCAGTGATTTTCTGTAATTTATTCTACTTTACTCTGTCTTACATTACTGTTACCGACAATAAATAATCAAATCAAATCTAGTCTATAAAACATTAATGTAAACATTTTTTAATTATATCCGTATTATTATCACTGGCTATATAGGCTAATCACGTAACACACTGTAAATGTGACAATATGGTAATCCTATAAATAACTTATTCTCAGAATAACTAAATGACAAATTATTATAACTTAACATACTTATGTAAAATAATGTTACACAATACATGTCCTGATAATATCACAGTGCTAGATGCAGGTTAAGATATTTAAGCTAGAAGTAGGTTTAGATATTCTACTATAGCGATAGTAGATTATGTTTTTTTTTTTTTTTGTAGAAACCGTTGTATCAAAATATCTTTCTGGTTTGTAGACAGTTTGGATATGCGCATTTCGGCATTATCATTATGCCATCTTCAGTCCCTTAGTGTTGATGATTGACATTCTTGAAACCATACATGTACTCATATTGTCTGGATGTCAGTAACGTTTTCGCCTTACCCTCAGACCGTTTCGTTACAAATTTGAGCTCTCTGAAATCTCTGTGAAGATGTTGGGAGTCCTCTCTCTGAGTTACTTCCGCGAATATTTTGTTTCGAACTTAGGAGAACTCTCGGAGATGGTAACACAAGCATGCAAACCACTGTTTACAATAATAATATGGTTAGGAAACTCATACATGCACCATAATATCGAACTTCGATAGCGAAACGCAACCAACCGCACTACAGTCTGTCACATAAAGTTCTTCACTCCCAAACAGGAATTAATTCTCTAAGGAAGCTCGCGGGTAGACATTGAGATCATCTTAAACAGTGTGAGTATTTGTGAGTGTGAGAGGCTAGATGGAGTGAGTGGAAAGAGACGGAGAAAGAAATAAAGAAAGAAGGAAAAAAAAGAAGAGGAAAACATTTGGGGCTTGTAGTTTTCGTCTTTTTCCTTCAGTGTTTCGTTTTGAGATATGACATTGATTCAAGTTCTGTACTCCATTAAATAGTTCTTTACGATATTAGACCGTTATATAGAACTTAACTGGCATGCACGAAGTTAACAAAACGAGCACCAGATAGTTTTGTTATTCGTGTAAGCCTGGTAAGTTCTTAATACGGTCGAACAACGTACGATGTTTTATGTTATTTTGAATCGTAAATTTTAAAAGGAAAATAATTTCATTTAACTTGTAGTTAGAATAGTAATTGAAAACTTTTTTTATTTCGTATTGTAGCGGAATTCAGGCTCTTTTGGTTCGCAACAATTTGTTTGAAACAGTTGAACATCGCAGAAACGTTTACGTAAAGGATTGACTCATTTGTAAAAAAAAGTGTATACAGCATACGTGGGGAAACTCACAAACCCTTTGAACATTGCATTTAAAGCAACTTTTGGCATGCAGTTGTTCAATAGATGTTATTTGCTCTGATTCAGATTGTACTCTCGCCAAAAACCCTTAAACTTTGCGTTGGAAATATTTTTAATTTTTGCATTGAATTTATTGTTTTATTTTAAACAGGCAGTTAATTTTCCAGTAATTATGCTTTATATTAAATATTATGCTTTTATGCTTTATTTTAAAAATTCAGACTTATTATGCTTTTAAACCTTATTTTATCGTTATACCCCAAAATCATGTTCTGGGTAGCAATCACTTGGCTAAAGCTCTTTAATGCTTTTTATGCTTATTATGGTTTTGGGTTGCTCTGCTTATTACTACTAACATAGTCACTTATAATAGTAACACTGGGATATTTTGTTAAACAATGTTTAGTATTCCTCATAAATGTTTTAAAAAACACTAGTGAAAATTTATATTGACATTTCCCTGTCGTGTTGGTTATTATGATGTAGCCAGTTTTAGCCTGATGTCATGTGCCTATGCAGTTGCCATGTTGCTATAAAATCCCTCTGCTAATTGACACGGCTTTATAGATTCCATCCTACAGCAGACCGCTATTGGTCCAGTAGCTGTTAAGGCCGATTGGTATGGTTAGCACAGGTTCAACTCATGCGATATGTTACATTTTCAGTAAGTAACGGGGAATTTTAAATCATATTAGGTAATACAAGAACTAATCACAATTGTTAGTATTTATAATTAGATATAATCCCCTGTTACATAATTATATATTATACTATAACTGTTAATATTCAGATGTTTGAAACCAGAATACTAACATTTACTACTGGTAAACAAGGGGAAACGATAGGCAATTATATGCTTCAATGAAGACTCAATACACATATTATGTATATGTATACATGTATATACATAATATAATATTAAGTAACCAAAAGTATAACATACTAAACTATCATTTATTTTTATATTTCTGAATTTATCTGTTGATGGAAGTATAACGACATTTTTCGTAAGTAGCATTATTAAATGTACATGGCGATGTCCAAAGTGTAGAAAGTGAAATACTCACAGCAGAGCAATGGGTAGCTGAACCAACTCTAACAGAAGTAGAAATATCTATAGGAAAACTAAAAAAAAAAAAAAAAAAATCTCCAGGCATTGATCAAATTCCAGCAGAATTAATTAAAGCAGGTGGGGATAGATTCAACTCAGAGATCCATAAACTCATTCTTATGATTTTGAGAAAGGAAGAATTGCCAAAGGAATGAAAAGAATCTATTATTATACTGATCCATGAAAAGGGAGAATATAATAACTACCGAGGAATTTCTCTCTTGTCAACATCATACAAAATTCTATACTACTGTCAAGATTAACCCCATATGTGGACGAAATCATTGGAGATCACCAATGTGGATGTAGGCGAAATAGATCAACCATTGATCAAATGTTTTGTATTCACCAAATCTTGGATAAAAAGTGGGAATATAATAAGTCTGTTCACCAGCTATACATAGATTTTATAAAGGCATATGACTCAGGCGAGAAAAATTGTACAATATCCTCATTGAGTTTGGGACTGATCAAAATGTGTCTAAATGAAACCTATAGCAGAGGCAAGGTAGGGAAACTTATATCAGATAGGATTACCATTAAAACTGGCTTCAAGCAAGGAGATGCACTATCGCCTTTCCTTTTTAATTTTGCTTTGGAATATGCCATTAGGGAAAAAACAAGGTAGGCCTGAGAACTAAATGGCAGTCACCCTATTTTAGGTTATGCAGATGGTGTTTGCCTGTTGGGCGATGACATAAACACAATCGAGAGAAACGCAGAGAGTCCTTTCGATCTCTGCAGGATTGTTGGATTGGAAATTAATACATAAAAAACTAAGTACACGGTCATGAAACGTCAAAATAATGCTCTACAAAATATTAGAATAGTCGGTAAACGTATGTCGATACACAGTCGTCTTCAGTTTCGTGCTCCTATTTGTGTTTGTCAGGTTGAGAAAAAAAATAATTAAAAAAAATATATGATTTTTAAAAGAAATGTCCTTTTTCATGATTTATCAAATTATCCGAATATTTGATTTCCGGAGCGGGTTTGGTCCAAATTAATCCGGATAACTGGAGGTTCTACTGTAGAATCATATTCATCTTTAAGTCACTACATATTTTCCACTTAAATCTATCACAATTTATGCAAAACATTCTTTCATGTTTTGACATGTCACTTTCATATGCACAACATAGCTGTCTGGAACTTTGCAATAATACAGTTTTAAGATGAATGGATGAAGTATGGATGAGTATGGATGAATTTAAAAAGAGCCTACATTCTTGTGGTGTGTGTTTTTATGGCTTCCATTAGGGATAGCAAATCATTGCAGAATAATGTATTGTTTACTTAAAAAAATTGACTGAGAAATAGACAAAATGCAACATAATTTCTAAAGCTATGAATCTGGCCACAATGACTATTTTTATTGTTATATTTATGATTAGTGGCATTAAATTAGTAAATAATAATAATTGATTTCATTTCCGTAATATTTTGGCTATTGTACAATCTTCGAATGTACTAAAGTGTTTTGTTTTAATCTGTAAAATTCTTTAAGCTATGTTACTTGCAGAAAGTGTTTTGATGTACCCTTCAATTCGGAAGAAGTCTTACTTATTACGTGCCGGAATGGTACTTTATGAGATTGTGTGGGGGACGGGAAAATGTATGTCTGCCCATGTGTCTATAAGCGCGATAATTCAAATACGATTTATCGGATTTTCATGAAACTTGGTATACGAATTTATAACGTCCATGGGAAGAAGTCTATTGATATTGGACAAAATCGGTCGGCCGGTACCGGAGTAATGTCCAATTTAGTGCCTATTTTATGGTAATATATTAGAAAGGATTTATAACATGAAAATCAGCTATATACTGGAAAGAATTTATAAAATGAAAATCTGTTCTCATGACAACATATCGTTTAACAGTGTTGGCTTTGGAAGTTGCAATACATATAGCTTTGACAAATAACACTACCCACATAATCCTTCACGTATGCTTATCAAACTAGACCTTTGTTCTTCCGTAAGCCCTGCTTAATGAATCGATCTGGAGCTTAACTCGGAAATCGATTAAAAGAATAACTTATTTTCTGCATATCATAATTGCAATTATCACCGATTAAACAAAATCATTCTGGCAGTTTGTCATATCAGTTTACCTCATTATATATTTTATAACCTTTGGTTGGTAATCGTTGATCAAATTTTGATCGAAAGTGCTCCAACATATGACTAACAGAAGAAAAAACTTGACAGATGCTATTTAAGCCTGTCTTTCAGTAAGGAAACCGAAGATGAATTTCAGAAAATGACGAAGTCTGGTAGGCTGCTACTGTCTATTTGAAACTTGAGTAATAGGAAACAATGACAAGGAGATCAAAGTCACGATAGCTCCAGGTCAGAGCAATGGTCTCTTCCCTTTTCTCTCTGTTCCTCTGTCGAGCATAATCGCTCTTCATTTTACAAAAAGGAACTTCTCTTGCGAACTAGAAAATTGGTTAGAAAAGGATTTTCTAGGTTACGAGAAAATGAAGCTTCCAGGCCTTTGAGCTGTGAGCTGACGAGGAGAAAATAATTCACTAAATCAATCCATGCAAGATATTACAAAGGTTGCCTCAGGCCTGAATAAGACATTTCAATGAGAGGCTGAACATATCTCAGAGATTTGCATTATGTATAACAAACTAACTTATTGCAGTTAGATCATTCACTCACTGTCCGCTGTGAAACAAATGTAGGCCTATAGAAGGCCATAAGGTTTGATCTTCAGCGTTTTTCTCTTAAAGGACTGATACAGTAGCGATTTTTTTTTTTTACAGAATCTTGCATAATTCCATTGTGACTGAACATATCTTCCTAAGTTTTTCGTGTTCACTTAACCTGAGAGTGGCTTTGAGGTGCTACTTAAAACATCCAACTTGATTGGTGCCACTGGCCATAACTAGCTACATAATTTATATTTTTATTTTATTTAGAAAATTCATGCCGACTATTATAAAATATTATCATTTAAAGGGAGGATGCTTTTGCAATTTTTTTCTTAATTTAAAGATCATAATGATTTTTTCTCTTTCATAGTTTTACCTCTCCCTTGTAGGGACCTTTATGCCACCCGCGCCGCCCAGGCCTTACCGGACCACGACTTGTCGGGAGAGGAACGAACTATGGATCACAAAACAGACATACTTTTTTGACTTCCCGGACGAGTGATCAGCCCAATGCCGGGGCCACCTCCGAGACAACACGAACACATAGGACGAGACACACCATTCATACTCACACTCACTTCCGAACATGGCGAGGATGGGATGAAGATGATAATGACGGCCAGATGATATCCGGGGACTACAAGGGTCTAAAGTTACCTGACACTTGTCTCACAGGTGAGGAAAAAACCCGGAAAAAACCCCACCCAAGTAATTTGTCCCGACCAGAAATCGAACCCGGGCCCGCTGCGTGAGAGGAGCGAACGTATCCTCTGAGCCACAACGGTGGACTATTTAATATTAAACATATATTATTTAAAATTTGCATTACAGTTTCCCCCCCACCCAAGATTTTTCGTGTTCAAGTTGTCATTTTAACTTTAAGATTATTGTTAATGAAATGCTTACTAACGTATTACTGTATTAATAAATAATAAACGCTTATCTTTTAGATAAGCCTATATAACGATATTAATAGTACAAAGTCTGTGCCATTTATAGGCCTATCAGAAGCATGTGAAATATGGCCCATTAACTCCATCTGGCACTTTGTTATAATTATCAGTTTACCTGATTTTATTATATAGACAAATTCAGCTCTGAAAGGGTTAAAAGTAAATCTAACGGTCCTTCAGTCCATTTTGAGAACGTGATCTCAGATTTCAGAGGTAAATGTAATAGGCAATAAGGTCACAGCTCCTGGCTACAATGGATATGATTTTTAAAACAAATTCAAAACTTGAATTTTACGGATAGTTAGTAAATATGTTATAGTTCTATACCAAATTAAACTACTTTTATGTATAATTAGTCTACACAATTTTATGAACATCTGTTCAGTCACAGTCAAATTATTATTATTGTTATTATTATTAATTAATTAAAGATCTTGTAAAACATTATGTAATAAATGAGTTCGTTGTGGTATAATTACCTTTAAAGATTTTATTACTATTATTGTTATTATTAAGTGCCAGTATGGTACTTTATGAGATTGTGTGTGGGGGACGGAAAAATGTCTGTCCGTCTGTCTGTCTGTCCGTGTGTCTGTACGCGCCATAACTCAAATACGCTTTATCGGATTTTCATGAAACTTGGTATACGAATTTATAATGTACATGGGAAGAACCCTATTGATATTGAACCAAATCGGTCCAGCGGTACCGGCGTCAAACACAATTTAGTGTTTTTATTTAAAAGCGCCATAACTCAAATACGCTTTATCGGATTTTCATGAAACTTGGTATACACATTTATAATGACCATGGAAAGAGGTCTGTTGATATTGGACCAAATCGGTTAGCCGGTACCGGAATAATGTCCAATTGAGTGCATTTTTATGGTATATAACAAAATGCCCCATAACTCAAATATGCTTTATCGGATTTTCATGAAACTTGGTATAAGAATTTATAACGTCAATGGAAAGAAACCTATTAATTTTGGACCTAATCGGTTGACCGGTATCAGAGTAACAACTAATTAAAGGTCACATGTTTTTTAATTTTTGTCTAACGATATAATTTGACAGTTAACACTATTCCTTCACATATGCTTATCAAACAATACCGTCAAACTGACTGAGTTGGCCAAATGGTAAGGTCTTGAACTCGTATTCTGGAGGTCCCCGAATCAAATCCCGGAGCCGGCCGATTTAACATGGATTTTTTAATGTTATTTTTTATTTTTATGTGAGTGCGCGATTGTCAAGGTATCACAAATCTGTAGTTCTGCTGACGCTGGTCGATTTTAATCTGATTAGAAAAACATTTTCTGCATATCATAATTGCAATTATAATTGATTCAACAAAAACATACTTGCACTTTCTTATACCAGTTTACCTGATTTTATTAATTAATTAATTAAAGATCTTGTAAAATTTGAGTTGTTGTGGTATAATGAGTTCGTTGTGGTATAATTCCCTTTAAAGTTATTATTATTATTATTATTATTATTATTATTATTATTATTATTATTATTATTATTATTATTATTATTATTATTATGCTATTAATATATTCTATGCTGTTGATGATGATAGTAATAATACCCCTAATAATAAAACTTATTGCTAGTTATGGAGAGATCTACTAATGAGGTGTTTCGTGGTTGAGAAAGACAATGTAGTAAAAGCGAAAACTTTCGAAGTAGTGGAATAAAGAGCACTTCTCTTCCATTGTGCTAATCGTATTTGTCTCCACGAACTGGCGCGACTGTTCTAATACTAAAGGAGATCTGTTGTTAATACTACCTACGCTATAAGGATCCTGTGGCCAATACGTATAAATAGGGTTCCCAGATTTCAGAAAAGAGAAACTTCTGTATCCACAATTATAAGCTAAATCTGATATCAAAAGATTGACATCTGTTTCTAAGGATGGCACTTTTTAAAATTATATTTGATGTTGGCCAGTCCATATTGTAATTCGGATATTTTTAATGAAATGTTCTTTCTTAAACCGATTTATGGAGCGTTGGCAGAGACAGCTGAAGATCCAGTGTTCGAAACCCAGAGTTAGAGAAATTTTCTCATCATTCTCATGTAATGTCAACATATACAGGGTGTTAATGAATAACACCGAAATATTTTACCTGTGTAGCCTATGGAGGGGACGTAGACAAGCAACATTTATTAGGAGGTGTTTGCTCTATGACGTAAAATGTGAATGCTATAGGGCATTAAAGTGATCAGAATCTGGTGCTCATAAGTCAATAATTAAGCAAAATGGGGTTAAAATTTTCATTAAATTGACTTTATGCCTTCGTGACCGATAAAAATATGATTCATTGACAGCTACATAATACTTTAGTGTTTTCATAATCCGCAAAATTTACAGACTAATCACATGACTGGCTGCCATTGCATGTTTTTTTATTCATAACCCCAGTGTTAACAACGAAGTTCCTTTGTTTTGCATTTTTTCAAATGTTAGAAGTCAGTGGCGACCATGCCCTGGGAGATTTTATGTTGTAACAGGAAAAATTGAATCCATAGAGAAAAATCTCCTAATAAAAGTTGCTAGTCTATGTCCCATCTATACACAGGTAAAATATTACGGTGTTATTAACACCCTATATGTGAATAGATAGTTATATCCTTTTTATACGAGGGATGGAGTATAAGTCATGGCATCTGTTTTTCCCCACGCAAAGTTAGGCGATGATACCATGAGATGATGTATGCCACGGGAGACTATGGCATATCTACTTTATGGACACATCATTTGGTAGAAATGTGAAATATGGTTATACGAGTAGAGGCGATAGTAATTTAGTTGTGAGTCATTCGTCGTGCAGCATGGATATGACAAGATGTGAACACCATTCTTAAATCAAAATAGTCACTGTATTAGGAGAAATGCTATAGAATGCCACAAGGAGCTGATGGAAGCATTGGGGAATAACACCCAATCGTACCGAACTTTAAGGGATCATTGGGTGGGTATGTGTTCTTTGTTTTCACACTTCCACATACCGCAATACATTAGAGAGGCGCGATGCAGTCGTTTACGCATGTTTATGGGTGTCTTTCCTTTACTATCCTACATCTAGTTCTCATACTCTGCATTATTCATACATTCCATACCCCGGCCTTTCACTTGTGTAATTCAAAAATGTAAAATAGTCCCATATTTTTTCCTGGGGAGAACAGAAATAAATTAAATTATTCACAACTTCAAAATAAATATTACTGTTAAAAAAAACAACAAAAAACAAGAAACTCACTGTGACAAATATATGGCATCTACCTTCTCGATCTCAGAAACCCTGAGCTCGAGATCCACAGGCCTTATGATCAAACACGACATTTAAATAACAATACCGTTTTCATGAAAAAAAACACACCTATTCACAATTTATTTGAGGAAAAGCACATAAATCTGAAAATTTAACATCTAGATAAATCATCCCCTTAAATCATACCATTAAACAAAATTACATGAATTCTTTCGTTACAATTAATCACAATACTAAATAATTTCCCTGTCACGATTTCTTATTTCCGAGAGTTCATTCCAGAATGACAAACCTCCTCTCGGACCAATTGCCCCAAAGCCAGCAATTGTTTTTTGCTTTGTGACGCGAAATTATGCTCCATGGGCATAAGTATACGTGTTCATAATGCAGTGGGTCACAAAATCACTACATAGTAGTGTGCCTCAATGAACTGTGTATGTGTACAAGCCATGTGACGAAAATATTGTTCAGTGTGGTCGACCCTTATGAGAAATGATAAAAAGATTTCATTGGCCACCGAGTCCCGAATTTTGGGTAGCTCTGTTGTTAGACCATCAGCAGGCAATTTGAAGGCCCTCGGTTCGACTCCCTGTGTCACATGAATTATTCTCCCAATTTATCCGTATTACAAACAAGTAACGCATATTTTAAGATATCTTAAATGTATAAATAACAATGGTGGCCATTTGGAACAATTTCCTTTGAACATGCTACACTGCATAATTCATTTCACTACAGTGGTTAAGTGACTTCCATCATGCATTTCAATACACCGGATAATTGACTTCTACCGCACTTGTAGAAAGAAGGTCTTGGTGTAATATACAAGGACAGGTTTACGGGATTGGATTGTGGCTCTTACAACTCTTTCAGAGCTGAATTTATGCACTGATAATAAGAAAGTCATCAAATGAAATCATCAGGGGGTTCCAAGTTTTAAATCGATGATGAAAATTTCAATGGAATAGCTCGTGTTTATGAATGACAGATATAAATAGTGCGGAGAGTGAAAGTGCTGCCTCGGTAGCGGAATTACTTGCAAAACTGGACGAGAAGATTAATAAAAAATTCGACGAAGTAAACTTTAAGTTGGATGCAGTAAGGGATTGGTATACCAGTATGATGGAAGACTACAACGAATTAAGAAAAGAGGTCGCCGCGCTAAAAGAGGTGAAAAGGACAACACAGAAGCTGGATGAAGAGTCAAGGAGGAAAAACATTATCTTCGGGACGAAGGAAAGTAACCACGAGAGAAGGATGGATACATGCGACTTTGTGCTGAGTCTCTTTGCCAAGGAGCTACACGTGGAACTTTCCGATCTTCATCTCGAGAACGTATACCGCTTAGGGAAAGGAAAAAATCGTCCCATACTAGTGAGGTTCAATAGTATGATTACAAAAGATAAAGTGATTAACAGGGCGAGGTCGTTGAAGGGGTCGGGAGTGAGAATAGCTCAAGATTTCAGTCGTGAAATAGGGGCAAGAGAAAAGAATTACTTCCTTACATGAAGCAGGCTCGGAAAGAGGGAAGATTTGCAACTCTAGTGAAAGACAAGCTTCGCATTGATCAGAACCTGGTTGACACTGATTACTGCAAGAAAAATATAGTCCTGAACAACGAGAATCATGGTCAAGGGCTTGCCCCTAAAAGGCAGACCAGCAGGGACATAAACTCCCAAAAATTAATAACTGGGAATGCAGCGTGCTCAGCGAAGCAGGAAACAGGTAGCCAAAGCAAAGAAATAATTAGCCAGCACATTCCCGAGTGGACGGCACCTAGCATGCAGAGTTCATCGCACTTACAAAGTCAGCACCCTTCGTCAGCTGTCATCAATGCACGCGACCAAAGTAGAGGGATATCACCGAAGAGAGGAGAAACGACTGATAGGAAGGCTCGTGACGCAAGTCAACAAGAGAACTTTCGCGATAATAATAACATCGTTTCATCTCCTCAAGATAGTTCAGTTTATTTGCGTAGAGGAAGATCACGCAGTGCAACCCAGCCATATAGTTTGAGAAATTGGACGACTGTATTAGACACCTTATCAGATAAAACAAAGAAATAAGATCAATGCTTGAGGAAGGGTCGTGGAGTGTTTTACTAGAACTATGAATCCAAAGGTTTCTTAACTTTCTAAAACTATTTGTTGTATACACGAGGGTTACTTTATTAGGACATATCTATTCCATTACAGGTCAACATAAGGGTAGGACAGTGCAAGGTAAGTAAGGGTGTTCAATTAAGGAAAATAAATCATGAACCGACGAGGTGCGCTCGCTGGTGAGACCCCTGCTAAGAAAGCCTTTACACAACAATAATTAAATTTCCCGGATCCGTAAGGTTGCAAAGTCATCTTCGAGCTCAGTAAATTATGAGAAGCATTTATTTGTTTCTTCTTCTTCTTCTTCTTCTTCTTATTCTTATTCTTATTATTATTATTATTATTATTTTAATTCCTTTCCTCGTCTCACTCCTTGCAAAGACCAATATGCGGAGTCAACATCGACAAGAGCGCTCTTTGCCAAGTGGCATTCATAATTGTCCTGAGTAATATGTGCTTATAGGCTACATGTATACAAATATTTATTGAGCCGACTTCAACATTATTTCTTCTCAAGATAATTTTTACTTTAACATACAATCTTTTTAAGCCGGTTGAAAATGGTTTTGATATAATTAATTCTAATCATAATTGCTTATGTAGTTTATTCCATGTGATATGGCTACAAAAGTCTTAAGCTTCGTTCGTCAATACATTCTATTCTTTAATAAATACATAAATAGGAAACTCATATCTAACTGGAGTTTACTTAAAATGTAGCATATAAAGTTAATTATAAGTTGTTCGCCTTTCATAGCTTTTTCTGGTTCATAGCTAGGCAAGCTTTGATAAGTAATGCCTGAAGTGAAAATACAGAAAACAAGAGACACAGACTTCTGGTAGGATTCGTAATGAAACAATTTTATCGAGAATCTTGTTTTGGTATGTGACTATACCTATAGAGCAAAGAGACCTAGTTTTACTGGTTAAGAGGTGTTAGGGGAATAATAAAAGAAAGAAAAGTTCAATTTGCAGGAGAGTTAAGGAATGGAACGTGCCTGGAAACTTGGAGGCGGTAGAAAAGCAATCAGAAGAAAAAAACTAATTCAGGTGTGAATTAGATAAAGTGTTACCCAAAGTAATGCAACGTAGTTATAAGAACTTCTCTGGCTGTTACTATAAAAAATGAAATAAAGAGCAATTCTCAGCTCCTGGGAAAATCATATTTTATCCAACTTGATTAATACGTAAAAGGGGATTTGATATACATAGTAAATTATTTGTAAAGTCGTACATAAGTTTTTTTCTCGAAATTGTATACTAATCTTGGCGAAAATTCTCTACATATTCTATTTAATTCATACACTATCAGATAGTCTGCTCTTCATTTAAAATTTAAAATGTTAAAGCTGTGAAAACATTAATTAAATAACATTTTAGGTAGCAAATTCTGCCTTCGCGTAGAAGTACAGAATATTTTTTATCAAATAACTTAGAAGAGTTTTAAATGAACATTCCTATTTTGTTTGTTGTTCCTGTTAGTGCATAGGAATACGATTTCGATATGAATTGAAATGAATTTATCATTAATGGTTTGCAAAATATAGAAGTGTGAATATTCATACTCGCTACCGTATACATCACACGGGGTGTTGCCGTCACATCCTAATTATCAGTTTGGAATATTTCTAATGCTAAGGTGATTATTACTTTTGTTTTGCTTACAGGTTAATCTGATGTAGGTTATATATCGTAATTTGTGTGTCCATTACACAAGGAACTAATTCATTCGAAGTTTGAAATAATAAACCGAAGAAAATAACTTATAAAATGCGTTAACCCTGATAAAGATCTTACAATAGTATTGATTCAAAACAAAGAATACATAAATAAAACAATTGATATTATAGAACATAATATAAAATAAATAAAGACCTCAGATAAATTTCAACAAATGATTTAAAAAGTAATCAAAACTTCACATCTTATATTAATTGAAATATAGAACAAAATACAGTCTTATGTGATTCCTAAAAACCCATAGAACTAGTTAAAAGAATAAATGAACAGAATTTTTACCAATTCTTTGTACAGCATATAAAAAACCTCTATACCAGCAGATCAATTAGTAAGACTATGCCAATAATGAAAGAACAACTAATTACGGTTAGAATATCATGAAAACAGAGCAAGTAATAACAGTATTTAATACCGTATTACAACAAATCTCAAAATGCAATATGCAAAAAGGAGGAGTAGTCATGCGTTCTCCACTTTCAGAATTACTTGCTGTAGTCCAGGGCTGTCCAACTGCAAGTGCCCCAAGGGACGATTTTAAAAAATGCATTTTGGAGGGCCGCATTATAAAATACTTCGTATGCAACTTTATCAGTGAGTTTTAATAGGTATGGTAAGAAAAAACGCGTTTGTATTATTATTTTAATGTATTAAAAAATATCTAATTATAAAAGGTGAGGTCGCGGGCCGCTCATGTTGGACAGCACCTGCAGTAGTCTATCCCCCAGAACAATGAAGACAAAGTGGAAACAACATCTAATGTAGAATTTGAACTTGTGTTTCCGTGTACATTCAACGCCATCTATTGACAAGACCGTATTAAAGTGTGAAATTAATTATTGAAGATGGCCTTGTATGGTTGCCATATTTTATTAATTTGTTTATAAAATCACGACACGCAGAATCTGATTTTTTTACATAGGTGGACAGAAGGGGATCATGAGTTCACTCCTAAATGAAAAAATATTAGTGATTTGGACGAGACTCACTATGCGACAGTTTTTTTTTTTTTTTTTTTTTTTTTTTTTTTTTTTTTTTGCGCTAGGGAACTCGAATCTGAGGTCTTCCCTCCCCTGGGAGGCGCATTTTATTGTTTAAGCATGATTTGGATAAGATTTATGAATCTTTGGTTCGTTTTAATCGTTTCATTTCGAATCTTAATGCCCATATGGCAGCTCAAAATTAGTTTTATTCGTTTAATTACTGATATACTGTATACTGCATAACCCAATATAATTAAGAATAAAATTATGTAATTCATGCAATTTGTGAAAAACGATATCAGTGTTAATTTAATATAATGTTTTAATTATTTATCTGTTATATAAATGAATTAAATAAAACATCTAGCTGTTGAGTAAATAATCACGGGCGAAGCCGCCGCGGACACCTGCTAGTTATAAATAAACACGCTAACGTATACTCGCCTTACGTTGATGTTCTGATATAAGAGTATGGTGCTAGATTGAGCAGCACCATTATTCCACAAGATTTATTTCCTTGAGGTGCGTCAGACTCACTAAATCGAAAAAAAAAAATGTTTCAAGAACATAGGAATTAACTTCTTAAAAAAATCTGTCCCAAACGGCTCATATAATGAATTTTAAGAGCTTAAGCTTAGAGCTTGCATTTATATCGTTGGTTGCTCGATAATCCATTTTATAGTGTACAAGCGTTTTTGAAGCACAAATTAAAATACCCTTCTAGACTGGGTTTCCTGACTTTATTACTATCGATTATACTGTTATTGATTTTATTACTATTGTATATAATTAGTTTGATCTTGACGGTGTCTAAAGCATTATATAATTGCTAATCAATTTGAATAAAATGAAATTGAGTTTTTTCTTTCTTTGGCAGGAGTGTTGCGACAAGAAACATCTTTTTTACTGATAAGCAGCGGTCTTTCAAGACGAAAGAAAATGCCTTGGTAAGTGAAATTTTTTGTTGTATTTAGCTGAAATAGATTCGTAACACTTTCAGAACAGTTCTTTAGTACAAGTTATGACAGATATAATAAAACTATCATGAATATCAGTTGCTTTCACAAAGACTGACCAACCAACCAATCGATTGCACCAAAGATATGATTATGACTGTAAGGAATGAAAGCAAGTTTCAAGTCATCTTTGCGAATCTCACTATAAATGTGCGATGCTGAATTACAAGATAAAGATAGGAGACACCGTTTAGCTCAATCTCAGAAATAGTGTATGGTACTAACAAAGTAAAACATCTGTCCTGTTACAACGGAAAATTTCATTTTCGTGCGACTTGTTTTTGGGGTCCTCGTACCGCATGCTGTTCACCAAAAATCACTTCCTTTGTGGTGTTTGCTTTTTAAAAATGTTTGATTTCAAAACATTGCGCTTTTTTGCAATATAGGAGGGTCGTTGAAGAAATAATGCCTCACATTTTTTCCTCAGAGAAATTATTTATTGAATTGGTTGAAATATGTTGAATCTATAAATGCATGATTCTTCTGCACACCCTATTTTTATAATCAGCCTCCGTGATTTTGTACAGCTTTATGCCAACGTGGAACAATTGCACATTTTAGTTTTCCATTCCAGCTCTTACCCTGCTTATGTAACCACTTCCTCACTGCATCAATTATGCTGTAGTCATCTTCAAAGTGAGTTCCCACAGTGCCAATTCTGGAATGTAGGGTGGATGGGGCAGCAGAGTCCAACTCATTTTGTGATCTGTTCCCGGGTTTTCAAACTTGTGTGAGGACGTGCATTTTCATGCAGTAACAACACTTCTTTACTTTTGTCAGGTCAGACTCTTCAGAGATGTTTGAATTTCTTCAGGGTTCTGAGTTAAAAGTGACGGAAACAATAAAGATACGTAACAAAATTCCCGAGGTCTCGCTGAAATTATTAGATACAGTGTACAATGCAGTAGATAGATCGACAATTACGTAGGGGGAGGAAATTTGGGGGGTGGGGCGAACGGAAAAACTTAATCAGGAACAATGCAACTTTCTGAAAGGGATAGCGGGAGTGGGAAGAGGGACGGCTAACTGCTCAGTTCTCAGAGAATTTGGACGCCATAGGCCGGGCACACACGTTACGATATATCTGTCAGGTAAACCTGCATAGGCTAGAGCACACACACGCTACGGTAAACCGGAAGATTTTAACTCAGTCGAGAGATGGCGAGTAAACAAGAAGACGACGCGATCGCTTTACGGTTTGTCATCCAAGTCGTCCTCGTCAACCAAAAGCGAACAAATCCAAGTTAAAGCTCCGGATTTCATTGGCATGTCACGTTTCTTCTTCTCTTTACATACATTACTTCGTATTTTTTTTAAATTACAGATTTATTTGTTGCATCGGGTTCTAACTCCTTTAATTTAATCACAAGTCTTTCATAGGCTGCATCTCTCTTTTCACGGTCGTGGTACTCTTTACTTTTTCTGACCTATATATTTCAATAAACTCTTCTATCACTTGGTTCCGTTTTAGGCTTGACATGATGATCACGAAATACAAAGACGGACCGACGCTCTCTACTCAAGGAACTAGCCACAACCTTGAAAACTGTACATACAGGCGTGCCGGAGTGACTCACACACACGCTCAGGTAGAAAGAATTGAATTTCGATTCTTCTCCGGTCGCCTGTGCAGGTCGCTTCGCCTCTGCAGTTTGGCCTACAGCGGCTGGCACACACGCTCCGGTTTACCTAGGTAAACCTCACCGGTATATCGTAACGTGTGTGCCCGGCCATAGAGTCTCGATTCAGTGTAAAATAAAGTATTGCTTGCGGATTCTCCATGGAGATCAATCCCTTATTAAGGCGATGCGTTGCAGGGCTCAGTTAGCGTGGAGAGACCAGGTATCATGGGCGGGTAGTTTTTGTGGGGGATTAGAGAAAATAGGAATGTGGTTTATAATGGAGAGGGGGTTTAGGAATAGGCGTAATCATGGCGGAAAATTCAGAAGCGTTTGAGAGATATTGACAGACAAGTGACATTAGCGGAATGTGGGAATAAAGTCACTCTGGAGATCCAATCGTTAACCAAGACAAACTGGGGAACCGAGCCCTACTTGTAAGGGCGAGTAAAGAGAGAAGACATGGTTCAGCCTGGATCCGTCTAGACTCTAGGAGCTTGGCAGGCAACTAAAATTACAAATGAAGAGGGGGAGAAAATATGCCCTCTTTGTCGGGGAGGAGAAACTTCACACCATATTCTGCCAGAGTGTAGAGTCACGGAAACAGTAAGGCAATGACATCTACCAGAGTCTTTCACTACTTCTTGTAGGGGTCAGCTGTTCACATAAGATCTGCTGCTTAAATCTAGATTTTTTGAGGGTTGCGGAAATTTGTCCAAGGCGAGGCAGCTTAGGATGGAACTGGCCGAGGGAGTGGGACCGAGGGAGTAAGGGGAGTATTCCGCGGTAGCTATACAGCTGTATATAGGAGAGTATGTAAAATATATTTGTTTGATAATTCTGTTGGTGTATTTAAGGGTATTGTTCGTGTATTTGCTATTTTTGTGGGGAGTGTGTATGTGTGTGTGGAGTTTTGTTTGTGTGTTTACTATTTTAACTGTTCGTACGAGTGTTTTTAGTTTTAATTTTAGGTTATATTTTTACTTGTGCACAGTTAAAGCATGGACAGCCTAAGGGCTTCTGCAACGAATAATGTAGCCTAAAAAGATAGTTATTCTTGTTAACAATAAAAGCACTTCATTCATTCACTAATAAATAAAATGAATCTTGGCATATTTCAATGCTTGTCCTTGTTTGTATTCCGTATGAACAATTCCCAAATTGGATGAACAGCTACGAAGCACGGTTATGTTAAGTATTTCATGGCTTTCAGCATCACAATCTCCCCTTGAATGTGTTTGTTAGGTTGTTCTACAACAAGAGTCTGCCAGACTAAAATATAATGTATATTGATAACTCTCCCTGCCTGTTTTCAAATTTGCTAGTCTATATTGCGCATACTCCCAGGCATGATTGTGAAATATATAAAAGCTGCCGGTAATTTATTCATATCCCTGACTCAGGCAATCTCACTTCTCTCGAAGGGTGATATCAAGCAAGGTATTTTACGTGTAGAATCCACAGCAAATTCTTTGAAAATAATAAAACATTTATTTAAAAAATGTTTCTTTAAAGTGCATTGAGGTTGGAAATAAAATGGATAATAATAAACAAACTAGTACAATATTTATTTGGCATGTACAACAAAACCTCGATAGTACAAACTAATTGGGACCGGTTATGGTTTGGATTATCAAACATATGACATTATACATTTGAAAAGCGTAAAATATGAAGAAAATAAAATAAAGGTGTTAGTTTCAAAATTTCTCAATGCCAAATTACAGAGAGACAGAATACTCAGATAAATGGGACTTGGATACACAGGCCTATTAAGAAAGGCGATCGAAAGAACTGCTATATTATTGAGGTATTTGCTTTTTCCTTTTAAATTCATCAATGAAATTGTTAAAGAAGAGCATTAAAACCGGACTAAGAGAATAATTTAAAAATATTAAAATTCGTTCGAAATGAGCTTTTCGACCTCAACCCGAAATTCCATTACATGCAATACATTTTGATGGTTTCTGTAAAGAAAAATGGTGCTGAAACAAACAATGACGGGTATACCGTTCATAACGGTCATCAGAAAGACTTTTTTTATGTGACTTCACCCCTAATGTGAACCGTCTTTCTGCTGATGGTTATGAACGGTATACCCACTATCTTTGTTTGTTTCAGCACCCTTTTTCATATAGGAATCATAAAAATGTATTGTATATACCATAATTTTGGGATAGGATCAACTGACCATAGACTAGTGTGGATTCACCCCTGGAAGTACGTAGCCTACATATATTAGATGTTATTTTACATTAAGACAGCTGTTGGAAAAATGTAGAGACAAATCAAACGAATTTGGTATGATGTTTGTAGATTTGGAAAAAGCATAAGATAGTGGACCAAGGAATAAATTATGGGAAGAACTTCAGACTGAAAGTATCGAACATTGTTTACTCAAAATATTATACAGGAAATATAATTTAAAGCCAGCAAAGGTCTGTTAGAAGGAGGTTCAGTGTCTCCTACACTATTTAAAATCTACATAGCAATGAATTTGAGAATATAGTCTCACAAATTTGAAAAATTGGATATAGAAAAAAATCAGAAGGCAAATTTTAATATCACCTGCTTTTTGTGGATGGTCGGATGATAGTGACACAGAATGAAAAATATATGTGTACTTAACTAACATTGGAATACAGTCCACTGAAAGCATATATATATATATATATTTATATTTATATATACAAATATTTATGTCAAATTAGCCGGACACTGGATTTTAACCTGGGACCTGCCTGCGTTTCCAAGACGTTACCATCTCGGCCGCCTTGCCAGGTTTGAATTTTATTGTTAAAATGTTAATAAAGCATTTATTAGTAAATTATATGAGTGTCTACCATAAGAATGGGCAGGACCAGTAGCTCTATCCATGGACAGTAACCAATTCCCCTCTTCATACCCAAAATAAATAAATAAATAAATAAAATGTATTTAGATATCAATCACGAGGCAAATAAGCTAAGAGATCCCATGCATTGCAAGCCGATTATTATTTTTCTTAATCCATTCCATTGCTCAGTCTAGTTTCATTTCTACCAAACACAAACACGAAAATGTTAAAAGCAATCATTCCAAACAAAACTGCTCGTTAAATTTTGTTTGCAAAGAAAGAAGAGGAATAGAACTACCAAAGCTGGCTGTAGAACAACCTATGCAAATAATGACAGAAAAATAGAACGTTATCTGAGGGAATATAAAGCAAAATTGGACTAGGAAAGGTATCATTCCAAAGTTGAACTAGTCTCTATTTTATTTGGTCAGTTGTTTGAGGAGTTAAAGACAACAAAACAGTGTCGCTCCATATGAATGCGAAACTTAAATGCACTATCATTTCCAATCCACTCAATACACTGGATAGGCTGTTCGGCCAAGCGAAGCCTTTGCACACGTACGTGCAGCAACTTTCGAATGATCTCATTTTGCGTTTTTAATTCATTTCAATTTGAATGCCTTTAAATAATGTAAATCCAATTTCCAACTCTTCCACTGTTTTGATTGTGACAAACTTCATTTCACATTCTTTTTCGTTGTTTGTTCTGCTCCGCTTTTTTACTTTCATTCAGATTGATGGAAGAGAAACAAAGAATAAAATGCTGACCTTTGTGATAATTAATTCCAGCAAGTAAAGAACATGTTAGTAACTTAAAATAACTGTGTACAAAATCATGAGTTTATGTATTTTATCCAATCCATCTCACGTAAGAACACGAAATCGTTACATGTCTGTAACACAAATGTTACACGTCCAATATTAAAGGTACACACTGATTAAAAAATTGAGAACATTTTAGGAATTGGGAAGGTAAAGTCAGACTGAAAAATTCAGTGCCATCGCCGGGATTTGAATCACGATCTTCGGCTCCCCGTGCCGCTGCTCTACCATTGAGCTACCACGGCAACAGTGCTTTCATACTACGAACTTATTGTAAAATTCCACATATAATTTATATAAGCATTTATGAACCACCGATTATTGTCTCTGTTGGACATTACATGAGAATATTATAGGAGAAAAATTCCTCCGACACTGGGACTTGAACCCAGCACCTTTGGCTATTCGCACCAATGCTCTACCAACTCCGGCTTAGCTCAGTTTGTTCCATCTGGGGCTGTGAATTGAACTCCGGCTTAGCTCAGTTGGTAGAGCATTGGCGCGAATAGCCAAAGGTCATGGGTTCAAGTCTCAGTGTCTGAGGAATTTTTCTCCTATAATATTCACATATAATTTAGTTTAAAATAATTTTTATATGTAAATCATATTTTTATTTCACTTTGCTGTGTTAAACTTTTGTTCTCATTATTGTCATTGTATTTTGTACAAGTGTTTTTTTATTGCTGGATATTTTGCATATTAATCTGGAATGTTACGTAATGTACGGTAACTAGGAGATGCCCGTGGCTTCGCCCACGATAATTCATTTAAAAATTAAAAATTAAGAGTATAATAATTATTAAAGCATTATATTTATTAACACTTGCACGCGAATCATTCATAAACTAAGCCATTAATAATTAATGAAACAGCTAAAATTCCTGCTTTCGAGTACATTTCATGACATGAAAGCGCCCCCTGGGAAAACTATATTAGAATCGATTATGCAGTTCCAAAGAACCTGTGAACACATAATACGTATTGTTTCTCAGCTGTTTATTGACATGAATATGATGTGAATTTTTTTTCTCAATTCAGTGTAATTTTCAGAAATTATATAATGTTTCAAGGGAAGGAATGGTTTGTTTGGATTATTATTATCAGCGATATTTCAAGAGATAAAACCATCAATATTTTACAGCTGTTGCCCCCGGCTTCGCCCGCCATTATTCATTGACTCCAGAATTTTTAAGAAAATTACACTGGTAGATTATTAAAAATGTTTGTGGTTCAGAGCTATGAAAATTGTAAGTAAAAATAAAATTATAATATTTGTTAATTGTGTTCATTTCACTTAGGCCTTATATAATAAAGAAACTTATTTCCTAATTTTGTAGTCGTCATGAAAGTTTAGACTGCGAGAGACGAACATCGCCGAGTATACCCGATGTCTCACGAAGCGGGCGAGCGAGCAAGCACGCTCTTTTGGGTCGTTGAATTGTATAAGAGTTTTGATGGAACGGCCAGTGTGAAGGTTAAAGTGGAGAGGTAGAGTCAGACTGAAAAATTCAATGCCATAGCCGGGATTTATATCAGGATCTTTTGTACCGGCATGGTAGCTCAGTGTAATAATTATGATGTTTAGTGTATTAATTTATATTGTGGTTCAGGCGGCTTTTGAGGGTCAGCCCTGCAGCCTAGGAATAGTTTTTAACCTTTTCACTGCTAATGTCGTATAAATTCGTTCGTTCAAAAGTAAAGCTACATCTAAAATTGTGAGAATTTTTATCCTTGCGTTCGACTGTAATCCACAGTAACCAGCTATTCTACTGCAATTCTCTCTATTGATTTCAAACTTTGATCTCACTGATGATTTCAAGATGATGGCTTATATTATTGTATAAATTTAGCATTGTAAGGGTTAATTTTTTAATTTATATTTATTTTATTTTATTATGGATCGGAAAGTAATTTATTTTCCAAATATGTCTAGAAAACATACGCAATAATAACAATATTCAACAAAGAAATACAATGAATTATGTTACAATAACAATAATGAATAGAAATACATTTCGTCAAGGGCTGAAGACGGAGGAAAGGTTCCCATGACACTTGTGGCATTCCCCCTTTGTATGGCAATGCTGGTACGTTGCCACAAATATTCGCCAGCCCTAGGATCCCCAGTATCAAGTCTTCTACCTATCTCTGAAGTTAATTATATTACTTCAATATGAGCATGATTCGTTCACGAGTTTTGGTCCACTCTGTATTTCGTAGATATATTCAAGTAGTGATGCGGGTTACTTACCTAGGAGCCCCAACCACTGCCCCTTATAATGAGTAATGTTACATGTTTCCGTGTTGAATACATAATGTTGTAAGTGGATGGAGAGGTAAGGACAATAATCCACATGCGTCTGCGCTACCTGTTTTAGACATAGGACCTTGGCAGAAAACACGCAACCGTTAATTACATAGGCTACTATATATGAGATAAAGTCCTAGATTTACCTTCGGTTACAAAACCTTCTATTAGCATGACACTTGCACATTATGCCCCACCATTTGATATAGGCAAATAACAAGTTACTGACTAGAAATAAATCACAGCCTTAATTTGAGTCAAAATTACCTCAATGAGGTATAATAAATCATGTGCATGGACGTAACCAGGGAGGGGGCCGACAGCCCAAAAATGAGATGCCCGCCGAAACTTCCGAAAATACAATTGAATACGGTACATATTTTTATTTTAAAATAGGATTGTTAAGTGTACGGAACAGCCAATAATATTGGCTACAATTTAACACTGAACAGTGTGTCAATTTGTAATATAGCTATGTAACGGGAGCCTAGTCGGCCTTGAGCGTTGGCATTAAATGTATCATTAGTTAGCTGTTTTTTTAAAGTACCGGAATTTTATTTTAAAGTTTCTTATTTATTCACTATGAATACATGTTTCACTTTTAAATAAGAATTACTTAAGCTAAGTGTATAATAATGCATACCGGTAATTGTGTAACCCCTTTTCATTTTACTAAATTAAAATATACATCTAACTTAGTATTCTTAACCCTTTATCTGGCAGACAAAATGAAAATTTATTCCCACTGGATAGGCAATGTTGCTCTCAGGCAACATGGTATATCACAAGTCTAATGGTTACTACCCAGCAATTATACCTCCTATTGGGCAGTGGTACCTACAGGCAACAGCTACAATATCCCAGGTAACATCTACCAACAATATAGTTCATATTCTAACAGTTAGATGGCCAGAAGAAGCGTTTTTGTGGTCTGAATGCAAAAGAGGCTTGCCAGGTTCATGGAGGTATTCATATGTGTTTCCTGAGAGCAACAGTGCCAGATAAAGGGTTAAGTAAAGTGTTATGGGATTTTATATGAGACTAACAGTACCGTACTTATTAACAGTTGTAAAATTAAGCCTTCAAATTTTATTTTAATTTTTTTCAAAATATTTTGGAATAGTAAAAAGTGTGGTATGTTAAAAAAAACTATTTTGTTTCTAACCGAAGAAATGCGTTAAAATTAAATTTGAAGGCTTAATTTTACAGAAACAAAATTCATGGAGTACCAAATTCCTGGGTACGTCCTTGAAGCCTTGACGTACTGGTATAAAATCTCGCTTTTATTCAGACTCATGACAAACTCTCACTAAAGTAGAATCTTAAAATGCTTAAGCACGAGGATCCCATATCAGATGGGAAGGCCAGACAAACTGGCAGAATGGAAGTCAGAGGGAACACGAACTTTCAACTACATATCACATAATTAATAACCCCAAAACAATCTCAAGTAGCATCATGAAAATTTTCAGGTAGTGATAAGACCTTAGTGGTAAGTGACCTTAGGATGCCTTAAAATTTCAGGATCTTTGGTTAAAAATTGAGGAATTTCGATTTTTCAGTGTAGGCTGGCCTTATGTAGATTGTCCGTTTTTTTTAGTGTCATTAGCAGGGCCCGGATTCTAATGACATGTCATCTTTTTATTGATGCTGCTAGACATTGCCAACTTGTAGATAAATCCTAATCATGACCTCTAGATTATAGAAATGCATTTTTATTCGGTCATTTTTTGTAATTTTATGCAATTTTAAATTTTTAGGGCATTTATTTCAATTTTACACATTTTCTTGTCCGTCGCCGTGGGTGAGTCGGTAGCGCGCCTGCCTTCCACTCCGGCGGCCCGGGTTCGATTCCCGGCCGGGTCGGGGATTTTTCAGTAGTGAAAAATCCCTTTCCCGGGTTCAGGACTGGGTGTTTGTCAGTAGGTTAAGTCTTAGGTTAAGATAATGCACATTGTGCGCGATTCCTTACTTATTTGTCATTTGCTTCCTTATTTAGTCATTTCCTGAATTTAGATTGAGTGTATTAACTTTTTTCTGTCGCTAGCAGTGCTATATTTGAAATATTATTTGTTTAATGCAAGAAGGAAGAATTGTGTTGAAGTGCTGTCGTGTCTCAGTCGGAAATGGGAATCAAAGAAACGCCAAAATGTTGTATTATATTACTGTTGGTATTAGATTTACTTGGCACCAGAGTCTGCCACCTACTTCTATTTGAGAGTGCAAACTACTGTTTGCCCTCAATAAACAATAATATAATCCGGCAGACCACAAAAGAAAATGCCGAAGTTTCAGTCGCCAGTGCCTCAGTGCCAGTATACATTTCCTTGAGAAAAGAACATTCACAACATTACAGTTATTTACAGTTTTTACAATTATTATGTACAAATTAGTCTATAACTTTGTGTGTACAATAATTTTTTATAAATAAAACATCAGTTTTTAGATCATTTTTATGATTATTAAATCTTTTTATTTAAAATCTAGGGTCATTTTATAGGTCATTTTTCAAACAATTTTAGGTCATCAGAATCCGGGCGCTGGTATACTATGGTTTATGATTAGTACATAAGTGCTTGTTAATCAATTTATCCCATTATTATGAAAGT
This sequence comes from Ectobius pallidus, assembly GCA_964059195.1. Classification (NCBI taxonomy): domain Eukaryota; kingdom Metazoa; phylum Arthropoda; class Insecta; order Blattodea; family Ectobiidae; genus Ectobius; species Ectobius pallidus. Next base: position 86,851,211 of record CAXKWD010000005.1, on the reverse strand, counting down.
TACTTGACATATACTAAGCACAAAGCTGGGAAACTGCAGCAAGCACATTGCATTGGCATATGGGTGAGGCGTCACAACCCTATATGCTTTAAGTGCACTGTATGACGCTTGAAAGGAAAACGGGTTGCTACTGGGCTGTTCTTGCGAGCCAACTCTGCACATGACTGCCCTCGATCAGCGAACATTAACCAAAAAGACAAAATGATATATTATAGTCAAGAAGATTAACATACGCTAAATCAGATTTTGGATTCACAACAATACTAACTATGATCATTATTACAACCGGCATAAACATTGAGGTGCTCTAGAAAGTATGAAACAGATTCCGTAGAAAATGTTACCAGTGTAGTAGTTAACGATTTTTGTTTCGGCAGAACAGCTATCGCTATATAATGGACCAAAAGTCACCTTCGTGTGCATAGCCAGAAATAATTGTATAAAAATGCTACTTGATAAAACTATTTCAACCAAAAAGTTGGATCATGGGACACAATTTTTATCCAGATTTCTATAAACCATCAAATTGGATCTTGTGACATGGCAACTACCATTGCAAACAATTTCGTCCTATATTTTCCATTCAGTTATATTTCATGCAATGGAATAGAACATTTTTTAAGTTTCTATTTTAAAAATTTGGATTCAACCAATGAGTGTCAATCTTTCCCTGCTTGACCCGCATGACGTAGAAACATGGCAGCTTCTTCCATATAGCTGATTCTCTGAGCTGCCAGCGATCTATCAGCGATCATTAACCAAGAAGCCAAGAAGATAAAATTAAATATTAGAGTAAAAAAATTAACATATGCTATGGCAGACCTTGAATTTAGAATAATACTGTCTGTAACTATTATTACAACCAGCATAAATGTTGAGGCGCTCTAGAAATTATGAAAAAATTCGTCAGAAAATATTATAAATGTGTGCAAATCGACCGCCATGTCGACTGTACTAGCTATCGATTATCGTTTCGGGGGACAGCTGACAGTATATTTGGACCAAAACTCAATCTCGTGTGCACAGCCAGAAATAATTGTGTAGTAAATGCTACTTGATAACAAATTTTGAACAAAAAATTGGATCGTGGAATATCGGCACAATGTGGAGTGTAGAGCGGACGTTATCGCTAGTGAGCTTACAGATCGGACTTGAGATTTGCTAGCCGTTTGGTACACTGGGTGTATGTAATCTGCGCCACGGTTGTCACCGAATTTGAAGTAGAATAAAAATGATATATTATGTAAACTGCGGCACACATATATGTAAACTGCGCCACGGAGATAAGTTATGTAGGTTGCGGCAGTAGTTATAGGCAAATAAAAGTTAGACCTAATATGTGAATGTTCGTTTCTATTCAGAAACAATTTTTTGCACATGTGGTGATGGGAGCGTACCGTTCTATGTATGTTGGTAACTACTGTAGGTTGGAAACAATTTTCATATGAGAACAAAGTGCTCATGCAAAAAAATTAGGGTAGTGTTTTTAACAATTATTTTATAAGTGACTTAGCGTTCATGCAAAAGAAATTAGGATGTTGTTTTTAACATTTTTTTAAAATGACAAAGCTACTAAGACTAACATTTATAACCACACCTATGTAATTTCATAGCCAGCCCTAAGTCTGGAGAAGTGGGAAGGAAAATGTTAGTGCGTTAGTATAACGGTGACGCCATTTAAATGTCGGTGGCGCAGTTTACATATGTCGGTGACGCAGTTTACATCGTGTAGGTTGGGGGGAAAAGGTAGAAGTGGAGCAGATTACCTTTTCCCGGTACACTTTGATATACTCTGCGTGCACGAAACTCCAGAGTGAATTGAATGTGCCTAAACTAGTTAATACCAAATGAAACGAAATTTAGATTCGTTTGATTGCGGATGAAGTATGATTATACTGAATCTGTGTCTGTCCTGCAGCTTAAAGTAGCGCTCTTTCTTGTCCTCTGGCTAGCTGTTAACTAAGCTTCGAATGTTTATGAAAGGAACGATTAGATTCACTAAGCGTGTTCTATGGGAAGAGGTGGGGGATTGTATCACGCGATGACAATAAGATGTGCTCAGGTATAATCGGATAGAGATAAAAAGTGAACACGTTCCATATTGATTTTATAACGAATGCATGATCAAATAAATTATCCCCTTTTTATATTCTATCATAAATGATGACCGGTGAAGTTCATGAATGAAAATAATTTTTCCTTTTATCTTCATGTAGATTGCAGTTGATGAACTGCTTATGCTGTGGAGTGACTGTCCACACACAGTGACGTCATGCTGGGTACATGTCACACTAAACTTCAAACCCTGTATAAACGCTCGAAGCCCGCTGATAAGGTAATAGACCTATATTATAGTCGTTCTGATCACGATATCAGATGAGTATACGATTTGCTTTGTTTTGACACTTCCTCATCCGCACATGTCTACTTAGCAAGAAAACATAAATACACATACACACACTCTCCTGTTCGCACTACAAAGGCGCATTGATCAGTTCTTAAAATGTATATATTTTCTATAAGATGCAGGGAATATCAAACTGGAATTTGGATTGGATTAAATATTGCCAACTGATAGCATTATCACAAATAATGACTAATTAAAAAATATACAAATAGAAGCGATAAAATTAAACTTAAATATAATATCAAATTCATATGTCTGAAACATTCTTCTCTTAACTTATACTTGAGTTGCTATATGATAGCCTCCTTAAAGAAAAGTCCTGTTATTAGATTAACGTTATCCTAAGTGTGGTGAGCACAATTATAGAGGAGATCAATATAACTAACAATAGAGTTGTTTCCTGCGAGGTTTCTTCTGAAGAAAACGTGTTTTTTATTTATCATGAGATTACGTTATTTTCCCAAAAATGGTTTATTCTACCTAAAAGATACTTATATTTCCACAAATCCTTTCACTGTACATTATAGGAAGCCCAGACTACTACACAATTAATACGTTTAAGCCGTACTCAATAATTCATAATGGGATTTATGTTCAGTACGGTGGTGCATATGATACCATGTATTTGTTCAACAAACCAGAGCATTAGCATAACGCTGTAATCTATCATGCAGTGAAATTAGTGTTGTTTGTTTTTATATCCACGTGCTTAATTTGATACATAATGAATATAGCCTATACACCATATCCACTTCTCCACGATATAATTATTACCTCAATTACTCATTCATGAAGCAAAATCTGCATCGTAATTTTATTATAAATTATGTTTCCAGATCCATGGTGAACATACAGTGTAGTAAAATTTCATTGAAAACTTCATATATCGACAGTCATGTCATCAGTTGTCGATACACATCAATTGCCAGGGTCCTTTAGTCGAAATCGTAGTCATTAAATAAGCTCTGTCAACAAGTCTGATAACTAATAGTTCGACTCTTCATTACTACATTGCTAATTATTTTGCAGGCCAATTTCATGCTACTTATCGAGCCTCCATATGTCTAATGCAATAAAATTAATATTATGTAGGAATTCTGCCAGCAGAATTTAAATCGTATTTCCTTTTATCATAACTTTGCATATTCTTAAATTTCTTTACCTGCTTTTCAGGCTTCAAGATTTACAGGGGATTTCATTGATTGAAGTTTCACATTTTTCGATGTACTTTTACAAATATGGCACTGTCTTATTCACTCCTTTTTTTGTTTTGCACAATCTAGTCCTTTATCAGATACTAATTCTTATGGGCAAAATCCTTTAGAGTATTATCGAACGAGATTTTTTGCCGCCATAATTACGTGTAAAACAGCAGTTTGTGCTGCTAATTCATCATCGTTACCGGAGTTTCGTGACTCACGTGAGTAGATCTGTCTAAAGATATTCCCAACGATTGTATCCGCGATTTTCCTAAATAATTGTGAATAAATCCAGGTGTTAAGTTCTATAGTAACAGCTAGATATTTTATTATGTTAGAAAACTAGAAAAATCTTGAAGTTAAATGCCGCGGCCAACGAAAAATACAGGCCATGGCGTGACTTAAGCAATGTTGATCCGTGCCCATAACATTGCTAATGTACTTGTATTATATACCACTAGTTTCTTATTCACATCCTCATTATGCTCATTTGACTCTAGATACCTAAACATTTTATCAAGAAACACTCTTTGTGGTTACTATATGGCAGTCTTTTCGGACTTCTTCCTGAGATTGTTAACTACTTAAAATATCATTGGAATAAATAAAATATACAGGAGATAATAACATTTATGAACAGTCCCCTCAAACTGGTCTAATATATGTTAACCCCCTTAAAGAAGATGTTGAAAACTTGACCATTTGCTATATGGTCCTATAAAACAGGATTTTGAGGGCACATTTCTTTCAGGAAACATCTTTGAAATCTGCAAACGCATTTTTCATAAGATTGCTTTCAGAAGATAAGTTTCAATCATGGAACGGCTTTAAATAAGTAAAGATCTAAGAGAGCTCTGACTCAAGAAAATCTTAATGATATTAGTGCGAGTAGAAGTCATAAAACGTCCAGTCTCCTTTTAGCTAAGGAAGTTGGGATTTCTCAAACATCAGTGTTAAGGGTACTTAATACGAGTACTTTAAAGTTCCATCTATAAAAATGTATTCATTGTCAGATAGGCCTATGTATGGATCAGAGGGGATACCATTTTCAGCATAGTCTTTTAAGGCAGGTAAGTCAAATACTGAAGTTCTTTTTTTCATTTGAATGTTCTTGAATATTCGGCGAAAGCTGGAAATAGCAGAGGGAGCTAAGAACTGTCTCTGTGATCGTAAGCCCTATGCCCAGTATTCACGGTAGAAATCTGATGGCTTCATCTTGAGTTCGCACAGTACAATTTAGACCTACTTAATATTGTTAAATACTTACTTACTTACTCGATGGCAAGCTAAAGGAATATTATCTATTTTAAGGAACCCGGAGGTTCATTGCCGCGCTTACGTGAGCCCGCCATTCAACCCTATTCTGTGCTAACGCCAACCATCCCTCGAAAATCCTACTTCCCTTAAGTCTATTCTAATATTGCCCTCACACCTACGTCTAGGTCTTCCAAGTGGCCTTTTCCCTTCGGGTCTCTCGTTCTATATGTTTTTAAATAGTCTTTCCTTACCCTGCGCACAACATGTCCTGCCCATTTGACCCTCTGTGATTTAATTACCCTTACTATATTCGGTGAAGAGTACAAGTTATGAAGTCCGTCATTGTGCAGTATTCTCCAGGCCCCATTGTCGTCTCTCTTAGGTCCGAATATTTTCCTAAGCATTCTGTTTTCGACCATTCTCATATATTCTTCCCGAAGAGTAAGAGACCATGTCTCATATCCGTATAATACCAACCAGCAGGATAATGAATTTGTCTTATAAATTTTCTTTTTAGATTTCTGAACAGAAGACGAGAAGATAAACAATTACATAAAAACAAGAATTTCCTGATTTTAGCTGGCACTTAACTTCTGCCTTAATATTACTGTATTTGTATTTGTAATTATTGCTCCCAGATATTTCAATTTCTGGGCTTGTCTACTGTTCTAGTATTTTGTTACGCATTATTTTGACGTTTCATATTGTTAAATACTAAATATTTTAGGTGAATTGCTATAAAGTTGCTGTTTGCAGGATTTTGATATGTGAATTCCTACAATTTGATACATTAATTCCTACAAAGAGAAGTAATGTGAATTACTGCAAACACAAAATTTTCCCTCCCACTTAACATGAACTTGGGGTTTTGCTACTTTAATACAGGCTGGTGTGGTTAAATCTTTTATCTTTGTTAATTGTTGTTTGAATCTACTCTTATACAATTCAACGGCCCTAAATAGCGTGCTTGCTCGCCCGCTTCGTGAGACATCGGGTATACTCGGCGATGTTCGTATCTCTCAGTCTAAACTTTCATGACGACTACAAGATTAGGAAAACCGTTTCTTTATTATATAAGGCCTAAGTGAAATGAAGTCAATGAACAAATATTCTAATTTTATTTTTACTTACAATTTTCATAGCTCTGAACCACAAACATTTTTAATAATCTACCAGTGTAAATTTCTTAAAAATCCTGGAGTCAATGAATAGTGGCGGGCGAAGCCGGGGGCACCAGCAGTAAAATATTGATGATTTATCTCTTGAAATATCGCTGATAATAATAATCCAAATCAATCACTCCTTCTCTTGAAAAATTATATAATTTCTTAAAATTACACTGAATTTATCAAATAAAATTCACATCTCATTCATCTGTCAACAAACAGTTGAAAAACGCCATTATCCACCGCCGTCTCGAGAATTACGCACGAGAATTAGCCTATACAGTTTAGAAGGCAGTGGATCACAGTTATCTTTGGAACTACATAATCGAATCTGAGATCGTTTTCCCAGGTGGCAATTTCTAATCGTGGAATGTACTCTAAAGCCGGAATTTTAGCTGTTTCATGAATTATTAATGGTTTAGTTTAAGAATGATTCGCGTGCAAGTGTTAATAAATATAATGCCTTAATAATTATTACACTATTAATTTCTAATTTTTCAATTAATTATCGTGGGCGAAGCCGCGGGCACATCCTAGTTATTATAACATTGTCAAAAGGTATATATTAAAATTATAACACTGTGAAAGCTAGGCATTGAATCCTTCGTCGAAAAACCGTTTAAAATAAATAAACAAATGTCAAATTCTTCACATATTCTTTATTATTGTAAGGACTTTCTTCACGTAATGAAATCTTGTGATATGCCCACACAAATATTCATTCAACGTCTTTCTTGTTTCTTTCTTCAATATCTTCTTTTCTTTTTCTAAGAAGACATTATTTACTACACTATATAGTTCTACGTATGTGATTTTATTTTTTACTTATTTTTTGCATTCTCTTCATTATCTCTAGAAATTTAAACATATGTGGATGGTGATTACAAAAATTAGCATTAAGGTCTGCATGGAAAGCTTCACATGTGTTGGTACTGTGAAGTGAAATTGTAGGAATTAGCATGTTGTCATTTTTCAGAGATTGTACTAATTCACACATCGTGATTCCCCAAAAATGTTTACATCTACGATTTTGTAGGAAATAGTTTGCAAGGTTAAACATGCATGTTTTAATAGGAAGCGTTACAAAGCAGTACAACTGCAATTACTGACAGTGGTTTCCGTAGCATGATAGAGAAATTGCTTATCTGACCTGAGGTTAACAATGTAGGGGATTGGTTAGTTCCGCAGTGGTTTGACAAATCTGAACACCAACACGTCACTAAATCTCCAGTCAATTCCATACAAAACAGGATCCTGATGGCCTGTATATTATGACTCCAGGAGATTAAAGTGCACTGTCTCCCATAGCACATATTGTGTTCGTGATCTTCCTACGATTGTAGATTGGGTTTGCTATGTGTATTTCAGCACACATATGATTTCAGAGACAGCTTGCTGGGTAGATATATCGTCATATTCTAAAAAATTATGACGTACTAACGAAAAGTTATATGCTTTTGAAAATTATTTTATTCTAACACATGTCTTTGAGAAATATTTTACATATTTTGTCTAATGTAATGAAAAAGCTACTAAAGATAATCGAGAAATATTTTACATGTTTTGTCTAATGTAATGAAAAAACTACTAAAGATAATATATTTTCCATTTTTAAAGTCCTTTATGTACATCGTGTTCCGCTTATAAGTATAATAAAAGAAATTGTTATATTTTCATATCTATGCATCCAAATGGGTTAAGGTTGTTACTATGGGTAACAAAAGAATATTCATATTTTAATCAAAATGTATGTTCTGAAATTCGCATTTAAGTCATGCTGTAGTCTGCGTTCGAGATGAGAGAAATATGTTTGGAACGAACATAAGTGACGAGTGTGTTAACCCCAGAAGTACCGCTGGCCTTCCCCCAACCTTCAACTCTTCTCCCCACTTTCCCCACATTCCAGAGCTGTTAAGGTGAGTTCCATACAATATCATGTTCAGATGGTCATATTCTTCTCTTTAAAAAATATACTGTAAAATAAAATAAAATACTGTACGAAAAATACTGTAAATGTAAACATTTTAAAAATTAAAGATTGAGCCAGAGTCGGGTAAATAGCCGATCGGTTAATAGGGTGACGGAAAATCGGGATTCTATTGGTTTGACGTAGAATAAGAGGGCTATTGCAGGCAGCGTATTCAGTTGTTTCAACCTGATGCAACGATGTACTGTTCATCACGCGAAACTTAGCCCAGAGTTTGTACAAAAGATAGCTAGCTTGTAACTAGAGAGCGGATTTTTATGTAAATAGGCCTAAATGTTTGTTCTGCTTATAGACAGAAGACTACAACTAAAACTAGAATTCCGAATTAGAACCCAGGAGTTTATAGGCCTATATGGAATTCTCTTTCACATAAAAACACATATTTCTGTAATATCCTTATAATGTAATGTGTTCCTTTAGTTTCTATAATAATTATGAATAATATTTTGTCTACGAAATCTCAGTCTTTTCACATTATAACTGATGAAATGAGATATACACAATACTTAAGAGGTCTTTTTGAACGGATATATAGTACAATAGTTTCATGTTTACCCAGAACAGTGTTCTCCAATGTTAGGTGTCGGGCGTTGCGACTCACATGGTGAGTTGGACCCAACGTATATAGTGGGAGCTAAATCATAAAATTATCTTTCAAATCATTCCAGCCGTACTGCTGATTGGAAGAATCTAAGCAGTGAGTGTATAATTCTAGTTCTAGAGAACTAGTTTCCTCCATTATTCCTCCAATGAATTTCAGAGACTACCAAGTCAAAGAAATGTTATACTACCGAAGAAATCGATCACTGTAAGGATTGCGTTTCGTCAGGAGTGAATAACTGCATCCAAAACCGAAAACGATTAACGAGGCATAGACGAAAGACACCTTAGAAGGGTGTGCAATATAAATTAAAAATATTACGTTATATCTAGAGATTCCACAGAAAGTTCATTAAAAAGTAAAACCCAATGAAGTTATGTTGTTATTAATTTAATAATGATTAATACATGTAATGAGCCAATTACCTCCCAAAACTAATATAAATGAATTAGGTATATGGTTGCGTTGCGAATTTCCTGTGACTAAATTGTAAGGATGTGACCAAAATGCGTCCCATGGAATACAGATAAAATTAATAATTGGTACCATGCAGTTCGTTTAGCATTACCCAGGGTCAGGGTCAGTGCACTCTAAGTGGCCAGTTTTATAAAATAATTGTATAATATGTAAGTTAATTATTTTTTTTAGTATTCAAATCCCCCCCCCCCCGAAAAAAATTCTGCGTCCGCCACTGCCCAGGGTGCACCGCGAGGAGTCAAACTGCTACACATCCCACAAAGTTTAATCCTTGCATTACTGTCAATAATAAATAAAATTGAAGCGGAGAATGAAGTTACTCTTTGTCTTTTGGCTACCAGTTTATTTTCTTGTGGTTGATAGGAACTTAAATGATACTGTTCGCACATATTCCAGTCTGCTGAGTGCTTCAGTTCTATATTCAACCATTTTTTCTGCCAAGAAGGCCTATTTTTCATTTTTCTTGTCATTGACAACGGTTGTTGAGCGTGTGTGAATTTATGTTTCTGCTTGTATATTCTTCAAGGCTTCGATTAACTGGATTAGGTGTGATAAAACATTATATTCAAGACAGATATATAAACAATATATATCAATTTTGAATGGAATGATTTACAGCTGTTGTTCATGTATCGATCTTGTTCAAGACGGGACGCACGAGGGTTGTTTACGGCAAACTGCACCGGACGCACGAGGGTTGTTTTGATGAAGCGACCACTCGCTTTGGGACGCAAAAGGGGACTTCCCATCTAGTAATATAGAGTATAAACAATTTCATATCGGAACTCAAGTGTGAAGTTCAATAAGAGAAGCATGTTTCTGATAAAAGAATTTTCTGTTATATTTGATCCTGAATGCCATCGGCATTTTCTAAATAGAAAATAATTCCTGTCTTGGATTGATTTTCATTTGCTTCCTCAGTAATATCCGATGCTTGTATTAATATTTTTTTTGTCGTGCATATATTGCAACCCTTCAGAAATCCAATGTTTAGTTCGAACTGCCAGCCGAATGGAAATCATTTGTATAGACCTATCAAATGGTGTTGACCTAGATGTGGAAGATCTACGTGTCTGAACTACAGCTGCTGGTCCCAGCTGTCGAGAGAGGAATCAATTTATAATAGGTAACAATCAAATGCAGCTTCGTGGAAATTGAATTAAGAGGTACCGTAGTGAGGAAAAGCTTTTGTTTGTTTAATTTCTGCTGGTTTCGAAAAGAATTCAAATTTCACGCCATGCACAGGAGCTTTGATGTAGGTTTTCCTGTTATTGACATTTCGACTCTATACATTTCACGGCCCAGATTACGTGACGTAAACATGGCATTAGCAAAAATCACCGCTATTAGTTCGTATTATTGTAAAATTTATAATTAATTTCACACATGATGAGTGAAGCACACATTCATAAATATTCCGTGCCGAGTTTGAATAATAATAATTTTTCCTGAAGCGATAGGATGTGTTCTATTGTCAGATTGCATTTTATATTTTGTAGAGATTAGTAGAAAGCGATGCATGCAAACTGCATTTTCGTAGAGAGGGATTATGTAAATAAAACTAGTCCCCATTTTTTCTATGTATACAGAGTGTTAATGAGTAACACCGAAATATTTTACCTGTGTATAGAGAGGACATAGACAAACAACATTTTTTAGGAGTTTTTGCTCTATGGATCCAATTTTTCCTGTTACAGCATAAAATATCCCACGGCATGGGAACTTCGTTGTTAACACTGGAGTTATGAATAAAAAACTAATGCAGTGGCGGCCAGTCGTGATTAGTCTGTAAATTTTGCAGATTATGGAAACACTAAATTATGATATAGCTGTTGATGGATGATTAAGAATCAGGTTTTTATCGATCACTAAGAAGGCATGAAGTCAATTTAATGAAAATTTTAACCCTATTTTGCTTCATTATTGACTTATGAGCAACAAGTTGTAATGAATTTAATGACCTGTAGCATACACATTTTACGTCATAGAGCAAAAATGTTCTAATTAAATTTGCTTTTCTATATCCTCTCTATACACAGGTAAAATATTTCGGTGTTATTCATTAACATCCTGTATGTCCTTGGGTTTTTAACGTTCATAGATTTTAACATGCACCAGGGTTCTACTCGTAAAAATATTAATCGAATTCCATGCATTTGTGAACTCAGAGCGTTTATGTAAATTACTTCTTTATTAATTCGTAAATAATTAAGAATTTAGTAATCCATATAGTGTTAAGCTTATCTTTATATAACGCCCGTGAACAAGGCAAGTCATTATCGTATAGATATCACCAGGAGCAGTTTTGTTATATATTTTGTCGACCAGCGAAAATGGGAGAAATATTATCAAGAGATTCGGAATCAAGAGTAAAACAATTATAATTAATTAACAAAGCATTGTTTCGTAATTTCAGTATTACTGTAATTAGCAATGGCGTCACCTTATCGGGCAATTTGCCATACGTCAATTCAACCTGCCCTACCGATAATTAATCGATCGATAAGCTTAGAGACGTAAATGAGGTTATGGGGTTGCCACATAGTCAGCATCATTTTAAGAACTAAAGGAACTAACTATCATACTCCACTTCGTTTGAACTAACAATTAGGCCTACCTCACTCATGGCCACTATTTAGATTTGGATCGATAACATATAGGATTGAATATGAAATCAACATTAATGAATTTCATATCAGTACAGGGTTAGTAACATTAACTATGTTTTTCACTCGCAACCTAGTATACAAGTATAACCTTATAGCCTACATATAGCCTATATAAATTCATAGTCTTTCGTTTACTTTACATGCTAAGTTAGGATAAAACCATTACATTATATTATAAATGTTTTTTTGTACAGTAAACCTGCTGTGGCGTAGGGGGTGCGTTAGCTCCTCTCACGCAGCGGGCCCGGGTTCGATTCCTGGTCGGGACAAGTTACCGAGGTGGGGTTTTTTCTGGGGCCCTCCATGTCCTTGTCTGTTAAAAAAAGTGTATATGTGATCCAAAGAAAATCCCTCTCCCGACAGGTCGCGGCCCTGTAAGGCCCGGGCGGCTTGGGTCGCTTAAATCCTAAAAGGGAGAGGTAAAACTACGACAAAGAAAGAAAGAAAGAAAGAAAGAAAGAAAGAAAGAAAGAAAGAAAGAAAGAAAGAAGCTTATTATAACGGAATGACCTTAAAGGACTTCTTCCATAGAAGCCCAAGTGACAAGATCATACAATTGTGCTGTGAACTTTTCTGAATGCCGGCGAATGTCTGCATGTACTGCTGGACACACGTATAATGAAGTTAATTAAATATTACAAATAATAAAATCAGGTAAACTGATGTTACAAAGTGGATTGGATTGCTATAGTTAATAATATTTAATGCCTGAATTAATTAATTCGCTTTGTTTTTTATATGTTATTAAATTATGTTATGATAGTTAATTATATTACAATAGAAATACAAAATACTGATATAATAATCGTGATGTCATATTATATGCTTAGAAGGCAAGATTTGATTGGTTATCAAAACGGAAATGCAAGCTTATCTGTGATTGGCTGAATTTAAGATGAGCTGTGATTGGTTGAAATGTGCTATATAAGGCCGGTATGACCCGGATGGTTGGGCGGTATGTTACAATTCACTGACCCATCAACACCAATTCCAATATATAATATGCACCACCTCAAACCTTTAACTAGACACCATAGTAATACCAACATTAAAAATTTTGTTCAGATCATAGTAATGCGAATAGTACAAAAACATTCTGACCAATACTAAAATACCCTCTTCTTCTCAGATGTTTCATAAAGTACCAAAAACATTCCCACAAATAGTAAAATAGCTTCTTCACAGATGTATCACAAAGTACCAAAAACATTCTGACCAATACTAAAATAGCTTCTTCTTCCTCTTCTTCTCAGATGTTTCACAAAATTACAAAAAACATTCTCACCAATACTAAAATATCTTCTTTTTCCTGTTCAACTCAGATGTTTCGCAAAGTTGCAGAAACATTCTCACCAATATTAAAATAGCTTCTTCTTCCTCTTCAACTCAGATGTTTCAGAAAGTTCCAAAAATATTCTCTCCGATACTAAAATACCTTCTTCTTCCTCTTCTTCTCAGATGTTTCACGAAGTTCCAAAAGCATTCTCACCAGTACTAAGATAACTTCTTCCTCTTCTACTTAGATGTTTCACAAATGTAAGAAAACATTCTCCTCAATACTAAAACGTCTTCTTGTTCCTTTTCTTTTCAGATGTTTATATCCTTGAGATTCGCTCAACAAAAGTTATAAAAAAACAAGATATCTACGTCTACATTATATAATATTTCTGGGAGATATTTTGTTATTACTTACGAGATGAAGTAAAGTCATAGACCCACGATATCACTAGCATCCTGCATTTTATCTTTAGGTTGCGCGAGTTAAAGTGATGGTTATGATTTCGCTGCCACATGGGACACTGATGCACTAAAGCCTACAAACACCTCAACTGCTTTCTTTTGATGTCACGTTGATCTCAATCGGTAGTTCGGGCGCGTTTTTCCATTAAAGTGTGGTATTTCTATCAGTTGTGAATTAGTGATTGCGCATCGAGGATCGAATACGTGCCAGTAAGCTGGAGTTGAAGGTAGTTTCTGATTAGTGATTACAGTATGTGTTATATATTTGAGATGTTATGATTTGTAATCACTATTATTCTAGGTACTTCAAACAATCGCTTCTCAAGTTGTGCAGTAGTGTTTAGTACCTTTGTCTTAGAATTCCGAGTCTAAAATTTTGTTTCTTTTGTGTTTTTGGTACAAATTAGATTTACTGTATTTTTGTCCTTAAGTGGATACTCGAACTTCCATCTGGTAAAGGAACCGGAAACTTTCCAATATAAATGAACGAAGTGATTTAGATAATTCTTGGACTTAACAAGAGCAACCGACATTATGCCTTGTTATTATTATTTTTTGTTAGGCTAGGTCAGGTTTAGATTTAGATTTATTTTGTCCGTAAGATCAATACATTTTGATATGGTCAAACATTGTTCGATTTTGACGGAACTCACTATACAGGGGTTTTCTGGGCCAAGGAACTCGAATCTGAGGTCGCTTTTACCAGGCGACGCTACCTAATCGTGGTATGTAGTCCACGTGATTTAGGTGTTAATAAATATAATGATTTAACTATTATGCTCTTGGTTTTTAATTTTTAATTTTTGAAATAATTATCGCGGGCGAAGCCGCGGGCACACGCTAGTATATCATAATTGCAATTATCTTTCTTTCTTGATCGTAGTTTTACCTCTCCCTTTTAGGATTTAAGCGACCCAAGCCGCCCGGGCCTTACAGTGCCGCGTCCTGTCTAGAGAGGGATTATCTTTGGATCACATACATACTTTTTTGACCAGACAAGGACATGGAGGGCCTCCCGGATGGGTGATCAGCCCAATGCCGGGGCCACCTCCGAGACAACACAAACATACAGGACGAGACACACCATTCACACAAACATTCACTCAGAACAAGGCGAGGATGGGGATGATAATGACGGCCAGATGATATCCGGGGACCACAAGGGCCTAAAGTTACCTGACAGTTGTCTCACAGGTGAGGGAAAACTTCGGAAAAACCTCACCTAGATAACTTGTCCCGAACAGGAATCGAACCCGGGCCCGCTGCGTTTAATAGAAAATCTGGCTCTTTGTTATATCAGCTTACCTGATTTTATTTAATAAAATGGAATTGTATTAAAAGCAAGGATCCAAGGCTTCGTATATATTGTTGTGAAGGTACACGTAAGACTTCAATTAAGATAAGGAATAATGTTGTTCTGTCAATATACGACATAAGCACTTGGTAGATAAGGAGAACAAATAGCAGCATGTGGTAAATTACACTTGCCATTATTACCACTTACCGACTTGTTTCATGTTGGCAACCTCCCTAATGGATCAAGCAACAGATGGATGTGACTCATATTCCTCTGTGATGAAATGAGAAATTTACAAGAATTTGTATTCATAACTTTTTTGCGTTTCTAGGCGAGGGAACACGGAAAGCGTAAATAATATCTTATTTATTTATTTATTTATATTTATACAAAATATTTATACAAAACAAAACAAGACCACCCGAATGAGCAAGCGCTCGTGCTCGGGCACAGTTCAGCCATTTACATTACAAAATACAAAATACATAAAGAAAATATAATTAAATCAAAACCTAAAAAAATAATAATAAAGAAAGAACAGAAAAGTAAAAAGAAAAAAGGAAAAGTAGTAAGAACAAAAATTGAAACCCTGAGTTATTACAAATAAAATCGTTCCTTAATTGTCTACTAAACATCGTTGTCCATTTTGTAATATATAGACTTCGTTTAATGATTCAACCTTAAATAGTTCACATTTCTACTCTCCAAACACATAAAATCCTTGAGATTGTCTTCATAATACCTTGATATGAAACATTGCCATGAGCGAACAATGTACCCTATATCGACCCATTCGCTGGGCTATGTAAATAAAGTTCATTTTTTAAATTAATTTATTTCACTTCACTTTAACTCCTTAGACCATTTTACGACAGTATGTTAATAATATATCATTACTTTACCTTGATTCTTTGCATTGCATTTGTTTTTACTATGATTATTCCATTCATATGACGCGTATTTGATATTGACCAGTAATGTTTAGCAATGCCTTGGAAATCGTGCGATCACGGTCGTTTATTAAGTGCCAGTATGGTACTTTATGAGATTGTGTGTGGGACGAAAAATGTCTGTCCGTCCGTCCGTGTGCCTGTACGCGCCATAAGTCAAATACGCTTTTTCGGATTTTCATGAAACTTAGAAAACACATTTATAATTTCAATGGGAAGAACCCATATTGCTATTGAACCAAATCAGTTCACCGGTACCGGAGTAATGCCCAATTTAGTGCCTATTTTATTAGATTATGGCGCCTTTCTATCGGATTTCCATGAAACTTGGTATACCCATTTACGACGTCCATGAGAAGTGCCCTATTGAATTTGAACCTAATCTGTTGACCGGTGCCGGAGTAAAACCCAATTTAGTGTCTACTTTAAAAGCGCAATAACTCAAATACGCTTTATCGGATATTTATGAAACTTCGTATACGCATTTATAATGTCCATGGGAAGACGTTTATTGATATTGTACCAAATCGGTTGGCCAGTACCGGAATAATGCCCAATTTAGTGCTGTTATGTTAATATATAAGAAGTCGCGATAACTCAAATATGCTTTATTGGATTTTCCTGAAATTTTGTATACCCATTTATAATGGGAAAGACGTCTACTGATATTGGACCAAATCGGTAGACCGGTACCGGAGTAAAACCCAATTTAGTGTATATTTTAAAGACGCGGTAACTCAAATACGCTTTACCGGATTTTTATGAAACTTGGTATACACATTTATAATGTCCATGGGAAGACGTCTATTTATAATGGATAAAATCGGTTGACCTGTTTCGGAGTAATGCTCAATTTAGTGCCTATTTTATGGTAATATGCGTATTCGAAAGAATTTATAAAAAAAAAATGAAAATCAGTTATCTTGACAACATAGCCTATTGTTTTACTGTGATCTTATAAGACCTTGGAAATTAAAATACAGCACAATGACAAAAAACACTATTGATTTACATGCGCTTATCCAACTAGACCGTTAAAATGACCCAGGTGGCCGAGATGGTAGACCTTTCTTCTTCCGTAAGCCCTGCTTAATGAATAAATCTGGAGCTTAACTTGGAAATCAATAAAAAAAAAAACATATTCTGCAAATCATAATTGCAGTCATAACTGATTAAACAAAAACATACTGGCACTTTGTTACATCAGTTTACCTGATTTTATTTTATAATAGGCATATGCTTGCTAGGAATACAAAAATGCGATTTTATTCAATAAAACGTCAACTCGTTGCTGGAAACGTAAGGTATCAATATAGCATAATTTGTTTGGAAATTGAACTAATATAAATGGGTATTGCTTAAAAGCACAATTTCGATTCGTTGCAAGCCAGTTCGTGTGCTTTTATTGTGCTCTGATGTTAGTTTATCTGAATTAAGTTAACTATTTCTCATGCGCACTGGTGGTAGCATTGGTTAGAATCTGGTACTCATTCGATTCGTCATTCATTTAGTATGCTGTGATATCACAGTGACAGAAAATTGATTTTAAAGTAAAAGGTAAGAAAGTTATTATTATTATTATTATTATTATTATTATTATTATTATTATTATTATTTATATAATCCACCACATTTTATTCATGGAATAGTCTTGGTATATCCCACTAGAGATTGCAAGTTTCATCAGATAAATTCGCTGCTGTTTCGCTTTTGAAATTATAAACATTTTCCATAACATAGCCTATGTTTTCAATACATAATTTATAATTTTTAAATTAATTTTACTATTTTTAGGCTTACGTAATTTAGTGCGGAAACCAAACTATCTTTTACTCGAGGATTTTTTTACGAATAGAATTATCTTATTTATTCTTTGAAAACATTTTTCAAACAATCTAGAATATCCGAACAGGAATGATATTGTCTAAAAACGTGTACATAATTTGATCATCTGACTTACATTTATATTGTTACAATTGTAGCACATTTAGTTCTTTTAAAATATTTTATGTGATATATCAAACACCATAATATTAATTTGGAACCAAACGTAAAATTTTATTTCCTAGGATTAAATGGATTACGGCTAATATATTGTAAATCACAGCAAATACTGCTAGTATAGTTTTACTAAGGAATTCGTGCAGTATTCTCTGGATATGAACTAAGAACGGGAGAGTTTCTTAGGAGTGAGGAGATCACAAAGTCGTGAAAGAGTAAGGAAGTTCAAAATCGGCTTTGTCGGTTAGACGTATTTCTAGGATCGCCGCACACGTATTAATATTTTTCTTTTACTCGGACCGTGTGTATTTGGTGTTAGAGAAATGCTGTAATATCGGCAAGATGTATAGGATGAACAGAAGTTTGTTAGACAAAATTTGGGATTACATGTAGGCTACACATCTCTTGTGTTTTACGAGTTATTAGCCTATATTATGAAACACGACTATTGGCGTTACTGTCTATGGGCCCTCAGCAATGAGTCGTGAGAATGGCATTCTGACAGCATTTTCTCAATCCTGGAATCTCCTATTGAAATCATTATACGGTAGTAGCAGTGGTTAGTCGAGAGTATGCGCAGGTATACGTCGTATACCCCCAGCGAAACCTTACACCTTAGCGTATATATTCTATTCTATTGCGTATATCTTCATATGTTTTAATTATTTATTTGTTTATGTGTTTGGCAATTTTGCCATTGACTCGAGAGACCAATGCAACAGCAGTGTACGAAAAGTTCTGACGATCCATCAAAAGAGGTTCTTTGGAGGGTTTATTGTTACACTGCCGGAACCAAATCATGAACATTTTATCTTTGAATCAAAATAGTGTAGTTTTCAAACTTAATTTTTATGATAGCCCTTGTAGAATTGCGATCGATAAAAAGTATTTTATGTTTTGAAATATCAAAACTCCATACTCTCCCGATATGTCTATTTTATGCCATAATACGGATGTAAGTGCATTGCTACTGCCTCATTTTGAAATCAGTGAAACATTTTCCATCTTTTATGTAAATTAAATATCTTTATTAATATTGTCTCGTATCAACATTTTCTATGTAGTCCAAGAATCCTGTTAAAATGTATGACTTCCAATATAATTTTTCTGAAACCTGTGAATACCCTGTGAAAATATTGGGACTAGAGCACTGGGTATAGTCCAGTTTTTCATGGACAGGCGGCTTCAAAGGAATAAACCATGAAGTCAGTGTTTCTCCATGTTAATTTATCTGACTAATGGCCGGTTTCTATAAACTCGCGAATTACCTATGTGTAAATTATCTAATGCACAGAATTTACACAATTTACACAAGAATAACACCACACAAACACAAATAATTTAAAGATAGCAATCACTTACACTTGTGGCGAGTTTCTAGATAAATGTCCTCTAGGTAAATATGAAAATGACAGAAAAAAATGTTCCTACAAACTCGGGCTAGATCTGTCCAAGGGTAAATCTTTGGGTTAATTTGTCCTTTCATGGATGGCTGGATAAAATTTAACCTTTCATAGGATCAATAACAATGAGAATCAAAGCCTTCTGAATTAAATTAACTGTACAACTCCAAGGCCTTGCTCATTATACCATTGTAGGTTAAATGGAACTAATTTGTCCATGGGTAATTTACCCATAGGTAATTCACAAGTTTGTAGAAACCGGGCATAAAACGGTCTTTGCTTCCGCTTTCCAAAACAAAAGCAACGTTGCAATATTCTCTCATTGTTAGCGGTGACCTCAGTTCTTCCTTAGGTTTGATTAATTCACATGTGTTATTGTTTACTGTAACTAGATTTTGCAACCTCGCTTTTCAGTCCACGCGGAGTTGACGAGTAGCTGACACACCTTTCACAAGATAGTCTTAGATTTTGATTGGCTGAGGTAACTAGCTGATTGGTACGGTAAAAATAAAGAAATGGGTTGAGCTGTCGGCAAACTTTTCCTCCTAACGAAAGGAAGCCGTCTGGCCATGCAATGAATAACTGGACTATAGTAGATGTCGTAGCTTTCGGGTGTTAAATCATGTCCCGAAATGGGATTTAGAGTCACTGGTTTTCATGGGGTCTTAACGTAATGTATTGTAAAAAATCACGGAAGTAAGCGAACATTGTTCAGTAATTATTGTAAGAAATATTTCTACACCTTCCTCTTATTATAATAAATCGGTTCATCATAGATTTGTCGTGGACTATGATCATTTATGACGCTTTTATATTCCAGTCGTTAGAGTTGTTAACAACTCGGAAAGCGACCACATTGAACTGATTATTTTATTAACATTTGGAAAATAAAGAGTGTAAAAAATAATAGAAAGGAAGGCTTAACACAAAGCACAGAAGTTACTAATTATCAGGGTTAGGATTTTTGATGGGACCTTTTTTCTAATGGCAAAGAAGAGTTCCTGTGAAAGAAATCACAGTGAGAAACATTGTCTCTAGTTCAGAATGGAGGCCATTTTCAAGCACCTTTTTACACTTTTCAGAGATTTTATTATTTTTCCTCCACCGTGCTCACAATCCGCTTTCCCCATTTTTTTATTTCACTGCAGCTTTTAATAATTTTCTAAAGGCATTTAATCTTTTGTAGCCCATAACGTTTTGAGTTTGATTGTTTTTATTTCATAATTATTTTGATTTTTGTTCCAGCGTCTTAGTAACTTTCAATTTACTTTTCATTAGCTTACTTTGAACGTGGGAATAGTAGACATGCCTGCCTTCACCAAACACGGGACTGATGCACACCTGCAACAATGAAAAATAATGACTAAAATATTCAATTTTTCTTTTTAATTTCAGTGGAATTAGTCAGTAGCCTGCATTTCGTGAATGTAAGTTCGTTTCATAACGTGTTAGCACCTTTTTGTCCCCTTTTTACCCTATTTTAAACATCTTTTCCCTTCCTTTTTCCCAAGTGGAAATTGCCCCTAAATATCCTAATTCTGCTAATGATCTAATCGAGTAAAATGGAAAATATGGCGCAGCCGGATCTGCTGCACTTGAAGAGTCATCCCTGCTTCAAAATGATTCACAGTGGTGATATTCAAACAGTTTAAAAACCGGTTCTCATCAGGGTACTTGATGTTAATTCAAAATAGCCCAATGTGCTATTTTGTCCAGTGGCGCCAACTTATATGGGCCCGTGGGGCTCAAGCCCACCCAATAATTTGCTGTGAATTATCTTAAATATTTATTATAATAATTATTAGGCCTATTATTACTAAAAAATCGTGTTTAGTCTGTGCAAAACCAAAATTAGGCTAGCCTATAGGTTTATACAACCGTTGACACAAGTAACATGATCTCCCTTGTTTCAATTAACTTACGGTACGATCGCGATCGTTTGTAATTGTTTCTGAATCCTTCAAATTTATAACCTACGACAAATTACTCTGTTAATGCCAGTTTTCCCCGCATTTTCCGAAATACTTTTTTCCGCTTTGAAAAGACTGAAGACATTACGTTCAACAATATTATAGAGACGAGTTAATTTCACACATTGCTGTTCTAAGTGTAACCCTACATACGGATAACGGGGAAAAGTTTGCTTTCGATTTCGCTTGTTGAAGAATTTATAGGGAGAATTACTGTACATGTAGGCCTACAACATGCAGTGCTACTCAATAGTTATTGCATGTTTTACTTTCTTTTACTTTATTTTATTTTATTTTAGTTGTTACCTAATATCTTTCCTCCAAAGGTCCCCATAATTATAAACTTTGAATAATTAAATTAGAGTCCCACCCGGGAGGTGTTGGTAGCATGGTTGCCTTCCACCTTGTCGGCCAGTGGTTAAAAATTTCCGGGTTAATGTTTTTGAGCCCACCCAATGTTCTTCAAAAGTTGGCACCACTGAATTTTTGTCTTTTCATACTCATACTAAACTTACTTAGCTTCCTTAAAACATAACCTTACACAACGAAAGAAGACCACAGTCCGTTTTATAATCGAACATCGAAAGCAAAGCGAGCGAGTGTCGAGACGATCGGCCGTGCGCAAAGAAGAGAGTCTGCCAACTTAACCGCACGCCCGCTACCTATGGTGGTAGTCCACCGCTAGCGAACATAAATGGCGTGTTTTGGTTCTAGCAAATTCATATATGCATTATCACCGTTGTGGATTGTCGTGAATCTGATCTTGGAAAAAAGGCAATCACTCATTGTGAAGCTACCGGTTCGGAGAACCTACAAGATATTTAACAACCGGTTCTCGCGAACCGGTGCGAACCGGTGCGAACCGGCTGAATATCACCACTGATGATTCATATTGAATATTAGTTCATAAAATGTCATTTGAACATATATTCAACCCTTAAAGCATGCTATAAACAAAGAAGCACTTTCAAACACCTTGCCCCATTTAATCTTCATTTAATCGTGTTATGTTAAGTTATATGAGTTGTCAAGAAGCCATTGCGTTACAGTTTGCATGACGCCAGGAGCCATAATACTGTATAATCCCGAACATTAATCTAGCTATGAAATTACTTAACTATGAAATTACTCTGTTATTAGATCACAAATGGCGGAGTGTCTTAAAGGGTACATAAAACTAAAATCATATAGCAGATACAGCGTTATTGCAATACATAACATTCTCCTTGTCTGCCTGTTGCTCTCGACAAATACCCTTATACATGTAGGATTACTGGTTAATGGTTCGGAAAGAGCGTACTCACCTAAACGAAGCTCCATCATAATACCATTTAGCAGTCTTATGTGCAACTACATAGAATAGACAACATTACTATTCTGTTAACACGAGCAGTTTGTTATTCTGACTTCATTATATTGAGGTTCGTTTTATTTATTTTTGTAAAAGCAAACACTATGCGGTATTAAAAGCATTAAAAGTAATGTAATATCACACACTAGTATGCAGAATCGATATATTCGAGGCCATGCCGCACTTCCAGTTCAAAACCTCTGATTTTATTCCTTTATGTTGCCGTACGAATTGGTGACTTAAAACTGTAGGCATATCACTTAACACAGTACAATTTAATTTAATGTCGAAATAGAATAGTGTATTCCCATTGCCGGATTTATTTTATAATGTTCAGTCACGTGAATTAACAGTCTAATAATATCTTTCTCTTTTATTTTTAGTTTTGTTTGGTTGTTATGATCATTTAATCCGCCGCCGTGGGTGAGTCGGTAGCGCACTAGCCTTTACCGGCGGTCCGGGTTCTATTCCCGGCTGGGTTGGGCATTTTTCAGTAGTGGAAAATCCCTTTCCCGGTTTCAGGATTGGGTGTTTGTGTTGTCTTTAGGTTTAAGTGTTAGGTAGGAAACTGGCGCACCCCGGAAACAAAACTGCTTAGAATATCCCCTTAAGGGATCACCAGGGGTCACTTGCGACCCAGCGGAACAACAATTGTACACTGCTACCCTGTCGTAGCCGTGGGCCGAATTTTTGTCCCGAAGGAGTTCTGTCACATGCCTATAAAATTATAGACTTGGAACTGTCGCATTTGTGAACACATAAATTACATTTACCTGGGCCGGCATCGAATTCGCGAACAGATCGTGGTCATGTAAGGTCCTGCGGCGTGGGCAGCATAAAAGTCTCCATAACGGAAGGGCTAAAATTAAGAAAAAGAAAGATAATCAGTTCTTTTTACAGGTAATTTATACCCACAGATTCCTCTAAGTAAAACAGCAAATTATTGGCAAATATTGCTAATATTATTAGTAGAGTGTTTCATAGACTGCAGAACTAATAAAATTTACCGATGATATTAGGTGTTTTTCTATAGGCCTAAGTGTTTTTGGACCAATAACTTATTCTCAAACCCATGTAATTCAGATTTCGTGATCTTAAAATTGTGGAAAATGAATCACTCTGATTTAATTATCAATTTAGAAAAAGCTTACATACGCTAATCAAAGGAATTTTTGTCACAACAAGTTTTTAGGATTTGAGGTTAGATTTTAGTACACTGCTATCTTGAATAAGTACCTGGTAGGTTTATTAATTTCTTAGAGCTATTTATTATTTGTTACGTTTATGAAGACAGGCCGTGCTGCTTTGAAATAGTATTGACAAAAATACTAAGAAGGGGAAAAAAAAACAAACAACAATCTAGACATAACCCCCAAATCAATCAACTGACTAATGAACTATTAATATTAGCGAAGAGATTTTATGAGTAGTGTTCATATCTCTATGAAACAAGATTTTGTTAAATAATAAATTATATTATGAGTTCTAATGTTATTAACTATTATTATTACCAAGTTCTATGAAACAGGGACGACGAGCGATTGAAAATGTCACTATGTAATCTCCATGCCATAGAGATACACAGCTCCAGGCAAAGCATGTTATATTATCCCTGGTCCGATTAGGTATTGTATTCAATCAAACAAATGTTGTTAAGACGGCTTTAAATGCAAGTTATTTGGTTTTTATACAATTTAGATTTTATTTATTCAGTGACTGAAAATACATTTGTTTACTGTACCGGTAACTCGAAAGATTGGCCAAAACATATATAATATGCTGTTCTGTACTGCAATATGAAGAGTTCTTCTTAATATTCATTGTAGGCCTACTCTTTATTAAGACTTTAAGTTATAATTATAACAGTTGGCTAAGAATTCAAAATGGATGTTTAGCAGCCAAGATTTTATAGTGTGTCGCCATAATTACAAAGACTGCCGCATGTGAATATCGCAACGACTACGTGCTAAGCTAGTGACAGGGAGATCGAAGATGGATATATGCATTCATGAATCACATATTATTGTTTCTGTTGGACAATTAATGAGAAAATTGCTCCGACACTGGCACTCGAACCCAAGACCTTCGGCTATCCGCGAATGTTACTGTACAAAAACAGTGGAAGCCCTGTCACAAAAATCACTAATTAGTGTGCCTCACAGTACTGCATATGACATAACTTATCTGTCAGTGAGGTAGACCATTAAGGGCAATTAATCATAGGAGAGAGGTTCCATCTGGCGCTGTGAATCGAACTCCGGCTAGCTCAGTTGGTAGAGCGGCGGCACGGATAGCCGAAGGTCCTGGGTTCGAGTCGCAGTGTCAGAGGAATTTTTCTTCTATAATATTCTTATGAAGTGTCCAACAGAGAAAATAGTCTGTGGTTCATGAATGCATATATCGATTTTGAATGTTCCTATACAATAACAGTGGAAGCCCGGTCACAAGAATCACTAATTAGTGTGCCTCACAGTACTGCATATGACATAAATTGTATGTCAGTGAGGTAGACCATTAAGGGCAATTAATCATAGGAGAGAGGTCCATCTCGCCTTGTGAATCGAACTCCGGCTTAGCTCAGGTCCTGGGTTCGAGTCCCAGGGCCACAGTAAGGCCGGGCGCAAGTTGAGACGCAGTTTGGTGACGTGAGGTGACGCAGAGTGACGCACGGAAGCAGAATTCAATCAACTGCGCGCAGGGAGAGCGAAAGTTGAGAGGCAGTTCTATCACGACTGCGTGTGTATGAGGTAGTGAGCAATGTGCACAATGACTGCCATGTACATAGAATCTTTACAAAGTTCGGAATCATAGTCAGATGAACTCTAAGGACAAATAATTTCAACATAGATTCCGAAAAGCGTTGTTTAAAGAAAAGAAATGAGTCCTTTTTTCTTTAATTCTTCTTTATAGTTGTAGAATATATAATCCTTCAGCTTAATGACAGTAGCATTCCCCAGTGCGCTCCAAAGTTCAAGCGGCGTGGTATTCGACTGTTGTGCGCATGCCCACATAGGAAGGGGCTTGCGCGCAGGCTGCGAGAGAGAGAGCACTGTCACTTCCACAGTGACCTTGTGTTGGGCTTAAAAACCATGTACCATATTCTTGAATGTGATAAAGCGTAGAATTAGATAATTATCTTGTTTCCGGCTATTCTATTTGATTCATTTATTTCGGCAGAAATAAACAGAAAACTTGAAACATGGCAGATCAAGGAGAAAATTATTGATCATTTCGCGGAAATTAAAACAAGAATAATCGATTTAATTTTTAAACGAATAGATCAAGCTTGAGCTGTAACAATTTAAATTACAGTAAGTAAAAACGATTGATTTTGTTTTTTTAGGGTCTTTTCAAGTTGCTGAATAAATTTTCTTTTTAAATATGTATGTTTCCTTTTGCACAATATTTAAAACGAGGGCTAAACATTTTCTGGAGCAACACCCACACTAATTTTAGCTACGAGTCGACACTGGGAGGAATGTATTAATTTCCTACAAATTTAAATTGTTTAATGTTATGTTGCGAATATTTACAATCTGATAATATATATACATATATAATTAATAATTATGATATGAAAATTCATCTGTAAGACATAATTAATATATCATTTTTAATAAATATAATACGTTTTAGTTTCTTATTTTTAATGACACTGTAACACTCAATCATTCAATGCAATTTAAATTAAGGTTACTTTTCAAATTCCGGTGAGATACTAAGTTTAACTCTGAACGGGAAAATATTATAAAGCGAAAGGTAACTAATTGGTAAAATCATTTTGAGAAAATGTTTCATTTCAGAAACGTTTGTTACGGAGCATGGAGCAATTTTACTGTACATAATTATAAAACATTTATGAAAGTAAATTGAAAATAAATTTCAAGATGACTCCTTCATTTTATTTTTAATTACAAATCTGAAGCATCCCAACTAATTAATTCTTGTCATATATTCTTATAGTTTATACTAGTTATGATATACATCTGTATAGAAAATTACACATTTATACCTTCTTATGCAACTTTTTCTTTTCGTCGAAAATCTACTGCATATAAAAAGTTATTTAAAACAAATGAAGGGTACAGCGGAAAACATAAAGGAATTTATGGGAGAACAAATTGAACACATTGTATAGAAATTAATTCAAGAAACGCTTTTGACTGAAAAGAGCATAGTAACAAACTGATAAACAATAAATATAAAGAGAAGAGGTTTGTTTACTTTCAGAGCGGACATCAATCTTTCAAACTGCATGGAGTACGATCCTTTTTCCCCTATAATATTACCGCTTTCTGCCTATACCAAATTCCAAATTCACTACTAGAAGGCACTATTATCTCCAAGTCCGTATAAACTGAGACTACTACCGCTCTTCCCTTGTTCCCTTCAAATAAATTAATCTTATTTAAGTAAAAAAATATATATAAACAACTGATCACATTTCTTTCCAATGCCCTTCGCAATTTCTTCTCAAATCTGAAATTGTAATTTGACGTGTCGTACAATTTTTTCTCTCTCGACCTGTCTTAATTAATTTCTCCTCCATGGTGGACAAACAACTTCTCACGCGCAGTGAAAAGTCACTAGTGAGAAACTGTGGCACGATCACAAACTTCCGCAGCACACGGACGCGATGAAACTGCTTCACTTCACCCTGCGTGCGAACCTTCGCTGTTGTATTTAATCCTGTGTTTCACAGAAACTCACGGTGAGACACCTCACCTCACCTCACCATACTGCGTCTCAACTTGCGCACAGCCCGCATGGTCACAAACCTTCGCAGCTCACGGACGCGCTGATATTGCGTCACCTCACCCTGCGTGCGGAAATTCGCTGTTGCATTTATCTGTGTGTTTCACAAAACTCAAGGTGAGTCACCTCACCTCACGTCACCAAACTGCGTCTCAACTTGCGCCCGGCCTAATAGACAGTTCTCAGATCTCATCTCAAGAGCGTATCACCTGGGTAGCTCTCAAGTATGCATTCTCATCTTGAGATGAGGACAGAGTAATAGTCCCGTTTCAAGCTCTTCTCAGCTGATAATTTACTCAAGTAATACGTGATCCCGCACTCTGGCGATACACGATCTGATGCGCTGTATTTCTATAAACCTTGAGCACGCGTGTTAAGAAGCTGAGAATAGAAGGCAGTGAAGGTAAGTTACAGCCTTCGCCAACAGATGGTGCTACAATAGCAGCGCCCTAGGCTTGTTTGGTTGGTCTGTCGTCTGCAATTTCACAACATTCGTTGGCAATAAGGTGATAAGGTCTTTCCTTTTGTATCTTTGTACATAGAAACTAGTAAAATGGAAGATATAAAAAGAGATTAAATGGAATACATGTTAAGATTTTTCGCAAATATCGCCATATATTGTGATTCCAATTTTAAATTATTATGAATTTGGACAATTATATTTAGGCCTATACTATGGTCGGGACTGAAATATTAAGGAATTTAGGAACGGAAATACACTTAAATATAATAATATAATTAATTAAGGCACTTGAGTATAATAATAATATTACAAGAAACATAAATAAACATTATAAGATATTTGTTTATTTAAACCAAATAATATAAACAATAATTGTCACGAGAGCTGCAGATTTATTTTCGTCTTTTAAGTGAATTTGGTTTAAATTACACTTTGTTAACAATAATGTGTTTGTTTACATATAAAACCTAATAAAAGATACAATTCATTTTAATAACTAATCTAATTACTATTTCTTAGGCTTAGACTTCTTAGGTTGTATTTAAATTATTCTGTTTTAACGGGGTTATAAGGTGGCGTTGTTTATATTTTAGCTAATTATTTTTGTGTATTCAACAAACGAGAATGACAAACATTAATAATAAAAATAAACAGTTCGACAGTTGCTGATATTTACATCTGCAGTAGTTGGTAAATAAGCGGTTTAACTTAGCCATTTCTAACTTTAAAAACATAGGCCTAACATATTTATTTAACAGTTCTAACTTATTTTTTCCTTAAACATTAGCTTTTCACATTGAATCATTCCTTTTTTTTAGAATGGCTTTACTCTCTAAATTATCCTATTTTTTCAGTATGTAATGCAAATAAAACAGAAACAAACAAAAAACTGACCCACTGACTCTATACAAACAATTTTATTTTATTGATGTAAAATATGTGCACTAGTCGTATTAAACTTGTGTCAGAGTTTGATAGAATTAGGTTCATGTCTGCTGGTGAAACGGATTGTATTTTAAGCAAGGAAGCTATAATTCCAATTTAGCCAAAACAGGAGTAAACCCACATATAACTTAAATAATACACACCTGTTTTGCTTAATTTTTTTTAAATTGTTAAGGGATGCAGATTTCGAAAATGATACCCAAGAAAAAAAAAATTCTTCCCGGTGAGTGTTTGAACTCAGGACCTTTGGAACATAAAGCTGGGACGTTACCACAGAGCTAAATTTTCTACATACCAAGTCGCTGCGCTTGAACGTATTACCCGGACACAAAGGTTACTGTTAGGACGCTGCCTACGGCTGAAGCGCAGAATTTGCCTTAATTAAGAGGATTTCTTTGTTGTATGTTTCTGATGTTTATTATTTTTTGAATCCTTATCGACCAATGCATCTAATGACTGCCCCCCACTGTCGATTAGGATTGTATATTGTGTACAATAAGGGTGATAAGCTAAATATGCTGTCAATAGAACGCGATCTTGAGTCGTCCCCAGACTGCACCTGCGTGAAACGAGATTTTCACTACTTCAAACGGCTCTCAAGTATAGTTTCAGCGACTATTACTATGCACGCTGGGAATCTCGACTTGAGACTCGACTATTACTCTGCGTGATACTGGTCTCAGCTGATCAGCTCTCACGAGATACGTTCTGAAGCGAGAGGCTTCCGGCAGTACTTAAGATGCGTTTATTTCTCTGCACAGCGTCTCAAGTCTGATTTTACGTGAGTTTCTCAGGTGAAACAGGACTATTTCTATGGCCCCCAGTGTCGTAGGAATTTTTCTCCTATAATATTCTCAGGTAGATCCAGGTTAGTGGAATGTCTGTTACCAACAGTGAGATTAAAAGCAGTGGAACTTATAGCGATTTATAACTTATGTTGCATTTTATTTCTACATTTCTTGTACTTTACAAGAACTTAAAAAAAGACCAACTTCCTGTAGAAATTTCATGAAAATGTCGGTGATGAGTGCAGAAAAAAAAGTTTATTGGGTTTGCCGTCTTCACCTAGATCTGCTGTACGACCCCCGAAAATTCGGACGCTTTCTAGTAAATACGAATATTCGGTCCCATTGACTGTTTCTGGCAATAACTATTTTAAACTTCAAAAATAATAAAACAAAAATAATAAAACTAAAAAAACGTAACAGTTTTCAAAACTGAATCTTTATCGCTCGTCTCAAAATTCTGGTCGCTAATGGCGATCGGAAATTTTGCATCCTGCTTAGTTTCTGTACCTGTTACAAGCACTATTCCTTCATTCTGGCTGAGCCTATTTGCAATCTTTTAGAAGTACGCTTCGTATAAAATGAAAGAGGCTGAAGAACTTGATTAAAACTGACTATCCAAATGGAGTTTCTCCTAGTTCTATTGGTTAACACTTGTAGGTTAGTTTCTATAGTACTAAACTGTAAATTTACTTCAGGCTACATTCATTCTCATTAGTTCAGAAAACGTGTTCCCTAAATATTTTCCGTTAGATGTGAAACCGCATATAAACGACATAGAGGCTATTTTTTTATATGTTTTAAATTTATTTTTTATTTGACCATAGTTGACCCAGAGTCCCACAGCCGGAGGCTACACTACTGGGGAGAATACAGATAATACATAGACTAATATTATTATACAGTTTAGACATAGAGGCTAGTAATTCAGTGCTCTTCATATGGAATGAGAGTGTAAGGTATTTATTTACAAGAGCAACGGGCTAAATGTAATTAATTATGTCACCGCCATTACCACACCTAGGAGCGGGGTAAGTAAACACTAAGCTCAATTACCTGAACAAAGAGCTGT
The DNA here is from genome assembly GCA_964059195.1 of Ectobius pallidus. Classification (NCBI taxonomy): domain Eukaryota; kingdom Metazoa; phylum Arthropoda; class Insecta; order Blattodea; family Ectobiidae; genus Ectobius; species Ectobius pallidus. Next base: position 86,820,716 of record CAXKWD010000005.1, on the reverse strand, counting down.
CCGGAGCAACTTTAACCGGAGTGTTTGCAACTGAAAATCTCCACTCCATTCTCATATAACCCCAGGGGGAAGGGATTCCATAAATGTGTAGAAATAATTTACAATAAATTAACTGGGACAGGAGTTTGTTATTAAGAGCCAGAATGGTACATTCTAAGATTACTTGGTGAATGGGGAAAATGTTTGTCCGTCCGTGTGTCTGTATGCGAAATAAGTCGAATACGCTCTATCACATTTTCATGAAACTTAGTATAGCCTACACACCCATAAAGTCCAGAGGAAGAACGCTGTTTATTTAGGACCAAATCTGTTGGCGGTTACCGGAATAACGACCAATAACTGTCACATGCTTTTTAATTAGCAAATTTGCATCAATGAATAGAACTAAATATGCTCTTGGGAACGTAAGACAAGTGACTGAGTATTTGTACGCCTTCAGATGTTTCGGAAAAAATAAATGGATATTCTTCACATGAGGGATTTGTTGTAAATTCGTTCTGTTAACATTCTAGTTGTAGTATCCCACTTACTCCTTCACATATGCCAGTCAAACTTTCTTAAGAGATCGTGGTAGCTTCTTAAATATGGCATATTAATTTAATTTGGAACTTGAACAGTGTACCTGACTTTGTTAAACGTGCGTCTATGTGAATATAAAATGTTCTTCCACTCCATTCTAATGGAAATTTCACCATAGAATGTATAGTGCACAAACCAAGTAGAATTGCCTAGAAGCGCAAAAGGGAAAAAAAAACACTGTGTGAACAGAGATAATTGTTTCACTCATGCTTCAGGCCTGTAATATAGACCAGCAGGTTTTAAAACGAAAGAATTGAGTGAACCATTTTGTTGAATTACAGAAACATTGTCGATCTGTTATCACATTCTATGATAAAATCTAATCACTTCCTCTAGCAAGCTTATTACTAAATCTGTAGTAAAACCTCTGAGCCACACTTAACACAAAACGAAATCCTGCACCATGAGTGGTTTTTCATAATTTATTATGTGAATTTTGGAAATATCTGTAACAGAATCAAATGAGAGGGACTTGAAAATTAGTTCCTGTGGTGTTGATTTTTTATACCACACTATTTACATACCCGAACTACAGATAAGCGTTAGAACAATTTCGATTGTCATGTTCGAATGTATATATGAAACATCGATACCTGGAAAAAATACGTTTACCTGTACTCTGATTTCAGTCGAAACAACAGGTCATCATGTAGACTTAAATCCGAGTACCCAACATACCAAAGGCCTATATATTTGTAAAATTGTCTTATGATATTAAACATCACTCGTGGTTTCATGTCATCTATCGACAGCATTCAGGATCGTTGAATGATCGACAGCATTCAGGATCGTTGAATGATCGACAAAGATTATCTCTCGACGTATTTTCTTGTCGTGTAAGGTGCAAAGTTACATAGCTACGACACAGATTACATCAAGAGAACATTTCAGAAACACCAATAGAAAAACAAATTGAAGAAAATGCAAGTGACGTCCGAAAATAAGATTATAGAGAACATAGGATGTAGGTCATATGTAGAGAGGAAGAGGTTAGTTGGGAACATAAGAAAATGAAAACGCCAACCGATTGAAAACTAAAGGGAGAGGATATAGTCCGCCAGAGCGCCTGGTTCATTTCCACCAGGCAATCTGCATGGAAAACAGCGTACAAAATTATTAGACCCTAGCCTTTTCAGTTTCATCTCTCTGATAATCCTGAAATTACAATCTTTCAGAACTGTTAGCAGATGTGCCGTTTCTTTGCATGAGTAGCAACGGCGATTTACTTATAGGGAAGATCCACCGGTATTTGTCGATAACTGAAAGAATCACAACATTTTTCTTTCTCTTAACTAGTTTGAAAAAATAGTATTTATTACTAATTGGTCAGTTTTACAATGTTTTATAAAATCTTCAAAATTAAATTCGAGTTAAATTCTCTGAAATTCTCATAAACTACACATTTCATTCACAAACGCAGGTTTTAAAAACAGTATCGTAGCCCCAGGCATTGATGGAATAAAACAATAATACATTGAAATCTATCATTAAATATATTGTGAAAACCTCTTACCTAATTATTTAGTCTGTGTTTCACAAAAGGCGTTTTTACAAAAGCTCTCAAAACTGCCGTGGTAATACTTATACATAAACCCGAGAAAAAGAATGATCTAAACAATTTATTACAAACCAATACACTTCTATACTTTTTAAGAATACTATAAAATTGCATAAAAGTTAGACTACAGAAGTATTTACAAAAACATTTCTAGTACAAGATTTCTAATACAATATTATAGGCATATATACTGATATTGAGAAATACTCCCGTGTGCAGTTAAAAAAAACAAAATGGAGAAAGAGGAGAGAGAAAGAACAGATTTAATATATATATATATATATATATATATATGTACAGTTAACATTCAAGATAGATATATAAGCATTCATGAGCCACAGATTGTCTCTGTTGGACACTATTGGACACTACATGAGAATATTATAGGAGAAAAATTCCTCCGGCACTGGGACTTGAACCCAGGACCTTTGGCTATTCGCGCCAATGCTCTACCAACTGAGCTAAGCCGGAGCTCAATTCACAGCGCCAGATGGAACTTCTCTCCTATGACTGATTGCCCTGATTCTCCTATAATATTGTGATTATAATCGTCTGTGAAATGGTGAACCTAATTACTTAGCTAAATTCCGGTTTCTACAGTTTTTGTCAAAAAAAAGGGGGAAAGTGAGAAAGTTTCGCACGTTATTACTCTAGTCTTCAATTTCACCACAGTAAAGACTATGAGTAAATATCCTCGCCTTTTATCTGTAACGAGTGGCTAGTTAACTTCTCTACGAAACTCAGGTCTATTCTGGTTGCCTTTGGGTGTGCTATATATCGTATCAGTTTAACAGTATCTAGACTCAGGGTTAAACACAAACAAGAAAGAGGTTAAACATACACAATCCTTTACAGGTTTATAAAAGTTCGCCATAAAAAGAGCGAAGCTTTGGCCTTTTGGTAGAAGAAACCAACATAAATGACAGAAGCTGGAGTCGTTCATCTCTATCACACTTGGTTCTCTTATAGAACATATTCGCCTGAGATGCGAACGTTTGATTGTTTTCAAAGGCCTTTGTACCCATTGCACATTGTGTTTCACTCTCACAAACAATGTGGATGTAATTTTAGATTTTAATCACAGTAGACTCTAATCGATGCTTCTATATTGTCCACATAGACCATGCTCTGTACTGACTCTATATTGAATTATATGCCTAAAACAGTAAGCAAATAAAGGTTCTTTATTACACATTTAATTTTCAATTGAGATGTATATAATCGGCCAATTTAGTTACTAATTATTAAAGAATTCACATTTTATGTTTATTTATTTTATTCCTCAAGTAGTTTTTTCGGTTAGGATTAGCAATACTAAAATAAAGATCAGTTTGGTATAAAAATCATGAATCCGGTATCCCCTGAATAACTAAATTTCCGAATATTAATAATCCTGAATTAGGATTTAGAACTTTATATTAGTTTATATTGGATTTCTTATGAGTGTATTGTGATACCGTTTCGGCATACGAGGGTCTGCATGTCCTTGGAATACCTTAATAATTTTACAATAAAAAATTATAGTCATTTCTTTCCAAATAAGCAAGTGTATACAGATTGGAAGTACAGAGGTGTTATTTGTGCGATGTGCCGAGAATGCACGGTCCGGCGGCCTGGAAGCAAGTCGTCGGCCTGTAAAGGCGCTCCAGCGGGCATCGCAAAAATAATGTCTCTGTAGTATAACTGTGAAGATTAAAAGGGGCATTAAGACAAATGTAAAACCTTTTGCAATTTGTGTTTAAGTTCAGGGTTAATGACATATCACTCGCATGAAAGCAAACCCACTACGTGACGAAAACGTTGTCAGGCTTCATGGAGTTTGTGGTCCACGTATGAATCCTTGTTGTGTATAAATCTGCACGTGAGCTATTATCATTGAAATACCCTAAAGGGGAAGTTTATTCCTTATTTTTCCTTTGCTGATGTGTATACAAATTAGAATTTTAGGATAATAGAAACAATATTAGACTATATCTTATACAATTTTTATTTTTTATTTTGAGTTTAATATTTTCATTAAGAGAATTGGGCGAAACTGCTGTTTGAAATTTATTCACCAGAATTTTAATATGCCAGTAAACCCGTGCGTAAATTTTGCATTTTCTTCCTTTTCCTTCCAAAATGATTTTGCCCTTTTTGGGTGAAGACTTTCAAGTAAAGACTCCGTGAAGTGTATTCATAAAATACCAAAGAGAGTTTATTAATGTGAATAAATTTCAGCCTCATATTCTCATTCCACATTTTTATATAGAATAATAGGTAGTATTGGGGGTAAGTAAACTTTACAGGGTAAATAAATACTTCATATTAAAATTTAAGGAAATAATTGTTTTATTGTTTTATGAATGTTACCTATTTGTTACTGTGCTCGATAGTTCGACAAACTCTACTAGTTAAAAAATCGAAAAGCAAAAACCATCTAAATTATTAATGCATTAATGTATTCGGTTGGTGTAACTAGTAGCTCGTCTATAGTGTTTTAAACAAAAATTTTGGACTTGTTTGTTGTTACAAAATAAGAATTTTTAGGAAAAAGATTTAATTTCTTAAATTTCACAATAAAAATGTGGCACATGTCCTCGCTCACCTGTTACATACCTTTTCAGATAAATCTCTTAATCCTAATATTTACTGAAACGAAAACTTAATAACTTCTCCATTAAAACAGAATATCACATAGGCCTATCTTGTTTTCAAATATGCAAAATATAATTTATTAATTTTCAGAAATAAGAAAAAAAAGAATGAAATGTTAATACATAAACCACAGACGAACCATTATACCCATTTGAAACTGAGGGATGCATGTTGTTTATTCACCAAAACAAGTCTTCTTCCGTTGAAGATTGCTGTACTGAACTTAACTGGATTTTGCCAAAAGGCAGACTCAAGTGGTTCTTGAAACTGCGATTCATTTCTAATTGATCACATTACAAATATCATTGAATTAGAACAATTTTAAGCAAGTTACCAAAATCCTTCAAAGAAGTTTGTGAATACATGGTACACCATCTTCAAAATCTAAAAACACCAGCACGAATAAAATGTAAACAACTCTATTTACACCTGACGGCTGACACTCATGTTAATATTGAAAAGAGAAGTTTTCTACGATTTATTGAAGGGAAATAGTAGCGTCTGAGACGGATTCTTTAACAGAACTCCAACAATTAAACAGATACTAGCATGCTATCGACCATTTTATGGTGTTGCCTATGTGAAAGTTAAAATATGAAGTGAGCATTCCGATTGATAAGTTTTTATTCTCGATTATCGAGTATCGGTAAATATAAAGGAAAATGCATTGTATATTATCGGGTCGATTGTTAGTCTCGCTATTCATCGAAGTTCGGGCGATTTTCTGAAGTCAGAAAATGTTGATGAATTTTAACGGTAATATTACGATATCATGCGAGGATCACCCCTGACTAACTTTTGCGCTGAAGACTGGGAAAGCTTCAATAAAGCACATTGTGCACGTTTATCATTATCATCAATATAATGACGTATCGATAGCACAGCCACAGTTTGAAAACCCAAGCTTTAGATAATTCTTCCTGTGTTATTTCCATGTTCTTTTGAGGCCTTAGTTTTGACTAGGGCAAGATATTTGATGATTTTGCATATTTTTATGAGATTATTGAAAGGTAACTCGAATTTGTGCAAATGTGTATAATGAAGTAATTTATGAAAAAAGGGCAATTAGTTATAGCATTATTTTGCATGTATCGTCATTATCAAGAGCCTTTTTTCTTTGGTATTGTAGGTTATTTTTTATTTTTTATAGTTTTCTATAAAGTGTTGTTTTCGATATGCACAATTTGTTTCAGTGGAGGTAGAGAGAAGCATTTCCATATACAATACAAAACATTACTTCAGACAATAGAAAATAAATTTCACTTGAAATCTCCTCCAAGTCTTCATCGTTCATTTTAATTCAAATTTCCCGTATTAATTTTAAATGGCACATATCTACGGATGCAAGTAGCACTTACTTAGTTTAGGTTAGAAACAGAATGAGTGTTTTACACTGTAAATTAAATATAATGCACTGTCAGCACAATATTTATAAAAAAAACTAATAATAAGTAATATAATAATTGTTAATTAATTTAATGGTGATTAAAAAAGTGTAATTTTAAATATTATAGGTCATAAGTGCATTTTTTCCGCTAGTTTTTGGTAATTAAATGCCTTGCCCTAGTAATGAAATTAGAAGAAAAACATATTGTTATCCAGAAAACAGTCATATCAGACAGGTTAACAAAATGTAAACAAAATATATCTCAGGGTGGATCTAAATAACATAAGAGTTTCAAACTCTATTGTGTGGCATCATTTTACTAAATAGAATCGGGTGAAACGAAATTATAAATGAACTCATCAGCAGTGTTGATATCATAGGATGTAATTTGGTTTCCAACGGGTAGCTAGTGAAAAACAACGAAGTGCAACTACCACACAGGCCAACAATGTTTGTATTCTGTATCCACGTACAGTTCAGTTTAAATTTGCATTTACCTAATTTATCGTTCAAATAAACCCACTAAAGTGAATAATATTATGAAACTCTGAACTGCCACATGATTTATTTGATTTAATTACGTTATAACGGTAGCTATCTGCTGTAATAACTATGTTGCCTGGAATTTTATTGCCTTCGCGCTAAACTTATTTACAGTTATGACATATACGTTATTATATATGTTAACAAAATATAATAAAGTATTTTCACGGGTTTTTAGGTTACTCCAAGGTTACCAAATCATAAAAGGATCAGACATAAAAGACAGACATAAAAGGAAAGTAATCCAGTGGGACTCGAAGTATTAATAATATTATATTTTATAAATTCATACACTAGAATAATCAATTGTAAGTATAATAGAATTTCTTGTTTACAAATCATGATACTAATTTTTCTTAAACGTATATGTTAATATATGAAGCACATGTAACAACTTCTTACTTAAAACAATCATAGGCATAATAATGTTTATTACATGAATCTATATTTTAGACATCAAAGAGACAAATTTTATCTTTATTGACCTTATGTTTCAATAATAAGTAAATTTACCAAGAATAATGAAATACATAATATCAATTATTAGACACAAACTTGATCTTCATTAAGCTCACTAACCTTTTACCAAAAACTTTTTTTCTTCTTCTTTTAAGAATATATAAACTTTTTGTCTTCCTAAATTTTTTCTTCTTTTAAGAATATATAAACTGTCTGTCTTCCTAATGAAATAAAAACATTATCAGGAAATAAATTGTCATAGGTAATCTTGTAATATACTTGTAATGTAATAGGTAACCATGTAAACTATTCTATGAATAAAATGTAACGGTTTATATAAATAATAATTACTTTCTTTGTTTAAAAACACATCTATATTCTGTCAGGTGTGAGATCACGGCATACTAGGAATGAACAGTCCATGAATAGAAGAGTTACAGATTCTAACTAATGCTACCAAAAGTGCGTAGGCCTATGTGAAATAGTTAACCAAATTCAGATAAGCTAAACATCATAACAAAATAAAAGCACACGAAATGGCTTGCACAGAATCGAATTGTGTTTTAATCAATACATATTTATACTCTACAGATTTGTATTAGATCAATTACAAATAAGTTATGTTCTATAAAATAATATAGGATATTTTTATTATGTTCACTGTCAGTATGTGACGTATTAATCACTCCATATAGATTCTTTACGTTTCTATCATTCTGTTCATAGCAAGTATGGGCCTATAGGTCTACTAGCAGGTGCCCACGATAATTAATTCAAAAATTAAAAATTGGGCCGATTGTATAATCAGTTTGATCTCGGATTAGAGAATAAACTGATCTCAGTTCACGCTGAACTCGGAAATTTCTGTAGGCCTAATATAAACGCTAATCTGAGATCGGTTAGCACTGAACTACGATCAATTTTGACTGGAGACATTTCTCCGATGAAACTCGTTGATGTCAGTTCAAGGAGTTGTTTTCTTATTTGAGTCACAAGATCATTTCATTATAAACATAATATTACCTGTGTGGCTACGATAAATATCAAGAAAATACACAAAAGTCAAGTTCATGCTTTTCTAGCTATACCGTAGTTGTGCGTATATAGGCTATGTCAGGCTCCTTATAATGCAGTGTAACATAACTCTACGACATAACCTCTTTAAATTGCTTACGTTATTATTACCAACTCATTCCAATTTTCAGATATCTCTTGATGATAAAAATGATTAATTTCGTCAGGCTCCCTATGTGTTTTATTTTGTCTAGAGCAAATGCTTTCTTGGTTCTCCTTTTTATGTGACTTGATGATAAAAATTATTAATTTCGTCGGGCTCCCTAAGTGTTTTATTTTGTCTAGAGCAAATGCTTTCTTGGTTCTCTTTTTTATGTGACTTATTAACTCTTTCAGAGCTGAGCTCTTTACATTGTAATAAGGCAGTCATCAGGTAATATCTTCAGTGGGCTCTTAAGTTTAAAATCGATAGGGAAAATTTAAGTGAAATACCTGGTTTCCGTGAATGACAAACATACTGCAACAGATGTACAAACAACCTATTACTCTATTAATGTTACATCTCCGCTTTTATACAATTCTTGAGACGAAGCAGTAGCAGTAGCAGTAAAAATGTAAGCCGATTTATATAGCCAGAAATGAAATTATCATAACATTTTTCAACGCATTTTGATTTTGCATGGACGTTATCGCATCCGTCTTTTTGGATTCTGGTATAATGTTTTTATATTTTACCAAGACATTTTCAATCAGGACATCCTTGTCCTCCTTGTAAAAATTAAGGGAACGATCCTTTTTCTGCTTACAAAACCATGTTGGAAAACAGTTTTATTCCCCATCTCATGACAAAAGGTCTTCCTCTGGAAATACAGTGGTCCATGCAGGACGGAGCCCGTCCACACACTGCAAAGACTGTTCTGGATTATCTGCACGACACTTCTCATCTTCGTGTGATGTCGCATCGCTTTCCTGAACGACATGAGGGCGGAAAAATTTGGCCGCCTCATAGCTCAGATATTAATCCATGTGATTTCTTTTTATGGGGATTCTTAGAATACAAAGTTTACCACCGGGGGCCAGAAAATGTTGTGCAGCTCAGAGCTCATGTAATGGAATTGTGCCATGCGTTATCTGAAGACTTGTGTCGAAAAGTGGTGACGAATGTAAGGGTTCGTTTACAAGAGATTGTGAGGCAAAACGGCGGTCATATTGAACACACTCTGCATTAAAGACAAAAGTCCATGTCCTAATTATCAATTCTATGTATTCTATGTAAATTGATATGTGTTATGTGTAAAATAAATGGTATGGCATTTCGTGCGCCACCTTGTATGTTACAAATGTCAGATCTCTGCGTGGCATAGATTTGACTGGGCATTGCACATAGAGACATACTTCCTCTTATTATCTAAATTGTGTAACATTATAGACAACATTGACTAAAATTCTAAAGACTGCGGTGAACAAGGATGCGAGGTCTACAGTTCACAGAATTACTCAAACCGCGCTTCCTAACAAACAATCTATGATCTCATATTGAAACGGGATAAAAATAGTGAAATCTTTACACAAACATCGCTTTGAATAACTTCAAGGAATAATCACGCCAGAATGGAAGAAAATCGAACGACTTTTTGATCGTGACAAATTTACAGTGAAACAGAAGAAATTAAAGTAAATCATTAGAGTTACGTAAAACATGTACTGGAAAAAAGTTGTAGAAAATTTTACATAGAGAGTGAGAGTATTCTTAAAATTTGTATAACATGAACCGTATGGTTGGAACCGTAGAAAGAAACTGATTATTACATGAAACGGAACTATTGAAACGCCCACCATCTTGAAATAGAATGGAAAATAAAAATCCATACATATACGTAGTTTTTAATTACTTCAAGGAAAATTCACGCCAAATTAGAAGAAAATCGAACAACGTATTTGATCGCAACTGCGTAACACAAAAAATAGCTCTGTCAATAAAATTCACAACTAAAATGTTATTTTTTAATTCCATAGAAGGCCGCCGGAAGGGGAATGTTACCCACACTACCTCCGCCATATTAAGTGTAGTTTTTGAGAGCTTTACGTACGGTAGAGTTTTTCATAACATGCCCAGACGGCTTCAAAGGAATAAGTCGATGTTTCTTTATGTTAATTGATCTGAACAATTTGGGCTTGGTTTCCGCTTGCCAAAACACTAGCAACGTTGCAATATTCTCTCATTGTTATCACTGACCTCAGTTCTTCCCTCGCTTTAATCAATTCACTCATGTTATTGTTTACTGTATCTAGATGTTGCAACCCCGCATTTCATTGCACGCGTGGAGTAGGATTACTTCCACAAAGTCTCTGGGTTTTTATGTATATGCCTTAGGAGCGAGTCTCACCGTTCGTAGAGTTCCTGCCTAGGGGAGGTAGCTGCACCCTGATTGGCTATCCCACTCCACGTGTTGTCTGTCTGTCTCTGTCTCTGCGGCATTATCCCTTCACTCAACTATTACAGTATTTTCTACCACTGGCAACGTGCAGCATGATCTTTACTCTGTGCTCAACAGTAGCTCACTGATCTTACGCGCAGCGAATCCGCGCATCTTGGTAACGAGACGTAACGAGAAGCTCGCTGGCTGGGTTAGTCTTCAAGGCCAGATACGTTGTGAAAGTAATCCTACTCTAGTATACGAGTATTTGTTACAGCCGTCACAGGACATTGTTAGATTTTGATTGGCTGAGGTAACTAGCTGATTGTGCGGTAAAAATAAAGAGCATGGGTTGAGCTGTCGGCAAACTTTTTCTCCTAACAAAAGAAAGCCGCCTGGCCATGCAATGAATAACTGGACTGTACCTTAGTTGAGAGCCTGATCTCTTGAAACCTCAACTGTTGTGTAATGCAGCAGGAAGGTTTCTACGAAAGTTATAATTTCGTAGCATTGAAATAGCATAATTTTAGTTTCCCTCTACTGCAGTAATACGTCAACAATGTACCCTCCTTTGTAGTGCATGAGCTCTGTTGTGTGTAGTCCTGATACTCGTGGTAATAGGCTTATATCGTAAACTGCTTTCAGTAATAAGAGTCTTAATAGGGTCATGAATATTTGACCCACATTAGAGATGCTGCCCATTCAAGCAAGAACAGCTAAGTAACGAAGCAATTACGAGATAGTTAATTAAACGCCATTACCATATACTTATTTTTCCTCAGTTCTCCTTGTTTAATTGTAGATTCTGTATACATTAATGATAACAAGCGTTATTTACTTTAATGTTATGCTATAATTAGAAACAAAGCTGTTTGCATAAGTTGTGTACAGGTGATCGATACTATCTAAATATTGTTTGTATGACGCCAGGGAATATGTTTATTGTTTTCAAATTGAGTTTCTGCAATGCACAGGTATATTCGAAACTCTGAATACCGTGTTAAAATATCGCTACCAAACCATGATTTTAGAAGTTCTAGTACGTATGTACCCAGTACTGTTTTATTTAACCCTTCTGTTTTTTAATTACTGCAACCAAGGGTTCCAAATTTTTTGATACTATTATTATTTTTTCTTATTTTTTTATATTATGGTTATTCTAAATGTGTATCTTTCGTTATAAATTACTAGCTTAAAAGGCCCGGCGTCGCCCGGGTTTTTTATTTTGTAATTGGAAATTAACTTATGAAGGACTTTCGCTTTTTAAATTTTAGGTCCTTATATAGGTATTTAGAATTTGAAATAGGAAGAACGACTTATCACACTCAAACTCTTCCCTCAGAAAATGCTTGATATAGCTTTTTATGGCTCATTGAGGATGTAGAATTCTGCATCCCATCGCTTGTACACAGCAAGCCTGGTAGGGGTTCAAATAAGAAGAAACAGAAATTTCGGTAACATTAAATTGTATTGTCTTTGCGGAATATTTACTTCTCACTCTCATGTTACCATAAACCCGTTTTCGGGATGAAATTAAACAGAAATGCAATATCACTTTCATACTTCTCTCCCCAAAACATATTACCACACCTCGTATTGTTTTCTCTATGTCCAGGGTAGAGAAAGTTATGTGACTGCATTATTTTCGTGGATTTCATTCTTTAATATTTATTTATAACATGAATTATATTGATATGTTCTCTAATTTGTCAAATTCTAGTTTCATTTATTTCAAAACCCATCTGAGACCCACTGGCAACAATATGTTGTCATGTCAACTGTGATTTGGATTTGATAATTCTGTGTAAAAAGGGATTAAGTATTCTCGAAAACATTTAATTTTTGGCATTTAAAATCACAATTTTGCAAAATCCTTACATGTGAGCACTTACATTATGAAACATTATTACTTATTATGAAACGAAGGTACTGTCAAAATTCCAAGTGCCTACCTATTATAGTTTAGGCTCTGCGTTGATTCTCTGTCATTAAGTCAGTCAGTCAGTCAGTCAGTCAGTCATTCATTCATTCAGTCATTCATTCATTCAGTCAGTCAGTCAGGACAAAGCCTCTTATATATAGCCTATAGAGATTTTTACTCTTACAGAGTTTCAAATGTTTCAATTGAAACAATCCCAGAGGCTGGTAGTGCTATTGGATGCAAAAAGAAAAATTATAGCACAAACTAGAAAGGGAACAACTTAGAGTAGGCCTATGTATGGTTAAAAATAAAATGTTTGAGGATTGCAAGTCCAAGCCATACGTAATCTATTATAAATATGATTTGAATGCAGAGGATTTTCACGAACCGATATCAACCATTGATAAACAATACGCTGAGCCAAAAATGAGGAATGAACAGACCAATTTCTGCTTAACGTAAGCTACTTCCCTTTTATGCCTCCTTAAATGTAGTATAATTCCTTCAGATTATAAAACCTACATCGAGAATATATTATTCCATCTGCCGGAAAATTGAAGAATAAATTCAGTTGAATATTGTTAATACGTTAGTGTTTATTCATACCTTGAATAATGCTGGAAATCTAGGGGTTTGCCAAATATTTTCTTGTTTCCAATTTTCATTGTGGTGCATTTGAATTTTGAATGCCTATAGTATAAAGTAATAACAAGTAATACAAGTAATTAGATGTATTTTTAAATCTTGCAACAATCTTCAAGTAATGGAATGAACTCACTAAAAACTAACATGTAAACTTCAGCAAACGTGCCAAATGTGGTAAGTGAACCATTTCCAGGCATTTAAATTTTGTGAATCCATTAATTTAGTTGTTATATAGATGAAGTAAAATAAAAGTGAGAATGGTCCCTTTGCGAATTACAAAGGTTAAAATGAAATAGGCCTAATTAATTGCGTACCTAAAGACTTCATGTTCAGTATTTGTTTGTTATTAAGTGCCAGTATGGTACTTTATGAGATTTTGTGTGGGGACGAAAAATGTCTGTCCGTGTGTCTGTACGCGCCATAACTGAAATACGCTTTTTCGGATTTTCATGAAACTTGGAAAACACATTTATAATGTCCATCGGAAGAACCCTATTGATATTGAACCAAATCGGTTCACCGGTACCGGAGTAATGCCCAATTTGGTGCCTACGTTAATAGATTATGGCCGCTTTTCTATTAGAAAGGCGCTATAACTCAAACACGCTGTATCGGATTTCCATGAAACTTAGTATACGCATTTATGACGTCCAAGAGAAGTACCCTATTGAATTTGAACCTAATCTGTTGACCGGTACCGGAATAAAACCAAATTTAGTGTCTCTTTTAAAGGCGCAATAACTCAAATACGCTTTATCGGATGTTTATGAAACATCGCATACGCATTTATAATGTCCATGGGAAGACGTCTGTTGATATTCGACTAAATCGGTTGGCCAGTACCGGAATAATGCTCAATTTAGAGCCTTTTATGTTACTATATAACTATGTAACTATATAATCGCGATAACTCAAATATGCTTTATTGAATTTTCCTGAAACTTTGTATACCTATTTATAATGTACATGGGAAGACGTCTACTGATATTGGACTAAATCGGTGACTGGTACCGGAGTAAAACCAAATTTAGTGTATATTTTAAAGACCCGGTAACTCAAATACGCTTTACCGGATTTTTATGAAACTTGGTATACACATTTATAATGTCCGTGGAAAGACGTCTATTGATATTGGATAAAATCGGTTAACCTGTTTCGGAGTAATTCTCAATTTAGTGCCTATTTTATGGTAATTATCGTATTCGAAAGAATTTATGAAATGCAAATCAGTTATCATGACAACATAGTCAATTGTTTTACTGTGATCTTATAAGGCTTTAGCAATTAAAATACAGTTAGCTATGACAAAATACACTATCGCTTTACATGCGCTTATCCAACTAGACCGTTAAACTGTCCCAGGTGGCTGAGATGGTAACGTCTTGGCCTCACATTCTGGAGTTCCATGGTTCAAATCCCGAAACCGGTCAATTTGACTTTTTTTATTCTTCATGTAATTGCAATCATAACTGATTAAACAAAAACATACTGGCACTTTGTTACATCAGTTTACCTGATTTTATTGAAGTGTGTGAACTTATAAATTGATCTCCTGTAAAATTATTTTGATATCATTTGACACATCTGTGTTCTAAGGCATAAGGTTGGGTAGTGTAACGTACGCACCCATAACTCTGTTCACTAAGAATTAACTGCTCTCAGCAGGCCGTATATACTGTCAGCGATTAAGAACCCGAGCTCACAGGCAGGAAGCAAGTTTCTAGCCCTAAGGACTTGCTTCCATTACCCTGTGATGACCTAATAGCAGTATCACAACTATCGTTAAATAAAATTTACCCCTTGAGTGATCCTGCTACCCATTTCTGGTATATTATTTCTGACTTCGTTTATGCCAACTCTCCAGTATTTCCCCCTATTGACCCCCCTTTTTAACAATCTTTGCCTGCTCTTTGAACGATTTTCTCCCTTATTATTATGCCATGCAAAAGGCTTTGTTTCTAATTTTGCCGACAGATGGAATATTCTCGAAGTATGTTTTGTAATCTGAAGGAATTATACTGTGTTTAAGGAGGCATAAAAGGGAAGTAGCTTACGGTAAGCAGAAATTGATCTGTTCATTCCTCATTTTTGGCTCAGCGTATTGTTTATGGTTGATATCGAGTTCGTGAAAATCCACTGCATTAAAATCATATTTGTAAAGGATTACATATGGCTTGGACTTGCAATCAGCAAATATTTTATTTTTAATCATAAATAGGCCTACTCTAAGTTGTTCCCTTTCTAGTTTGTGCTAGAATTTTTCTTTTTGCATCCAATAACATTACCAGCCTCTGGAATTGGTTCAATTGATTTTCTCCTACCTAAGTTTTGCTTTTGAAACTCTGTGGTCGAGTACAAATAATTTATAATAAAGGATACACTTTTAGAATAACCATAACACAAAAAAATAAGAAATACTAATACAAATATTGAAATGGAATGAAAAAATCGCAACGAAAGCGTGTCTTATAATGATGACTTTTTAATTTCTGAAGGTGCTATTCCCATTAAATTTCAAGTGATCGTGCAGAGAATTTTTACAATTTGTGAAAAATGATGGTAAACTTAATTAAGCCAAGTCTGTTTCAAAGTAGCCTACAATGAGGATTGAGGCACTGAGATGACATTTAAGTTTGTTGTCAAAGGTTAGAAGAAGGTTTTTATCTAATAAATCTAACATCACTTGTTCTTTATCGATTTTTTGTATGAAATTTTGTCGCTTAGTTAACCTCCTTTATTTTATTGAGAAAAAATTGGCAATCCTATGCATTGCAGACGTACTGTAAAAGTTAGCACTTCTGCTCCGCAGGAAACTCTGATTGGAGGGACCTGTACAACTTTTGGGTGACAAATAACTTATCCTCCAGGTAACTAACATTTACTGTCACAGAAATGTCAAAATTTGCCTGAGATAAATGGTTTACTACGAAGAATATCAGGCAGTTATAATTTATGTAACTGTAATAAACAGCAAAAAAGAGAAAAAATAGTCCATTTAAATTTCCGATAAAAACCATTATTATGAAATAAATTCATATACAAACCTTTTTACTCGTCGGAACACTGGTTATTTGCCGGTTGGGCAAACTTTGTTTATTTTTATATCTGTAAATTAAAAAACATTTATTGATTTCAATAAGTCATTAACTGATATGTTACATTACGTTTTCTTCCTTTTAGCTCTGGCGGGTATGGTAGCCTACTAGTTGTCAGAACCAATTTTGTAAACTGAAGCTTAAAATATGTACAATTAGAGGATAGTATTTAATATAGAATGGTTGCTAATATTTTAGAGAGCTGTAATTACGTGGTTTTAATAGCTATGGAATATTAAGTTCGATTAATTTATTGTTAATTGTAAATAAGAAGAAAGCATGCTGACTTTTCGTCAAAAATGTGATCTCTAATGTAATGGTTAAATAGTCATGCAATTTACCGTATTTTACGGACCATAAGACGCACTTTTTTTCCTTGAAAACACTGTCTTGAAAGGTGGGTGCGTCTAATGGTCCGAAGTACACTAAAAAAATTAAAATTATATGGTAAATATTGCAGGTAATACCACAGTTATAAATAAAATGTTGTAAACGATAAGATAGTTACAAATTTTGGCGCAGAGTGTACATCAGTGCACTTGTCACAATCTTAACATGAGGGTAGCTGGAAGCCAGGTATACAATGCGAAAGAAGGGAATGTTGAGTTCTTTTATATGAAAGAGTTGTCTCCACCGTGTGGTTTAAATGAAGGCAATGACTTCTAAACAACCTTGTCCCATTACACTTACTGTATGCTGAATTGAGGGTTTGTAAACACAGTATAAAGCATTTTCAGTCTTTTATTTTAAATAAGTTTAATTGTTAAAATTTACGCGACCCCATCTGTACAGAAGTGATTTTCGTACAAGGATGGTTTTCAGTTAGAAGTTATTTACGCTGATTCCATTGTACAAGGTTATAATTTGTTTCTGGAATGAAGTATATTATTACCTTTAATTTTTGTTTGTTTGTTTAGAATCACATTAAGTTTATTTTCCTTTAAATTTTCATCCTAAAATCAAGTGCGTCTTATGGTCCGGAGCGTCTTATAGTCCGTAAAATACGGTAACAGTTTTACTCGTTTCGTAGATTCAGCACAGTCATATGCAATTTTTAAATAGGTTATGAATGGGTGTAAATTCAGCGCCATTCTCAGTATCCACAGGACGGCGGTGTATTCTCATGTTTTTGATAGTCATTATTAGGGCAAGGCATTTAATGACCATAAAATAGTGAAAAAATGCAAAATAAAAGATGCATTTATCACCTTAAAAATAATGAAAACATGACACAAAATTTAAAGAAATGACCAATAAATTTACCATTATTACTTATAATTCTTTTTTCAAAGTAATGAACTGCTGAAAGCAATTTAACGGATGACAGTGCGTTATATATGAATTTACAATATAAAACACTCTTATTTTAATACTAAAAGTAAGTAAATCTATACTACTTGCACACCCTTAGGAAAAATTCTTTCTGAACTAGCACACTCATCAAATTTCCCCTAGTAAATATGTGCCATTTATAATGAAATACTTTTTTTTTGCAACAAGGCAAACTTTTATGGTGGTTACAACAAACCTGAATTAAAATGAACTATGAACACTTGGAGGATATTCTCAAATAAAACCGATTGTCTGTTGTCTGAAAATGACCTAAAGAATTGCCCCCAAAATGACCTTTCTCTTGAAAATGACGAAAAATGCAAAATAAAGCAAATATGAAAAAAATTGTCCTTATTTAATCAGTTATTTCATGATACATATTCGAGCTATCTTTCAACCTTCATATAAATAAGATGCAAAATCGTCAAATGTCTTGCCATAGTCATTATCTTCAGATTATTAATCTTCTGGTGTAAATGATCCATCATGAATTGCATGCCCCTTATTTTCCCGGTACAAAGTTTGAATCTGGTCTTCTAGTCTTACTTTATTTTATTTAGAAGACAATATAATGAAAACTTACTAATGCAATTAACCTATTTTTATTAAATAGTTTTGAAACACATAACTGAATGATAATTTCTATTCTATTGGCTTCCAATCAAAGTAATTTATGACGTTTTAATATGATAAAGAGCACAATGTAAGTTAAGTGTACAAGATGTCATTTGCAATATGTAGTTCAGTTTAAAATAACTGTTAGGGATCGGACGGAAAATATATCCGGTCCGAGAGGGCAAATGTACGGTATCAGGACCGTGAGGAACAAATGTTAGGATAAGGTACTTCTCAAATAGGAATAAAATGTTGCTTTTAGGTTTGGAAGGGGCTTCAGTTGGAAGTGCATAAGATAGGAAAGATTAGCCACCTCTGAATAGCTAGATGAGGACCAGATTCGAATGAATCAACATGAGAGCAAATAGACTGTAACCTCAGGACTCTGGTATCAGGAATCCACGGACTACTTAAGGAGAACAATTGAAATATGAAATAATCACAACTTACTAGATTCACACACAATAATTATTGAAACTAATTGAAAAGAAACACTGATACATAAGATGCAAGAGTACGTATTCACCACGTGTCTGTAAATATTAATTTCTTGAAAACCTTGATAAATAATAGCTTAAAATGCGTAGATTAAATTGCTCTTGAAGTTGACACTAAACTTTTGTATGTAGTTTAGTCGTAAAAGCTGATATAAGCACTGAAACATATAGCGTGGGTTGCACCACTGTTGCGAAATATCAAACTTCTGTAATTCGGAGAATTCACTCGCGAACTTTATGAATTATATGTAATTATGTATGAATAATTACTGAGAGCCACAATTGCGCACAATTGTGACTATTCGCCGCTTTCCAGAGCAAGTTTAATGGAACTTGGTAGAAAAAGCGGGAATGATTCGAGCCTACTAGATACACTGTTATCTGAGTGAGGTCTCGTACAATACTAACTGGAGTGACGCTAAGCCACCTCATATAACAAAGGAAATTAGCAAGTCATGCATGATCCCACAATGCCTTGAGGCGGGAATAAAAAGACAATCAAAGCGGGACATTGCAAGCGGACAGTTTGAAACATTCTAAAGTAGAAACATGTTGCTTGCGCGAACATACCGACCCCTTTGAACTATTTAGTTCAACAAAATAGATAAAGAGCAAGCTATGAAAAATACATTCAAATGGAGAAATAACATAAAGAAAACACTTATTATATACATCACAATAACACAGTTTATCTCCGAAAAGTAAAACCTTATTGTGTAAGGAGGAAAACCAAAAACACTTATTACAATGTAACGGTTTGTCTACACTATAATTGCTTGTAAAACGATAAAGAGATATGAAATATTGATTGCACTGTATTACACTTATTATTGATCTGGCAATGGACATAATTTCACTACTGGGCGCTTGTATTCACCACTAGGAGTGCGAACTGTCGCCACACGAATTAGACCGTCTTCTCCATATCTGATGCAGATGATTTTGTAGACTTTGCCATTTTTCAAGACATTTCATATCGTAGAAAGGGCCTAACAGGAGTTACTCTGTAGTTAGGAAGATTGCCCATCAGCTGTTGAGCAGATTGTGCCTTTAGTTTATAGCAAGTCAGACACTTGTGTAGAACAGATTTCACCAGTCTGCGCACGCAAGGGATCCAATATGCTTGTCTTAAAGAAGCTATCATAAGCTGATGTGAAGCATGTAGAAGTTTAAAATGTTCATGCTTTACAATTAGAGCAGTTAGATGGTGCTTGGTTGGCAATATGATCTGATGTTTAGCATCATATGCAAGATGAGATTTATCTATGCGACCACCAACTCGTAGAAGACCATTTTCGTCCAGAAATGGTGTTAATGTATGAATAGAACTTTTAGCAGAAGTTTCTTTCATATTTTTAAGATCTGCAATTTCAGTCTTAAAAGATGAATGCTGAGCACTTTTAACACAAGTTTGTAAAGCTTGTTGAAGCTCTTCAGCTGTAATAGGTCCATGAAATTTTGTTTCATGGCGACATGCAGCAATAAATCTATTCATGTAGCATGTTACTCTTTGCAGGCGTCGGAGATCTGAGAATGTTGTAAGAAAATGTTCTCTCTCCGTTGTTGACACCAGACAGACATTTGCAAGTTGTTCTGATGAATCAGGAACACTTAATTGTTGTGGTTGTTTTGGCCAGGATGTCTCTGGTGAAGATAACCAGTTAGGACCGTGCCACCACAAATCGATTTCAGATAACTGCTCACAAGAAATTCCTCTTGAGACAAGATCTGCTGGATTTTCATGTGTGGCAATGTGTCGCCATGTAGCAGTCTCCGAAAGTTCTTGTATCTGTGACACACGATTTGAAACAAAGGTTTTCCACTTTCGCGCATCAGTTTTGAGCCAAGAAAGTACCACAGTAGAATCTGACCACAAACAATTTTGTGAAGGTTGTACCTTGAGGTCACTTAGCACTTTGTTGTATAATTTAGCTAGCAGAAGTGCACCACAGAGTTCAAGGCGTGGAATGGTTTGCTTCTTTAGAGGAGAAACCTTAGATTTTGAACATAATAATTGAACAGTAGTTTCACCTTCATTATTTACAGAACGAATATATATACAAGCTCCATACGCCTTCTCGGAGGCGTCACAGAAACCATGTAATTGAATGTCTTGCACTGTACCAGATGTAAGCACATATCTGGGAATACGCAAGGTGTGAATAGTAGCTAATGTTTCACAGATTTCCAGCCATTTCTCCACCAGATGCACAGGTACGGTTTCATCCCAGTCTAATTTCTCAATCCAGAGAGATTGCATAAAGATTTTAGCATTTATAACAATAGGACTAGCCAATCCTAGCGGATCAAAGATAGATGAAATAAGTGAAAGGATATTTCGTTTGGTTAGTTTACCTTGCACATGGGTTTGGAGTGAAGGATGTGATTGGATCTGGAATTCATCATTAACTGGATGCCAAAGTAATCCTAGGGCATGTATGTTTTCATTGTTATCAAGTGCCAGGGGCAATTGAGTTTCTCGATGTGAAGGAGGTACTGATTCCAATAAAGCTTCATGGTTGGAACACCATTTTCGCAGAGGAAATCCACCACAATTGAGCATATCTGTAAGCTCCCTTTGCAGTTTCAGGGCTTCTTGGATGTCATTGTGGCCTGCTAAACAGTCATCAACATAAAATGATTCCCGTACTGCCTGAGCAGCAAGCGGATACTTCTCTTCTTCTTCTAGCGCAAGCTGATGTAAAGATCTTATGGCCAAAAATGATGCAGATTTGGTACCATAAGTGACAGTAGTTAGAGCGTAGTCTTGTATGGGTTCATTAGGACTTGAACGCCACACAATTCTTTGAAGATTCTGATCTTCTTTATGCATCCTTACTTGCCTGTACATTTTAGAAATGTCTGCTGAAAATGCATACTTGTAGGTGCGGAACCGAAGTACAATAGATGAAAGATCGTCTTGCATAGTTGGCCCTAGTTTCAAGATGTCGTTCAATGACTTGCCTGAAGACGACTTTGCTGAGGCATCGAATACAACTCGGGTTTTCGTGCTAGTTGAACTAGGTTTTATAACAGCATGATGCGGCAAGTAGTAACATTTTTCTCCAGGCTGAGGAAGTGAAACCTTCTTCATGTGGCCTAGATTTTCATACTCTTCCAGAAATTTGGAATAGTCTTCTTTTAAGCTAGGGTTAGCTTCAAGTTTGCGTTCCAGGTGTCCTAAGCGTTTTATAGCTTGTTGCCTAGATTCGCCCAGAGAATCTACAGGTTGATTCTTGGGGAGTTGCACTACGAATGCACCATCAGTTGCACGAGTAGTGTTTTCTACGTAGTGTTCTTCACATTCACGTTCCTCTTTGGTGTGTACTGCGCTGGGGAAGTCTTCCAGCTCCCAAAATTGCCTTAGTTGCCTGTCCACGTTGTCGACAGTTACAAACAAGTTATGCTGTGAGAACGTCACCTTCTTGTTTTTAATGGCAGACTTAGGAACTGTACCACTGATTATCCAACCAAGTTCGGTGTTGGTCAGAACAGGCTGATTTGGTTTAACTATTCTTTCGTTTGTGATTAATTGAAAGAATAAGTTGGCACCAATTAGCAATTGTACATCACCAGGTACATGGAATTTAGGGTCAGCTAATGGAAGTTCACTGGGAATATTGAATTTGTATGGGTCAATTTGGACAGCAGGAAGCTTATTTACAATGTGAGGTAGAACTAGGCAGTTTAGGTTAGCTTGGAAAGCGTGGATCCTGGATCTCATATTAATAGTGATGCTGTGACCACAAGCTGAGGTGCCATTAATACCTCTTATGTGAGTATCCACTGCGCTAGTTGGTAATTGTAATTTCCTTGCCAAATCTTCCGTGATGAAATTAATCTGACTACCAGAATCAAGTAAAGCTCTGCATTTTACAAGTTTTCCATATTTGTCTTCTATTTCGACCACTGCAGTTGCAAGAAGAATTTCACATTGGCTAGCCTTTTCTTTTATAGAACAGTAACTAGCTGGAATGTTTGTTGCCGTGCTGGCTGTAGAACTTTCTGAAGAAGGACTCTGGCTAGAAACCTTTTCACTTGAATGTGTGTCATTGTGTAACCATTTACTATGAAAACCTTTCCCACATTTGCAAAACGATTTTAGCTTGCACTGATCTCTTCTGTGGTTAGGAGAGAAGCAGTTAAAACACAAGCGTTTAGATTTAATGACATTCCATCGTTGTGATACACTTAGTTCTTGGAAGTTCTTGCAATTTAATAAAGTATGATTATCATCGCAGCATGGGCACGTGTCTTCTTTTGTCGCAACATAAGAATGACGAGTGTGTTTTTCTGACTTCTTCTTCGTACTTTGCTCACCTTTGTGCTTAGATGGGCTGGACGTGTTGTTTACATCTGCCAATACTTCAAGGGAATTTGCCTTAGCTTCTAAAAACTTGATGAGGTCTTGAAGTGGTGTGAAGTTCTGAGAATCAATTCTTCCTTCCCATTCTTTTCGTACGCTCTCACAAAGGCTGTCCAAGATTAACTGCATGAGCATAATATCGTGTAGTGGTATCCCTACATGTAAAGCTTCCATAGCATTTATGTTGCTTTGGAATTTGTTAAGAATACTACGAAGATCATTCACATTTTCACTCTTCATCGTTGGTAAAGAGAGTAGATTACGTACATGAGCTGTGGCAATAATTCTTGTATTATCGTACCTGGAACATATTAGATTCCATGCTACACTGAAATTTTCGCTAGTCACTGGTAGATTTTTTATCAGTGCGTGTGCCTGGCCCTTTAATGATGACAGAAGGTAATGCAATTTCTGTATCGGTTCTAAGGCTGCATTATTGGCTACAAGACTGCCGAACGTGTCTTGGAAATGTTTGAACGTTGTGATGTCACCAGAGAAAGTAGGAAGCTGTATAGCAGGAAGTTGTATTGGCCTATTGTTGCACTGAGAAATAGCTGACTGACAAGTATGATGTGAATTGGCACTGTTATGAGATCGCTCACTGCCTACTGGACTTATGCTACGAAGTGGCTGTTCATGCTGAACAATGAGCGCACT
Source organism: Ectobius pallidus (assembly GCA_964059195.1). Lineage (NCBI taxonomy): Eukaryota > Metazoa > Arthropoda > Insecta > Blattodea > Ectobiidae > Ectobius > Ectobius pallidus. The sequence goes on along the minus strand of CAXKWD010000005.1, from coordinate 86,796,994 downwards.
AAGTTTAGATTTCAACAGATCATAACTACTTCTTATCTCTTCGTCATACTGCATGTGAACTTCGATGTCTTCTTCTTCTACTATTAGCGATTCAATTTCAGCTTGTACAGTTTCATATTTATCAAAAAGATCATTGAGGCTGTCATATTTAACTTTAAGATGAAACACATCAACTTCTTCCTGGAGGCTATCGTAGAATTTCTGAATAAAGGTGATTTTTCTCTTGATGAAACCCCTTTTCTTGATCAGATCCTTGATTTGACTCTCCATGATGATATAATGATATTATTTGTAACACTTTGAGAACTTTGTAGAGTTGTCACTGCACATGTGATGTTCTGGTGTGATGATCACTGCCTTCTTGAAGTCTTTTGAGCCGTTGTGTTTTCTGTAGTACTGAAGCACTGCCGAATAGATGATACAGAGTTTATGTACTAGAAATCGTAGCTCTTGAATACGCGGATGCCGTCGCGGTTGAGTCTGCATATAATGAACGAGATCGATAAGACGAGACAAACCATATATATATGTGTGAATAATGAAATTGTTTCTTTAGTAGTCCGGTCCGTTGAGGAACCAAATGTTAGGGATCGGACGGAAAATATATCCGGTCCGAGAGGGCAAATGTACGGTATCAGGACCGTGAGGAACAAATGTTAGGATAAGGTACTTCTCAAATAGGAATAAAATGTTGCTTTTAGGTTTGGAAGGGGCTTCAGTTGGAAGTGCATAAGATAGGAAAGATTAGCCACCTCTGAATAGCTAGATGAGGACCAGATTCGAATGAATCAACATGAGAGCAAATAGACTGTAACCTCAGGACTCTGGTATCAGGAATCCACGGACTACTTAAGGAGAACAATTGAAATATGAAATAATCACAACTTACTAGATTCACACACAATAATTATTGAAACTAATTGAAAAGAAACACTGATACATAAGATGCAAGAGTACGTATTCACCACGTGTCTGTAAATATTAATTTCTTGAAAACCTTGATAAATAATAGCTTAAAATGCGTAGATTAAATTGCTCTTGAAGTTGACACTAAACTTTTGTATGTAGTTTAGTCGTAAAAGCTGATATAAGCACTGAAACATACAGCGTGGGTTGCACCACTGTTGCGAAATATCAAACTTCTGTAATTCGGAGAATTCACTCGCGAACTTTATGAATTATATGTAATTATGTATGAATAATTACTGAGAGCCACAATTGCGCACAATTGTGACTATTCGCCGCTTTCCAGAGCAAGTTTAATGGAACTTGGTAGAAAAAGCGGGAATGATTCGAGCCTACTAGATACACTGTTATCTGAGTGAGGTCTCGTACAATACTAACTGGAGTGACGCTAAGCCACCTCATATAACAAAGGAAATTAGCAAGTCATGCATGATCCCACAATGCCTTGAGGCGGGAATAAAAAGACAATCAAAGCGGGACATTGCAAGCGGACAGTTTGAAACATTCTAAAGTAGAAACATGTTGCTTGCGCGAACAATAACATAAAAGTTTTAATTATATATTGTTCTTGACATACATATTTCCTCTTTCGTTTGGATATTTCTTTTGACAAACCAGCATATCTTTAACTACTTCATTATTATTTTTTGGTTTTACAAAGTTCATCTAAAATTAGGTCTTCTTTTTTCTTTCTACCGATATCAAATGTACTATAGATAAAATAAACATTGTATCTGTCTCCAAAATTCTACATTGAGTTTTATGCATTAATATGCATTTTGAGGTCCTTTCAATTCAGAAAATACTATTAGTCACATAATTCATTAAGGAATTATTGATAATACTCCCTAAATTCACCAAACTATAAAGTATTCGGAATCTTTAACAATAAATAATAATGTATGAAAAACGATAAATTAAAAATTCTCATGTCTTTTGTTTCAGGTAAGATGACATTGCTGTTAATAAGGTAAATTTTTAATATACAGGTTACTGTGCTAGATAAACTACCTCGATGGGCAGCCTTTTGTACTGCAAATAGATTATTGGGCAACACTCACCAATGTTTGTTGATCCCTTTGTGAAGCCGTTGTCAATAGTTGCTTAATCTTGCGTGAAGCCTTAGTCTTCTTAATAAAATAATAAAACACACACATTATATAAAACGTAAACACTAAAAATGGCAACTTCACAACAGGAATCACATCACAACGTTTCACGAGACAACAAGAACGTCTCGCGTTTTCAAGTGAATATTAGCGACGAGATGTTCGGTCGCGAATTCTTTGTGAACGTCTAAACTTGACTGTGACTGTTGGTGCATCATTTGATGTTGAAAGTGGAGGGGGCGGATGTTCTTATTCTTATTCTTTTCTATGGTTGTTGATACAACTTTACTTTTGCTATTAGCCTCTTTAATTTCTTCGTCAACTAGTTTAAGATAAGCCTGATTTATTTCAATAGACGGTTTGGATATTGGTGATGATTCCATGGCCATGAACAGAGATTCTGCTATATTTTTTTTTTTCCAGTCCGTTTATTTATAAACAATACATGATTTGTCCCAATTAATACTATGTCCTGTTTCTAGTATATGTTCACATAATTTTGATCCATAGGGATCTTTGTTTTGTACTTTTTTTTATGTGTTCTTCTATTCTTATGTTAACCGGCCTCGAGGTTTGTCCTATATAACTTCTTTCACATGAGCATGGTATTTTATAAACGACATTTTTTTGTTTCTACTCAAGATTTTCCGGTTTGATTCTTACAACTTTAGTTCTGATTGTATTATTTGATTTGAAAAAAGTTCTGATGTTGTATTTATTATTAATGCGTCGTAACTTTTCAGACAAATTTCTGATGTATGGAATGCATACAGTGGTTGCTGGTTTCGGTCTATCTATTGTATTCTCTTCAAGAGACTTGGAAGCCCTATTTATGGCTCTCTTAATAGTTTTATTTGGATAACCACTCTTGGTTAGACAGGTTTTTGTGAACCCTAGTTCCTCTTTGAATGATGTGTCGTCACTGCAGATCTTTTTTGCTCGTTTTATGAGGCCTATTGCTACCCCTAACTAACATGTTCAGGATGATTAGATTTGAAATTCAAATATTGGCCAGTGCTGGTTGGTTATCTATAAACAGTCGTGGACCAAACTCCCGACGTTCTTTTGATCATAACATCCAAGAATGGTAATTTATTATCTTTTTCAATTTCAAGTGTTAATTTAATTGAGTCACACTGGGTATTTAGAAGTTCTTTAAATGATAACTCGTTTTTAGAACCTTCCCAGATACAAAATACATCATCAACATAGCGGAGCCAGAGACGGGGTTTTATGGGACTCTTTTTCAGAACCTCTTCTTCAAAATCATCCATAAACAAATTGCTTAAAATGGGGCTTAAGACACCCCCCATTGCCAGACCATTAGTTTGTACAAAAAAATTGTTTTCTACCTGAAAGTAGTTGGATGAAACACATACATTAAGCAGTTCCATTATAGTATTCACCGGCAGCTTTGTTCTTTTTGAAAGTGTCTTGTTATTTTCCAGTTTTCTCTTAACCACATTCATACATTGTTCTATTGGTACACTAGTAAACAAATTGCATACATCAAAACTTCATAAAAACCTGTCTAACCAAGAGTGGTTATCCAAATAAAACTATTAATAGAGCCATAAATAGGGCTTCCAAGTCTCTTGAAGAGAATACAATAGATAGACCGAAACCAGCAACCACTGTATGCATTCCATACATCAGAAATTTGTCTGAAAAGTTACGACGCATTAATAATAAATACAACATCAGAACTTTTTTCAAATCAAATAATACAATCAGAACTAAAGTTGTAAGAATCAAACCGGAAAATCTTGAGTAGAAACAAAAAAATGTCGTTTATAAAATACCATGCTCATGTGAAAGAAGTTATATAGGACAAACCTCGAGGTCGGTTAACATAAGAATAGAAGAACACATAAAAAAAGTACAAAACAAAGATCCCTATGGATCAAAATTATGTGAACATATACTAGAAACAGGACATAGTATTAATTGGGACAAATCATGTATTGTTTATAAATAAACGGACTGGGAAAAAAAAATATATAGCAGAATCTCTGTTCATGGCCATGGAATCATCACCAATATCCAAACCGTCTATTGAAATAAATCAGGCTTATCTTAAACTAGTTGACGAAGAAATTAAAGAGGCTAATAGCAAAAGTAAAGTTGTATCAACAACCATAGAAAAGAATAAGAATAAGAACATCCGCCCCCTCCACTTTCAACATCAAATGATGCACCAACAGTCACAGTCAAGTTTAGACGTTCACAAAGAATTCGCGACCGAACATCTCGTCGCTAATATTCACTTGAAAACGCGAGACGTTCTTGTTGTCTCGTGAAACGTTGTGATGTGATTCCTGTTGTGAAGTTGCCATTTTTAGTGTTTACGTTTTATATAATGTGTGTGTTTTATTATTTTATTAAGAAGACTAAGGCTTCACGCAAGATTAAGCAACTATTGACAACGGCTTCACAAAGGGATCAACAAACATTGGTGAGTGTTGCCCAATAATCTATTTACAGTACATAACATTCCTCACCATAAGAAGAAGAATGTCATTCAGGAATAGGGCAGCCTTTTGATGTGGCCGAGGTTAGCATTGCACGTGTCGCCATTATCACTTTCTGTATTTTATTTTTATCGCTAGAGAATTTAATGCTCCATAATTCAGCTTAAAAATAGAATTTTTCTGCGTTTCAAACATGAAATTCTGTTTTTACTTAATAGAGTATATTTTTTGGTGAACATCACATGTCGAGAATTCTGTATTTCTGGGACATCAATTAAAAACTGTTTTGTAACATAACTTGCCAGTAAATTTAATTCATTTTAATGAATGCAGTAGGCCTATGCATGATTCAGAAATAACGTTTAAATATTAACATTTTTATTTTCTTGTTCAGTTCTTTAGGGGAAAGTAAAATACATGCTGGAGAACTGCACTACCTCAAGTGAACATGAAATTCAGAATAATAATTTCAAATAATCAACTTACCTCATGCTGTATTGAATAAATGTGATGTTTTCTCACTTTATCACAAACGACTTCCTCTTCTGGAACTGGAATTGTAGGCCAATTGAATATTTCCTCCCAGAATCTTCGATCCATTTCTGTGTCGGGCAGATAGAGTAATATAGTTCTAAGATCCTCCATTTTTTATGTGTTTAAAAAAACACAACAGTGCCGAAAATACAACCGGGGTGAAAAACCTTTGCCACTGTGGTAAAGTCGCATTGTAGGGGGGCCCACTTTCAAAACCAATTTTCATGTCATAAATCACCTAATATCACACGTACGAGTATTATGTTATAGATTGTTCTCTGGAGAGATGATGTTGCCTCGACGAGTGTTTGTGTCCAACCCACTCGCCCTAAACGTTACACTTTCTTCTATAACACGAACTAGCGAAAAGTGCCGTGAATGACGCCATATTTTTATATAGAAACTCGTGATTGGCCGTTACAAGTGTGACGTCTCACCAGCAGACCACGTAGAATTCTGGGAAATATGTTCACCAACCTAACAGAACCTGTCACTAATTACTAATTTCGGGAAAATTCAGAATGCCCTACTAAATTAATATGACTGTTCACAACCTAACAGAACCTGTCACTAATTAGTAACACCGTTCCTAACCTAACTGCCACTAAACTAGAATTTCGGGAGAATTCAGCAATTTACAAGAAGCGTCATGTTGGTCAACATGCCACGCTGGAAAACAAGAAACATCACCCGTCGTGGAAACGTGTGCAAATCGCGAGGTGGGCCCCCTACATTGCGACTTTGCCCAAACTGTTATGGAAGTTGATTGATACTCATTCATATGAGTATCACAGTTTTCGTCCGAACCATACAGGACTGCAACCTGTCGGAAAGACATTACCTTTGGATCACATACATAGTCTCTTTTGACCAGAAAAAGACATGGAGGGCTCCCCGGATGAGTGATCAGCCCAATCCCGAGACCATCTCCAAGACAACACGAACACACAGGACGAGCCACACCAGACGTACATTCACTCATTCCGAACAAGACGCGGTTGGGCGGGGTATACAAAGGCCTAAAATTACCCGACATTCGTAGGTAAACACTAGGAATAGAGAATTGAACCCTAGTCTACTGCCTGAGAGGAGTGAACGCATCCCCTGCGCCATATCGGTGGATAAAAAGGGAGATATTAATAGAGATATATCTCTATTAATACAAATGAATTACCAAATGGTTGTTGCCGCATCACTCGAGAACGGCTCGACCGATTTGGCTGTTTTCTTTTTTTTTGTTCGTAATTGTAAGGACAAGGTTTGTATGAAAGAAATTTTTTTTGGAAAATCCACGGAAATAGTCGGAAATGTGAAATGAGGCACAGTTAGAGAGTTCTGCTGTCAATTGTTTACATAAAAAAATTAAAAAATTGAAGTGTGACAAAAGAAGTGTGACATATTCACAGTTTGAGGGTTCCGCTTTCACATGTTTTCATAACAAAAAAATCTGATGTGAAAGTCACATAACTTCCTCTGCCCAAATAAAAGTTAGCAGTATTCAGATATCCTTGTACAGAATCGCAAGACACAATTTTACGCTAATTATCCTATAAATACCTCTTCTTTCAATGATGCGACTAAAAGCGCAGTCTATATAACAAACTTAAAAAAAAAATGACTGCAGACGTTTATTGAACTTTCTGCCGTAAAATATAATTTCAGAAATTTATCGAATATTTCCCTCAGATACATCTTTACTCTATGCATGGCCAACAATACATCTTTCTCACTTCACATTCTTATATAAAATAAGAGGCCTTGAAAGAGCGCGAATTCAGTTGTTCATCACGTAAGACAAACTTTCTACAAACAGTGGGTGAACAGTGGGTGGCTTGTAACTACCCTCAGAGAATTTTCTCGAAAAAATGTTTCAAATAAAAGTTTTAGCTCTTAGTATAATCAACCTATGTGCAAAATTTAAAGAAAATCGTTAGAGCCGTTTTCGAGAAAATCGCGAAAAATAAAAATTTCTTCATGTAAAGTCCCCTTAAAAATAAGAGAAAATAGTCGCCAATCTTATCCTCACATCTTCAGAAGGTACCTGACCCAAATACGAAATTTTGTTTTCATACGATTTTCCGTTTTGGAGCTAGCTTGTTCACAGATATTTTCCACACAGACACACAGACACACAGACACACAGACATGTTTCCAAAAATAGTATTTTTCGATTCAGGGGGCCTTGAAACGTGTATATATGCTAAAAACTCAACTTCGAATTTTGGGGTCGAAAACAATACTTCCTCTACCTATAGTACCTATGGTACGGGCAGAGGAAGTAAAAAGTGTGAGTCAACCAAGCCAGATCAAAAGTGTGTATGTAGGCCTATGTATGTGGCTATGTATGTTCCCTATACAAATCTACATTTCCTGACCAATTTGCACGAAATTTTGCACAATACCCAGTTAAGCCCGGGAAGTAACGCGGTACAGGCTTCTTCTCCGATAGCCGTGTACTGCGTGTTATCTAAACACAATCCGCAAGGCGCTATTTATCATGTTCAGTGCTATTGAGACGTAGGCATTCACTGTGTCGCCTGCAATGACGATACAGGCTTATTCTCAGACAGACGTGTACTGCGTGTTATCTAAACACAATCCAAAGGCACTATTTACCATATTCAGTGCTGTTGAGACGTAAGTTGTATGTGAAATAATATAATTTCTTTTTGTATTTTATTGAAGCTAAATTCTGGAGTTAGAAATTGTTCATTTAGTAGGCCTATTCAATTATTGCAATTTGACCTGAATTTAGTTTAGAGAGAAAATCCACAAGGGATAGCAGCCCCAATTATAAGGAAAACCCTGAGGATTCAGCTTACTATTACATCTACACGACACACACACACACAAATATATATATATATATATATATATATATATATATATATTAATAAAAATAAATTTCCAAAATGTATGTTGCCGCATCACTTGAGAACGGCTCGACCGATTTGGCTGATTTCTTTTTTGTTGTGTCCGTAATTGTCAGGACAAGGTTTGTATGAAAGAAAATTTTTGGGAAATCTACGGAAAAAGTCGGAAATGTGAAATGAGGCACAGTTAGAGTGTTCTGCTGTCAATTTTTTACATAAAAAGATTAAAAAATTGAAGTGTGACAAAAGAAGTGTGACATATTCACAGTTTCAGAGTTCCGCTGTCACATGTTTTCATAACAAAACAAACAAACAAAAAAGAGGTGTGAGTCTTGCAACCAAGCCAAATCGAAAGTGTGTATGTATGTGGGTATGTATGTTCCATATACAAATCTGCATTTCTTGACCAATTTGCTCGAAATTTTGCACACACACACCCAGTTAAGCTCGGGAAGTAACGCGGTGAACACTAAAATTCAAACAAACCACTCCTTGAAAATTTATGTAATTTCTGAAAATATTATGCTGAAAAGTGAAATGCAATTCAGTTATCATGACAACAATGTACTGTTTATACTGTTCACATAGAGCTTTGGGAACCATATAATACTGGGCTTAAACAGATTCTGATGCTATCGATGTAATACATTGGTGAAAATAATTAATGAAAAATGAAATCCACGAAAGTAAAGCACGGTGTGATGCAGTCACATAACTTTCTCTACCCTCAACATGGAAAATATCATTTTTTCACTTCACATTTTTATGTAGAATAAGCGGTCGTATTGCAGGGGCAGCTTAAGTGTGTGCCAGTGAGTATGCTATATTAGAAGTCTGTAAAAAATCCCATCCACTGATTCGTCACTCATAGCTGTAGGCTTTGTATAGGGATGTTTATCATAGGTCCTAAACTTCTACAAGAAGACAAAATAGAATGGAACATTTTCAGTCCTATGCCCGCAGTATATTATGTCCCAGGTTTTGGGGGAGGAAAGTATGAAAGTGATATTGAATATATATATATTTTAAATTTCAGCTCCGAAACGGTTGTATGGTGTCAAGAGAGTGAGAAATAAAATTTTCCATAAAGACAATACAATCTTATGTAATCGGAATTTATGTTTCTTCTTATTTCAACCCCTCCCAGGCATGGTGTGTAGAAGCAACGGAATAAAACAGTCGACATCCTCTGTGAGCCATAAAAAGCTTTAGCCTATCTAGCGTTTTCTGAGGGAATAGTGTGAGTGTGATAAGTCGTTCTTTCGCAAGTTCTATGTAGGCCTACATATTATACAAGGCCCTAGAGTTTGAAAATCGAAAGCCCTTCATAAGTTAATTTCAAATTACAAATAAAAACCTGGGCAACGCCGGGCCTTTTAAGCTAGTATATATATAATAATGATGCTTTTATTGAATGTTTATTCGTTCCTATTGTTTACAATGCATGATAACACCCACATAATAAAATTATTATCTTAAATGGTTAAGAGAGTTCTCAAATAAAGAAATCGGAATTATTTGATTCTCGAAAGTTCTCGAGATATTAAGTAACGTGTAAGAAGTAATCGAATGATCATTGGAATGATTTAATGCTAGGAGAAGCGAGAACTGAGGACGGGTTCTCGTGTTCTCGCTGAGTTGTATCTCGTATCACTTCGGTTAACTCCGTTCATTCGGCATAAGTTTTGCATGCAAGAAAGGCATATATATGAACGCACAGCTACATGCGCACAGGGTTAGTACACTGTTGCCGTACTGCCGATTCTTAACAGGCCATCCCAGGGCAGACGAGACAGCGTGCTTATCTTATGGATCTTTACTCCGTGAACCCTTGTAGTACGAAGAGATTTGCGCAATATCTGACAGCGCTGCACGAAGCTAACTCCTGTCGGATTGTGGTTCACTGAATGGAAGAGCCACACCCATTTCGGGAACCAATAGTAGTTGTTGTTATAACATTATGAAATTGTCGAACTGAACATTCGACTAATTCTTTGTCAGTTGAATCAGTTTATATTGGTTCTTACTTCTCGGCTACCGACTCGAGTTCTCATGTCTCTCATCGTGAGTTCTCGGATCTTGCTTTCATCCGAAAATATTTTCATTCGAATATTCGTTCGATACTTTATATTACTCAAGAACAGATTACTTTATTTTAAAATCATTCGATTCTGACCATCACTGATCTTTAATGCTCTTCCACTGTCGTCGCTAGTGTTGTTGGTTTGTTTGTTTGATCTTTTCAGCAAAAGTGTGCTTGCTGCGTTTTTTTAATTAATATTATTATTTTTTTTAGATCCATTTCTTATTTCTTTTTTCAGCTTTATTTTTCTTTCTTTTTTGCTTTCTTCTTTTTTCCTTGTTTTCACTATTCCTTGTTTCTTTCTGTTTTCCTCTTATACACAAACACCCATGCCCGAGGCGTGACTCGAACCCACAGCCTCCCGCACCACTGCTCCAAGACACGCTCTAGCTACCGCAGCTAAGGAGACCGACGCGGTGGGGTGTAACGTAAGAGGATAGCGCAATAAACCATATCGCACCCCTGGTGGAAGACTGCCACAAGTCAAAAATAACATTTGTTCAGGAGGAGCATTTAAAGATTTTGATGCAATATGAAAAACAGTAAATATTACTTTAACACAAAATTGCTGCCACTTCCGGACAAGAACACTGCATAATCTCGGGTTTACGGGCTTGCGTATGATAAAAAAACTGAGATATGGCAGTTTTCTGCTATTTGAAACATCAGATGCTAGTGAGAAGAAAAATCAATTATATGCTGTAGAATCCTTATCGTTACGATTTGGGTTGTGCCACTTTTCCAGGACATGGATATGATGACAAGCACTTATAAGTACTAGTTATCTCAAAATTCAATTTTTTTGACTTATGGCAGTCTTCCACCAGGGGTGCGATATATCTGACACTAATTTTTTTCAGCGCCACATAAGTACATACCTCAAGTACAAGTAGACTGTATCCGTTTCCCGAGCGTACCGCGAACACGATGACGTCACCACTCAAATTAAAATCTGGTAGAAGATCTTGTAGCATTATATCTATACTACTTATAAGAAAAAGCCTACCGTTGCGTTGGATTCATTGCCGATATGGGGAATTCTCCTGTAAATGATTTTAATTACATGCTTTGACAAATACGCGGTTGTAGGCCTATGAGTGTATAACCTTTTGTATTTTTCCAATTTTAAAAATGTAAATTCTTTAAATTTTCATTGGAAACAGTGCTACGAACGCCAAAATGTGGTTCTATAATATTAGCAAATAATCGTTATCGACTGTGAGTGCTTAATGCCCTCAAATTCCATCCATAGCTAAAAGCAATGTGAGCGATTGAATAATATATGAAACTAGTATGGGGCAGGAATTTTTCCATGCCTTTTCAGAATTCCTACTCTCACCAAGTCAGAGTATTCTTGAGAAAGGGTTTATCCCCGATTCCCCATTCGATTATTTTGTCGTAAGTAGGCTTTGAAATGGAATGCATAGCTTTGAATTCTTAAAATAATACCATAACTACTATTTAATACGAACATAAAACCAAATAAATAGGTTTCAGAAATCCATATTATTTCCATTAGTAGACTTTTTCAAGACCGCCTGCATGGTCTTGTGGTTAGCGTCGCTGACTACAGATCCGTAGGCCTGGGTTTGATCCCCGGTACCTCCTCGGATTTTTCTGTGGTAGGGTGGTCTGGAACGGGGTGCACTCAAATGGAGGAGTTACTTGATAGAGAAGTAGTGGCTCCGGTCTTGGAAACCATTAACGGCCGTGGGTGTTGGCATGCTGACCACATGCCCCCCAATCCTGCCAATCAGGGGCGTAGCGCCACGAAGTTTAGTTTAGCCTTTTTCAATAAAAATCTAGTTTCGGGCGCGGCATATTGATAAGTATAATTCATAGAAGATGTGTGCTATAAAACAGTGCCATGATTTTATTTGTGTAAGATTTTATTTCAATGCAGGTATTGTTTCCTCATGAATAGATTTTTTTGTTCGTAACTCGTGTTTAACTTCCCCTATCGAAGGGCAAAAATGTCTGTAGAGAAGACTAATGACTTAACACTGAACGCGACGTTGAAGGATTTCCTGGTGAAGGACCAGCACGATGCACGGCCTCCTAGGACAACACAACCTATCATTTCATATACCGCTGCTGATTACAATAAACCACATTTTATTTGAAAACTAGCTGAAAAGGCCCGGCGTCGCCCGGGCTTTGTATTTTGTAATTTGAAATTAACTTATGGAGGACTTTCGATTTTGAAACTCTAGGTCCTTATAGCCTATAATATGCATGTAAAACTAGAAATGAAGAAAAAGATTTATCAAACTATTCCATCAGAAAACGCTAGATATAGCTTTTTATGGCTCATAGAGGATGTCGAATGCTGCATTCCGTTGCTTCTACACATCATGCCTAGGAGGGGTTGAAATAAGAAGAAACATAAATTACATAAGATTGTATTGACTTGACAGAAAATTTTATTTCTCATTCTCATGTTACAACCCTTTCGGGGCTGAAATAAAATAGAAATGCAGTATCACTTTCATACTTTCCTCCCCTAAAACCCGGGACATAATATACTGCGAGTATAGGACTCAAAATGTTCCATCCCATGCTTAGGGCCTATGATAAATCTCAACTAATACAAAGCCTACAGCTATGTATAACTGACTATTTACCGACTTCTGATACAGCATACTCACACACTTAAGTTGTACCTGCAATACGACCTCTTATTCTACATCAAAATGTGAAGTGAGAAAATATTTCTTAGGGCCTATGTCTAGGGTAGAGAAAGTTGTGTGACTGCATCACACTTTGCTTTATTTTCGTGTAATTCATTTTTCAGTCATTATTTTCGCCAATATATTGCATCGATCACGGCCTCCTTTATTTTAATACAATAAAGGAGGCCATGCATCGATTCAATCATAATTCGTTAAAGTCCAGTTGCCAAGGCCCAATGTTATCAAAGTAAACAATACACGGTTGTCATGTGAACTGAACAGCATTTCATTGTTTTTCAGTATAATATTCTCAGAAATTATATAATTTTCAAGGGAAGGACTGATTTATTACAATTTTAATGTTGACCGCGTTACTTCCCGGGCTTAACTGGGTATGTGTGCAAAATTTTGTACAAATTGGTGAAGAAATGTGGATTTGTATAAGGAACAAACATACATACATACATACATACATACATACATACATACATACATACCCACAAACACACATTCGACTTTATATATTAGATACCCTCCTCCGAGACTTTTGTATTCTTTTAGCTTTGACCATAGCATCAACGTTTGGAACACTTGTTTCCATATTGGCAAGACGCAAAGTTAGTATTTTAAGTTTAGATTTGTAAGCCTCATTCTGTACTTAGATTTAGCAACTTCCATTAATCAAAACAATTCCTCACACACGTATTTCATTAGCGATCCGAAGCTTAATAATGTATTTGCGTTAGGTTTAAACAATAGTAGAAAACAGACATTAAAGTCTTTTAGAGTTTTTTGTTCCAACATTTGCCTTTCATTTCAGTGCCACACTGCAAATCAATCAATTTTAACTGAAGTTCTGGATAAAAGATCTTGTACGTCCACTGATAACGGCATTGCAAATACCAGCAAGTCCGCCGTCTATCTCTTGAACCTAAAATCTATTTGTCCTACCTCTGTAAAATATTCACCTAACTAGCATCGTATTGTATTGGCATGAATTATTTTAGCAGTTAAAGTTGGGTAATGTTTTGTGTCTTTATTCATTAGCTGACTCTCCCAGAGTAATTCCGTTTAATAACTTCAACCTGGTCAACGACTGTACGGCCTCTGCCTTGTAAATTTGAATTCAGATAGTGAGATACATTAGAAACGCTAAGCATTGTATGCATGTAGAAATACACAGGTAAATTAAACTGCTATAAAATATTATATAGCATGTCAAAAAGGGTAAGTATATAATGATTTTACGCCTCTACGTCATGGAACTTTAATCGTTTTTGGTGCCACCTAGTGAAACCGTTTCATAGGCAGTAGCGGGTCTATGGGGCCTCTTTCTTTCACGTTGATTTGACTTTTTTCTTTTCTTTTCTTTCTTTCTTTCACGTTGATTTGACTTTTTTCTTTTCTTTTCTTTCTTTTCTTTCTTTCTTTCTTTCTTTCTTTCTTTCTTTCTTTCTTTCTTTCTTTCTTTCTTTCTTTCTTTCTTTATCGTAGTTTCACCTCTCCCTTTTAGGATTTAAGCGACCCAAGCCGCCCGGGCCTTACAGGGCCTCGACCTCTCTGGAGAGGGATTATCTTTGGATCACATACATACTTTTTTGACCAGACAAGGACATGGAGGGCCTCCCCGGATTGACTTTTTTTTTATTCCTTGTAAATATTTACCTATAAAATAAAATTCAAATTTAGTTAAATACAATACAAAAATAAGAGCATTATTATTTGTACTCGCCTGTTTCAACCAGAAGATTGTAAAATGCATATTTGAAACTCTTTTTTGCTGCAAGTGGTTTGACAGGTGATCTTAACTAATTTTGGGTCGCGAATCGGTTGTCCGTTTCTACGTATCATGACACGTTTTCTCGCATTAGTTACATCATACTGAGATATAGGCCTATATTGCATAGGTCTATAGGACAAAATCACTGAAAAAATTAGGGAAAGTTTAAAAATGTTTACAGATAAAAATAAAGTAATACTGTAATTTTAAACAGTACAAGACGTATGTACTCCAATACTTTTTTGTGAGTGCAGGCCAAATAAACAGAAGTTTCATCATTATAAAATAATGTCAGTAGTCGAACACCAATAGTAGTCGGCCATCATTGGGACATCCTGCCTCTCCTGGTAGCCTATCTTTTTTCTGCCTTCGTCATGTCTTAGTGATACAATTTTCTTAAATATCTCACTGTAGATTAAACACTTAAGAACATTAATGCTTTTCTATAAATAGGTATGTTTCCTTCCATGTTGGATTGAAACTGGTCGGCGTTCTGATTACCTATGGCCAACATAACGATTCAGGACTTATTTCTCTTCCGCTGCTCACTGTTTTTCTCACTACCACAAAAAATGCAGGGCAAGTTGACCTATGTCATAAACTCATAACAATAAAACAGAACTATAGGCCTAATATATATTCGCTCTTTCTCTGCCGACCAATACATCTATACAGCACTACATAAGTAATGCTGCTGTTAACTTTAAAGGCTATAGACAGGATATTTAGAGCAAATATATATCTGAATCTAATACTGTGACAATAAATAGGCTAATGTTAATTAAATACTAGTACATTTTGCAAAGAGCCTATATGGCAATTATCAAGACAAGAGTATGTTTTTTTGAAACGAACAAAGCCATTATAGACAAATTGCATTCCACTGTTTTTGTTCGATCATGATAAATGTTTAAGTTTTGGGTTTTTAGAATACCTCGTAATTGCTGAAGCAAACGACTCTCGTCTTTTTCGATAGTGACCCTTTAACGTCAAAATATGCACGTTAAAAATACACGAAATGAACTAAATGCATTAAAATATTGAAATTAACACGAACAGAATTGATGTTATTTAAATACAGCCTGTTTATTACGCTGTTTGATTTGCTGCTCTGAAGGTTTCAAGATCGTTCCGTCTTCGATAATAATCGATGCCACATTTATGTTATAATGAAAATCTGTTTTGAAACGGACATCATTATAATATCGTTATGCCCATGTATTAAGCGTATTATAGTATGATCGAACGAAAAATATATTTTTGACATTGACATTTGGCATTGCATGTGAAAGATAATTGACTGTCATTGACTGCCCTGTTCTTCTCATAATTATCTAATAATAATAATAATAATAATAATAATAATAATAATAATAATAATAATAATGTGATGATAATAATAATAATCGTGATACTTTTTCCTCTATAATTCACATTCACGTGATAACGTGACGTGCTCTACTTGTACTAAATGGAGCTTCTGGACATTGATATTCAGTCATGGATATTATCAGGGATGCAGTAAGCAAGGAGTAGTAAATCTGGAACACGACCATTTAGAAAAGCTAGAGAACAATGAGCAGGGATGGAACCCGATACGTCTAATTTGAACTGCTCCTGGAGGTATGTAATATTGTGCTGTATTGACTAGCCCTTCCAGCTGTATCTGTCTGTCTTATTCACATCGTCTACGTTGCACATGCTTTTATTAGCAATCATCGGTCTTCGATAGAAGACTTGCATTTCGGTTTGACATGCTCTGTTGGATCATTTATTTAGTAATAGTACGAACAATACCTTTAACGAGAATGGCCTATTTTCTTAACACACAAAATTCTACTTTGTTCGTGTATAAACATAATGAGACTACATAGAAAATATAGGCATTTAAGGAAACTTTTTTTATACGCCGTTTACATTCAGCCATTGCCACTGCTTCCCGCGCTGCTGTATTTACTGCCCAAAATACTTCTATGGCAGCATCAGAGGAAGTGAGTGTTTACATTTCCTCTTCATACTTATTTCGCATTCGACCTGGGACAATGTAGGACGTAGAATTAGTCGCTGTCCACTGTCCTGCTCACTTCCTTGCTGACTGTCATGGAATTGGGCTGAATGTAAACGAAGTACAGCAGTTTGATATGGAACAAGTATTGTGAATTTCACTAAAAGAGAAATGTCTTTTATTTTGACAGTGGCTAAAAAATGTAAAAATACGCAATCCAGCAGTAGGTTGTGATATATTGAAATACTTAAGCATTTTGTAATATACTTTGTGTGTTGTTGTGTTGCACTTCTCCCGATTTTGGACGTGTCTTATATTTCCTTAACAACTACTTTTTATTGTTACTGAACAAGTATTCATTTCGGTTTCGCTGCATTGTATTATATAGGCAAATAGGCCTAGAGGGACGTTTTATCTCCGCTTCATTGAAACAAATTTCAGAACATGAAGTAACTATATTCATAGTTATAAAGCCCTATAACATAAATAGCGTCAGAGCCCGATGCATCCATTTTACATTGTAGATGTGCCAGCGTTTGTCGAGATATCCATAGGGGTTTAAAGGAGTATTTGGAATGGAATTGAATACTTTCTTGGGTAGCCAAGTGATTTCGGCGTCAGATCATCAAGCTAGTTCAATTCCTGCCCAGGGGAAAAAACTATAGAATATATATATTTTTTTAATATATTTTAATGTAAGCCTACTTTTATGCAGTAATATTGAAAATTCATGAATTAAAAGTATTTCCATTAGCTTGAGTTTCCTCATATACAGGAAATTATTTCCTCATATCATCGGAATACAGTAGCCTAGTAGTAATATGTAGGTATTTATTATTTCCTTAACTGAGAAGAAATACTAATTAGTGGGGTGGATTAAATTTTTAGAAATGCCATTTTATCACTTTAACGGAATAATAATAATAATAATAATAATAATAATAATAATAATGATTTTTATTCTGCCTTTAAAGTAATACAAGTAATTGACAATCGCTTCTCACTTAGATGAGTTGATTTGCTTGGACTGTAGAGTATCACAAATTCTAGTACTACATTCTCTCATGGTATAATTCAAGCCTTTCCTTTACAAAAGTCAAGCAAGTAAAAATGAATATACAAGGGAGAGTCATTAGTTTATATTAAATGTATAGTGGTTTACAATGCCCATTACCAATCTACCCATAGCAATCCTTTGCTGTTTGAAAATGCTAGTAGCATTTGAGAGGAATTGCCCCAGACATGGGTTCCATAAGTAAAGGGAGAATGAAAAGGTCTAAAATATGCATTTTTGAAAACATAAAATGAAACACAAATGTCTCTAGATAATTTATTACATACGTGTATTATGTGTTCATGCCAAAGCAGTTTTCGGTCTAGATTAAATCCCGGAAGTTTGATGACAGTTCATTTTCACAGTTCTCAAACTAAAAGTAATTTCTTTTAGTTTTATTTTGACGAACTACAACATATTATTGCTAAACCAAGTTTCAGCAGATTGAATTATCTGAAGAGACTGAATTTTTTTAAGTTCATGAAAGTTGCAATAAGTGCTTAAAAATAAAGTATCGTATGTATATAAAGCTGGCAAAGAAGAATCATTGTGAACCACGTCAATGATCACAATGATAAAAATAAGTGGCCCAAGAATAGATCCCTGTGGCACTCCGCAGTCAATCAGACCAATCATAAGCAATTTGTTTCTTTTTTAAAAAAAGGAACAGACAAAAGGGAGCTATGGTTGGTTGGATTTCACGTATTCTTATATCGGATTGTCTACTGCTTAAAAAACTATACGAATGATTCAAATAAAAAGAGCGTAATGTCAGTGGTAATCCGTAAAGGCCGTGATTGTTATTAAACGTTGATTTTCGCTCACGTTAGTAGTTCAACTAATGTTACTTTTTTAGTACCGTTTTAGCGTAGGGGATGCGTTCGTATTCTCACGCAGTGTGCCCAGATTAAGTTTCCGGTAGGTACAAGTATTCG
The DNA here is from genome assembly GCA_964059195.1 of Ectobius pallidus. Classification (NCBI taxonomy): domain Eukaryota; kingdom Metazoa; phylum Arthropoda; class Insecta; order Blattodea; family Ectobiidae; genus Ectobius; species Ectobius pallidus. The sequence continues at coordinate 86,778,512 of CAXKWD010000005.1, read as the reverse complement.
GGTGGGTTTTTTTCTTTTTCTGGGGTCTTTCTTCACCTATAAGACGAATGTCTGGTAACTTTGGGCCCTTGGCTCCCGGATATCATATGGTCATCATTATCACATTTCTCCCATTGGCGCATTGTTCGGAATGTGTATGTGTGTATGCGTTCGACTTCTTTGTCTCGTCATCTGTGTTCGTGTTTCTCGTATACACGTCCATCCAACGGGGGAGGTAAAACCGAGGGAAGGAGTAACTTTTCTTTAACACCGATAAACATTTTAACGTAATTAGTCTTACGTGATAATGTTTTTATCTCTGATTAATTTGGTTTTAATTAAATTACTAAGGATTATAATTTTAAAGTTTAATATTCGTTAGATCTACCACTAAACACATCTTTATTAGGAAACAAACTAATTTCCTAAGCTGTGAAAAATATTTGAACGTACTTTGTTAATAAAATATCTACAGATCGGTAATTCCGGATAACTGGAGGCAGGTGCACTACAAGAAACCTCTTGCCTCTCTCCCTGACAAATGGATTCTTCAGAGCATCAGACAGGAGCACAGATTAGACTGCTACTGCAAATTTATTACTTCCATATGAGTGGATCTGGGTTACAAAGAGAAGTGCCTATCTATTTGTTTCTTAAATGTCATAGATGGTTCCAAACGCCATACTACATTGCTTACATATTCGAAGAATGGAAGTTATTATTCTGGTTGGGCTGTAGTCAGTGCTTAGCGGTCTCGAGAGCATCGGTAGTCATAAAGTCAGGCGCGCACTCCATTTCTTATAGGCCTACTTCAAATACAAGTGAACTGAACTGGAGGATGGAAAGGTACAGGGAAAAAGATTTATTAAAGGAATTTATTACAAGAAGAATTAATGCTTATGCAAAATTACTATTTTCCGTTTTGGAGATAGGCTGTTCACACATACATTCACATACATTCACAGACATGTTTATGAAAATACTATTTCTGGATTCAGGAGCCTCAAACATGTATTTATGTTAAAAATTGAAGTTCGAATTTGGGGGTCGAATGCAATAGTAAAAATTGGTGATAGCTTATTTCCGTTGGTTGTTATTCCTTGCAAATCTCAGTCTAAAATAGTAGTGAAAATATGGACAAATGTAATTCAAATGCTAACTCTTCTTTTCAGAAAACTTAAAACATAGAATCTTGTTAAGAGGACATATATATTTGATGGGGGAAGAAATGTAATTTCTAAATTTATTTTTTACTTTTAAGAATGGACTATCCACCACATTTCTGTGAAACACATTGATGTATTTAATACATCATTATTACCTATAACGTGAGATCCTGTCCCTTGTGTTTCAGTCTGTTCTTATAATTATGCTCACAGTTATTTTACTCAACCACGATCTTCTAAATTCTGTTTCTTTCATAACTTCCGGAATATTTGAGGTAATATAATGAAATTTCATCTGTATTTCAGACAGGTGAACAGTATCCTTTCTGGCACAAATGCATATTCTAGATTTTAAAATATTTCAATATCCCTGAATTATCACACAGACGAAATATTCATGCATTGTTGTTTTTGTACAAATTAATTAATAATGAAATAGATGATATTAATATTCTCAAAGAAATATATTTTTATGTTCCACGTTTTACCTAGGTAGATCTCATAAATTGCATAATCTTTTTTCATCCCAAAAGTAAACACTGACTCTCATAGGGCCTAATAATTCTTCTCTTTATAATGTACTCTGACTATACAATCAGTTGCACAAAATGGACAATATAGATATTTTTAATACTAACAAAAAGCGGTTTAAAAATATATGTGAAAATTTTTTTTTAAATTTTGCTCCATGTCATTTTCTTTACTTGAATCTTTCTGATATGTATATTTTCCTCCAAAACTATTACATTATTATTTATATTATTATTTGTTTTTTCATATTATGTTCCCTTGTGTAATTTTCATATTGTTTGTGTTTCTGGTTTTCATTTCTGTGTGTGTTTTTTTTTTGTATTATTGTTATAGCATTAGCTTCATTATTTTGAATATCACTTTAAATATTTAATTTTAGTATCTGGTGAATTAATGTAAGCGAGAATATTCTAATTGGGCATTAGCCTGTAATATTCTTAGTACAATAAATAAATAAATATTCGTGAATCTTTCAGGAGCAGCCGTTCACTTAAAGATTTTGGAAGGAAGATCATGTCGTACTATGAGGTGACGGATATTGAAGTTGTCATTACATTACAATATCCGGTTCATCGGGAATCTTTAACACGGAAGTCTCCCGACTAGTTCACTTACAGCGGTCAGTTTAGAGCTACTTACTTACCAACTTGTTCTCCCGTTGGAAGAGTCAGTAAGGCACTGGCCTTCGGTTCTCAAATTCCTGGGTTTGATCCTATGGAAATCGTGTGTACGTATGTAACACAGTTTCACGTGATTTGTCTCCTATAGTCTGACCAAGAGAGAAACAAACCTGAAGTAAACTAAAACCTGTATCACTCCTAGGTCGTATGAGTAATGTGCTAGAGTGATACAGCTACTGGTTTTTGTTTACGTCAGGTTTCATATAATGATCATACTGTAGTTCATTATTATTTTCCTCCCAACATTTAACGTTAGATTAGCGATTTTAATGGTAAATTCAAAAGTTTAAATTCAGAGGATTTAACAAAATGTGACTCTTATCTTTAAATTGTCATCCTTCATGCTTTTTAATTGTACATTTTCATTGGCAGATCCTTCTGGGATGTGCTTCGAGTTCTTCAATTCAATTCTTGCCAGTTGGTTCTGTAGATTTTTATTGTTTTTTATTTTATTTATTAATTGGCACAGGTCAGAGACAAAGATCTCAAATATATGTACCTACTAAAGCACATTCTTTGGATTCTTTGCCATTTTGCTTTTATAGGGGATTTAGGCAAAGAGTTACGTACAGAATAGCAATCTTGAAATATAAAGCTATAACAACTTTTTCATTACAGCATTTCATATATTTAATAATTAATTCCCATTAGACTGAGAAGCACTTATTTTAATGAATTAAGTACATCGCATTTAGATAGTTTCATTTGTTAACAACTCTTCATCAACATATAACGAAGAAAACAATTTCGTGTGAACGGTGAAAACGATATTGAAGAGAGAAAGGGTGTGTGATAAAAGAGACGTAAAACAATGACGGAAGTAAACAGATGCATCAAGCAAATGAAATTTCCTGACTTGGGAGAATTGTTCACATTACCACACACCGTATTTCATCCTGAGTTTCCTGAGCTCTTAAAAGCTATAAATAGAAAACATAAAAAAGCTTTAGATATCCTGTTGCGAGGATAAATGAAAGAGCCTACTTGATTTCACAGCGTTAGATGCAAAAAAAAAAAAAAAAAAGTAATGGATTATCCTGTCTCCACTCCATCATGACTAGCTGTGTTGGAGGGAGGAGATGGGAAGTCATGCCAGGTGCCCCTGCTAACTATAATGCAATACATCTTGTTCTTGAAGCTGTGTGTTGATGATTTGTATGGAAATTCTTGTGCTTATTTATAAACCCAGGGTTATCAGACGTAAATAATGAAAAGCAGGACATTTTCTCTCAGAAAAGCCTGATTTTCCACAAAATAGCCGGACATGACACTAAGTTTTTAAATGCACATAAAGTTAATGTAAATTGTTACACATGGTGTACAATAGAATCGATACTAGGCTATTAGAAATAATATTAATTAATAATATATTCGTACTGTGTATATCATTAATATACCTTTTAATATTTCGGTTGTTGGTTGATCCAATTTCAAACTTTAACTTTTTTTTATTTCGACATCTTTCAAAAACTGAAGAATGGACAATATTGAAAGTACATGGTGACTGAAACACAAGCACTAGAGAAGTTCAAGACTTGAGTCTGCTACTCGTATGCTTATAAGACGTCTTGCTATCATCGTCCCCAGCGGTGCTGTCTTTTAAGTGTTTGTTTAATGCAAGAAGGACACACTCTTTAATAGGCACGTGTTGAAGTGTTGTAGGAAACGAGAATCAAAGAAACGCCAACATTTTGTATTATAATATTAGTGTACTATTGTTATTAGATTGACTTGCCAACAGAGTCTGTCACCTACTTGGATTTGAGAGTGCAAACTACTGTTTACCCTCAATAAACAACAATATAATCCGGCAGACCGCAAAAGGAAATGCCGCGCTGGTGTTTGACTCGCCGAGTGGGGACGATGAAAATGGGAGCACTGTACATTAAACAGAAGTTCCGAATGTACCGGCACGCTAGTCCATTAATGAAAGATGATTCCGCCTATTAGATAATCTATACCAGTATAATCAAGGTTTTCGAATGATATTTTTTGAACATTCGTGGTCGTGACGTATATGCGATTCGAAATTTATTTAAGATACTCTGTCACCTAAGAAAATCACGACAATTTGCACGAAAATTTTTATCAAGATGTCCAGTAACATTAAAAGACAGGGCAATACTTGCTTTTCTACAATCCTTGCCGATCGCCGGACAAAAACATAAAAGCAGGACATGTCAGGCAAAAACCGGACGACTGGTAACCCTAGACCATATTTTAAGAAATACCTTTGTATATTTCCATTTCGAACCGTGAATAATGGAATAAGTAAATGTTATTTTGCATTATTGTCATAGCTGTCTTCAATAGACGGTCCTGTCTTTCAGCTGCATTATTTTTCTTAGTGGTGTGATATCTGTCGTGAGGTTAGAATCATAGGGGTCTGTCTGAATTTTATAAATTTATCAGGAGAGATATTTGAAGTTCAGAACTGCATATGTGGGTAGAACAAAATTTACCTACATATTGAGATTATAAATATTATGGACAAAACATGAATTATAGACTGTAGAAATGACTCAATAACCATTTAACATGAAAAACAAGACAAAAATAAAAATGTATATAGAAACCTCTTGTCCTAACCTCATGATGTCTCTTCTATTATTTGAATTGCTAATTGTGATCGAATTATTGGTTTTTATCACCGGTGACGATAGTTTAGAAGTCTAACCTAGCCATATGCAGCATTAATGGTTATTGTAACATTCAGATTTAATGTACGGTACTGTTAATAGTACTTTAGTTTTACCTCGCTTAAATAAGTTATTACAATGTTGCAATACCTTTTTCCTGTTATTTTGCATATTTCAAAATTTATCTTCAATATTATTATACATGCAGCAGGCTAGATTTTTTCCTAATCGACATAAATTAATTCATATCCACACACACACACACACATTGGTGTAAGGTGGAATTTTGTTTGGGGGGCGGGGTTCACTCTCATGTTGTAGTCTCTGCTCTTTGCCTCTGCGCACAATGCACTTAGTACGGTTTTTGACTCACTGAACCATTTATTGCGAGAATTAGCAATGCAGAAATAATGTGATATTAAATATGCAATACAATTTGAAACTGATTTTCTTGAGGTTTCTGTCAATTTCTTGTTTTAGGTAGAGTCTATAAATTGAAACTTTGTTTTGCAAAACAGTCGTAATACTGTATACACACTATGTACTAGAATCTGAACGTTTCTCTTTACGCTGAGCACTTGGAGCTAGCCTATACTGAAATCATGTGATATCGAGATCCAAGGTGTGAACTCGGTTTTGATAGCAGATTTATAAACCCTAACCAGATTGGTTGTGAGGTAACACAAGTATGATGAAGTCCATGGACCCAGTGTATCTGCACAGGCAAGTTGGTTGCAGAAGTAGTAATTTCGTTTAACTACTCCTTGTGCTGTAAGTTGTTTGGAGGTAAATAATAATAAAGGAGAAGAGCGCACGAATGTGCGTAGGGTCTGTTTTATTCTTGACTGTATTCACGAAAGATCTTTCTTTTTTCTACATGTGGTGAAGTGATATCGCTCATATCTTTTCCCGCGCATTCGTCACTTGGCTCTTTTACACATAATTTATGACGGAATCCGTGTACTGCTAGCCTATTGATGGCGCTGTGCATGATCTGGTTTGAACCCATTCAGTCTCTAATTATCACGGTGTCTGCCGCGTAAAACTCTGGCCATATTTCTTCTCTTTTTTTTGTTGTTCCCAATTTCAGATGTTCTGTGGCTTGTGGTGTCGGCTGCGGTGGTCTAGAGGTAGCGTGCCCGCCTCTAGATCCGAAGGTCGTGGGATCAAACCCGGCCGCAGTCGATGGGTTTTTCAGGACGTAAAAATCCTGGGCACGGAGTCCTCCGGGAGGGACTATAAGCTGGGCGGCCCGTGTCGTAGATTTATGGCACGTAAAAGAACTCCAAGCCTAAATTAGAGCCTCTGGACAAAATTTCTCGGCCCTTTCACGTCCAAGTAATACCTTAGTTTCCGGAGTGGGGTTAAGGGGCTATTGTCTTACCACCTGTCCCTCTGCCCTATCTTGGAAAATAAGCGTTACAAAATTCACATCGGTAAACAGAAACCTCCACTTAGAGACCCTTCGCCCCAACATGGGGGCATAGGATGAGAGAAAGAGAGATAGAGTGGCTTGTGGTGTCGATGGTACGGAATGATATCTTAGGTCCTCGATGAGGAGTGTTTCCTGTGCTAACACGTAGGCTGGTTAGATGGAGCTGTCTTTTTAGCAATCTAGCTTTCACTTTTTCGAGGATAACGAGGTCTGATATTGTGAATTTGTCCCAATTGAAATCTTTGCTATATGTAAGCAAATAATAAAGTAGAATCTTTGCTTGAAAGAGTGTCATATTTGATATCTTTGTTGGGACTTGTGTGTTTCTGCTCTTTCCCGTACATGCGTTTTCAACGACGTTCCTGATGACTGCAGGGTGATGCCGAGATAAAGGGCCTTGTTCACTATGGTCAGGTATGCCCCTGCATATGGAATTTTGTCTGTAGCTGCTATTATTCCTCACTACAGGAGTGGACTGAAACAAACGACCTACAAGTTAACAAGGACAAGACAGTTTGTATGTTTGGAGGTAAATCCATTCCAGAAAATAGGTTTTTATACACATTGAAATTTTACAGGAACTAAGCTGATACCCAATGAACTCACGGGATCCAAACGATCACACCACGTGGATAATTAGGCAACCAAATCGCATTCAAAACATAATTTAATTTATTAGTAACAAGTCACTGTTGTTAATAATAATAATAATAATAATAATTTATTATACCATTCAGCATACAATGCAATAAGAAGAAGTAGGCCTATGACATTAAAAATTCACTTGTATTAATAAATTATTTCGTAACAATATGCTTTCCTCTACAATAGAGATTATTTCAGATACATATTTTGCTCTTTGGGATAAAGTATGTGCATTGTTATGCTAAAGAACTTTCCCCTGAACTATTCACCGTACGCCCATGCACAGGAATTACCTTAAATATTTCCATAACACATTCCTAAATACAGTGTACCCTCTCTTTTACCCTATAGTCTCTTGTACCCTTAGCCACAAGTGGATATTCAAATAGATTTGGTGATACAAATCATAAGACATGAGCTTCGTAGGCCTATTTATTAAGCGGTAAAGCAGTACATCCTATTCTAACACCGTCATAAAACATATTGCAGTCAAAGGAAAAGGTGAAGACTGGAAAGATCCTCTCAGAAGTTAAAAATAATTCATAAGAGAAAAGCTATCCCAAGATAATTTTTGTTCAACTCTTTATGCAATGCTGTGAAATAATAAAAAATGACATCATGAATACATGTTTTCATGTTCATTCCTGTAAGTTTTAGGCCTTTTTTTCAGGAAAAATGTTTACAATTCCAAACAAGTGCAACTGTCTGTAAGAAATTTGTAGTGGCCTGCCATATCGATTTTTTTTCAAGCGGTCTGATATTTGAACTTCAGAGTGTAAATACTCGAGCACATAAGCTATCAGTCATTTTGTTGTCAGATGACTGGGTCTTATTTGTGGAACACTCGAAGCAACGCAGCCAACATTTATTAGACTAAATAATTACATAAGCCGTAATCCGAAAATCATTGTAGTAGTTATGATGAAAACATTATACATAATTTGTTATGCAGTTTATACATATTAGAATGTATAATTATCTGTTAGAGTAACTTATGACTGATTTGTAGATTTCCCATGTTCTGTTGTCTTATGAATAATAAAGAACAAGACTAAATACAGGTATATAATACTTTTCCCCGAAAATACATGTTCGTTGAAATAATGAGCATATAGGAAATGAAAATATTTATTGCGTTATTTTATTCATATTATTTAACTCCTATGCAACCCACCAATCAAAACATAGAATTTGCATCATATTGCGTTAATCTTGTTAAAAACAAATATTGTCACACCGTGTTCTGAATTTCCGCTGTATTTCGTGGCACAGAAGTTGAGCTGAGTTGAGTGTGGGGAAAATTCCGAGAAGATTTGGGGAATGTGTGGGCAAGGAATTGTTTTGTTGGTACTTTTTTTAAAATTGATTGATCTGTTTAAGATCCATATTATAAAGCATGGATTTGGTTTTTACTGGTTCGAGAGCCAGAACTGGCTTCTGACATAGACCTACCTATTTATACATCGCTCCATACTAATTGTCTCAAATGACTTAGATTTTTACTTTCTCTACCAGTGGATATGTGTGTGGAACATTGAAAGATTTAAGAAAAGGCTGGCGCAGGACGGATTTGTGGAATATGTAAAATCGTTCGATATAATATGTATGACAGAAATTTGGCTTGGAGATGGGGAAACAGTAGATTTAAAAGATTTCGGTTGTGTAAGTAAGGGCAAGGCTTCAAAGAAAAAATTCCCTTTAGGCAGGCCTAGAGGCTGAGATAGATTTCGAATTGCTAAATCTCGCCTTATATGAGAGCTACCGAGAAACTAGTTTTAGATTTATAGAGTACTCATCAAGAGCTTTTCAACGGTACCCCACAAGACGTGGTTTCAAAAATTTCGAATTTCGAACCCCCGAATCGTTTGTGTCACTGTGAACTCCATAGGGAGTACTCTAATTTATTAAAACAAAGTTTCCCTCTATACTTCATAGGAGCCGAGATATAAATTGTTCAAAATTTCAACCCCCTCCCCGACCCTCCCCTTGGGCCAATTTTGTTCATTAACGGACTTGTCCGAACTATTGGGCCTAGAAATAACATAATAAAATTTGGTTCAAATATCTTCAAAATTACGGCCGCTAGCGTGTAAAGATATATATATATGTATACTGTATATAAATATCCCTTTTTTTTTAACGGGCGGTGGTTTCGTACTTAGGGAGGCATGAAACGTAAACATATGAAAGAATTTTTCGAAAGTCATGACATGGTATCGATTGCAATAGGTAGATTTTTCCTAAAAAGGGGAGGTTTCCAGGAAGTTTAATACTTTTTTTTAGAGATCAGACGCCACTACAATTTGCAAATAGGCATGGGAGGAGGAATTTGTATTCATTTACGCGTCAAAGGGATTAATATTTGCATTATTAGCCTATATCGCCAACCATCTATATCCAGATATGCCTCGCATTTCTGAGTTGCAAGTGAAATTTCCCGAAGCACGTTTCATTATTATAAAAACTAAACTCCGTGGCGCTACATCCCTGGAGGGACTTGGCCTACCACCCGACCGCTGCGTCATCTCCCGTAGGCAGATGGCAGGATTGGGGGCATGTGGTCAGCATGCCGACACCCATGGCCGTTATTGGTGGTTTTCTTGACCGGGTTTCATTATTATGGGTGACTTCAATTCCAGCATGGGGTGCGAAAACGTAACTATGAGTGGGGAATAAAGTGAAGATTATATCAGAAAAGCAACTTGATTGAGTAAGGTTTAAGTTGTGAACTCTGACGAAAGGGAATTGAGGTGATTGCCCGCGATCAGCCGGTTTCTTTTTTTTTATGAATCTAAAATCTCAAAACTTAAACATTTAATTATGGTCAAACAAAAACAGTCTTATGCAACTTGCATAATATGGTAATTAAGATACTTATCTTAATAAATGTCATTATAGCCATGTTGCATAGTGTACTATTACACTTGATACCTGCATCGCGATAATAGGCTACATCGAGTCAATGAAACCTGTCCCAGTAAGTATCGTCCTACCCTATCAAGCTCTTGGAATATTTGACTATCAGTATCACTTTCATATTCGAAGCACTTTAGTTAATTAGTCATGGTTATTTAGCGACGGTTGTGTACTGAGACATAGGCCGTCGCCGTACATCGTAATTTTGTCCCGCACTTGAATCATTCAGTAGCCTACATGGCGTTCGAAGGGGTATATCTGGGATGCAGCTTCCCTCTTGGCCCACTTTCTTTGTATTGCAATAATACCTGCATCCTTTTCCACTAGTGGAATAAAAGATAGGTATTAGGGTTGATATTACGGCTGTAACTCTTTCTTTCCGTCAGATAAATAATGTATTCGTGGGTGAATGGAATTCACAAAAACCAGGGCACGTCTTTATAAACACTTCGGGGTAGTTTATGGGACAGTTACCACGCTACTATGCACTGTATTATTCACTTAATCACACGTTATAAAAACTGACACATTTCATGCCAATGTTATTATGCACTTTATTAATGTTTAAATATATATCTCACTTCTGCATAAACTGAACGAATTAACTTGTGTAAATGAACTTTTTTTCAAATTTATTCCCTGTATAAAATAATGATATTACCACAAAAACTATTATAGAGAAAATTAATCTATTAAAATTCTCATTGCCTGGAGTATGACTGTATGAGACTTAATACTATTAAGTATTCTATTCTATTCTAGAGGGTGTTAATAAATAACACCGAAATATTTTACCTGTATATAGAGGGGACTTAGACAAGCAACTTTTATTAGGAGATTTTTGTTCTATGATGTAAAATGTGTATGCTACAGGGCATTAAAGTCATTATAATTTGGTGCTCATAAATCAATAATTACGCGAAATAGGGTTAAAATGTTCATTAAATTGACTTCATGCCTTCCTAGTGATCGATAAAAACCTGACTCTTAAAGATTCGTCAACAGCTATAACATAATTTAGTGTTTCCATAATCTGCAAAATTTACAGACTAATCACATGACTGGTCGCCACTGCATTCGTCTTTTTTTTATTCATAACTACTGACTACAATGTTAACAGCGATGTTCCTTTGTTTTGCATTATTTTCTAATGTTAGAAGTCAGTGGCGGCCATGCCTTGGGAGATTTTATGCTGTAACAGGAAAAATTGAATCCGTAGAGCAAAAATGTCCCCTCTATAAACAGGTAAAATATTTCGTTGTTATTCATTAATACCCTGTATATTATTCTACTTTTCCCCGAAAATACATCTTTGTTGAAAAATGAGCATATTGATTATTGATACGATTCCAATAACCTCATGAAACAAGGATTGTTGGGCATAATGTTTTATCCAAATATATTCCCATCACCGAAGAATAATTGAGCGGTCATTAGCAAACACGACAATCCCCGTTTTGAAAAAAGATAAGAGATGCTAGCTTCTAATGAAAGCTTAATGCATTTCCTGCTGCATTATGTATGTAGGCTATGTGTTGAAAATCTGACTTCCCACATCAGGGAGGAACTCAGATTTGCAACACATACACGAAATATGTAGCAGGAAATGCATTAAATTTTCATTAGAAGTTAGCATCTCTATCTTTTATCAAAATGGAGTTTGCAGGGTTTGCTAACAGATCCTTCAATTAATCCATCATAGTTTTAGTTTGTTAATAAACTATTTTTTTCTAAATACCATATTGTTATAATACAATTAAAACAAACTAGAATTAAATATTTGTAGCTATTAAAGATTGACTCTGTCACGGCTGACTGTATATTCAGTGAAATCAATCCACAGAAAAACTCAAACCAGTTCTATTATGTTGAATGTTCGACAACATAATCCCGATCTGGGAGAGAAACCAGACTAACCCCGCAACAAAAGTATGGCCTGCACTATTGCATACTTAAGAAACTTGAAGTTGCTATCCACAGGACTTAGCTGAAACTTTATGAAACTGAAAATATGATTTTAGGGCAGCCCAGAAAATAATTATAAATACAATCAAGGTAATTGCTTAAAAATATATTTTAAATTTTCAGTTAATATTTAGTTACACATCTACAGGCGTGATTAAGCCTGTAGATTATAAATGAACAAATACTTTGGCAATATTATTCCCCACAATACCGGAAAATTGATCAGAGGAATTACCAAAGAATATCAAGTTTCCAAAATAAATTACAATTAATAAAACTAATAATTTTATCTTTCTCCTAAAATTTCCAGACTACGGTTAAAACTTTCTCCGAATAATATTATGTCCACTTCTCTACGATAAACTTTTTTAAACGAAATCAAACACATCCTAAAAATTACCATATTTAAATTTATGCTGGGGAATACTACTTCATTTTTAAATCTTTCAAATAACTATTCTCCATGGCAAAAATATTATACAATACAACATACATAGAATGATTGTAGGCTACATAGTCTAGATTGAATTTTCATTCTAAAGGAATATTATATCCTCATATACGCCTACTGAAGTTTGTACATTATACAATTTACTGTAATTTAATCACCTTATTAATTTCTAAGTCGGCCGCGGTGGTCTAGAGGTAGCGTGCCCGCCTCTAGATCCGCAGGGCGCGGGATCAAACCCGGCCGCGGTCGATGGTTTTCAGGACGTAAAAATCCTGGGCACGGAATCCTCCGGGAGGGACTTTAAGCTGGGGGTCCCGTGTCGTAGATTTACGGCACGTAAAAGAACTCCAAGCCTAAATTAGAGCCTCTGGACTAAATTTCTTGGCCCTTTCACGTCCAAGAAATACTTAGTTTCCAGAGGGGGGTTGCGAGGCGATGGGCTTACCACCTGTCCCTCTACTCTCTCGGAAAATAAGCATATCAAAATTAGTATAGGTAATGAAACCTCCACTTGGAGGCCCCTTCGCCCCACCTGGGGATCATAGGGTACCAGATACAGATACAGAGATACAGATTAATTTCTAAGTATCCATACTAAAACTTTTCCAATAATATATCTTCGTATTCTTCGTATATCTTCCTCTCCTATTTCCTTCTCTCTCTCTCTCTCTCTCTCTCTCTCTCTCTCTCTCTTTCTCTCTCTTTCTCTTGCATTTTTCTCCTTTCTCTTTTTTTCACCATCTTCATCATTCACCTCTTCTTTCACACTTTCTGTTCCTCTTCCTCCTCCACATATTATATATCTTCATCTTCCTGCTCGTCTTCTCTATTCTTCTCACACCTTCCTCTTCTAGTCTTTCTCCTCTCACTTCCTCATTCCCCTTTTCATCTCTTTCTCCTTTTGCTCTTCCTCTTTCTCTTATTTTCCTCTTCTTTCTCCAACCTACTGCTCCACCTTTTAAATCTCTTTCACTATCACTTACTACATTCTTGGACCTGATCTTTCATCACATATTCATGGTAGATTATGAATTTTTGACGACTGGTCGTGGAGTGGTGGTTGGCCGATCATTTAGAGATTTAAGAAGGGTAGAGATCTCACTATAGTGAGCTGATATCTTGACTACTGAACTTAACTTTAAATATATACGACAAATATACAGACATGCAAAAGAAGAATTGCAAGAATAATTGCCAGGCATAGGTAGCAGCACACAACCGTGGTTTTGAAAATCGAAGAAAAAAAACTGGTAAAATTAATAACTTTTAACATTTGAAGTCATTTTATCGTTGACACATAACGATAATTTGAAATAATATATAATGAAACGCAAAAATGAATTTATCTTATGTCACCAGAATAGTAGGCTTAATATAATTATCAAATTTCAAATAACTGGCTACCGCCATACGATCGGAACAGTTGATAAAATGAAGTGTTAACTGTTCGCGTTTTGTTCTTGACTACTTTCTGGAAAACTGTTATGTGGATATCCATTTCGGATGAAATAGTTAACTTTCTTTAATTTTCAACTTCTGTGTCTGTCTGTTAGTCTGTCACGGTTTCACTTATGACAAATCAATCTAGCTATCTATCTGTCTTCACCTTAGTTTACCTCTCCCTTATAGGGATATTTTAAGCGACCCCCGCTGCCCGGGCCTTACAGGGGGGAGGGAGAGGGATTATCTGTGGATCACATACATACTTTTTTGACTAGACAAGGACTTGGAGGGCCTCCCCGGATGAATGATCTGCCCAATGCCGGGGCCACCTCCGACTAGACACACCATTCATACACACACTCATTCCGAACAAGGCGAGGATGGGATGAAGATGATAATGACAGCCAGATGATATCCGGGGACCACAAGGGCCTAAAGTTACCCGACATACGTCTCACAGGTGAGGAAAAACCCCGCCTAGGTAACTTGTCCCGACCAGGATTCGAACCCGGGCCGAAGAGGAGGAGCGAACGCATCCCCTACGCCACAGCGGTGGACTATGACGAATAAATCAACTTTAAATTAACGAGTGTTGACAAGTGTAAAAATGTCTCAATGTAGTCAGGTCTAATAAAAAAAAATCCAATTAAACTAATGTATACAACGACATAAGTTCTAATGATGAAATGTCTAAAACTGAAATATTTATGAACAGAGAAAAAGTCTACAAAGCAAGTTTCTTAAGACTTAAGTTTAAACTAAGTGGAAGTAAGTATAAAAGTAAAATGACAAAATAAGAATATAATTGGTGGAATTTAATGTACCACTGAAAATTGGAACGTTTATTGACAAAGTGATAAGAACGGTTAGTTACATTTAAGTAAAACATTATTTTATTTCCTTTGGCTCAAAAAGTGCAATTATCAGAAGCTGAGTTACCATGTTAATGTAGGAAATAATTTTTTTTATTGTTACGTTCAGCTAGTCTAGAAATATAATTGATTCATGCTATTATCATGATGCGATTATTAGTCTAATAACAAGCTTGGCACTTTGTCTTCTAAGTATAAGTTGTCTTCTAAGTATAAGTTGAGCGAGAGAGCTTCCGTTATCATCCATTTTTTTTAGAAATCCAGTTTAAGTTTTTTTTATTATTATTATTGTTATACAATTTTCTATTACAAAGAAGAAAACAAAACACGAAAAACTTACGATTTCTGGTACAAGATAATAGGCCTAAATATAATTTTGAGAAATATACTCGAATGAGCAATACTGCTCGTACGCGGGTGCAGTTCCAAGAGATCAGAATGAAAAAAGAGGAGAGATAAAGACCAGAATGAAAAAAGAAGAAAAGTATGATACACCTTACGAAAAAATGACAAAATTACAAAAATTACATAATTTTAAAAGCAAAGACTTAAAAGAAATCAATTATAAATATCTTAGAGACAGCTAACGTATAACATTACAGACAATTGTTACATACCTATTAATCTTAGTAGTGCGGTATGCTGAGAGTTTTAGGTAAATTCTGATCATAAGAGTTATAAAAGATGGGACCAGAATTAATGCTGTTTTTTAATCCTGCCAATGTGTCATTTGGGTTCTGTTATAGGTAGATTAGTATTTCGTCTAGAGCTTTATACACAATCACTGGATGTGTATTTTGTACAATGTTTGTTAAAATATTTTAAGAAGAAAAGTTTGTAAAGTTGGTCAAATTTGAAAACGTTAATTTCCGAAAATATTTGGCTGGTTGGGTAATCAGTATGTTTATGCCATACTGGATAAAATCGATTGGAAAAGAGCTTGATGAATGCAAAGTAGAACATTGATTGGCATACAGTGATGTAAAATGATAAACTTGTGTATTGTTCTGCATAGTCCATTACAGAGGTAGTTAACATGGTGAGACCACAGTATAACTGTGGTGAGACCGTTTAAGGTGTTGATTAATCAAGATACCCAGATATTTCACAACGCAAGCTTTTCTCAGTGGTGAGCAATTACATGTTTCATAGTTCTAAGATTTACAACTTGTAAATGACAGAGCAGATTGAGTTAAGATCGATGTAGATTGAGGAAATTGGAGACTTACTCATTACAGGAAGGTACTGGCATTATATTGGAAATCCGCAAATCAGACTCCTAATATTGTGAGTGATCACTGACTGCTACTTCATAACTAACTTCCTGCAGAAACTGGAGTAATTGGACGCCATTGTAAGCACAGGATAACTCACTTACTTAAATCCTCCAGGGAATCGAGTCCTGTGAGAACGATATGCTGCAGTAAAGCAAGAACCACTGCAGACCGTTCTGTTGCATTTTACTTTCCATGGAAGTGTTCCCCTAGCAACCACGGTCTCATTAGTATTAAGGATTGCTATGTTTTCATAAATCGCCCCCCTCATATAATTTCCTCAGTATGTTGGAGCCGTGCCTACGTATTCCAGCTCGAGAAATGGAACTACACGCCTGTTAAATCAGGAAACAATTTCAAAAACCCGAATAGGTTGGCGTTACCTTTAAAAAAATCCTTTTAGGCAGGCCTACGGGCTGAGGTCGATTTTGAAGTGCTTTTGGTTTAATTTATTGTCGCTGCGCAGCACTCTTCTTCTTTAGCCTTGGCATGAGAAACCCGCAATAATAACTGCAAAAAAGAGGAAAGAGCACTTTTTCAAACATTCAAATCTCGCCTTAGCCTATATGAGAACTATCGAGAAATTAGTTTTTGATTTGTAGAGTACTCATCAAGAGCTTTTCAACGATACCCCACAAGACGTGGTTTCAAAAATTCGAATTTCCATCCCCCCACTTGTACCCCCAAAACCCCCAAATCGTTGGTGTCACTGTGAACTCCATAGGGAGTACTCTAATTTATTCAAACAAAGTTTCCCTCTATACTTCATAGGGGCCGAGATATAAATTTTTCAAAATTTCAACCCCCTCTTCCGATCCCCCCCTTGGGCCAATTTTGCTTATTAACGAACTTGTCCGAACTAATGGGCCTAGAAATAACATAATAAAATTTGGTTAAAATATCTTCAAAATTATCGCCGCTAGCGTGTAAATATATATAGGGAGGCATGAAACATAAAGATATGAAAGGATTTTTCGAAAGTCATGAGATGGTATGGATTGCAATAGGTAGATTTTTCTTCGAAAACTACCTAAAAATGATTGTTAATTGAAGTAGGTCCTGAATAACAAGGAATATGGTTTGGTCTTCATAAATTATTTTCAGCCTGATATTTCATCATAAGTCGCTTTATCATGGCATACGGATAACCAAACAATTCCTTCCTCTTTGTTATGGAGCGAAATTATATTCGAGATTTCCATAGTTACTTCTTTAATTAAGTTTGGGATTTAAAATTTTATGGACAAATTCTTCGAGACTCCTATAAGCAAGTCTGATGTTATCTAGTATATTTCAATTCTATTTTTGTTAAACATGTCTATGTGTGCATCCATCGCCAATCCCGTTGCCTTGATGCATTTGCGGTTCGTGAAGTGGCCCATTTTCGAGTTATTCAACACTTGGTCGGGTCACATATTTATTTATTTATTTATTCAGATGGACTAACTAAAATTAACTTTTTCTCTTATTAAACAGCCTACAACTATACATAAAATAGTTAAAATGTTAATTTTGAAAACAGTCCAATAACTTAATGCGTAGATACAAAGTGCATACAGTCGATGAAGGATAAGGACATTAAGCAACGAATACTCTGCAAGGGTAGCTCCGACAAACTTTATGAATGCAACTACTTCTTGAACTTCCCAACTTAAGAGTAATACAAACAATATTTATGAGAAAAGGGATTAAAATTCCATCAATTGGCACTCTTTTTGCTCCATAGTCGATTGACCATTGGCTAGCCGGAAAATAATTTCGGGGATGCTCACCCCCCCCCCCCCGGAATATTTTTAAATATTGAACTAATGAAAATCACATTTTACGCTATTTTAACACTGAAAAACTAGTTAGCAAATTTGTGAGACATGCTAACTTAAGCAAGAAATCGTAACCTAAGTTATAACACATTACTATTTATAAGAAAAGTGAAATAACACATGGAAAAATGGAAATAATAGGCCTACATTTACATGTTCAGTATTATTTTATTATTAAATAAAATAATTAAATATTTGAAAAAATACCCTTCCCTGCGCCACTGCGATAGGCGGTCAATTTTTACCATTAGTTGCAATGAACATTAAATCAATTAAAGAGCAGAATTGCTGAATATTTCATTGCATATTTATGTAGGCCTACAGCTTAACCTTGTATGTGTCATATCAAGTGTTAAAGATCTTTGGTATCCCAGTACGTTTCTATTTGTTGTATTAGTATGTCTCCTCTACATTTTAATCTATATTCAGTTTTATTGGTTTTATTGATAAATAAAAGAAAAGCAATGAGTAAATAAATATTCGATCCAGCATTTTTCTTTGCGATTGGGGAAACCATGAAAAGTCACATGTCAAATTGGCCGACCATGGAGTTTGAACACTAAGGTCCATCCGAATGTGACTCTGCGATGCTGCAGTCTCAATCACATAATTTGACTGGATATTCTGAAGAAAGACCTATCGAGCTAAGACGAAACAAAACATCTGATGAAGAATTAGCGATGACGAAGGTTCACTTTGTTCAAAAAAGTGTACAAGACGAATTGCAAGGAGATTAGCTCTTCGTAGAGCTGAGGTTCAACTCGAACCACCCTTAGCTCGAACAACTCATATTTGTTTTAGCATGTTTGCCTTCACAATGAAAGATTCAGCTTTGTATTATTCGACTTTCTCTAGACGCATCTTCTTCGGCATAGCTGTATCGCGTTTCACCTAATCCGATATGTTCAGGCGTACTAATGCTTCGGTTTGAAGTTTTTGATGATCGCAAGAGCCCGAATGATTGGATTCATATTGCTGTTATTAACGCATCATCAGTGTAATGTTTTAAGTGTTCCTTTTATCAACATTAATTATAAGTCTTATTTTGCTAATCAAATGAAATGCTTACTCATACAATGTTCGTACGTGTGTTTATGTCCGTCGTAAATTCACTTTATACATTTTTTTTACAAAATTCTGTTACGAGTTAATAATGATAGAAATGTCTTAAATAAAAATGATGATGGTAAAGATAAAGATAATATGAAGCCCAGCACAACATGAATTATCTTTATTACGTGCCAAAATAGTACTTCCTAGGAATACTTGGAGAACGGGAAAAAAGTTGTCCGTCTATCCGTATGTCTGTACGCGCGATATCTCTAATTTGCTTCGTCATAGTTCCATGAAACTTAGTATACAGACTTAGTATACACACTTATTGTACACATAGAAAGAACCCTATTGATTTTGAACCAAATCGGTTGACGTTACCGCAGTAAAAGTAAAATAAAGTGTTCCATATACAAGCCGTCGAGGCCCTTAGGGTTTCAGGAGGTTGAGGCTCGTAGATTTTTAGACATTCGGTACATGAAGGTGGTAAGGTTGTCAGCCTTACGCATCGGCCGCCTTACGTACTCATTTTTGTTAGAGGCTGAGTCAACCCCAGGGCCATAGTGCCACCAGAAGGATTAGGCCAATGGAAAAATCCCAATGACCTCATCGGGGATCGAACCCGCCAACTTTATCAGAGTAGCGACCAATTATTATCGGTCACATGCAACATTTTATTGCATCAATTTATAGAATTGAGTATGCAGATCAAACTTTCTCAGGAAACCTTGGTATATAACTCAATAGTTTCTGAAATACGATCTTTTATCGGTGACATTGTTCTAAATTTGCTTATCATCTGTTTCTGTTAAGTTTACCTTTTGTAGAG
Source organism: Ectobius pallidus (assembly GCA_964059195.1). NCBI lineage: Eukaryota > Metazoa > Arthropoda > Insecta > Blattodea > Ectobiidae > Ectobius > Ectobius pallidus. Next base: position 86,758,814 of record CAXKWD010000005.1, on the reverse strand, counting down.
TCTTTCCTGGCATATGTGGCTGCAAACCGGAAAAGAGTAGGTTACATCCATCGCTTTTTTTTAATTTGCAGATCCGTGACATTATCACATGTTTCCATTATGCCCAGTTTCATGATAATTGACCAATAAAATTTCTAGAAGATGGCGAATTTCGACCTATCTTTCCATAATTTAAATTTTGTTCTGGCACAGTATTTGCAAATTATATTTAAGTTACATAGCAACTGTAACGTTAATCAAAGACTGATCAATATCGACCTCTTCAGGCCATTTCCAAGTCTTCTTCTTCTTCAAGGTTATTTTGCGACCCCCCTCTCGCACGCAGTCTTGGAGTATCAGGGTCGAGAGAAGTTTCTTTCTTCTTTCGTTTCACCCTCTTTGGGGTACGTTGAACCAGTCATTTCTTTGTGTGTTGTTCCTTCCTAAGTGCCCAGTATTTCTTCATTCTTTCTGATCTTCTTTTCCTCTCTTCTTCAGAGATAATAGGTTTGGACTTCAGTGACGACCTGTCTTGGAACCTTGTATTTTCGTCTTTAGTTATTATTTTAGCCGTTCGATCTAATAGTGAATTTTCTGTAATTTTTAACTCAACTAGGTCTTTTTCAGTTTCTTTAAACCAGTTGGGTTTTGTTTTGCGGTTGCGGAAGAAGTCAAAGATTTGTTTGGTTAATCTAACAGAGTCCATTCTAAGAAGATGACCATAGAAATTTATCCTCCTTTTTCGCATAGTGTCTGAAAGTTTTTCAATTTTCTTGTAGAGGGTTTCATTCTTGATATATATCATCTTATTATCCTGAAATTTAGGTCCTATGATTTTTCTTAAAATCTTCCTTTCCTTTAGTTCAAGTTTCTCCATCTGACCTTTGAAATTCATGTTTAGCGTTTCTGCCGCGTACAGTGCTTCTGGTTTAATTACTGATCTGTAATGTTTAATTTTTGACCCCCATGAAAGGGATTTTTTGTTGCATGTATCTTTTGTTAGTTGAAAGGCCATTTCAAGTTTGTTTTTTTCTGGATTCCATTGTTTTGCATTCCACCGCATTCCAACTGATCCATTCTCCGAGATACTTGAATTCTTTTACTATTTCTAATTTTTGTTCTTGGATTTTGAGGTATTGACGTGGGTGTTTGTTGTATGTCATGATTTTGGTTTTTTTCAAAGGAAATGTGAAGACCTATTTTAGCTGCTTGTTTAGCTAGTTCAAGTATTTGTTCTCTTGCTTCCTCCATCGTTTCAGCAACTAAGGCCATATCATCCGCAAAGGCAATACAATTTATTTTAAGGTTCTTCTTTTTGCAACCCAGTCTTATTCCACTCTTTATATTTTTGTTCCATTCTCTTACTACTTTCTCAAGTGCACAATTGAACAAGAACGGTGACAGCCCATCTCCCTGTCGCACTCCTGTTCTTATTTCGAATGGATCTGATAGTTCACCCATGAATTTAACTTTTGAAAACGTCTTTGTGATAGTCGCTTTTATATTATTAGTTGTTTTCTTATCCAAACCCATTTCCTCCAGGACTGATAGAAGGGATTCTCTATCAATGGAATCATATGCTTTTTTGAAATCAATGAAGGAGATTACGTACTTCTTTGCCCTTGATTTTTTATATGCCATAATGTGTTTGAGGTTTATTATTTGTTCGGAGCATGACCTACCCTTTCTAAAACCTCCCTGGTATTCTCCAAGTTGTGGATCCAATTGTGGTTCTGCCCTGTTTAAAAGTACTTTGGAAAGAATCTTGTATGTTACATCCAGTAACGAGAGAAGTTTATTGGAAGGAGGAAATATATATGTGGGATGTTGGTACTATTGTTTGTTTAAATTTTCATCTTGCAGTTATAATTGATCCCATTCTAGTTTGATCCTAGTCAAAACAAAGGGGAGGAGAACTCACAGAGAGTTCGCGGAAAATTCGCATCATGTGACAAAACGTGATTGGTTAATGTCATTAGCATGCGCCATTAACAGGATGTGGCTAACGAGTGTTCGTACGTTCATGCAACAATAATATCAACATTTACACGTGAAATAAAAAACTCTCACTGGCATCGTCATCATTATAGTATATCAATTAGCAAACACTGCGGGCCAGTTGTACTGAGAATAAACAAACTAACATAAACACGGTGAACGCGTGCGGGCTGTGACAGCCATGCCTCTTTGTTTTGAACAGGATCGTTCTTAAATGAGATAGAGAATAGTAAGGTGTTTGTAAAATGATCAAGTGAACAATAGAATAATAATGCCAACAGCTTCTGATTGATTTGGAAAACCTACTCCACTACATACTAAAGCATCTTCGTCTAGCTCAGGCCTGCACAACATACGGCCCGTCTGACTGATTAAAATTATTTTATTTATAATATATAGGATAGTGGAATAAGACTTTTTCATCTAGCTCTAATTAAAAAAAAATTAAGAAGTGTGTAACAGAAAAACTATATTTAAATTTCGAAAATTTAGTAGCAATTTGCACTGATGGTACCCCATCTATGCGGGGGAAAATGTTTTTGCTGGGCGGATCATTATGCATAATGCTTTTCCCGTGAAATAACGATAATAATAATAATAATAATAACAATAATCAATGGCGGAGGGTGGATGTTTTGAGTGGGTGTACACATCAGTCAATAAATTGAAACCACTGGCAAAATTTCACTGCCTAATTCATCAGCAGGTATTATGTTCAAAGGTTTTGCAGTTTGATCAAGTGATAAAAATAGTATTTGCTCTGGTCAACTATATTCGAGCTCGGGGGTTGAAGCACAGAACGTTTCGGGCGTTTCTAGAAGAAAATGATGCCGACTATGGGGAACTACCATACCTCACTGATGTACGTTGGTTAAGCAGCGGTAAAGTTTTGGTGCGCTTTGTCGCTCTAAAAAATGAAGTAGTTGAAGTTTTGGAATCTGAAGGAGATGAGGAAAAATTTCCAGATATAATGAATGAAGCATGGAATCAAGATATGCTTTTCCTGTCTGACATTTCGGGTCACTTGAATGACCTTAACTTGCAGCTTCAAGGAAAAAATTAATTTGTTTTTCAGTTAATTTCTCTTATAAAGACCTTCAAAATTAAACTAAACCTGTTTGAAAATCAACTTGGTAAAGGGGATATGTCGCATTTTATAACTTGTGACAGAATATTCCTTCTGAATATCATTCGGTGGTGGGTGGAAAATATAAGAAGCATATATCACTTCTAAGTGAGGAGTATCAGAAAAGAATGCCATTGAGTAATGAAGACGAAGTCCGCATTAAAGTGATTCAGGCTCCATTTTCTGTCGATGCAGGAAATCTACATGTCGAACTCCAGATGGAAGTCATTGATCTCCAGTGTTCTGAAAACTATCGGGTCAAGCATAGGGAGAGTAGTTCACAAGAGTTTTATTTTGTTCTGTATCAGAATAAATTTAAAAATTTGTTGGATACTGCCTACCAGGTATTTTGTATGTTTGGGAGCACATATACCTGTGAACAAACAATTTCTGTCATGAACTTGAACAAAAACAAACAGCGTTCATCTTTAACTGATGCAAATTTAGAGGCCATATTAAGAACGGCCACTTCAAATATGACACCAAACTTTGATAAAATAGTTGCAACAAAGAAATGTGATGTGTCATTCTGAACTGTTAAAGATAGGTGCCAGTGCAATTACCTCGTGTGTGTTTAAATTGTGAAATCTTGTAACATCATCTGTAAGTATGTTAATATAATTTTAGTTGCAACTCTTAAAATTTAAATATGCATATTAACTTGCCTTTACTGTAGACCTAATAACATTTATAAATTTACCTGCAGTGGCCTAATGTAAGATACAAGGTCCGCAGTCGGGTGGCAATAGTTGAGTTTGGCCCTAAGAGTGAAACAAGTTGTGCAGGCCTGGTCTAGCTGCTCCTACCATTAAGTAGTTCTCACAGGGTCTTGTAGTGAATTGCCCTCGTCCGACACCTAAAACAAAAATTTCATCATGGGCGCATGAAGGCTTTGACAGACATACCTCCCTTGTCAGTCAGTGGTGACAAAATCGTTGCGAGTTCATGCCTTGAAATAGAGAAGTCAATGACCTCAATCTGTAGTGTACATTATGTTGATGCGTGATGTGGCACTTGTGTTACACAACTCACGTTCCCTCTCGGAACACGTGACACGTGAATGCTCACACGACCCATTAATCACGTAATTTACGAAGCGGGTGTTATTAGCCCTTTCGCTGAGGATTTGAGGCTGCTTTGACATCCCATTATCGCAGCCAGCCGCTCGTCAATGATAAATTTTCTAGTCGAGATATCAAAACAGCTGTTCACTTGCTAACTTCACAAATTACATCAATTTATTTTACAGCGAATTATCTATCAGTTAACCTATGTCCATCTATCTGTCTATCTATCTATCTATCTATCTATTTGTTTTCCTATCTATATATATTTATCTTCCTATCTATCTATCTATGTATCTATGCATGTATGTAGTATGTATGTATGTATGTATGTAATGTATGTATGTATGTATGTATCTCTCTATCTACCCATCTATCTATCTATGTATCTATCTATCTATCTATCTATCTATCTATCTATCTATCTATCTATCTTTCTTTCTATCCATCCATCCATTTATCCATCCATCCATCCATTTATCCATCCATCCATCCATCCATCCATCCATCCATCCATCCACCCATCCATCCATCTATCCAACCATCCATCCATCCATCCATCCACCCATCCATCCATCCATCCACCCATCCATCCACCCACCCATCCATCCACCCACCCATTCACCCATCCATCCATCCATCTATCTATCTATATATAGGCTATATATATATCCTTCTATGTCTGTCTGTCTGTCTGTCTGTCTGTCTGTTTCTGCCAACTCACCTGGTTAAATAAACTGGCAATAGTTAAAATAGTAAGTTAAAATAATCGTTTATTAAGTGCCAGAATTGTACTTTCTGAGATTTGTGTGGTGGACGGGAAAATGTCTGTCCGTACGCCTGCACGCGCGATAACTCGAATACGCTTTATCGGATTTTCATGAAACTTTGTATACGCATTTATAATGTCCATAGGAAGAAGGCTGTTGATTGTGTACCAAATCGGTTGACCGATTCCGGAATAACGCCTAATTGACGGTCACAAGCGTTTTAAATGGCAAATCATCATTACTACAACAAAGACGCGTTGCTAGCCATAGCCACGGCTTCCATGCTCTGTTAAGACGTCATATACACTTCATCAAAGCTGACCAAATGCATGAGTCATTATGTTGGATGAAAATTGTCTTTATACAGAAATAAAGAAAATGCCTAATAAATGTTGTGTTCCTGGCTAATAATGCTAACGAAGAGTCTGACCAAATGTTTAAATTCTCCAAAAATGAAACCAGAGGGCCTAAATGGATATCTTAAATTCACAGAGAAAATGTTATACCTTCAGATAACTCACAGTAATAAACACACGTTAATGATAACTATATGTCAGTATTTTGTTAAACCCATACAGTAATAGTAATTGGGATTTATTGTTTGTGAAGGTATTTATTTGCATTACTGCTAATGAAATGCTTACTAACGTATTATTATAACACTTAAATAGGATACTCCATTAATAATATTTGTTTCAGTTAGGCCTACATAACAAGATTAATAGTACAAAGTCTGTGTCATGTATATCAGGAGCATGTGAAACGTGGCCTATTAAATCCATCTGGGATTTTGTTATATCAGTTTACCTGATTTTATTTTAATTCACTTTGAGTTACCACCAATTTTTCAATTGTTATTCGTTTTATTAATATTCTCTGTTAATTTAATACATACATTTCTATCGGCTACTTTTCTGCGTGCTCGATCCCCGATGAGGTCGTTGGAGTTTTTCAACTGGCCTAATCCTTCTGGTGGCATTATGGTCCTGGGGTCGTCTCAGCCTCCAACAGAAATGAGTACCAGGAGCAATCCTGGGGGTAAAGGCGGCCGGTGCCTAAGGCTAACAACCTTACCACCTTCACGTGCCGAATGTCTAAAATCTGGCAGCCTCAACCTCCTAGAACCCTCTGGGCCTCCATGACCTGTATAGGGAATACTTTACTTTTCTGCGTAATTACCCCCAATTAATATTCTCTCTGAAGTTATATGCTTTTGCACCTATTCCATCTCTAGGCCTTCTTTCTGAACGAACGCGTCACTCTAGTATGCGTAGGTATGGTCGTATTCACGACTGGAATACTTAGCAACAGGTTTTGGAATGACTTATGCTAGTATTTAGGCTTCGACGACTAATTTCACGTAGAATGAGAGATGAGTAAATCGTCTTCAGTGGAGAGTGATAATAATTGAAAATTGATACTGTTTTCTTTTCATGCCACTAATATAAATGAAAGCAGAGCACTGTAAGGGGAAAAAATGCTCATTGCTCAATGGGAGAATCTTTATATTTTTTATCCAGAAAAATCTACCAAATAATCTCAATCAAAATCATTTATTAGGATAGACCGATCATTGACGTAATAACGAGGAGAATATTTTCTATTCTGTCTTATGAGGTCATGACATGTTACCTATTCATTAATCTCCCTGAATATGTCTGCTATACGGCATGTTCTGTTAACCCACTGTAACCGTAATGAAGTCCTTGATTAGCACGCATATGCCCTCCTAAGTGACATCGAGTCAAAAGCACCAGATGAATTATAGATTCGTATGGGTTGAAGACACAATAGGGAGTATGGAAAGAATAACGAGCATGTGAGCATTATCCATGCATGACATGTTCCTGTCGATACAGAGATGTGTTGGCTGGCAGGTGTGTGATCGTGATCAGTGACGAGACTCACTTGTCAGTGCTCCCTGAAAATGCAAATTCGACAGGTGAAATTCCGTTATTTGGCTTGTATCAAGTGAGGCTAAAACTACTACTATGTGATCAATTTTCTAAAGGATAATCCTAGTGATGATTAAATTGTTAATATTATGTGGACTATTGCTAGGATATAGCATCCACAAGGTATAGCTGCTTTATTAAGGACGGAAATCCTGAGGGTTCAGCAGCCATTTCATAAAATATGGCAATTTTTCCCTCAAAGAGAGAAGTTATAAAATTATTGTAATTGGGTGGTCAAAAATAAGTTTAAAACCTCAAATTCTCTGAATATTAAGGACTTAAGTGTATCTGAAGTGGTTTCATGTGTAAAATCTGTCGATTTACTTATTTATTGCGTTGAGTTGCTTTATTTTTCATTTTTAGCATGAATTTAACACTCTTTATTACCAAGTAGTCAAGAGTAATCAGCTATGTCCATTTTCATTTGAGAAAATATACATCTTAAGGTACAATTTGGTATAAGATTAACTTAAAAAAATATGTATGGTTAATTACTGTGTAAAATAACAAACAAGTGACTTTTTGTCCCACCCTTAATGGTGATAGTTTTGTTAAATTATTATTGATGAGTTAAATAAATGTTCTGACAACCTGGAAACAGTTTATAATTTGTATTTAATCCCTCATACCTTCATTAATAACTGCATTAAGACCCTAACAGTAATAGCAGAACAGCAAAGGAACTTTTGTTTTCCATCATTAAAATCACTGTCCAAATCATGTCCCACCCGAAATAGATTTTGAAAAACAAATTTAAAATATTTAAAATAAATTTTAAATAATGTTTTGCATGTAGTGTGGAGGAGAAGGCATTGTAAATTTTACAGAATGTGAAGAACCAATTCTAGTTTATTATTTATGATATGTAATAAACAAAAATAGTTTTTATAATTTGCTAGATTATAAATGGCTGTGAGGCTGATAATTATGATTATTGAAGTTCCAGAAAAAAGATAACACTATTGTGCATTACCATATGAAGGTTATAGTTTAACAATTACATACAATTTACAGCAGATGGCATGTTATAATGAAAGCTTATTAAATACTAGCATGTGCCCGCGGCTTCGCCCGCGATAATTATTTCAAAAATTAAAAATTAAAAACCAATAGCATAATAGTTAAATCATTATATTTATTAAAATCTAAATCACGTGGACTACATACCACGATTAGATAGCGTCGCCTACTAAAAGCGACCTCTGATTCGAATTTCTTGGCCCAGAAAACCCCTGTATAGTGAGTTTCGTCCAAATCGACAGTGTTTGACCATATTTAGGCCTATATTGATTATCCCTCTTCCGTGTAGGTTGAAAATTCATAACTTATGTCTGCGGGCCTTGTCATTCTAAACAAATGATCGTCCAGGATGGACTCACAAAATCATGCGATCGCCCGCGATAATTATTTTAAAAATTAAAAATTAAGAGCATAATAGTTAAATCATTATATTTATAAACACCTAAATCACGTGGGCTACATGCCACGATTAGATAGCGTCGCCTGGTAAAAGCGACCTCAGATTCGAGTTCCCTGGCCCAGAAAACCCCTGCATAGTGAGTTTCGTCCAAGTCGAACGATGTTTGACCATAGTTAGGCCTATATTGAATATCGCTCTTCTGTGTAGGTTGAAAATTTCATACGTCTGCGGGCCTTGATATTCTAAACAAATGAATCGTCCAGGATGGACTCACAAAATCAAGCGATCGCCCGCGATAAAGATTTCAAAAATTAAAAATTAAGAGCATAATAGTTAAATCAATATATTTATTAACACCTAAATCACGTGAATTACATACCACGATTAGATAGCGTCGCTTGGTAAAAGCGGTCTCAGATTCGAGGTCCTAGGCCCAGAAAACCCCTGTATAGTGAGTTTCGTCCAAATCGAACAATGTTTGACCATATTTAGGCCTATATTGATTATCCCTCTTCCGTGTAGGTTGAAAATGTCATATGTCTACGGGACTTTACATTCTAAACAAATGAATCGTCCAGGATGGACTTACAAAATCAAGCGATCGCCCGTGATAATTATTTCAAAAACTAAAAATTAAGAGCATAATAGTTAAGTCGTTATATTTATTAACACCTAAATCACGTGAATTACATACCACGATTAGATAGCATCGCCTGGTAAAAGCTACCTCAGATTCGAGGTCCTTGGTCCAGAAAACCCCTCGTCGCACAGTGGTCCGGATCGAAAAAAAAGCGGACAAAAATCGATTTTCAACTTTAATTTAGAAACGCCAAACAACTGTCCAAGTATAGTATGATTATCAGTGTACATTAATTTCACTTTATATTTCGAAATTGCTTCTTGGTTTCTCAGTTATAATACTGCAGAAGTGGCATAACTCTTAGTTCCTGAACCCCTCACTTCTGTAAGTAAACTTTGCAATTTCTTTCTCACTTGAAAATTAAACTCAAGGTCTATAATAATATACCTGTAGATACTTTATAATGTGCTCTATCTATTAAAAGCATGATTGTCGAATTTAGATAATTTATAAGGACTATTACATTAATTTTAATAAAACCTAATTTTCTTCAAGAAAAAAAGTTTTGCTTGACTTTTAAAAAAATATATACATATGTATCCTATGAAACTTACGCAAGTATTAAAATGAAGTCTTGACAATATTTCCTTAAAGGTTTCATCGCCAAATCCCACCAACTCCGTGAATGAGAAGAGCGAGAATGTTAATATGTGCGCTCTGAGGATAAACAGTCGCGCGAGATAAAGGGGCTGTTGAAAGATTATATTACGCTAGGGAGGGATGTCTTGCAGCTAGAAAACCGAAATGATCATCAGTTCTGAGAAGCATTTGATTAGTGGTGGTTTTTTGTGTTGTGAATAGAGAAAAATGAGTTTCATTGTTAATCGTAGTGAGCCATAAGATTCGTGAAAATAAAGATCAATCTCGCGCGCGGCAGGAAAAGTTTGTGATATACCTATTTAATAAATGTTGGCGAGGGTGTCGAGAAAACAGTGTACAATAGTGTAGGAAGTGTTTTTTTCTGCCTTATTTTTACCGCTGGAAAAAATTAATTTCGTGGAAAGTTTCTTTTATAAGAAATATTCAGAGTGGTTGAAAAAAGATGTGATTTCAAGAGTGACCAGAGCGTATTTATGTTGTCTTTCGTGCCTCTTCGCCTTGTAGACAGTAAAACACGAATTTTGCGTGGAAAAATCCAAGAACTGCATCTACACGCTTCTGCAGGCCTATTCGAATGCAGTGGGTTCATGAAACATCAGAAATTTCTCGGGCGGAAAAAGATTATATAACAGAACAAATTGAAAATTTAAATAACTTGGTTATAAATAACACCGAAGTGCGTTATTCCTTAATATTATGAATGATAGATGGAAAAGTATGCAATGCTTTAGCAAAATCTTCAAGTATGAAGTGCTATATTTGTAGTGCCAAGATTTCAGAAATTAACAATTTACAAACAATAGCACAGAAGCCCATTGACAATTTACAGTTTGAGTTTGGATAATTATCAATTATGCATGCCCACATCCGATTTTTTGAAAGTCTCTTCCATATTTCCTACCGCCTGGATTTTAAAAAGTGGAACGCGAGTTTGATAGATGGTACCCGAGACCTATTGGAAAGAAAAAAAAAATAGTGCAAGACTCATTCAGAACCAGATTATGTCTTCTAGTTGATATTCCGAAGCCTGGTTATGGAACCACAAATAATGGTAACACTGCCCGAAGGTTTTTTGAAAATCCTCAGTTAGTTTCCGAAATAAGTTCAATACAGTTGCCTCAGAAAGTGTGTAATTTATTGGCAATACCCAACGATGAAACGGAGCAGGAAGGAGAAGAAGAAGCCGACAGCGACTCATCCGGATCAGAGGATGAATGAATATTTTTTACCTGTAGGCCCAAGTACTGTACTTTTATGAACTAAAACAACAAATTGACCTAATATTAGTATTTAGTTTAAAGTTTTGTACTAAACTATTTCAATTTGTTAAGGAAAATATTTTTGTCCGCTTTTTTTCCGATTCGGACCACTGTGCGTCGCCTGGTAAAAGCGACCTCAGATTCGAGGTCCTTGGCCCAGAAAACCCCTGTATAGTGAGTTTCGTCCAAATCGAACAACGTTTGACCATATTTAGGCCTATATTAATAATCCTCTTCGGTGTAGGTTGAAAATTTAATATGTCTGCGTGCCATGACATTATAAACAATGAATCGACCAGCGTGAGCTACAACATTCAAGCGATCGCGAAAGTTTCATTTCCAAGGTATGACAAAAATAGCCAAAGCCAACTGTAGTTGATTTGACATTGAAATGTATTACTGAAAACTGATGCTTCACAAACGCAAAAAATGCACGTTTTCTGCCCGTTTTTCACTCATAACTTGCGAAGGAAAGCTAAAATTAAAATTGCGGCTTCGAGGTGCACTTTCCGACCCTTTAGTCCATCTATGTTTAAAATTTCAGATCTCTGCGTTCAGTAGATTTCGTTGGGCATCGCGGACGGACAGACGGAGGAAGGAAGACAGACACTTCCTTTAATTAATATACTAGCGTGTGCCCGCGGCTTCGCCCGCGATAATTATTTCAGAAATTAAAAATTAAGAGCGTAGCAGTTAAATCATTATATTTATTAAAACCTAAATCACATGGACTACATACCACGATTAGATAGCGTCGCCTGGTAAAAGCGACCTCAGATTCGAGTTCCTTGGCCCAGAATACCCCTGTATAGTGAGTTTCGTCCAAATCGAACAATGTTTGACCATATTTAGGCCTATATTGACTATCCGTGTAGGTTGAAAATTTCATGTCTACGGGCCTTACATTCTAAACACATGAATCGTCCAGGACGGACTTACAAAAGCGATCGAGCTCCCTGGCCCAGAAAATCCCTGCATAGTGATCAATGTCCATTTAGGCCTATAGGCCTTATCCCTCTTCCGTCTATGTAGAAAATTTCATATATCTGCGTGCCTTGACATTATAAACAAATGAATCGTCCAGCGTGGCCTTACACCATTCAAGCGATCGCGATGCTTTTTATTTCCAAGGTATGATAAAAATAGCCAAAGCCAACTGTAATTGATTTGACATTGAAATATATGAATGAAAACCGATGCTTCGAAAACGCAAAAAAATGCACGTTTTTTCCCCGTTTTTCTCTCATAACTCACGAACGAAAGCGAAAATTAAAATTCAGGCTTCGAGGTGCATTTTCCGACCCTTTAGTCCACCTATGTTTAAAATTTCAGATCTCTGCGTTCAGTAGATTTCGCTGGGCATCGCGGACAGACAGACAGACAGACAGAAGGAAGAAAGACACTTCCTTTTATTAATATACTAGCATGTACCCGCGGCTTCACCCGCGATAATTATTTCAAAAATTAAAAATTAAGAGCAGAATAGTTAAATCATTATATTTATTAACACCTAAATCACGTGGACTACATACCACGATTAGATAGCGTCGCCTGGTAAAAGCGACCTCAGATTCGAGTTCCTTGGCCCAGAATACCCCTGTACAGTGAGTTTCGTCCAAATCGAACAATGTTTGACCATATTTAGGCCTATATTGTTTATCTTCCGTCTACGGGCCTTGACATTCTAAACAAATGAATCGACCAGCGTGGGCTTACAACATTCTAGCGATCGCGATGCTTTTATTACCACGGTATGACAAAAATAGCCAAAGCCAACTGCAATTGATTTGACATTGAAATGTATTACTGAAATCTGATGCTTCGACAGCGCTAAAATCACGTTTTCTGCCAGTTTTTCACTCACAACTCGCGAACGAAAGCTAACATTAAAAATCCGACTTCGATGCGCATTCGCCCACCTTTCAGCCCACCTATGTTTAAAATTTCAGATCTCTGCTTTTAGTAGATTTTGCTGGGCATCGTGGACAGACAGACAAACACGTCCTTTTATTATTTTAAGATAGCATGTACCCGCGGCTTCGCCCGCGATAATAATTAAAAATTAAGAGCATAATTGTTAAATCATTATATTAACACCTAAATCATGTGGACTACATATCACGATTAGATAGCGTCACCTGGTAAAAGCGACCTCAGATTCGAGTTCCTTGGCCCAGAAAACCCCTGTATAGTGAGTTTCGTCCAAATCGAACAACGTTTGACCATATTTAGGCTAATATTGATTATCCCTATAATAATAATAATAATAATAATAATAATAATCTTCGGTGTAGGTTGAACATTTCATAACTTATTATGTTTGCGTGCCTTGACATTAAAAACAAATGAATCGACCAGCGTGAGCTACAACATTCAAGAGATCGCGATGCTTTTATGTCGAAGTTATGACAAAAATAGCCAAAGCCTAGTGTAATTGATTTGTATTACTGAAAACTCATGCTTCGAAAACGCAAAAAATACACGTTTTCTGCCCGTTTTTCACTCATAACTCTCGAAGGAAAGCTAAAATAAAAATTCCGGCTTCGAGGTGCATTTTCCGACCCTTTAGTCCATCTATGTTTAAAATTTCAGATCTCTGCGTTCAGAGATTTCGCTGGGCATCGCGGACAGACAGACGGAGGACAGACAGACGGAGGACAGACAGACGGAGGACAGACAGACGGAGGACAGACACTTCCTTTTATTAATATAGATAGATAGTTAGAAGATAGATAGATGCGGTGGATGAATGTTAGAAAATGAGTGTAACAATTGTTTTATATATATGAAACTGAGGTTTTTCCAGTTCACTACCACAAAAATTGCGGTGATATTCTAGGGTATATCTTGAACTTCCAAAATCAGGACAGTCAAAAAGCAAGTGCTGTATCGTTTGAGAGGATCCACAGAAGCATGAGTAACCATCTCGGACATTGATGTTAAATCGCTCGAAACACGATTTAAATTTTTCATGGCCAGGTAGGAATTGTGTGAGCACGAAGTTTGGCACGAGCATTTTGCACTGATGCCGGATCTTGGGAAAGAACATTTCTCTCGTTAGGGAGTCCTTTCGAGCTTGTGGTCCAGATGTTATTCTGCGTGGACAGTTGTGTGGGTTTTAATCTTCCTTTTCAGGTAACTTATTGGAGTTCTATCGTATGAATTTTTCATCGTAGATTTTGCAGCATCTTTTGCTAATATGTTTACTTTCTCATTTCCGATTGTCTTTGTGTGCCCGCAAACCCACGAGAGACACACATGGGGCCGTGCTGGGTTATAGACCTATATCAGCAGCTATTTGTAGTGTTTTAATACGCAAACACATTGTTGAAGGTAATGGCGGATTATTCAATTGAATATTTTGTGTGGTCTCCATAAAATAGCAACAATTAGTGGTTCTTGTTTGAGGATACGTAATTCTTTCTTTTGTAAGAATCGTGTAGTGTGAAGTCTTAATTTTAAGTCATATAGAACTGCACAAGTGCGGCAGAGACCTAGTATTTATCGTGGTTTGTGTTAACATCCCGTTCTCCTCGGGAGGGGAGGTTTTGTGTTGTTTTTGTTGAAGTTTAAAATATTTTGGTTATGTCGGTGTCGGGTGATGTTGAGAACGCTCAAACTGACGATTCTCTGCAAGAAGTATTATCGATGGATACAGAGATCACAAATCCTTGTAAACAGGACAATTCACTCCAACGGACCTTGGCTCCAAATATGAAAGAAAAATCAAATCATGAAACTGGTACGATAATTGAGAATCTAATACATGATCTCCCCCAGCCAAGGGTTTCACATCGATATTTATCTTCGGATACAGGTCCATACTTTGTATCCATCAAACAACCAGGACAAGCTATTGGAAATATGCATCCTATGACAATTGGACGATGGCTGTTTCGAGCTAATTATGATGTACATTATATCAATAAAGTTTCATACTCTCAGATTGACGTACACTTCCAGACTCAACATGCAGCTAATGCATTTTTAAACTCTGACTTCGACAAAACGCACCAAACAAATTCCTTCATTCCGGCATATAATTTATTTTCTTCTGGTGTCATTAGGGGTGTTGAGTCAAGTATCACTCCTGAAGAGATTAAGATGGACACTATTGTACCTGAAGGATTTCAAATTATAAATGTATATAGATTCAATCGACGTATAACAGATGAGCAAGGAAATACTTCCTATATACCGACTGAAACTGTAAAAGTAACATTTCGCAGTCAACGGCTGCCACGTTCAGTCACATTATACCACCAAAAATGTAATGTTGATCCATACATTGAACGCACACAAACATGTCTTAACTGCGGAAAGTTAAACCATAGGGCAAAAATTGTAGATCGTCACCTAAGTGCCTTTACTGTGGCAAGGAACCACATCAGGGGGAGTGCCCAGTAGAAGACCGGAGATGCATAAATTGCAAAGGCAATCATAAAGCAACTGATATTGAGAAGTGTCCAGCATATAAACTGGAAAAGCAAATAAACGATAAACTGGCATCACTTCCAGTTTCTAGATTTGAAGCGAAGCAGATAGCCCTGGGACGCTCATCTTATGCACAAATGGTGCAACAACAAACAAGCACAATATTCAGCAATTTCAACCAATTTCCACGGCTGGATAACAAAACGACCTTAGCAGACAACTCTCAAACACAGCGGGAAAAAAAGATCACATCTCACCAATCACAAGTATCCACGACACGCATCACTCATACACCAACTAAACGAAAGGAACAAGAGAGCCCTCAACGCTCTGAAATGCACAAATTCAAGAAAGCATTAATTTATCCCAATGGCCGAGTGCCAGAACCAACAATTCCTGTAAGTACACAGCAGACTCGACCATCGGGGAATGGGTCAATTTTGACACTGAATGATGAATCATCCTCGACACATCAACCTAAGAGAATTCAGGCAATAGGAAAAACATCCAGCTTACGACAACCGATAAGACCTAAAGTATTAACAACCATCAGTAAGATACTAAGTGAGGCACCGGAACACCTTAGGGGTGATCTTGAGAAAGTCAAACATCAAATCAAAGAGCTTCTAGAATAAATCTTTTTTTCCCCATTTAAGGGGCTGAAAGGCTCGAAGACTACTAATTCAATTTGATCATTAATTCCACGTATAATCTTATGTCTGGAATGAAAATACTACAATGGAACGCACAGAGCTTAAAAAACAAATTGGAAGAACTTTTAATTTTAAACCATCAACATAAATTTGACATCATAGTCATCCTTGAATCTTGGCTCTCTACTACAAAAAAAATAAAAATTCCTAATTACACGTCAATCAGAAATGACAGAGATGGAAAAGGAGGAGGCGTTGCCATATTTATTAAAAAAGATATCACAATAACCAATTTCCGTATCATTAACAATTATGCATATACATTTCAAGCCATAGAAGTAACAATGAGAAACCTAAAAATCATTGGTATTTATAACACTAGTTCCAACCATATTACAGCTACTTTCTGGAACAATAACTTCAACGCAGACATAGATTTTAAATTCATTTTATTGGGAGATTTCAATTTAGGAAAAGCCATAGTAGACTTATACAACAGCAATAACATATACTTCATTGAAGAGCTCAAACGGCAAAATATCCATCTTATCAATAAGATTACTCCTACTCGACTTTGCTATAGAGGTCAACAAAACACTTCACCGGACCTGACCTTCATTTCGGCAAGTTTCATCCCTCACACAGAATGGCAACCACTTACTGATACCTTAGGTAGTGACCACTTCCCCATCATTATAGCGGTAAACAACCATTCGCCTCTTTTTCCTGTCCAATCCATACCACATCGAACACAAATATAAAACTGGACAAAATTTAACCAGGAAATCCAGTCCAAGTTAAATAAGCTACAGCCTTCCGAAACATCTATTGATCTTCTCACCTCAACCTTCCAAGATTATCTAAACTTACATCATCCGCTCTTTACGTCTCATAAACCCCCGGTTCGAACTAAACCTTGCTGGTGGAGTACAGAAATTAAACATGCCATAGCCAAACGAAAACTCCCACTTAAGAAATTCAAAACACATTTAGACTTTAAGACGTACTTGAATCTGAGAAGACATATTGCTCATGTGAAACATCTTATCATCTCTGCTAAAAGACAAAATTGGTACCAGTATTGTTCCACCATTGATTATTCTACCACAACACAACAGATTTGGAAACATGTGAAGTGGTTTACTGGAAAGAAACATTACTCTTCCTCTCCGATTGTTTTTGATATCTTGCTACAGGCAGATTTCTTAAAACAAGTGGCACCGGACCAAGTGTATGCCCCATGCCAGGGATACACATCAGAGCCTCGTCCATCTTTAGAGATCCCTTTTACACAGAGTGAAATAGCCAGTATCCTACGCAACAAAGGCAACAAACATTCAGCTCCAGGACCTGATCCAATAACATACGAGATATCTCATGCCCAGCAGTGTATATTATCACATTTAGAATACAGCTTTAATGCAATACTACAAGGGAATGTATATCCGTCGCTCTGGAACAAGATGACAGCGATACCTATCCTAAAACCCAATAAAACCGGAATACATCCAACACATTACAGACCAATCATTTTGAGCTCGACTCTTCGAAAAATATACGAACAATTGCTGAATCAACGTATTTAATTCTACATAGAAAGATTTAATATTATCAACGCCAAACATTTTGGTTTTCGTAAGGGATACAATACCATGGCGAGTATCTTATATCTAGTCACTGAGGTATATACTGGATGGCTAAAAAATGAAAACACCCTGGCTATAACGATTGATCTGAGTAGTGCTTACGATAGAGTTAATCTTCAAATACTGTGTGAGAAATTAAGCAACATAGGAATACCATCTACATATATTAATAACATTATATCCTTAATGACTAATCTATCTTTAGAATTACCAACATACTACAGTTATCGTCAAAACCGTAAGACGTCAATGGGTTTGCCTCAAGGGTCGTCACTTAGCCCAACTTTATTTAATATTTATACTAATCATCTTCATAAGATTCGATTTAAGACCATCAGACTACTTTGCTTCGCTGACGACATCATATTGTACTATAGATTAAAAAAGGGTAACCCCATCAATATTCAGGATCTACAGGAAGATATAGAGACCTTGATCCAAGAACTTGACACATTGGGAATGGACATAAATGCCGACAAGAGTGCCTTCACCATATTCTCCAAGAAAAGGACCCTCCTCCCTCAGTTACCTCAAATAATGATAAATAAGGAACCGATACAATACCGTCAATCTTTAAAGTACCTTGGTGTGCACCTTGACTACAATCTTTCAGGAAATTCTCACTATCAAATGGTAATGAAAAAACTCAACAACAAACAAAATATATTCCGATTTATAACAGGACGATATTGGGGAAACCATCCAAAAGCTCTTTACCTGCTGTACAATAATTTCATAAGATCTACTCTAGAATATGGAATTCAGGTTTTGCCCCTTCCAACGAAGAAATGGCATACAAAAATAAGCTCCATCATTTACAACATTGGGAAAAGAATCTTAGGAACAGGCGGTAAACCTAACAAAGTACATGTCTTCAAAGAACTTACTTACAGACTTATCGAGAACGCACGACAGGAGCATGTATCAAGTATATGAAATTTTTATTTCTTAATAGCTCACACCCGTTATACACGAAACTAAAATATATTACTGAACTGCGAGAAAATGCAAACTCTTCCCGGATTCTCAATAGATTGTCCATTATCTTCGAAGTCTTCAAATCATTTTACTGTGACCAACAAATCCAACCTTTCCCAAAATATCCTGTCTATTGTACAGATTATAGTACCCTCATCCTTTCCATTGATAAAGACTTCACAGCTTTCACAAATAATGATATGAATTCTAGTCAAACATTTTTGGATTATATATCAGTTTTTCCACAACAAGAAACTATTATAATGTTCACTGACGGATCAAAAACGGACGTGGGTACGGGTGCTGCATTCTTCAATAACTCCTTTAATGAAAAACAACAATTTAACATCCAGCATAACAGCAGCGTATACACTGCAGAAATCATAGCAATCCGTCAGGCGATCATGAGTGTTAGGAACATACAAGGTGCTAATATAATTATTTTCTCCGATTCTCAAAGCGCTCTGGAATCAATAACTACAAATAATATAAACACTAAGTTATCATGGCTTGAAGTCAGTATTAAACAATTGATCAAAGGAATCCTTGCTAATAACTCTCTACGATTTGTTTGGATACCAGGTCATCATAATATTAGAGGCAATGAAATTGCGGACCAATTAGCAAAACAGGCTACTGAACTCCATGCTCAGGAAAAATATCCAATGAATATACAAGATTACATCTCATACCGTCTACGCATACATAGGCCTATTCCTCCGAAGCAAGATAAACCCTGGTTCCTAAAAGTTCCTGCTTCTCGTTCCGAAATATCCATCTTATATAAAGTGAAATTCAAAACGGCTATCACACCATTCTATCTACATAGGATAAAAAGGAAGGATTCTCCACAATGCCACTGTGGTCAGCTTGGCACCATTGAACACATACTTTTTTCCTGTCCAGAAGCTAATACTAGAACTCATGACTTTTATAACGAATTACGTACAACATATGGGTACAGCCCTTGGAACCTAACAGCATTTACTGAGGATCAACCACACAAAGCAGCAAGCGCATTATCAAGATTCCTACATAAGTGCAAAATGAAACTGTAAAAGTTAGATAATACATACAAAGTACATAATTTTTATTTAATCAACCACATGTACGGACGTCAAAATCCCCGGATATGACGTCGATAAATAAAAGTGAAGTGAGTGAGTGAGTGAGTAATACGCAAACAAAACGAGATTAGTCCTATAAGATTAGCTAAGGTCATAAGGTTCAGGGTACATCCATGCAATATCCAGGCATCCAACAATAGAAAATAGCTGACAATCAATAGCTGCATGGCCTACTGTATAGACACAGTATAGTGTATAACTTATGATATTATACAACATTTATTGGCGAAACTACGCGAACTATAATTGGGATTTATTCCTGTAGTTGGCAGAATAAATAAATAAGTAACATTACGTTTTGTGCGTTTCGTTTGAAATGTTCTGAGTGATTTTATCAGTATTAGGTCTGTAATCCCAAGGCTGAAGGATTCGGTTGCTCATGCATACTGTACAAAAGACACAATGAAAAATTTGTATTGTATATTATTAGTCTCCAGGTTTATTTAAGTTTGTGATTCTGCTTAGGTTAGACTGTCTTCAAGTAGCTCCATTTTTATTTATGAACTCGAGACAAAGCTCTACATAAGAATATTTTAGCTAGCTTGCTAGATAATGTTTGCAAGTTAAGCATCTTAAAACACTATAAATAGGCTTTAAATTCTTTCAGAGCTAATTTAACTAGTAATAAAGCATTCATAATAGCTGTTTTCCATAAATGACAATCCTAACACGAGGGTATATATCCTCACATTTTACGTAAAGCTTTTTGCCATTTGTCTTATATTTCTGTTTTTATTCAATTTTTGAGGCGACGGATTTATACGTTAGTAGCAGTGAAAAGGTTAAAATCTATTGAAATTAATATGGAAAACGGAAGACTAGATAGAACCAATGACGTGACATTCGTCGTGTGTCACTTTTAGTAAAACCTGTATGAATTTTCTGTGTGTGGTTCTTATAGGACTAAACTACATCATTTACTGCTAAAACAAATAAATTATTATTTAAAACCTTTTCGAAAGTGTACAAATTCAGAGCACTAACGTCTCTTAATTTACGTGCAGTCTACCGGTTATGATTGAGATTGTGACAAAGAATATTAGAAGCTGAAAATGTTAGATGCTGTTTAATTATATTCATTGCCTTCTAAATTAATTATTATTTAACACGTTTGAAAAGGATTAAAAACCTGTATATTTTTTCGAGGTAAACACGCTTTGCTAAACTAAAACTACCAAATATTGCTAACTGTTTAATAAATAATCCGTAACTAAATTTTTACACCTGTGCACATTGTGAAATATATTGTTTTACATATTTTTAAAATCAAAATTACATAGTGGAATTATATCACACTAATAGGCTATGCAGTTGAAATTTTCTGATTTCCATAATTGTGAGCCTGAATTATAAGTTTCCCAGTGAAAATTCAACAAGCTTGTCAGATAATTGTTAACATTACTGCGTTCTAAACTCATACTTTCTTTGCAAAAGGGCACGTAATAATATGTGTCCAAGAATGTGTTATAGTGCAGTTATTCATTGTATGGCCAGGCGGCTTCAAAGGAATAAACCATTAAGTCGGTGTTTCTTTATGTTAATTGATCTGACTAAATCGGTCTTTGCTTCCGCTTTCCAAAACAAAATCAACGTTGCAATATTATCTCATTGTTATCATTGACCTCAGTTCTTCCTTCGCTTTAATTAATTCACACGTGTTATTGTTTCCTGTAACTTGATCTTGCAACCGCGCGTTTCACTCCACGCGGAGTTGACGAGTAGCTATCAAAATCGTCAAAGGTCATTCTTAGATTTTGATTGGCCGGGGTAACTAGCTGATTGGTGCGGTAAAAATAAAGAACATGGGTTGAGCTGTCGGCAAACTTTTCCTCCTAACGAAAGGAAGCCGCCTGGCCATGCAATGAATAACTGGACTATAGCCTACTATAGTGCAGTTACTCATTGGATGGCCAGTCGGCTTCAAAGGTTTCGGTGTTTCTTTATGTTAATTGATCTGACTAAATCTGTCTTGGGTTTCCGCTATCCAAAACAAAAGCAACGTTGCAATATTCTCTCATTGTTATCACTGACCTCAGTTCTTCCTTCGCTTTATTCAATTCACACGTATTATTGTTTACTGTAACTTGATCTTGCAACAATGCATTTCACTCCACGCGGAGTAGACGAGTAGCTGTCAAAATCGCCATAGGACATTCTTAGATTTTGATTGGCTGGGGTAACTAGCTGATTGGTGCGGTAAAACAAAGAACATGGGTTGAGCTGTCGGCAAACTTTTCCTCCTAACGAAAGGAAGCCGCCTGGGTATGCAATGAGTAACTGGACTATACCTCTAATGGAGAATAGTTTGTAAGTGCAGTCATCATGTATAAAAGGAATTAAATGCTAACAGTGAACATTTCTGTTATAAAACTACATTTTCTAGACTTAAGAAATTTCAAAGAACTGCAGTATACAAAATCTTGTCATTCTTGTTCCTTCTACACTACGGTACCGGTACTCCATTTCATCACGTAGGTTCCTTCATAATAAGCAGGAGAATTACATTCTCCATGCTCTTACCCTGTTTGCAGCTATAGAAGAGACTGGAGTAAATCTATCAATTTCGCACCACTATATCCACCCACGTATATGTGGGCGTCGGGAATTGAACTTCGTCCAGTCATAGAGCCGTTACTGGGCTTCAACGAAGATGGATACCCTCTGTAAGAATACTCCCACTTCAGCGCTATAAGTTAGTGCTTTCAACTCTCTCCATTCCAAACTTACTCTTTCTCATTTTATAAATCTCATTCTCTCTGTATTTCAATCTCACATTATTTGCTCACTTTCATACTCTTAATCTCTTCTCTCTTCCTTTCTTTCTCTTTTCTTTGTGTCCCTATTTTACTCCATCACTATTTCTCTCCTTTTATATCTCCTCTTCTTCTCTCTCCTGATGTCTTTGTCTTTCTTGCTCACTTGTAGTTTTCTGCCTCCTTCTCTTTTATACTCTATTTATATCCCTTTCTCTTTCTCTTTCTCTTTCTCTTTCTTTAACTTTACTTATCTTTCT
This sequence comes from Ectobius pallidus, assembly GCA_964059195.1. Lineage (NCBI taxonomy): Eukaryota > Metazoa > Arthropoda > Insecta > Blattodea > Ectobiidae > Ectobius > Ectobius pallidus. Next base: position 86,736,152 of record CAXKWD010000005.1, on the reverse strand, counting down.
TTCTCTCTACTTCTCTTTCTTTCTCTCTTCATTTTGCTTTATCTCTCCAACGCTGAATTCTTCAATAGGGTTTATTTTATTTTGCAAATATCACAACATGATGGGTACGAAAAACAGTTATTATATTATTTAGGAATATTACATGAAAATGGAACTCCTAACATTCGATCCACATTTCACACGTGGTTGTGATAATACTGCAAAAATATTACACGTGCACTTATACTTTACATTGTGGGTATATACTCTTGAAAAAATATGTCCAAAAATACTGTTTAGTGCGTAGCCCATATTGGTTAGAATGAGAGACAATTTTTTTCGAGCACTGGTTGGTGACATTAGGAACAGATAGGCTATGTCTTAAAAATGTTGTGAGTAGCCCACGCGGTGTTAAACTATTAACCAAACACAACATTAGCAGCTGTCAGAAAGTACATTTTTGCACGTGACTTATATAAATAATAATTCATGTCGCTCAGAATATTAAGAACCAAGTGTCATAATCTATCTACTCTTATACAATTCAACGGCCCTAAATAGCGTGCTTGCTCGCCCGCTTCGTGAGACATCGGGTATACTCGGCGATGTTCGTCTCTCGCAGTCTAAACTTTCATGACGACTACAAAATTAGGAAGGAAAACCGTTTCTTTATTATATAAGGCCTTTCTAATTTTATTTTTACTTACAATTTTCATAGCTCTGAACCACAAACATTTTTAATAATCTACCAGTGTAATTTTCTTAAAAATCCTGGAGTCAATGAATAATGGCGGGCGAAGCCGGAGGCAACAGCTGTAAAATATTGATGGTTTTATCTCTTGAAATATCGCTGATAATAATAATCCAAACAAACCATTCCTTCCCTTGAAACATTATTAAGTGCCAGTATGGTACTTTATGAGATTGTGTGGTGGACGAAAAAATGTCTGTCCGTCTGTCTGTCCGTCTGTCTGTCCGTCTGTCTGTCCGTGTGTCTGTACGCACCATAACTCAAATACGCTTTTTCGGATTTTCATGAAACTTGGAAAACACATTTATAATGTCCATGGGAAGAATCCTATTGATATTGAACCAAATCGGTTCACCGGTACCGGAGTAATGCCCAATTTAGTGCCTATTTTAATAGATTATGGCGCCTTTCTATTAGAAAGGCGCCATCACTCAAATACGCTGTATCGGATTTCCATGAAACTTGGTATACCCATTTATGACGTCCATGAGAAGTGCCCTATTGAATTTGAACCTAATCTGTTGACCGGTACCGGAGTAAAACCCAATTTAGTGTCTACTTTAAAGGCGCATTAACTCAAATACGCTTTATCGGATATTTATGAAACTTCGTATACGCATTTATAATGTCCATGGGAAGACGTTTATTGATATTGGACCAAATCGGTTGGCCAGTACCGGAATAATGCCCAATTTAGTGTTTTTATGTTAATATATAAGAAGTCGCGATAACTCAAATATGCTTTATTGGTTTTTTCTGAAATTTTGTATACCCATTTATAATGTACGTGGAAAGACGTCTACTGATATTGGACCAAATCGGTAGACCGGTACCGGAGTAAAACCCAATTTAGTGAATATTTTAAAGACGCGGTAACTCAAATACGCTTTACCGGATTTTTATGAAACTTGGTATACACATTTATAATGTCCATGGGAAGACGTCTATTCATAATTGATAAAATCGATTGACCTGTTTCGGAGTAATGCTCAATTTAGTGCCTATTTTATGGTAATATACGTATTCGAAAGAATTTATAAAAAAAATGAAAATCAGTTATCTTGACAACATAGCCTATTGTTTTACTGTGATGTTATAAGGCCTTGAAAATTAAAATACAGGTAGCTATGACAAAAAACATATTAATTGACATGCGCTTATCCAACTAGACCGTTAAAATGACCCAGGTGGCCGAGATGGTAGACCTTTCTTCTTCCGTAAGCCCTGCTTAATGAATAAATCTGGAGTTTAACTTGGAAATCAATTTTAAAAAACATATTCTGCATATCATAATTGCAGTCATAACTGATTAAACAAAAACATACTGGCACTTTGTTACATCAGTTTACCTGATTTTATATAATTTCTGAAAATTACACTGAATTGATAAAATAAAATTCACATCATATTCATGTCAATAAACAGCCGAGAAACAACACGTATTATGTGTTCACAGGTTCTTTGGAACTGCATAATCGATTCTGATATAGTTTTCCCAGGGGGCGCTTTCATGTCGTGGAATGTACTCTAAAGCAGGAATTTTAGCTGTTTCATTAATTATTAATGGCTTAGTTTATGAATGATTCGCGTGCAAGTGTTAATAAATATAATGTTTTAATAATTATTATACTCTTAATTTTTAATTTTTAAAAGAATTATTTGCACCTCCTAGTTTAAAACAAACAGGCCTGTTAAGAAAATATTAAATTAAATAGCACGGCATGATGTATAGAAGTCACTAATATGATATGCTCAGGGACAAATAATATCTAACATACTTAATTCTTTCTTGGGCATTAGTGACAGTAGCTTAACTAAACTATGAGGGAAAATTTAGGTAAAAATAGGGAACTCAGACCTTCATAGGAAAAGTTTTATTTTCTTCGACTGGCCTCACTGATTTTCCGACTTACGTTTAAATCTCAATTACCACTAATGATGTAATGGCGTTTTTTTTAATTGCTGATAAATGCACGAAGAACGCAGTTGTGAAGGAATTTATTTGGGGAATTTCAAAAGAACAGGTAAGTATAAATACTATTTCAGGAATAAAACAGAAAAAATGCTAGATATAGTCCAGTTATTAGTTAAGTACGAGTATATTGTATATGAATTATTTAAAATGTTAATTCACGAACAGGTCATAAGTAATTTTATATATCTTACTGAATAAATCTTGAAACGTGACTACAGCCATTTAATTACGTCCCTATTATAGTTCCTGGCGCTGCTTACACTCACTCTTACAAATTCTTACACTCACTCTTACTCGTTTCACAAACATACCTACTTGCAAAGTAAAATCTCTTCCACTTGTATAATAAGTAACTATTATTCGTTTTATTCCTTCCTTAACCTATCAGCAGATACCTTGTTTAATTGTGCCCAACACCCTTCAGGGCTAATCTGTTTCATTCACATGCTGAATAAAGAAGTAAGTTGTCATAACTGTTCATGATACAGGAGTGGTACTTATCGAAATAAGAACTATGATTGGCTGATATAAAATTAATTATTCTTCACGTTTTTGTCCTTCTCGAAAGAGTGAAGCACGAATCAAATCATCTATAGCTAGTGATGTGAGCCGGAAATATTCCCAGTGGGAAGGAACTTATAAAATGGGAATATTTCCTTGGCCAGGAAATATTCCCCTAAAAGTGGGAATTTATAAAAATCCCTATTTTTTAATGTTTTAATGCTTATTAACGGTTCAGGTATCTTAAAATTAAACTATTTTAGTAAAATTCCGCACGTTTATCTAGGAAATATCATAGGGAAATATTACCCTAAACTTATATTTCATAAAGTGTCACCTCACTCACATTTATTCAAACAGGATTAAAGATAAGTAATTTAATATAATTGTTAATAGATTGTGTTGGTATTTAAAATAAAATGCCAAAAACTAACACCTTCAAGATACAAGTTTTAATATTACACAAACACAAATTTAAATATAATAAGTACAAACAGTCTAATAATTAATCATAAATCAGTCTCATGGTCTAGCCTAATCCTACTGAAGTAAAGGGGGGAATTTACTGCTGTAATTTGTGAGTAATTAATAGTCCGTTTCTTTAATTAAATCTTTTGTTAATTTTCTTTATTGACCTTCAAGAACCAGCGCATATTTTAATTAATTATTAATTACCCCAATTTCATTTTAAATATGTGAAAACCCAGTAAAACATTGTAAAATTTTTTATTTGTAATTAATTTAAGTTCATTTTTTATGTACTTTCATTAATTATATATTAATTTTTGAACTTTTAGCAGTTTTCGACTTTTATTTAACCTAATCATGATTAAATTTAAGTATTACTTGACAGTTATTTGTTATTTTATGTAACGAATACACATCTTTGAGTTATCTTGCTTGTAAATCATAAATTCCCGGGAATTTATTAATTTTGGGAATATTTCCTGGAACATTCCCTGGGAATATTTCCTTGAGTTTAAGTTCTCGGGAATTTGACATCACTAGTCGCACGCAACTGTCCGCTGGCGTGGTCTTGTGGTTAGCGTCACTGACTACGGATTCGTCGGCCCGGGTTCGATCCCCGGTACCTCGGATTTTTCTGAGGTAGGGACGTCTGATAGGGGTGCACTCAGCCTCGTGATCCAAATTGAGGAGCTACTTGATAGAGAAGTAGCGACTCCGGTCATGGAAACCACCATTAACGGCCGTGGGTGTCGGCATGCTAACCACATGCCCCCAATCCTTCCATCTGTCTATAGGTAGATTGACGGATAAGGCATTTTCTCACCAGAAAATAATCACCCATGATATCAAAACACATGCCCGGAATGAAAACTCAACTTCGAAAATAAGGGTCAAGAATTATGCTGAACCTACTATATGCACAGTTTCAATAAACAAAAATGCTAGCCCCTACCGAGTGAAGCAATTTCTCCACCACGAGCGTAGTGCTTGTAGTTTAATTGATACCCTGTAGGCGCTCGGTAGAAACAGCTCAATTCCTTTTCCTGCGAGTAAGTTATGTAGCTCAGATGTGATTAGAATAATTTAAGTGCAGGTTTAATAACCTCTGCTAGGTATTTAGTGTTATTTTTGTTTACTGAAACTGTGCATATAGTAGGGTCAGCATTATTCTTTGACCCTGAAATTCGAAGTTGAGTTTTCATTATAGGCATGTGTTTTGATATAATAATCAACTACACTGAGAGGCAAAAAAGCCGATCACTCAAAGAAATTAAAAAAAAAAAAACGAAGTTTAAATCAAGATTATGAAGTAGTACTTGAAATAAAATTACTGCAATTGTATACTTTTTCTGCCACACCAGTGTCTTCTGGTATAACTGCCTGTTTCTCGAAATCTTCACACGGCCTCTTCCACCATGGTGCACGGTGAACCTAAGGTTGCGGCGGCATAACGAAGGCTGTATCCATCATCAATTAGAGCAACAGCTTTGGCAACGTCTTCGGGAATGAGAGGCATAATTTCAACTAAACTTACCTACAGAATCGCTTCGATGCAAAGGGAGACAATTTCCTTTCAGTTTGGCAGGAAATGATGCAAAGATCTTGCAATGTGTATGACAAGCTAGTGCAGATAATCAGATCGGAAACTGCCTATCGCGATTTTTTGTTGTTTTTTTTATAAAGTGAAGATATTAAGAAAGCGAATATGCTGTATCTATAGCTAATGGTCCAACAAAAATAATAATTCATCCTCACCAACAACAATGTATAACATCCAACCAATTTATGTTTAATCTTAAAATTACAACAAATTTTACAGTGATTGTTTTTTGCCTCTCAGTGTATTATTATAACTACTATTATTATATTATTATATCAAAACACATGCCTGGAATGAAAACTCAACTTCGAGTTTCAGGGTCAAAGAATAATGCTGAGCCTACTACATGCACAGTTTTACTAAACAAAAATAACACTAAATACCTAGCAGAGGTTATTAATCATTAATTAATTTAATTTTCCACTAGTGATATTAATTCTTTGTAAATAAGAGAAATTTTTCCACCTTATGCACTTGTATTAAAAGAGAGAAAGAGAAAGAGAAAGAGAAAGAGAAAGAGAAAGAGAAAGAGAGAGAGAGAGAGAGAGAGAGAGAGAGAGAGAGAGAGAGAGAGAGAGAGAGAGAGAGACGAATGTTGAAAAGGGATCCGTAATATATTTGATATTCAATATTTAATTGTTATTATATCAATATATACATATGTACAGAAATTTTACTGTGAGAATTTTTTATAGTTGAATTATCTTCTATTGTTGACATCAAATATAAGCTGTAATAGTCAAAGATTAAAAAAATTGTGGACACACAGTAAGATTTAATTTGAAAGCTATTTATCAATATTATATAGGATCCCTGGTATTATATCGACATGTAATAATGGTAAAACTTATACAGTCTTACTAATAATCCAGTTGTAACATTTATACCAGGAATATACACAGCTGAGGAAAGAAAGAGTACTAATAATCGTTGCATAATGCTGAATGTGTGCAACCTTTACACAGCCTAGCCCCCTTGTTTAAACTTGACGTAAATAATCAAGATGGCCGATCTGCGTAACAGCCGGTCGCTTCGTAGATGTCTGAGATTGAATTTTGAGGTTATGCATCCATTCTTAAGGTAACTTGTTATGAAACATTCTGGGCTACTTTTGCGGAATTATAAACATTGTTCCTTGTTTGCGGGACATATTTCCATACTTGTACCCATGATTACAGCTTTCTGAAAACAATATAATGAAATACTGAAACTACAACTAGTCTGCAGACGATCCACCGTTGTTTGCCGCTGCACCGATAGATGGCGTTCAGCAGTCCCTTCATAGCCAGGAGCTAGTAACGTCACAAATAGAGTGACGTATTTGATGACGTTGGACGTACAAACCCGATGTAAACTCGGCAGTTACACACTCGTTATTGGTAATGCGGCTTATGCAGAACTTACACGGTGAACAACCAAACAACCGTTCAACGCAGATATAAGCAGCTTTTATTAGTAAGGCTGATATAGTTTTACAAGTTGCGGTCATCTTAATAGCTAAAATAACAATTAAAACCATATATACACTTTACCTAATAACCAACTATGAATTATTAGAAGACAAGTAACAACAAAAACACATATACAGGTTGGTCTTCTATTTTTAATACATGAGAAGTTGGCATATTAGTTGTATGTTTTGAAGTTAGGTAAAAACCCTTTAGTTATTTATATTTAGTGTTTCAGTTCATAAAATGTTTATTAAGCAGCGTATTGCGAAGTGATGTTCATCTTATGTTGATTCTCTTATCAGCAATCATCCATTCGATTATTAAACCTGCACTTAACTCGCAGGAAAAGGAATTGAGCTGTTTCTATCAAGCGCCTGCAGGGTATCAATTAGACTACACGCACTACGCCCGTGATGTAGAAATTGCTGCATGCAGTAGGGGCCAACCCATGTACTTGAATGTGAAATTATGATTTTAAACACTCGAAGGTAAAAGGAGCACTTTTAACGGTAGACTAAATTAATTAAAAGGAAAAAATTATAACTCTCCAGGGTGGCCAACTTTGATTACTGGCATGGAAAATATTGTTTTAGTTAAAAAATAATTGCATATGATTATTAAATACACCCAGTCTCATATAAATTAAACATTTTAAAATTCATTCGCATAAATATCATACTTGTTGGCTGAAAAGCGTTGTCCAATCCATCTCTTACATTGGCAGCCATGCATCATAAAATCAGTAACCTCTGTCTGCGCAAGTTCTTACCAGGAGAGTTCACGAACAGCTGAAAGTCTCCCAAAATGGCTGCAGCGTACGTATTTGAAAGAATTATTATTTCACAAATATGAAATAATATTAAACTATACGCCGTGGCGCTACACCCATGGAGGGACAAGGCCTACCACCCGACCGCTGCATCATCTACCATAGGCAGATGGCAGGATTGGGGCATGTGGTCAGCATGCCGCACTCACGGTCGTTAATGGTGGTTTCCATGACCGGAACCGCTACTTCTCTATCAAGTAGCTCCTCAATTTGAATCATGAGGCTGAGTGCACCCCGTTCAGACGTCCCTACCTCAGAAAAATCTGAGGAGGTACCGGCCGAGATATCTGTAGTCAGCGATTCTGGCACATAAAAATACTAATAGGTAAATAACTAGAATCATTCAAAACTGCTCTTTAAGAATATATGTGGTCCTATGCAAGCATTTTATTCAGTAGATGAGTATTTTATTGATTCTTTGCATTAGCAATCTATTATGTTCAATGACTCAATCGATGACGATGTTTTACAATTATCTTTGTGAGACCAAAATGTAATAAGCTTATTACATGTCACGTAACGGTATCATAATGATACTCTTTTCGACATCGGTGTGGTATCGATTATTATCGAACACGGAACGATCTTGAGACCTTGAGAGGAGCAGCTGAAATTTGGGTAATAAATACTCTGTATTTAAAATAAAATAAATTCTGTCCTTGTTAATTTTAATATCATACTAAAATGAATTAATTTCATGTTGTCAAACTCAGTCGGTTTCATGAAAATGACCAAAAGAAGCTTCGATTTAACCGACGACTTGAACTGCTATCTATCATAGAAGACAAGAACTACAACCAGCTGATGCGAAGGTCATGGCATGCTGAAGCGTGACCGTCTGTTTGAGTGAATCTAAAATCTCAAAACTTAAACATTCAGACTAATGTCGAAGAAAAACAGTCGTATATAGTGATGTGGGCCGGAAATATTCCCAGTGGGAAGGAACTTATAAAATGGGAATATTTCCAGTACCTCACTCACATTTATTCAAACAGGATTAAAGCTAAGTAATTTAATGTAATTCTTAATAGATTGTGTTGGTATTTAAAATAAAATGCCAAAAACAAACACCTTCAAGATAAAGAAGTTTTAATATTACACAAACACAAATTTAAATATAATAAGTACATACAGTCTAATAATTAATCATAAATCAGTCTCATGGTCTAGCCTAATCCTACTGAAGTAAACGGGGGAATTTACTGCTGCAATTTGTGAGTGATTAATAGTCAGTTTGTTTAATGAACTCTTTTGTCAATGTTCTTTATTGACCTTCAAGAACCAGGGCATATTTTAATTAATTATTAATTACCGTAATTCCATTTTAAATATGTGAAAACCCAATAAAACGTTTTAATTTTTTTGTTTGTAATTAATTTCAGTTCATTTTTTATGTACTTTCATTAATTATATTTTAATGTTTGAACTTTTAGCATTTTTCGAGTTTTATTTAACCTAATCATGATTAAATTTAAGTATTACTTGACAATTATTTGTTATTTATGTAACGAATACACATCTTTGAGTTATTTTGCTTGTAAATCATAAATTCTCGGGAATTTATTAATTTTGAGAATATTTCCGGGAACATTCCCTGGGAATATTTCCTTGAGTTTAAGTTGCCGGGAATTTTACATCACTATCTATAGCCCTATTACACAGTTAGGAATCATTGAAATGCATAGCCAACATTGTGCTGTTCAGTCGCCATGGTGATAATAGGTAATGGTCCACTCCATGAAGCCTGTTCTAAAGGTGTTCCCCAAAGACCAAACACATCTTGAAGTTATTCCTCGTAAATGTGCATGGCGTGCCAGTAACATGTTGATGTTACGGGGGATAGAAATTATACTGAATTCGTTTATGAGTTGTGGTTCTTTAAGACTAGTGTTGTGTGATCATTCGTAAAGAAATAATGAATAATAAAAGGAATTCTCGTTAACTTACCATTGCACGTAAGACGCCCTCGAGAGGACAAGCGCATTTATATCCGAAAGGAATATTCCGGAAACGAATTTCGTTTAGATCATTGGTTCCCAACCGGTGGTCCACGTGGTCCGCGAGAGCCACGAGAGTGTCCGGCAGCACATCTAAAAAAGTTGCCAATAAATGGGGATTTTGAAAGCTTGGAACGAGATGCTTGGAACGAGATGCTTGGAACGAGATGCTTGGAACGAGATGCTTGGAACGAGATGCTTGGAACGAGATGCTTGGAACGAGATGCTTGGAACGAGATGCTTGGAACGAGATGGGGTGAATGTATCCGTGCCGATGAATATCAGCTGTTGAATTAAAGTACATTTAAAATAATTGTTATTGTAATGTGAAAAAAAACTATTTCTAACCCAAACATTCAGAAAGCAGCTTTGCGATATGTCATGGCGTAATGATTTGAGATTAACTCTAAGCATAAACCCAAGAATTCCTCGGGTAAACTCAGGTACGGTTGATCCTTTTTCTGAAACGCATGAATATTGTGCCTATATAACTCCGGCACGAGGATTTGGGAGGTAGAATGCAGTGGAAACGTAAAGTACGGCACGTGATGTTATTAACTTATTACCGTTGTTTACTACTACATTAGTGAGAGACAAACTCTGAGTGGTCTGCATTTGTTACCTAGATAAGGCTGAGCAATCTGCATGAGCACCATATTACAGTTTTAAATGTAAACCTACATAAAGATCCGAAGCAGCCAACAGCAAATTCCAATCATGAAGAATGTAAAAAACAATAACTAAATATCAGCGTATTTCACACTTGCGACAACAATACTCTCTAAAGGAAACACGAGGGTAAATCAGTAAGTATCCGAACTTTCTGTTAAATCTTTTGTAGGTTGGCTGTACCACTTTGTGCTCGCGCACGTCGACATGTTGTGAAATGTTTGACCGTTATGACTCCACTGTGTGTTCCGCCATTGCACATTAAACACGGCTGCACCGCTCAGGGTTTGCCCTAAAGAAGAACTGTGTGCAGTGATCCGTTTTTTGTCGTCCGAAGGTGTACCAGGAGCCGAAATCCATCGAAGACTTTCCGCACAATATGGGGGCAATGTTTTACCACGGCGAAGCGTATACGAATGGATTGAAAAATTGTTTCATGACAACACTCACCCACATACTGCCGTTCATCTTGCTCAAACTATTGCAAAACTGGGGTTTGAGGTATTAGAGCATACAGTCCCGATCTCGCCCCGTCAGATTTCCATCTTGTTGGCCCACTTGTCGATTCACCACAGACCAAAGAACTAAAGGAAGCTACTCAGCCAAAAAACTTTTTTTTTTTCTGACGGTATCAGGAAGCTTGTGCAACGATGGATAAAGTGCATTGAGAAGCAAGGGGACTATGTTGAAAAATGAGATAGGCCTAATTGAAAGTTTTGTATTGTTGTTCCAATAAATTTAAAAAAAAAACAGAGTGCGGATACTTATTGACTCATATGTAGATTTCATTTCTTTAAAAGAGCAGCTTATTTATTCAAAATTACGAAGTACGCATTTTTCTTAGATGTAATTTTAATTTTGTGACTAGTAATGAAGACTAGTGAGTAGCCTGACATTTTTACGACACCTATGCATTTCGCATAATTTTAGATTTTGACTAGTAATGAAGAGTAAACGTGGCCAAACATTTTTAACCACACCTATGCATTTCGCATAATTTTAAATTTTGACTAGTAATGAAGAGTAAAAGTGGCCAAACATTTTTACGACACCTATGCATTTCGCATAATTTTAAATTTTGACTAGTAATGAAGAGCAAAAGTGGCCAAACATTTTTACGACACCTATGCATTTCGCATAATTTAAATTTTGACTAGTAATGAAGAGTAAAAGTGGCCAAACATTTTTAACCACACCTATGCATTTCGCATAATTTTAAATTTTGACTAGTAATGAAGAGTAAAAGTGGCCAGACATTTTTAACCACACCTAGGCATTTCGCATAATTTTAAATTTTGACTAGTAATGAAGAGTAAAAGTGGCCAAACATTTTTACGACACCTAAGCATTTCGCATAATTTTAAATTTTGACTAGTAATGAAGAGTAAAAGTGGCCAAACATTTTTACGACACCTATGCATTTCGCATAATTTTAAATTTTGACTAGTAATGAAGAGTAAAAGTGGCCAAACATTTTTACGACACCTATGCATTTCGCATAATTTTAAATTTTGACTAGTAATGAAGAGTAAAAGTGGCCAAACATTTTAACCACACCTATGCATTTCGCATAATTTTTAATTTTGACCAGTAATGAAGAGTAAAAGTGGCCAAACATTTTAACCACACCTATGCATTTCGCATAATTTTTTATTTTGACCAGTAATGAAGAGTAAAAGTGGCCAAACATTTTTACGACACCTATGCATTTCGCATAATTTTAAATTTTGACTAGTAATGAAGAGTAAAAGTGGCCAAACATTTTTACGACACCTATGCATTTCGCACAATTTTAAATTTTGACTAGTAATGAAGAGTAAACGTGGCCAAACATTTTTAACCACACCTATGCATTTCGCATAATTTTAAATTTTGACTAGTAATGAAGAGTAAAAGTGGCCAAACATTTTTACGACACCTATGCATTTCGCATAATTTTAAATTTTGACTAGTAATGAAGAGTAAAAGTGGCCAAACATTTTTACGACACCTATGCATTTCGCATAATTTAAATTTTGACTAGTAATGAAGAGTAAAAGTGGCCAAACATTTTTAACCACACCTATGCATTTCGCATAATTTTAAATTTTGACTAGTAATGAAGAGTAAAAGTGGCCAAACATTTTTAACCACACCTATGCATTTCGCATAATTTTAAATTTTGACTAGTAATGAAGTGTAAAAGTGGTCAAACATTTTTAACCACACCTATGCATTTCGCATAGCTATTCATAAGTCCGGTAAAGTGAGAAGGAAAATGTTATGGTGCGGGAGTTTATATATTGCTTAAATGCTGAGTTTAAACGGCTCTACCAGAGTTTACCGTCTGCGCAAATGCTCAGCTTGTCAAACAAATTCGTGCACTAAAGTCACACTGTGAAAAACACTGAGATTATTTTTTGTTTACCAACGTCCTTTTCAAACAAACCGTTTTAACAGAAATTTGTAATTGAGATTTTTATATTATGTAGCTATTCTGTAGTGGCTATACATTATAAAAAATCTTATGTGAAATTCACATAACTTCCTCTGCCCAAATAAAAGTTAGCCTCTTACGGAGCCGTTTTCGAGAAAATCGCGACAAACGATATTTTCATGTAGGCCTAAAGTCCCCTTAAAGATAAGAAAAAGACGTCGCCAATCTTCGTGTCACATCCCCATAGGTAGGCTACCTAATCCAAATACAAAATTTTGTTTTCGTAATATTTTCCGTTACAAGAAGCCGTATTGCAAAGAGAGCGTATTCAGAGTGGGTGACTTATAAGTTCCCTTCAGATAATTTGTTTTCGAAAAAATGTTTCAAATAAAAGTTTTAGCTCTTAGTAAAAGCAACCCATGTGCAAAATTTAAAGAAAATCGTTAAAGTCGTTTTTGAAAAAATCGCGAAAAACGAAAATTTCTTCATGTTAAGTCCCTCTTAAAAATAAGAGAAACTTGTCGCCAATCTTCGGGTCACATCTTCAGAAGGTACCTGACCCAAATACAAAATGTTGTTTTCATACGATTTTCCGTTTTGGAGCTAGCCTGTTCACAGACATCCACACAGACATGTTCCCAAAAACAGTATTTTTGGATTCAGGAGGCCTTGAAACGTGTATTTATGTTAAAAAGTCAGCTTCGAATTTGGGGGTTGAAAACAATACTTCCTCTACCTATAGTAGGATACCTATGGTACGGGCAGAGGAATTAAAACGTATTGTTTATTTATGAAATAATGTGTAATTAGGTTTTAGTGTACACTAATTAATAGTGACAATGAATAATATGTTCTAAAAAAACACCTTTGTATTTGGTTATGAGGAAGGCGCTAGGAAAGGTTACAAGTGATTTCTGAAAATGGGTACAGAATTGCGTAGAATAACTGCAGACGGGACCAGCATCCGAAGCCTGCTACTCTAACATTCGTACACAAAGCACAGAAAGCACATCCGCGGATATAGCCTATAAGTCAGAGCAACTGCTGAACAGATAATCTCTAGATCTCTAATTCATAACGGACGAGATCAATTGGTCCTTATTATTATTACTAGCATGTGCCCGTGGCTTCGCCCACGATAATTATTTAAAGAATTAAAAATTAAGAGCATAGGCCTAATAGTTAAATCATTATATTTATTAACACTAAATCACGTGGACTACATATCACGATTAGTTAGCGTCGCCTGGTAAAGGCGACCTCAGATTCGAGTTCCATGGTCCAGAAAACCCATGTATAGTGAGTTTCGTCCAAATCGAACGATGTTTAGCCATATTTAGGCCTATATTGATTATCCCTCTTCCGTGTAGGCTGAAAATTTCATATGTCTGCGGGCCTTGATATTCTAAACAAATGAATCGTTCAGGATGGACTTACAAAATCAAGCGATCGCCCGCGATAATTACTTCAAAAATTAAAAATTAAGAGCATAATAGTTAAATTATTACATTTATTAACACCTAAATCACGTGAATTACATACCACGATTAGATAGCGTCGCCTGGTAAAAGCGACCTCAGATTCGAGTTCCTTGGCCCAGAAAACCCCTGTATAATGAGTCTCGTCCAAATCGATCAATGTTTGACCATATTTAGGCCTATATTGATTATCCCTCTTCCGTGTAGGTTGAAAATGTCATATGTCTACGGGATTTGACATTCTAAACAAATGAATCGTCCAGGATGGACTTACAAAATCAACCGATCGCCCGCGATAATTATTTCAAAAACTAAAAATTAAGAGCATAATAGTTAAGTCGTTATATTTATTAACACCTAAATCACGTGAATTACATACCACGATTAGATAGCGTCGCCTGGTAAAAGCGACCTCAGATTCGAGGTCCTTGGACCAGAAAACCCCTGTTTAGTGAGTTTCGTCCAAATCGAACAACCTTTGACCATATTTAGGCCTATATTGATTATCCCTCTTCGGTGTAGGTTGAAAATTTCATGTGTCTGCGTGCCTTGACATTATAAACAAATGAATCGACCAGCGTGAGCTTACAACATTCAAGCGATCGCGATGGTTTTATGTTCACGGTATGACAAAAATAGCCAAAGCCTACTGTAATTGATTTGACATTGAAATGTATTACTGAAAACCGATGCTTTGAAAACTCAAAAAAATGCACGTTTTCTGCCCGTTTTTCACTCATAACTCACGAACGAAAGCTAAATTCAAAATTCCGGCTTCGAGGTGCATTTTCCGACCCTTCAGTCCACCTATGTTTAAAATTTCAGATCTCTGCGTTGAGTAGATTTCACTGGGCATGGCGGACAGACAGACAGACAGAAAGACAGACACTTCCTTTTATTAATATAGATTATTATTATTAATATTATTATTATTATTATTAATATTCGGCATTGAATTAATATTATTATTATTATTATTATTATTATTATTATTATTAATTTTTAACAATGTATTATTATTATTAATTTTTAACATTGTATTATTATTATTATTATTATTCATTTTCGTCATTGTGTTGTTATTATTATTCATTTTCATCATTGTGTTATTATTATTATTATTATTTTATTGCGTCAGTTTATTATTAACGAATTTCATTTTCAGACAGGGTTAAAATAGTTGCAAATTGAAAGAGTGTCCACCTTAAACCCTTGTTGTAGCACTTATCTGGGGCCACTTATATATATATATATATATATATATATATATATATATATATATATATATATATAAAATATGAAATAACAGAGAAGATACAATCACTCATTAAAAACAATTTTGTCACAGTATTAAAATCTTCTTATTGGTCCCAGATGCGTCCTTCATTATTCGAATACGCATTTCGATACATGTTGCATCATTTTCAGTTCTGCAAGCGGTCCCGGGTTCAAATCCCAGGGGAGGCGAGCGTGTCATTCGAGGTGGACGAAACCGTGGACTTTGTGGTGTGTCGTGAACCTGAGGGCTCCATGGAGGTACGGAGGGTGTGGCATACACGTGGAATGGTGAAGGCTTGGTGGATGTAGGGGGGTTCGTTGAGGCTCGCGGGGGATTCTTGTTGATCCGGGGGCCTGTGGGCACGCAACTCATTCCATCCCCAGAAGTTGGGATAAGGATGAGATGAAGTGTTCGGGGTCGAATCCAACCCATCTCCCATCTTCAAGGGCACATAATTATCCTATCCTATTTCTCCACTGGTGCCAGTACTACTAGTAGAGCGTGGGCTACTGTATACCCTCCCCCCGTGGGATTTTCCGACTCACATATTTTTTGTTGGTATTGCCATCTAGTTTCAGTTTTTAGTTGTTTGCCCCTTATCAATTACAGCATTTACCCGGAAACCCCGGAAAACAACGGAAATCCGGAGAAATGACTTTGTTTTAATTTGTCTTTGTTCTTTGCTTCTAATATGCCCAGGGAATTTTTGACTCACGTATTTTTTGTTGGTATTGCCATCTAATTTAAGGTTTCAGTTGTTTGCCTCTTACCAATTACAACATATCCCCGGAAAACCCGGAATACCACGTATATACGGAGAAAATGACAATGTTTTATTTTTTTAATCTTTGTTATTTGCTTCTAATATTCAAAGGGAATTTCTGACTCATGTGTTTTTTGTTGGTATTGCCATCTAGATTAAGGTCGCAGTTGTTTTCCCATTATCAGTTACAGCATATGCCTGGAAAACGCCGAAAACCACGGAAATCATGAGAAAATTACTTTGTTTTAATATTTTAAATCTTAGTTCTTTGCTCCTAGTATTCAAAGGGATTCGGTTACTCATATGTTTTTGTATTGGTATTGCTCTCTAGATTAAGGTTTCAGTTGTTTGCCCTTATCAATTTCAGCATATCCCCGGAAAACTCCGAAAACCACGAAAATCCGCAGAAAATGAGTTCGTTTTAATTTATTTAAAATCTTTGTTCCTTGATCCTAATATTCCCAGGGAATTTCTGACTTACATATTTTTTGTTGGAATTGTCACCTAGATTAAGGTTTCAGTTGTTTGCCCGTTATCAATTACAACATATCCCCGTAAAACCCGGAAAACCACGGAAATCCACGGAATTTCTAGAACTCGGAACTTGTTATCTACAGTCACTGAAACCGTTATTGCGTAGTAATTCTGCTTCAGGTGTGTCCTTGCAGGTTTAAAAGGGTGAGTATGTGGACTACGAGATATCTGCCATAAGTGTGATGGTCACATGCAAAGAAAATGGGAATCATATCTTCTAAACATGCCAAGTATAAGTAAAAGTTGTTTACTATAGTTGCTCGCTGAAATCTCAAAATCAAAGACACTTTGTCCATATTACCAATCCAAAATTGTGCTGTTTTACCCAATGTCCCTTTTATAACTTCAGTCAAGAAAGTTTGATAGTGACTGTGGAAGTTTGGCAAGATAAATTATCATTCACACATGTCAATTTAGAATATGAAGGGTGTGCTGCCAGGTTTTCAATCACTTTCATCCCTTCAGCGACAGGATTTTTTCCAGTATTATTTGTCATGCTGTATTTGGTAAGGGGAAAACAACTGAAACCTTATACTATATGGCAATAGGAACAAAAATTATGTGATTCAGAAATTCCCTGTGAATATTAGTATCAAAGAACAAAGATTTTTATAAAATTAAAACAAACTCATTTTCTCCGGGTTTTCGTGGTTTTCGGAGATTTCCGGAGATATGCTGTAATTGATAAGGGGAAAACAACTAATCCCTTAATATAGATGGCATTACCAACACAAAAGCATATGAGTCACAAATTCCCTTTGAATATTAGGAGCTATGAACTAAGATTCAAAAAAATTAAAACAAAGTAATTTTCTCCGGATTTCCGTGGTTTTCAGGGTTTACGTGGATTTGCTGTAATTGATAAGGGGCAAACAATTGAAACCTTAAACTAGATGGCAATGCCAATCAAAAAACATGAGACAGAAATTCCCTGGGAATATTAGGAGCAAAGAACAAAGATTTTAAATAAATTTTTAAATAGTCAATTTCTCCAGATTTACGTGGTTTTCGGAGTTTCCTAGAGATATGCTATAATTCATAAGGGGAAAACAACTGAAACCTTAATGTAGATGGTAATGCCAACAAAAAAACATATGTCAGAAATTCTCTTCGAATATTAGGAGCAAAGAACAAAGTTTTAAAAAGAAATCAGTGATTTCCTTCATATATGCGTGGTTTTCCGGGTTTTCCGGGGATATGCTGTAATTGGTAAGGGGCAAACAACTGAAACCTTAATCTAGATGGCAATACCAACACAAAAACATATGATTCACCAATTCCCTTTGAATACCAGGAGCAAAGAACAAAGATTTTCAAAAATTTAAACGAAGTCAATTTTTCCGGATTTCCGTGGTTTTTGGAGTTTTCCGGGGATATTCTGTAATTGATAAGGGGAAAACAACTGAAACCTTAATCTATATGGTAATGCCAAAAAAAAAACATATGAGTCAGAAATTCCCTTTGAATATTAGGAGCAAAGAACAAAGATTTAAAAAATAAAACGTAGTCATTTTCTCCGTATATACGTGGTTTTCCGAATTTTCCGGGGATATGTTGTAATTTGTAGGGGCAAACAACTGAAACCTTAAACTAGATGGCAATACGAACAAAAATGTGTGAGTCAGAAATTCCTGGGAATATTAGGGGCAAAGAACAATAAAAAATTAAAACAAACTCATTTACTCCGGACTTTCTAAGTTTTCCGAGGTTTCCGGGTAAATGCTGTAATTGATAAGGGGAAAACAAGTAAAATCTTAAACTAGACGACAATACCAACAAGAAAATGTGTGTCAGAAAATCCCACGGGGGGGGGAGGGTTTGCTATTGGTAGCCCATGGTCTATAGAATTCACACATAGTAGCGTATTGGTTTCTTTCCAGTTTCGCTGGTTTCGAAACTCATCCCTGGTAAATATATTAATTTAGATGGCAATTACAGGCTAGATATCTCAGCCACCACAATCAGAGACTGTTCATAGCCTCTACATTGTGAAAGGGGATAATGCAGTTTCCTTCTTAGGCATCTGTTTACTCGGCGGCGGAATATATGTAATTAGCGTCGTCAAAGTCATATACTTATTTCATAGCATTCTTTATACTAAATTTGTAATATAAATCATAATTGCACACAACTTTGAAGAAGCTTGAAATGAGTGAAAACCTGAAAGTTTTGATAAATCTGAGATATGCGTGGAACGGAACGAAAGGTGAAAAGCTAATCTCAACTCTCTCCGTGGCATTCATTAAAAACGCGTCAAGTTATCATCAGATTGTTGAATACGCATCACTGAGCTTTCCATGACTAATGTAGGTTTTCAGAAATGAAGGCGTTCCAATTTCTGTGTGCAGTGGAGCTTACATTTCGCCACGTCAAGGAAAAGCATGCAAGTAAATTAGCACCTGTGTTCGTTACAGCTCTCTTATTCAACAAGTTGTATGGAACATCCTCTTTCAGTAACAGAACCTAATATCTTTTTAGAAATGTACAGAGTGGATATAAATTTTTCAAATATTTTGGAGACATATTCATAACAACAAAACACCCAAGTCCTTTCTTGTGAACATAGTGTTTAAAATTATTAATTTATAAATTATTAAGGATTGTATTCTGAAGTGTAGCAAATTATTCATAGGGTGGATAGAAATTTTTATCCTATATTTCAGGGACATTTTCTGACAACAAAGCATTGTAATCGTATCCTATGATCATGGTCTTTAAGATGATTGTTTCCAAGTTCGTAAGGTATGGTGTGTTGTGATATGGTATGGTGCATCTTTATTATTGTGTACATATTTAATAAACTTTCAATAGAGTAAATCCAATGCACAAAGCCTGTATGACCGCTTGTGCTTTACTATGCGCAAGACAAAAAGAGAAAAAAAGTAACACTAATAATACAATGTAATACGATACAATATAACAATGCTATACAAAGATGAAGGAAAAAAACAACAAAAGGAAAATATAATAAATTGCAATAATGGAAAAGAAATGACAGTAAAATTACAATACAATAAAACAAAAACAAAGATTACTCCCGCTACCCCTCCCTGAGCTGTTGAGCTGTTGGACTTTAGACATGAATTTCCTCATACCTCGAAGAATTTTATGTTAGTCAACAGTTTGAACATCGTTAAGTGACCTCTTCCAGAGATAGTAAAAGTCCGGCAGATATGATTGCCTCAGCATATCAGTGGCTTCACATTCAGAGGGAATATGCTGCACTGTCTCATCCTTGTCACATATTGTGGCTCCTTCTGCATTCACGCGTTTCAACTATTTTCAGGCTCCTAGACGAAACCAAGCAAAACCCGTCCTGCCTTCAGCGCTTGTAAGGACTGTGTCCTGAACAATGGCTATATAACATAACATGGGTTCTATACAAAATTACGTCTAGTATTTGAGCATCTTAAAACTTTGTTTCAGAGTTAATTAAAACTATGTCCTGAAGAATTTCAGTAGTATATGTTGTCGTGCCGGATTAAGGATAATATGGGGTAGCTGGTTTGGAGCGGTCCTACCGGTTTTCCTAAATCAAGCAGACGAGATTTTGACACAATAGTGTTAACGTTTATTTATAAAAATCACACATCAAATAGGAACTGAATGGTTGTATTAGATTAACATTAAAAGTGAGATATGTTGAGATTCAGATATGAGTACTTATGACATATTGTTAACTAGACTTTGGCAGTGTTGACCAGTAAACAAAGAGTTGTTAACTACGTACAATTCTGTAGAGAAAGACCCATCGTGTACCGAGGAATGATGGAAATTAGCCACAGACTTGAGATACTCAGACAGCAGGGCTAGTAAGTCAATACTTCCGTCTTGACTGCAGTTCTGCCTTAATGGCCATTAAGGTCAGTTTACATAATACGTCTTACCATCAAGTGGAGAGCTAAGTCATAACTATTGATTAAATTATTTGCTAGTGTTTATTAAGTGCCAGTATGGTACTTTATGGGATTGTATGTGGGGGACAAAAAATGTCTGTCCGTCTGTCTGTCCGTCTGTCTGTCTGTCTGTCCGTTGTGTCTGTACGCGCCATAACTCAAATACGCTTTATTGGATTTTCATGAAACTTGGAACTTGGTATATGCATTTATAATGTCCATGGGAAGAATCCTATTGTTACTGAACCAAATCGGTTCACCGGTACCGGCGTCAAACCCAATTTAGTGTTTTTATTTAAAAGCACCATAACTCAAATACGCTTTATCGGATTTTCATGAAACCTGGTATACGCATTTATAACGTCCATGGCAAGAAGCCTATTAATTTTGGACCTAATCGGTTGACCGGTACCAGAGTAACGACTAATTAAAGGTCACACGTTTTTTAATTTTTGTCTACCGGTATAATTTGACAGTTAACACTATTCCTTCATTTATGCTTATCAAACGATACCGTCGAGCTAGCTGAGTTGGCCAAATGGTAACGCCTTGGACTCGCATTCTGGAGATCCCCGGATCAAATCCCAGAGCCGGCCGATTTGACATGGATTTTTTTTATCTTATTTTTTATTTTTATGTGAGTGCGCGATTGTCAAGGTATCACAAATCTGTAGTTCTGCTGACGCTGGTCGATTATAATCTGATTAGAAAAACTTATTTTGTAATTATAATTCATTCAACAAAAACATACTGGCACTTTGTTAAATCAGTTTACCTGATTTTATTTTAATGATGCAATATCTCATAGTACTCTGTATGTTATTTCTTTTACTTGGTTTGTATATGGTGATTATGCATTCTAACCTTGAGGAAGTTAGAAATAGCTGACAAGCATAACTGTGTATGTCTTGCAGCTGCTATGCAGTAGAATTGAGTAACTGTACTTCCTTTCTCGACCTGGGTTCAATGCTTAGGCATTACAATGTGTACAAGTTTGGAGGCATACTTTTGACAGCAAAATAAGGGCATCCTTTTATGTGAACATGATCCTGAAATCGATTAATTTCAGAGTTTTTAAGGAGTTTGTTCTGAAGACTTGAAAATTCGAATTGCCGGGTTCGATCCCCGGTACCTCCTCGGATTTTTCTGAGGTAGGGAGGTCTGTCAGGGGTGCACTCAGCCTCGTGATTCAAATTGAGGAGCTACTTGATTGAGAAGTAGCTACTCCGGTCATGAAAATCACCATTAACGGCCGTGGGTGTCGGTATGCTGACCACATGCCCCCATTCCTGCCGTCTGCCTGTGGTAGATGACGCAGCAGTTGGGTGATAGGCCAAGTCCCTCCAGGGATGTAGCGCCACGGAGTTTAGTTTTAGTTAGTGTAAAATTTTCAGAAAAATTTCAAGGGAAGGAGTGGTTTCTTTGAACTTTAGTGTTCACCGCGTTACTTCTCGGGTTTAACTGGTTATGTGTGCAAAATTTCGTGCAAATTGGTCAAGAAATGTAGATTTGTATACGGAACACACATACCCACATACATACATAGGCCTACACTTTCGATTTGGTTTGGTTGCAAGACTCCCACTTTTTTCTTTATGAAAACATGAGACAGCGGAACTCTCAAACTGTGAATATGTCACACTTCTTTTGTCACACTTCTTTTGTCACACTTCTTTTGTCACACTTCTTTTGTCACACTTCTTTTGTCACACTTCAATTTTTTTATTTTTTTTATGTAAACATTTGACAGCAGAACTCTCTAACTGTGCCTCATTTCACATTTCCGACTTTTCCCGTGGATTTTCCAAAATTTTCTTTCGTACAAACCTTGTCCTGACAATTACGAACACAAATCGGTCGAGCCGTTCTCAAGTGATGCGGCAACATACATTTGGTAATTCATTTTTATTAATAACTTATAGATAGATTGTGGTACGAGTGTCGTAAGTGCATCATTGGAGACTCGAGGAAAATTTTGAAAAGACGAGCCGAAAGATTTGTTTTGTAAAATTTCCAATGCCCTTACAGTGTAGCTTACAGTTCTTTTAGACGATAGCACTTCTTAGAACAATGTAATTAACGTTAAAATAATTAATCATTTAGAACGCGTTTATAGAATGCAAGAATACTGACTTCATCGATACATCGAGATCAAAGATTCGGTTTATGTTATATTTTCCTTTCGCGGCTTTATTTCCATGTACTGTACGTCATTCAAAATTTTCCTTTTGAGGGTTTCGTTTTTAATTCAACTGTATTGTGTTGTACTGGAGGTAGCAATACTGTTCCCAACTCACAGGATGACCAGTTCGAGCGGGTGGCATTACCTAACTTTCTGTTTTAAGCAATAAAACATGTTTCACTCCACAGTTAATCTGCAGCTTTTGATTTATGAAGATAACAGTTTTGACATGCAGTATTGGCTAGTGTAAAATGAAAAGACTTGAACAGACAGGCGTTAGATGTTTTGCAACGCGGCGTTCACCACAGGTCAGTATAAACATCCAAAAACACTCGTAACTCGTAACTGAGTATGGAGTATTTGTTAATGGACTCCTAAAGGAAAGTAAAAATAATTAAAAACTTCGTTACTTAAAAAAAAAAATAGTTGCTTGTAGTTTATTGCTGTATGAGCCTATGAATGGTTCAATGATTTATAGTTACGTTTTATTTCTTGAATACATAGCTTTGAATTCTATTAATGTTGTGTATTATCGTATATTTCAATAAATAACCTTCATTTAATTCCGTCGTCTACTGTTATCAATCGGTTAATATTATCAGATTAGCTGCATCCCGAAGTGATCACAATAAGCGGTGTGCACTATATATGTACCTAACAAAATATGACCCCCTCTGCATGACCTACCATCACTAACAGTTTGTCGATGAGGTCCTGTTACGCTATGTTTATTTGCAATTGCAGATGAGCTTATAATCTAGGAATTTTGAATATTGTTATAATTTCTTTGAATTTTGTTCACCTGGACAATGAAGACATTACCAATATACTAATATAGTTTTATTATTTCGATTATGATTTTTTCTTTTCACTTTTACTTACACGTACACGTAACTGACTATTAAATATGAAAATATTTTAAAATATGAATGACCATTCGCGTTAATAATATTACAATGTCGAAGCTTAACTGCAAATAAATTTACATACCGCTAGGCCTACCACAAATTCCATCTTTATAGGTATTGTTATAAAAAGTTTCCTAACTTCCTTCTTATGATGTCATGCATTTTACAGGATGTAGGAAAGTAAATTTTATTCGAATTGCAACTATGGCAATGTATGAGGTGCCTCTACTACATTAGGATACTCGAAATGTTGTTATTCATACCATTAACTCTCGCTAAAATTTATTGGTTAGAGCATTTAAGAAAATCGATTGTCCATATGGTCATATCGAATACGTTTGTGAAACATAACATAAATATAAAGGATACAAAATGCTTTCTTCTAGTTATATAGTGTAAGAAATTGTCCTCAACTATACCCGAGACGAGCTAAAAAGAAAACCTGAAGAAAACAAAAACCAGTATGTCTGTCTCACTCTTAAGTCATACGAGTAATGTGCTAGAGTGAGACAGATGTACTGTACTTCAGGTTTTCTTCTTAGCTCGTCTCGGGTATAGTATAGTTGATGCAACCAAGTGCTATGAACAAATCTGGAAATGATATGCCCATAATGCTGTCAGCATGTAAACATATTACGCTCCACATGGCATTCTTGCACTGCTACCTGCCATCGTAAATCCTTCGTTCCACGTCATCCGCATGAACAACACGCGCAATCCTTCACTGCACATTGTACGTGACATTTCAGTGGAAATCCTTGTGTTTTCCTTCCCATATTGCGATAAAGAAGTAAGTTGCTACAGTTCCTTCGAAGAACAAGGAAACTTTTGGCAGTGACACATCTGAAATGTGCAAAACATAAATCGCATTATATACCTATAGTTATACCATAAAATATAAAATAGGTATATTGAGAGAAGTGACCCACCTTGTTTGGCTGATATTAGTTCGTCCGTGCCCCAAGGATCAGTCTTAGGGCCCAGAGTCGCTTTTATTCATTACATTACATGTGCACTGAAACATACATTTACGTCGTTTTCATCTGATATTGTTTGAGTATCCAGCATATCTCAAGGCAAAACAGATTTTCTCTATCACGCATATGCCTTAACAATGATATGAATTGAATGAACATGAATGAGCAGATTTTACTACAGGTATAAAATGTGTTTTTTTTAATGTGTTGATAAATATGTAATATATATTTTTTTAACTTCAGATTTTTCAAGGGACAATAGATGTACAGAGCCTTCTAAGAAATCTGCTTGCTGTAGGCCTAGTCAAATTTACTCAAATAATTTAACGATGATGTATAAATAGGACATGTTATGTATAGTTGAGAGAAATTTACCGATATGAACTTATTTTTTATTAATACAGACTTATTGGTTGCATTGTAAATCAACTGCCGTCTTTTGGGATTTGAATTTTGTATTCTTTGCCCCTATGGTATCTTTGGACACCATTAGAAAAGACACCGTTAAAGACTGCTAATTACATTCTTATTATTGTTGAGACATATATGGTAATAGCTTTCCTTTTTGTGTATACATATAGTCCGTTTATTTTAATGTTGTCTATCATATGGTATCTTCTTCTGCCTAGTACCTTCTTCTCATTTATCATCTCTTCTATGGCATAGCTGAGGGAAGAGAAGAGTGGAGAATGCTGAGATTGCAGTGAAAGATCTGCCCCTGGGCAGAACAGTATAAATGAATGAATGAATGAATGCATGAATATGGTAATAGAGAAAATGTCCTCAGATATGCCGGATAACCAAGCAGTAGATGGAAGTGGCATAATTACTCTGTTTCAATGAGATTTTTCAGATGTTTTCCGATATTAAAAAGTCAACCAATGTATTTTAGAGGTCATTTAAAGTATTCATTGTTAATAGGCTGATTACTTTGAACTCGAATGATATTGTGGCAAGAAGGTTGTTACTTCGGAAAACTGATTAAGCGTGATTTGTGTACGGTATTCCACGAAAATTTATGCGATTTTTTATTGATCATTTTAAGAGAAAATTTTCTTATTTTTTCAGGTGTTGGATATCCATCATGCTTCAGCGGCCGAGAGTGAATGGGTGATCTCCAAATATACTGAAAGGAAGTTACAATGGTAGACTTCGGTAATTCTAACAAAGACCGTTGGGTCTGTCCCAACGACCGGCAGCTCGCACTCAGGGCAAAGTAAGTTTAGAAAAATAATGTATAATTTTATTACGTTACTAGTTTGTTAATTAGTCTAAAATAACTCTAGTAAAATGTTATAGGCTTTATAGTGTGTATATGTACATATACAGGCTGGAAGGGATATAACTCTGCAGATTCAAGGGGGTAATAATTAACATTAATATAAATATAAAAAATATTTGTGACTTGGTTTGTGATTTAGGGTGTAATTTCGTTGAAAAATCCGAGGAATGGCAACATCGCACTGTCAGATAGTTTCTTCCGGATGCAATGATCTCATTCACGTATAAACACTAAGCATATGACATTCTAGCTGCGATGTTACCTTAAGTCACGGATTTGAGATTCACGCAATATTATTTTTTTATTTCTTTTGAACGAAAACTGCCAACTTTGTTGAAAACCCACAAAGGGAAAATTTATGTCTTATTCTTTCCTCGGCCGGTGTGAAATAGAACGGTACGGTTAAAACTTATCCATGGTTAAAGATTAGGGACTTTTTTTTTCCTGAGAAAAGTACTCACTTGGGACATAGATCTGTGGTTTTGGTATATTTTAAATTTAAACTAGGATTAGATACCCTATTATTTAAAATTTAAATTAATTGAACTTGAGTAGTAGTAGATATGATTCTGTTTGTTTCTACCGAAGGAATAAGCTGTTATAATCTGCAATCTACACCTCTTCCACCAAGCATTTCCTATTTATAGTTTATGCATATACATAGGCTTATATTTATATAAATGAGAAATATATAATGATATGTAGTTAATGTTATCGATATATACCAGTAAAAATATTATTGTTCAAACATTTCAAACTAATTTTTGATCCGTCAGTTTGTTGTATTTGTTTAAACTTATTGAATAGTTTACGTATTAACAAATAGCGTCCATGTTGCTTAAAAAGTAGAGTATTTAAACTTCTACAATTTCAACTGAATATTCGGATTTTAAATAAGATAGAATTAAATAATGCTATGGCATTACACCTTTGCTTCATGTCATAGCTTTGTTAGGGTGTCGACATAAAGTATTTGGTTTTTATTTAGGGTTTTAAGAATTCTGTGTGATATAATAACTAATAGGCCTACCACTTAGTTTATTCTGTGTTATGAAGATCGGTTATTCCATACCTGTGGTTATGAAATTATGCTAATTAGTATAATAGTACGTTATGGAACGAGCCAAAAATAACATTTATTAAGATACGGGTAATTTTCAGACGAGTATCTTAGTTACAATATTAATAGGCAAGTTGCATACGACTGTTTTATTCGACCATAATGTTTAAGTTTTGAGATTTTAGATTCATAATAAACTAAATCGGCTGACTTCGTCAATGAGCCTTTAAAAAGTTATTGTAGTCCTTGTCTTCTGCGGGAGATGGCAGCTGATGACCAAGTTGAAGCTTGTTCTTTGCCGTTTTCCTGGAACGAACGGACTTTTTACGAAACGAAATGAACTCAATTTAGTGCAGTATTAAAATTAACACGAACAGAATCGCTTTTATTTTAAATACAGGCTGTTTAATAAGCAGTTTGATTAGACGCTGTCAAGGTTTCAAGACAGTTCCATGTTCGATAATAATCAATACCACACCTGTGTTATAATGAAAATATGTTTCGAAATGGATATCATTATGATACCGTTACGTCACATGTAATAAGCGTGGACCACCGTGGGTGAATCGCTAGCGCGCCTACCTTTCACCTCGGCGTTCCGGGTTCGATTCACGGCCGGGTTCAGGACTGGATGTGTGTGAGTGAGTGAGTGTGTGAGTGTGAGTGAGTGTGTGAGTGTGAGTGTGAGTGAGCATGTGAGTGTGAGTGTGAGTGAGTGTATGAGAGTGAGTGTGTGAGTGTGTGTTTGTGTGTGTGAGTGTGTGTTTTGTGTGTTTGTGCGTGCGTGTGCGAGTGCGAGTGCGAGTGCGTGTGCGAGTGCGTGTGTGTGTGTTGTCTATAGGTTTAAGTGTTAGGTAGGGGACTGGCGTCCCCCGGGAAGAAAAAAAAGTTCGCTGAGAATATCCCCTTAAAGGTCTATTTACACTCAGCAGTGACGTGACCGTGGTGTGACAGGCAAGTGCATCTACCGGCGAGCCTGAAAATATTCTTCTAGGCCAGTGTTTTTCAACCTTTTTCATGACACAACCCCCCCTAGTATCAAAAAATATTTCGCGACCCCCAACCCCTTTTTCCATGTATGTTAAAAATATGTAATACTTACAACAATTTTAGGCGTTTGCGTTATTTGCGCCATCTGTTGGTAACACTAGGAACTAGTGCAGGTTCCGGATGTTAGCAACAGATGGCGCTGGTAGTCCACGAAAGATCCACAAGTTTCGAGACGTTTCTTTACGCTTCGAGATAATTCTCGCTAGAATGCGCTGGCCTATAAATACGGCGGTCAACCGCGGCCATGGCAGTTTGATGCAAGACAGCGAAGGAAGTCGAATCAGAAGCAATCCCGATAAGTGAAAACGATTCAGAAGTGTAAATTCGGTGTTATGTGGACTGTAAGGTGCCTTGGAGTTGGAGTAATTATAGCCTGATTTGTGAGCGTAAGTCACGCGTAGTCATGTCTGCTGTTTAGTTGTTTGAAGAGCGCGAACCACTTGTTTTACGGTACGTATTTATTTGAGTTGTTATAATTGAAAATGGATAAATTCCTGAAAAGATCATCAGAACCATCAACGTCTACCGGGAGTAGTGGAATAAAGAAAAAACGTCTTTATGACGACAATTATTTAAAATTTGGGTTTACTGTGATTGACAGTAAACCGCAGTGCGTAATTTGCTTTGAAATTTTGTCAAGAGAAAGCATGAAGCCATCGAAGTTGGTACGCCACCTAAACACAAAACATCCTAATGAAAAAAATAAACCCGTGGAATTTTTTGAGCGAAAATTAAAAGCTCTTGAACATCAAAAAACTGCTATAGGACAAATGTCCAACCTAAATGAGAAAGCGTTGCTTTTCGTGTGGCTAAAGCAGGGAAATCTCACAGTATTGCCGAAAATTTGATTTTACCAGCGGCTTTAGATATAGCAGAGATTATGTTTGGCAAGCAAGAGGTCGAAAAGCTCAAAAGTATACCTCTCTCGGACAATACCATTCAACGCAGGATAAGCAATATGGCGTCTGATGTTCGTGATCAAGTCATAGAAAAAATAAAGGAAAGTTCTTTTGTATCCTTGCAATTTGATGAATCAACGGATATTGCGGGTTGTGCGCAATTTGTAGCTTTTGTGCGTTTTGAATCCAATGAAATAATAATGGAAGAAATACTATTTTGCAAGGCACTTCCCAAAAATACTACAGGTCAATGCTTGCATGACATGTTCCTTGAAGCTACGCAAGATATGAATATCGATTGGGCACAAAAATGCATTGCTATTTGTAGTGACGGAGCAAAAGCCATGACTGGTGCGAAGAGTGGATTTATTGCTAGACTGAAAGAACAGATGCCAAAGGCTTGTTGGATGCATTGCTTTCTCCATCGCCAAGCTCTTGCAGCCAAATCCTTACCGCAAGAATACAGTCAAGTTGTTAATATTATTATTAACATTGTAAATTCTATTAAAGGAAAAGCGTTGCAGACTCGATTGTTTCGAATCATTTGTGAAGATATGGGGAC
Source organism: Ectobius pallidus (assembly GCA_964059195.1). NCBI lineage: Eukaryota > Metazoa > Arthropoda > Insecta > Blattodea > Ectobiidae > Ectobius > Ectobius pallidus. The sequence continues at coordinate 86,706,646 of CAXKWD010000005.1, read as the reverse complement.
ACTACACCGCAATTTGCTTTACCATACAGAGGTTAGGTGGTTATCAAAAGGCAAAGTACTGACCAGAGTTATGGAACTTCGCGCTGAACTATTGGTATATTTACAGCAAGCCAAGTCACATTACTCTGAATTCATTTCTGACCCGGAATTCCTTTTAAAATTGGCTTTTCTTTCTGACTTATTTGAACATTTAAATAACTTGAATAAAAGTCTTCAAGGGCGTGATGAAAATGTCAATACAGCAAAATACAAACTCCATGGCTTTATAAAAAAAATTGAATTGTGGTCATCATCTATAAATCAAAACAACTTTGATTCATTTTCGTCCACACAGTCTTTCATTGAAGAAGTCGGAAGCGAGATCAACATCAACTCATATATATCTGGTATGAAAATAGTGTTACATAATTTGAAGAAAGGATTGTGTCATTACTTCTCACTGCAAGAGATATCGGATAACACTGGGCAAAGATGGATCTTAAATCCGTTTTTAAATGCAGCTATAAACGAGGCAAATTTAGCAACTAAGCTCAAAGAGAATCTGCTGGAACTATCTGCCGATGGGATGTTACACTTGGAATTCAAGTCTGAAAATTTGGATACGTTTTGGTTTAAAAGAAGAACAGAATACCCGGAATTAACAACCGAGGCTTTGAAGTGTTTGATTCCATTTTCTACCTCGTACTTGTGCGAGTTGGCATTTTCCTCAATGGCGCGAATAAAATGTAAACTAAGAAATCGCTTAAATTTGGAAAACGATTTAATACTTAATGTGGCAAAACGGATCCACGATGGGAGATATTAATTGAACAAACTCAAGCGCAACCTTCACATTAAAATGAACGATTACTCGAAGGTTTTATTTCTTGTTAATGAGTTTGTGTAAATAACATAAAGAGTATCATTTTGCGTTAACAATACATACTGCTATTTAAGATAATCAAGCACAGATGTAATCATTTTCTATTTAAACACATTTTTAATATATTTTTTTTTGTAATAACATGTTTTAAACTAGCATTTTTCTGACTTGTATGATTGATTATATGGAAATTTTGTTAAATATAATAATTTTAACTCTTATCGACTTTTTATTTAAGTCTCACAAATTATATGTTGTATAAAAAAAACTGAAGTTTTCTCGACCTCTCGCGACCCCCCTACAGAGGCGCGACCCACAGGTTGAAAAACACTGTTCTAGGCAATTGAGTGGTGTTCTTCATACTCGCCCGGCGCTTGGCCGTGACAGTGCAGTCAGTGTTCCCGCAGTCGCAATACAGTGAAACTCGGGTAGTTCAATTTACACTCAGCAGTGACGTTACTGTGGCGTGACAGGCGAACCTGAAAATATTATCCTAGAAAATCGAGTGGTGGTGTTCTGCCGCTGTGAGAAGTACGAGCTTAAAATGCTCATGGAAGAAGAGCCAACTGCAGGACCATATGCAGTTTCTCATTACTCTACTGCTACTCCAACATATTCTGGACAGCCTTCTCCTGCAGGAAGCTACAATGAGTGTGTTGTAGTGAATGAAAATCAAGATTTACCTACTGGTCAAATGCAACCGGCAACCTATTCAGTGCAACGGTATTTTGAGAATTTCGGTCAGGAATAAATAAATACCTATAAAAATTAATTACAAATACTTTTTTACTCATATATGAGTTTTCGAAGTGAAACTTCTTTTTTTTAACTATGAAAATGTTTTTCTTGCAATTTTATTAAAATAATAATTTATGTTACCCAGTATTTGTAAATTAACACTTTAAATTTAAAACAAATTTTGTAATAGTTTAGTTTAAGTTTAAAAAAAATACTTAATAGAATAATTTGAAAATCTTTCTAAACGTTGTTTAAGTAGAAATATATGTTTTTTTTTTTTTCAAAACAAAAGATCAAATTTTATACTGTGTGCCTTTGAAAATGTTTGTAAACTTTATTTTGAGTTGATTTTTTTTTAATTCAAAGTTTACAGTCTACTGTATATGCTATCCTACTCTACATACCTCAAACAAACTGCAAGCCGTTCCCTCGGAGAAATTGCTTTTCTCCATTTTGTGTCCTGCTTTTCAGGTTGACTTCCAGTTTGCTCAACAGAATGTCAAATGCATTTTCTGCATTTCGTGTAACTTTGCTCCATCGTCCATCAATTCTTTATAAAGAGTGGTAAATTCCCCTTCTGTTCTTCTCTTTTTCCAGGCCTCATGAACCCACTTCCGTTTTCTCACTTGTTCCTCCTCCTCTTCATCCAAAACAAGAGTAATCATTCATAAATCATCTTCTGAGAATTTCGCCATTTTCCGTGGCATTTGTTACTATAGTAAACGCTGACTGATGTCGTTCATGCCACGTTATAGTGTGAACAGAAATCACTGCGGGATCACGGGCGGTGGGAATACGTGCCGTCACGTCACGTTCACCCCACTGCTGTGTGTAAATGAGGCCTGGAAAAAGAGAAGAACAGAAGGGGAATTTACCACTCTTTATAGGCCTAAAGAATTGATGGACGATGGAGCAAAGTTTCAAGAATACTTCAGAATGTCAGAAAATGCATTTAACATTCTGTTGAGCAAACTGGAAGTCAACCTGAAAATGCAGGACACAAAATGGAGAAAAGCAATTTCTCCGAGGGAACGGCTTGAAGTTTGTTTGAGGTATGTATGGTAGATTAGAATATACAGTAGACTGTAAACTTTGAATTAAAAAAAGAAATCAACTCAAAATAAAGTTTACAAACATTTTCAAAGGCGCACAGTATAAAATTTGATCTTTTGTTTTGAAAAAAAAAACATATATTTCTACTTAAACTACGTTTAGAAAGATTTTCAAATTATTCTATTAAATCATTTTTTTAAACCTAAACTAAACTATTACAAAATTTGTTTTAAACTTAAAGTGTTAATTTACAAATACTGGGTAACATAAATTATTATTTTAATAACATTGCAAGAAAAACATTTTCATAGTTAAAAAAGAAGTTTCACTTCGAAAACTCATATATGAGTAAAAAAGTATTTGTAATTAATTTTGATAGGTATTTATTCCTGGCCGAAATTCTCAAAATACCGTTGCACTGAATAGGTTGCCGGTTGCATTTGACCAGAAAATCTTGATTTTCATTCACTACAACACACTCATTGTAGCTTCCTGAAGGAGAAGGCTGTCCAGAATATGTTGGAGTAGCAGCAGAGTAATGAGAAACTGCATATAGTCCTGCATTTGGCTCTTCTTCCATGAGCATTTTAAGCTCGTACTTCTGCACAGCGGCAGAACAACCCCACTCGATTTTCTAGAAGAATATTTTCAGGCTTGCCTGTCACGCAACAGTCACGTCACTGCTGAGTGTAAATTGAACTACCCGAGTTTCACTGTATTGCGACTGCAGGAACACTGACTGCACTGTCACGGCCAAGCGCCGGGCGAGTGTGAACAACACCACTCAATTGCATAGAAGAATGTTTTCAGGCACGCCGGTAGATGCACTTGCCTGTCACTCCACGGTCACGTCACTGCTGAGTGTAAATGGAAATTAAGAGATCACTACGGTGGGGGTCAAATAAATTTCAACAAAATAATAAATAATAAACGCAGCAATCAATGTTCAGTTAATGTACAAAAGCGAACAGAAGTTGGTGATTGAAAATTTTCTACTATTCAGTAATTATTATAGAAAAATATACAGTGTGTTAATGAATAACACCGAAATATTTTACCTGTGTATAGAGGGGACATAGACCAGTAACTTTTATTAGGAGATTTTTGCTCTATGGATTCAATTTTCACTGACTTCTAACATTTGAGAAAAATCAGACAAAGGAACTTCGTTGTTAACACTGGATTATGTATATAAAAAAAACTAATGCAGTAGCGACCAGTCATGTGATTAGGCTGTACATTTTACAGAATATGGAAACACTAAATTATGATATAGTTGTCGAAGAGTGATTAAGAATCAGGTCTTTATCGATCACTAAGAAGGCATGAAGTCAATTTAATGAAAATTTTAACCCTATTCCGCTTCGTTATTGACTTATGAGCACCAAACTGTAACGACGTTTATGTCCTGTAGCATACACATTTTACATCGTAGAGCAAAACTCTCCTAATAAAAGTTGCTTGTCTATGTCCTCTCCATACACTGGTACAATATTTCGGTGTTATTCATTAACACTCTGTATAAAGTAGGGAGAATACAGAATTTATGTTCTGAGGCAAGGCTTGAATTGATGATAATCTGATATACTCGTATCTTCTAAATACACCTTCAAAACACTTTCCAACGTTAATCCCAATTTAATTGCCTTGTGTTGCGGGGTTTCAGGACGTATGGTTCACTCCGCAGACTTCACTCACGGCAAGATTCACTTGATGCCCAATGCCTACTTACAATATAGGCCTAGTCTACCATGTAAATTTTAGTCTGTGAACATTACGGGGCACACTAGCAGAGTGCAATCTGAGATTCTCCTCTGTGGCAAAAATATGAACCACGTTTTCATCTTGTTTGTAAAGCGAACCTTTCATGAGCGCTCGGAGTGAATCATTGTAGCCTACTACAATACGGAATACATGCGGTGCAGGACTGAAAGTAGGGCCTATTTATAGCAAAATTTTTGTGCAATAGAATCTCTGATTTTTAATATAAAAACGCCGTTTTCGTAGATTACAAGATTTAATATTAAAGTGTAGCCTATATTTGACAGAAACATGAATTATCTATCAGTCCATTTATGGATTTGAAAAGAAATATCTGTTGTGCTCTCACTCTCTCTCTCTCTCTCTCTCTCTCTCTCTCCATCTGTATCATTATCTTGCTACGACAAAAAAAAAACTCTTCGTTAATAACTTCATAACTGCTTATGCATAACCGCTTATGAACCATAATTTCCCATTATCTTCTACAAAAGTTTACTCTTATCATATAGCCTATATTGGCTACTACTTCATGACATTAGGTTGCGTTTTATGTTTTACTATTAGTATTTGTATTAACTATTTTTCTTTAATTATTATTGTATTTGTAATTTGTTATTTGTAATTTTTTCTGTCATTCTGAGCGGATTGTATGCCTAAAAGGAACTTTTAAGTTCTACGCTTACAATCCTTAAAATAAAATCAATTCAATTCTTTCTCTGCGGTTATTTAGCGAAGTCATGCGAAATTCTTCAAGTAGACGGATATATGATATTTTATCTCTATAATAAGAACACACCTTCTGTTGGTTGTGTTTCTGGTGACCTATATCCCCTATGTTGGGGCAAAGGGCCTCCAAGTGGAGGTTTCTGTTACCTATGTGAATTTTGTTACGCTTATTTTCCGAGAGAGAGCAAAGGGACAGGTGGTAAGCCCATCGCCTCTCAACCCCGTCCGGAAACTAAGGTTTTACTTGGACTGAAAGGTTCGAGACATTTTGTCCAGAGGCTGTAATTGGAGTTCTTTTACGTGCCGTAAATCTACGACATGAGCTCCCCAGCTTAAAGTCCCCTCGTGCCCAGGATTTTCACGTTCTGAAAAATCCTGCGGATCTAGAGGGGGCACGCTAACTCTAGATCACCGCGGCCGACGTCTGTTGGTTAGATCGCTCTAACTATCAAACCTAAATGTTAGTACTTGCATCGTACGTGTTGATAATGTTAATAACGCCATAAAGTTTTTAAATAAAAGAAGTGAAACGGAAGCAACCAACTGTCGGTCTCCTTAGCCGCGGGTGCATGGAGTCTTGGTGAAGGAGGTTGAGGGTTCGAGTTCCGCCTCGGGCATGGGTGCTTTGTGTGATAAGAAACAGGAAAAGAAGGTAAAACAAAACGGTACACAAGTAAAACATTTCAGAAAAATTGGTCTATGGCCGGCTAAAATTATATTTAAAAAAAAAAAAAAAAAAAAAAACTCAACTTAAGGTAATGATACAACCGTACAGGTCTCTTGCCTTCCCTGACATTGTCATTTGGGTTGCCTAATCGAACAAAGTGGACTGCGATTCGGGAACATTCTGTATGTATGTGTATTTCCGCTTTCTATTGTGTATTAATCAACGAATGGATTTCAGACATAAATGAGCGTTTTGTGTGTATGTTGACAAACCTTTTCGTATCTTCTACGATGTTATGGACAGCAAGCAGCATCTACTTCTTATGGTCCATGCGACTGTTTTTCTTACCTGTAATGTATACTTCTCAGAATTTCTGTTAGTATTTCTTTAATGAATTCACTAATTACTCAGGCATTACATCCACCTTGTCTTATTTAGTAGACTCGTATTATTATTCTATTAGGGCCAAAATTCAATTACCGGTACCATTAATTCACAACGAGCATTTCCATCCTAAGTATTCATTATTCATTATAAATCTGTTTCTTATAGTAAAGGAATTCGGTAAACTCTGTAAATTGTAAACTCCTTTCTTAGGCTTCCTCAATTATTAAACTGTTATTGTTAAAATAAAATAAAAAATACTATACTTATTGTTAAATTACTTCTTGGGTTTGACCCCTTAACCTCCAACTTTGACTTTCAATTACTGGAAATTCTACCGCATGGTCTGTGGATAAGTTCTTCGAAAGCAGTTTATGTCTCAATGTAAATAAACGAAAACTTAAAAGTGGACTTTGTATATTGAAACTCTAAACTGACTTTGGGGATTGTAGACTATTTTCCCTTGCATTTTTGAGCATTGAAGTTTTCTTTATAATATTAGTGTAACTATATCAAATGTTACGTTTTATTGAAGGTTAAAGACTGGCTGGTCTGTGAAAACGCAACAGCTGCAGTCATATGGCCGACAAGACTCTGCTCTTAACGACTCTGAACAGGCAATCATCAAGGAAGTCATCAAAAGAGCCGAGATGTTGGAAGTTACGGAGCAAGAGAGAGTTGGGTGAGTAAATCCACTTTCTAGTTAGGCCTAAAAGTCATTCCTCAGGTTACAGCGGTTCGGTGTTGTATGATGTTTACCTGGGCGCCACAGTATAATGCATATACTGATTATTTCTGTCTTTGTGTGTCGAACTCGCCTCCGGTCAGTCAGTCGATCGTCGAGCACTTCCCTCTAGCTTCAGGGTAGGAAGCGAAGAACACCTTAATATTATTGCTTGAATAATAATGCAGTTTCTTTGAACACTGAAGGAATATTCTGTTTATTCAAAACGTTGGAAATACAAGTCCAGTCATTGACAATAATTACAAAATTTGTTTGTGAATAATTAATATTGTTACAAGTTCTCGGTAGATCGTTACTAGTGATACAATTGCTGCCGTATGTGATTTTGACTAATCGCGATTGAAAGTAAGAATCCTTCTAAGTCGATTAATTCCCCAGCGAAGATTTTATAAGTCCAATTAATACTGTAGGCACGAGGCCACAAAGATGAGTGATTTTACACTGTGGACACAAGTCCCCGAAGTAGAATAGTAATACGGTGGACACAAGTCCCCGAAACAGAATAGTAATACGGTGGACACAAGTCCCCGAAACAGAGTGATTGATGTAGGCACGCGGCCTCGACGTAGAGTGATTGTACATCGCCACCCTAGGCATAAGGAAAACTTTCTTGGACAAACATTTATCCCTACTCCTCTTAATTATTATTCGTGAATCCCGGCACGTGGTACTATAGATCAATTCTTATTGGCAAATCTCCCGACCAATAATAATATGTTAGTCGCCCACGGAAATCAATTGGATTTCCCTTATTCTCAAAACCCACAACTTAGCGTCTCGGATTTCTAAGAAGGTTTAAGTGGAAAACCCGACAGCGTGTTGTATCAGTAGCAAAATCAGAAGCTAGGCTTGAACATAATACCGACTTCTTAGAATTACTTAAGTGGATCAGTACCCTTTGATTAGATCTTTGGAGATTTCCGATGCATTGTACCTGAGTACCTGCATTGCCTTATCTCGCACCCGCTAGGTCTGCTAGGGAAATTCCCAGCTTCTCTGTCTATTCACTGCAATCTCATTTCAATAGACATTTAAAATGATGTTGTTAAACTTTTTACCTTTGCCTTCTTTCTAGTTAATAATATTTATAACGAATGTTCCGTCTTTTCACGGTCATTTTAAGACCAAACACGGGCTATGAGATTTTATGATTTTAGTTTGAATAAATTTGGGCAATTATTCTGTCATTTATTATATTTAATTTGGTTATCTTGTTTATTTCTTTTTGCCGAAGTATCTGAACTGCAATAAGGTTCGCGGGCGACCCCTGGTGATCCCTTCGTACTTTCAAACTCGAAGAAAAAATCACCCAGCTATAAACGTCATACAAGCTCATTTTGAGAGCTAGAACCACCCTGCTACCGAAATTATCGGAAAGCCTAAAATAAAATAAAAATTACAGTACTTATTGTTAAGTTATTAATAATTATTGTTAATTACTTATTGAAGTATGTAAATTGTCTACACTATCTGCTCCTTATTTATCACAAGATTTTCCCCGCGGCTTCGCCCACGATAATTAATTAAAAATTAAGAGCAAAATAATTAAAACATTATATTTGTTAACACTTACATGCGAAACATAACTAATAAACTAAACTCCGTGGCGCTACATCCCTGGAGGGACTTGGCCTACCACCCGACCGCTGCGTCATCTCCCGTAGGCAGATGGCAGGATTGGGGGGCATGTGGTCAGCATGCCGACACCCACGGCCGTTAATGGTGGTTTTCTTGACCGGAGCCGCTACTTCTCTATCAAGTAGCTCCTCAATTTGAATCACGAGGCTGAGTGCACCCCTGCCAGACCTCCCTACCTCAGAAAAATCCGAGGAGGTAGGCCTACCGGGAATCGAACCCGGGCCGACGGATCTGTAGTCAGCGACGCTAACCACAAGACCACACCGGCGGACAAACATAACTAATGAAACAGCTAAAAATCCGACTTTGAAGTGCATTCCACGATTAGAAAGTGTAGCTTGGGAAAAACTACCTCAGATTCGAGTTCCCTGGCTCAGAAAATCCCTGTATAGTGAATTCCAAATTGATCAATGTTTGACAAATGAAGGTAAAGTCACCTGCTTCGATAGCGAAAAAAAATCACGTTTTATGCTAGTTTTTCACTCTTAACTCGCGAAGGAAAGCAAAAATAAAAAATCCGGTTTCAAGGTGCATTCGGCCACCCTTCAGTCCATCTACGTGTAAAATTTCAGCTCTCTGCGTTCAGTAGATTTTGCTGGGCATCACGTACAGACAGACAGACAGACAGACAAACATTCCTTTTATTAATTAGATACCCCTTTTACACACGGGTTAACCTCAGCAGTATATTGAACCTGGTTAATGTGATCAAAGTGTGACTCCAGGGCTCTATTCCATAAACGTGACAATTTTACAATTACAGGAGGCAATCAAATGTTACACAGTCCTACAATGTGACATATTTATGTTTCATAAAACAATGTGCCTGTCAGAAAAACAGTTAACTATGTAAATTGTCATGACAAAATGTCAACTTTCTCTTTCATAAAACTTTACAATTTACAAACAAAAATATGACTAATTTGTCATGATTTATACTTGCTGTTCAAGGGACAGCTAAAAAACAACAAACAACATAATGATATACTGAAATAACCCGTAAATCTATGGGATGATTTGAAAACTAAGTATTAGTGATGTGACCCAAAAAACTGCTCTGTTATATTGGGAATTTAAATGTAATATCAAAATGGGGTCTTAGTTAAATTTTACCGCTTATATACTGATGCATAATTCCGTAAGTTGACATCCGGCCTCTTTCCCTTTCCTCTTAATGTAATGCTTTACCGTCTCCATTTCCTGGGTTACGTGGATCAAATATAATATTGTTAATATTGTTAACTCATTGTTTATTGTTACCATGCATTTCTTTTTACTTTATGCTTGAAGTTTGCAAAAATGTTTTTTTATTTTTTATTTATTTATTCCGAAGTCGACTCTCTATGTAAGCCGAATTTTTGGAAATGTTTAATTTTACGATTATATAACTTTGAATATAATATCATAATGGAACGAATCTTACATTTTTAGGAATTAGCATAAGCTCGAACATATCCCATATTATTTCAGATTTGAATTGTAATATTATGAGCTTTTCCACATTTAAAATTCACAGCTTGAATAATAATTGCGTCGGAATAACTTATTGTGTGAAATGTTCATACTGATGTATCAAGTGAGTACTATTTCTGTAGTAAAATTTCAATTATTGTTTCTTTGCCCAGTGTCACCTAAAACGTTGGAGGAGTATTACTATTGCTGATTACTGATTCATTTGATTGTATTGGATGAAAACAGTTAATATTAAAATATGACAGATGATGAAGGAAAACGGAGCAAGGAATTAGCATTAATGGAGACCTATTTGAAGCACGGAATTAAAGAGCACTTGGTTGATAAACGATATGAGTAAGGTGTCCTGGGATCGATTACTATTTCTACTTTAATTGGAATTATTTAGGTAGGTTTATGTAATTTTATTTCATTACTTCCATGTGCCTGTTAAAATTATTTTATTTCATAGGTATGATTTATTAAAAGATCCTATGAATAACGTTGGGCCGGTTTTAAGATTTTTGTTAAGCTCAACATGAAGCCAATAAAAACAAAAAACAAACAGTTAATAGTGAATTATCTTAATATAATTAATTCATGAAAAACTAAAAATATGAGCAAGATAGGAATGCTTCAGTAATTAGTGTAGACCTAAAGAATGAGTCAGACCTTAAACATTGAACGAACATTTTCCACCATTGTTGAATGTGTTACGTTTATTTAGGTGCAATATTTTATTTTGGCGGAGTTACATCGCAGAATGTGTACAGATTAGTGCAGACCATCAAATTAGTGTGAAGTATTTTAGAAAATTATATAAAATGTTTTGAAAAAACTTTTTGCTCTAAGGGAAAAATTACTTAATCATTAGTTGATTAGTCTATTATAACACTCACATAATACTCAAATAATACAGGCTAACTTACAGTGCGAATTATTCGCATGGGTCCTTTAACAAACGGTAATTATTAACTTAAGAAAACAAATTAAACAGTTGTTTTTCTTAAAGCGGTCAATGTATGGTAAAAATTTCCGTAGAGGCGAAAGTGGTGCAAAAGCAATATTATTTCGCTACATTAATTTTAAAATGGTGAAAACGTATAAAAACGCAAAGAACCAATGGCCCGATACATCTAGATATATTTCAAAATATGTCACAAATCTCTATGTTCATTTCTTTAAAAAATGAATTTGGAAGTATCTTTTTCTAACAACTTTTATATTTGCGTGAAATCAATTCGCACGGTTAATGAAATACGATTTTTAATGGAACTTTTAGTGATGTGAAATGTATCTATTCCTAATCTAATAAAGTAATTTTTATTAATACTTGATCAGAAATATTTGAATATATCATAATTCTGTAGATTATATTTGTAATGCGTGGCGGAAAGTTCAGAAGCGTTTGAGAGATATTGACAAACAAGTGACATTAGCGGAATGCAGGAATAAAGTCACTCTGGAGATCCAAACGTTAACGAAGACAAATTGGGGAACAGAGAGTTACTTGTATGGGGCAAATAAAGACGAAAGATTTGGTTTAGCCTGGTTCCGTCTAGGAGCTTGGCGGGCAATTAAAATCACAAATGATGAGGGGGAGAGAATATGCCCGCTTTGTGGGGCAGGAGAAACTTCACACCATATTTTGGCAGAGTGTACATTCACGGAAACACTGAGGCAACGGCATCTACCAGAGTCTTTCACTGCTTCTTGTAGAGGTCAACTGTTCACATACGATCTGCTACTTAACACTAGATTTTTTTTTGGGGGGGGTGGGGAAATTTATGTCCAAAGTGAGGCAGCTTAGGATGGAACTGGCCGAGAGAGTGGGACCGAGGGAGTAAGGGGAGTACGGCTGGATATAGAATAATATGTAAAATATATTTGATTGGTGGGTTTAAGGGTATTGCTGGTGTATGTGCTTTTTTTGGTGGGGAGAGAGAGAGAGAGAGAGAGAGAGAGTGTGTGTGTGTGTGTGTGTGTTTTTTATAAATTCACTTTATTTACTACATGTTCCATTACAGGTAATACTACATGTATTTCTTTATCTTCTACAACTGTTTTTGTTCTATTTTACAATTTTGTTTGTTCATAAACTAACTTTGATCAAGATAAAATTTGATTACAATATGGTGCCAAAAGGTAAACTGTTTGCAAATTTATTAAAGTTCTTGAAGTATTTTTTTAGTAAATCTTCTTTTTTGTTGGGCCAGTTTTCAGTCTTTAGTACTGTTGCGATTAGTGAGTCTCTTTCTGTTTCGATTAATTTGCAGTCATATAATAGGTGGTCTACTGTTTGCAGGTCGTCGTCGCAAGGACATGTGGGGTTTTCTATAATTTTAAATCTGTGTAGGTAAGCTCTAGTCTTGCCGTGACCAGTTATCATTGCAGTTACATTAGGGGTTAAATTAATTTTGTATTTTAGTCTCTCTGCTATTTTTGGGATGAAAGTTTTTGTTATCACTCCTTTGGTTGAGTTGTCCCACTCGTTTTGCCAGATGGCAACACTAAGAGCTCTCACTTCACTGGATATTACACTTTTCGGTATCTTCTTGTAACATTCTTTTAGATCAGGCCTGTCCAACTTCAGAAGTACTGGGGGCCAAAATATTTCGACAATTGATGCTGAGGGCCAAACACTAAAAGTTTCACTCACATAAATATAACAAGAACGTACAGCAGACCAAATTGTTGAAATAGGATTCATTACCAGTAGGCTGAAATTAGAATTTAATGTGAGCACTGAGCATTTTCAGACTGCTTCACTAAAGTATGGATGTCCACTTCTATGTTAGTAACTGCCAGTCTAAGTAGGTGTAACAAGGAATCATCAGTGATGCAGTTCCTATATTTATTTTTTATGAGTTTCGTGTTGAAGAAAACACTCTCACATAGGTAAGTGCTTCCAAACAGTGAGGAAAGCTGCAAACCAAAATCTCTAAGCTGAGGAAACCAGCCCTCTGGAAGACCTGGTTTGAAGAAAATGATCAGCCTGAAGATCGCAGAGCTCCAGTTGATACATGGATGACTGATTCTCAATATCCATATTCAAAGGGTCATTAAAAAGCAGCAGTTTACCTTTAATATTTTCAAAGTCAGAAAATCTTTGATTGAATTCTTGAATAATAACTTCAATATTTTCACAAAGCTCAGAAAAATTACCATCTTCAATTTCTTCTGACAGCTCTTGACAACATGGAAAGTGTGTTAAATCATTTCTTGATAAAGTTGATTTCAGAAGTTTTAAAACCATTAACATGACCACTAGCCCTGACACCCTTTGATTTTTGCCCTGAAGTCTCTGGTTCAACTCATTCAAGTATTGTGTCAGGTCAGTCACAAAAGCAAGCTGCCTTAGAAAGTCTGGATCTTCAACCCGTCGAACAAGATTTTCACTATCTTTGGTACTGTCCTTTAAAAATACTGGAATATCATTCCTCAGCCAGCGTACATTTGCGTGGAGTGATAGATTGGGCTTGCAGCTCATCCAAAAATTCCCGGAATCTGCAGTGAAGTTGTGCCTTATTGCCACCACGTATCTTGTTGGAAAATGTAACCACTATATTCATTGCATCGCTTTGTTTCACTGACTTCCCTCATAACGCCTCTTGGTGAATTATGCAATGGAACATGGGGAAACTTAACCCAGCTTTCCTAATTAGTCCTATCAGTCCTTTCCACCGTTTCATTTACTGCTTTAAATATATCTTCACCCTTGGTTATCCACGTAAAGAACATAATTGAAGAATTTCTTGTGTTGAAAAATCATTGTTGATCATTTGTATGAAAATCAAAAGTTGACTGGTGTCAGTCTGGTCGACACTGTCATCCAAGCATAGTGAAAAGTAGCTGCATTTTCTAACCATATCTTTTAATTTCTTTGTTATTTGTCCTCTCATACTCTGTACTCGTCTTGAGATTGTTTGATGAGAGAGGGGAACAAATGCAAATTTTGCAGATAAATTGCTTTCACCAAATGCATTTGCCATAGCAATAGCACATTTCTTAACTAGATCTCCATCACTAAATGCTTTCTTACCTTTTACAAGTTCCAATGATACACTGTAAGAAGCAGTTAATGCAGCTATCTGCGTAGACGACATTTGTGTAAAAATACCTCTGATGATTTAGGTTTTTCTTATAATCTTGTAAAATTGCAGCTCTTGAAGCCCCCTCATATTTCTTCAATTGCTTTTCATGTGAAGTAGTGTAGTGTCTCTTAACATTGTACTCTTTACAAGAAGAAATTATTTGCATACACACAACACATTGCAACTTGCCATTATTATTTGTGACGAAGTAATTCAATTCCCATGCATCTTTATAACTTCTATTTTCCTCTTGTATTTTTCTTTTCTTGCTAATGTTGCTCATGTTTGCTCGTTCTATCTAACACCGCTGTTATATAACAATTTGCACGAACAAATAAAAAAAAGCGTACACAACCTCGCGTAAGCACATAAATTAGAAACAGGCTGGATCTGAACAATCAAAAACAAAAATTTCCCCGATTGGATGGTTCTCGTGATCATAAAAAACTAAACTCCGTGGCGCTACATCCCTGGAGGGACTTGGCCTACCACCCGACCGCTGCATCATCTCCCGTAGGCAGATGGCAGGATTGGGGGGCATGTGGTCAGCATGCCGACACCCACGGCCGTTAATGGTGGTTTACTGGACCGGAGCCGCTACTTCTCTATCAAGTAGCTCCTCAATTTGGAATCACGAGGCTGAGTGCACCCCTACCAGACCTCCCTACCTCAGAAAAATCCGAGGAGGTACCGGGAATCGAACCCGGGCCGACGGATCTGTAGTCAGCGACGCTAACCACAAGACCACGCCGGCGGACCTCGTGATCATAAACTTGAACAAATATTCCACCACAGTCGGTAATATGCAACGCCCTGCGTCAAATTGCGAAATTTCAAACCGGGATTGGTTGTCGTATTAGAAGTATCCGCGGGCCACAAAACTGTGAGAGCGGGCCACATGCGGCCCGAGGGCCGCGGGTTGGACAGGCCTGTTTTAGATCGTTGTCTGATGCCGCATCCTTGGCCAGCTGGTCTGCAAGTTCGTTTCCCTGATTTCCTGCGTGGGCTTTAATCCAATTGAAGTTGATGATCCAATTTCCTTTGTTCATTTTGACAGTTTTTCTTCTTATTGCTTCTATTAAGTAAGTGTGATTATCTTTATTTGTAAGTGAATCTATTGTTATTTTGCTATCTGTGTAGATCGTTGCTTTTGTATGTTTGGTATAATTTGTTTCTATGTGTTGTAAAGCCTTGAGTATCGCTAATTGTTCTGCCTGATTGTTTGTACATCTTTCGTTTAGTCTGTATTTAAGTTGTTGTTTTAATATATTTCCTAAGTATATAGCAATTCCTGAGCCTACTCCTTGGTGACTCTTGCTTCCGTCAGTATATATTTTGAGCTGGTGAGTTTCCTCATTTCTTTCATTGCAGTCCATGTGGTCTGCCGGGTGAGTCCAGTTCTTTGTTTCCATGTCGAGATCACATAGGTTGTCTTTACTGAGGTTATAGATCTTCAGCAGTTCTGCTATCTTGATGTGGATCGGGGTTATTCCCGTAATTGCGCACAGTGCATCGTTGGACACTGTGCGATAGGATTTTGCAATCTTTATGTTGATTAGTCTTTGGACCCGTACCATTTTTGCTTTGTAGAATGCTTTGTCCATTGCGTTTTTCCATACCGGAGCTCCGTATAATAGTAGGGGTAGAAGTGCTCCCGTATATATGGTTATCAAGGCTTTGTGCTGGAGGCCCCAGTTTAGTTTTGCAGATTTTGAAAGCATGAATATGAGTTTGGTGCATTTTTCTGTAGCATAGTTTATGTGTTCTCTAAATGTTAGTTTATAGTCAAATAGGATTCCTAAGTACTTTATTGTGTTCTCTTGTTGCAGTGGTTTGTAGTTGAGGTAGATACTGATTTCTTTCTCTTCTTTCCGTTTTCTGCGTGTCATTAGCATAACTTTAGACTTGCTTTCGTTGAATCTCATTTTGTTTCTGTTTGCCCATACCGCGATTTTATTTAATTCGATGTTTGTGTAATTTTCTACTTCTCTTATTGTTTCTCCTTTGACCAGCAAGACCAGATCGTCAGCGAATGCTATTACCTTCGTGTGGCTGGTGTAGTTAAGGTTCAGGATGGAGTTGTATATGATGTTCCAGAATCCTGGCCCGCAGCAAGATCCTTGTGGGCAACCCTTAGTAACTTTCTTCTGAACCGATTCGCTGTTGATGGACATGGTCGCGGTTCTATGAGTAAAGTAATCCTGTGAAAGCTTGTATAGGTTTCTGGGGCATTTGTAATCTCGTAAGCTCGTGAGGATTCCGGGCCACCATGCGGCGTCAAAGGCACCTTTGACATCGAGGCTGACCATTGCTACTATATTCCTTTCTTCTAGTACTGGTTCTATGATTTTTTTAACTTCAAGTGCTGCGTCTATCGTATTCTTTTGCGGTGTAAAGCCGTACTGGTTTTCTTTTAATAATTCTTTCGTGTGCATATGGTGCATAATCCTATTGATTAGAAGTTTTTCTAGTACTTTCCCGCTAGTATTGAGTAAGCTAATTGGTCGAAATTTCGATGGATCGGAGCTGTTGTCTTTTCCTGGTTTAACTATGGGAATTATAGTAGCTGCCTTCCATATTCTTGGGAAACAACCTCTTCTTAGACATTCATTGTATATTGCGGTCAAGAAGTTTGGGAGGGTGTGGAAAAGTAGTCCTATTATTTCAGAAGTCAGACCATCGGGGCCTGGGGCCTTATTGGGGTTGAAAGTTTTTATAGTGTGTCTTACTTCTTGTAGGGTGAACTCTCTATCCTCTGGAGTATAGTAGGGTTCCTCTATTATGCTTCTGATGTGTTTGTGATGTTCCGTTTCTTCTTCCTCACTATCTTCAGGGATAAGATAGTCGATCAAGCAGTTCAGGGTGTCTGAGGTATCGTAAGTAGTCGATCCATCTGGCTTTTGTAAAGTAGTGAGTGTGCAACTTCTTCTTGTTTTCCCTGAGGCAAGCTTATATACTTCGCTCCAAGGATTAATGGTTGATGACGTTGAGCAAAATTGTTTCCATGAGTTAAATTTCTCGTTTTGTATTGCTGCTTGGTATTTTCGTTTTTCTTCCAGGTAGCTGATCTTGCGGGTTTCCCTAAGTTCATTGTTGTTTTTTGTTTTTTGGTAACGTCTTCTCAGAGCGTTTGTTTTTTGTCTCAATATTGTTAGGTCATCAGTCCACCATGGAACTGTTCGCCTAGCTGCTTTCTTGTTCGGGGTTCTAAGGGTTTTGAAAGTTCTTTTGCATGCCGTGTGAATAACTTCAGTAAATTTTTCAATTTCGATTTCAATTCCTGGGAGTTCTACGATTCTTTGTGATAGGGTCTTGTCCAGTTCTTCTTTGTTTGTTTCTAAGTTTGCATTGTTATAAGCATTGGAGGTTATTTCAAATAGGTGTCTTTCAAATTGGTCATACTTGTCCTTTGTAACTTTGTATTTTATGCCTTGGTAGCTGAAATTCATTTGAGTATTGTTTGGTGATCCAAGTGTGTGTGTGTGTGTGTGTGTGTGTGTGTGTGTGTGTGTGTGCGTGCGTGCGTGCGTGCGTGCGTGCGTGCGTGTGTGTGTGCGTGTGTGTGTGTGTGTGTGTGTGTGTGGTTTTGTTTGTAATTTACTAGTGTTTAACTGTTTGTGTGTTTTTTTAGTTTTACTTTTAGGATACATTTTTGCTTGTGCACAGTTAAAGCATGGACAGCCTAAGGGCTCATGCAACGAATAATGTAAAAAGATAGTTTTTCTTGTTAACAATAAAAGCACTTCATTCATTCATTCATTCATTCATTCAGATTATATTTGTAACAAAGTAGCACTTAAACTTATGGATACTTATTTTAACCTTTGCAATACAAGTCATGTTTTATGGATAAATATAGCCTAACATTAGTGATAAATGAAGTAAGATTAGAAATACGTGATATATAAGCAGTTTTTACTCTTTCTTAACCAATCAAAGGCCGTCTTAAAATTTTCTTCCTCAATTTAGTTTTTCTGTAGAACTTTTCTTTTTTATTACTTTGATGGTCATTTCTTTATTTCCCGACTCCAAACTAAACTCCGTGGCGCTACATCCCTCAAGGGACTTGACCTACCACCCGGCCGCTGCGTCATCTATCACAGGCAGATGGCAGGATTGGGGGGCATGTGGTCAGCATGCCAACACCCACGGTTATTTCCCGACTACTAACAATAATTCTCATATTCCTATAACCAGTGGTCACTTTGGGCTCGTAATTTTCAATTGAAAGGTGAATGATTGAAAGTCGAGACCGAAGATTGAGCTATTATGTTGGGGGAAAAATCGATTAGCATAGATTATTATAAAATTATCAGTACTCCACGTATTATGAAGTCGAGAGTTGAAAATCCTTTTTCTGGAGGATAGAACGCATTCTGTGTGTTTGAACCCTTACATTGAGTAGTTACCTGGTTGTAAAACTGAAGTATGACATAAAAACCTTAGATACTGTTAATCAATAAAGCTGCCGTGAAAGTTATCGGCGCCTTCTGGAAATGTCCAACAAATTTAATTATCACGGAAACCCCCAAATAACCTAAGTCTTCGTTGTGGTGACGTTCTCAATCTGACGTTTTCATCAAAATTGAGTTAGCTTAAAGTGTTCAATAAAGCTGGCGATCGTTTAAAACCTCAGCACATTCAGTAGTCGCTTCTGTCTTATACAAACAAAGAAACTTCACATCGAAATAAAAAGGGTTCAGTAATCACATTTGAAAATGTTAGGATGATATGAAATAATAGGATTAAATCTTCTAATTTATAGGAAAAGAAAGTTCCTTATCCGAGGACATATAGAATAAATTAAGTTTTCAAATTTTCAAATCTCCATAAATTAATATCAAAATCAATATTCTCGTTTAAAATGATAAATATTAAAATCCACGCGGCGGATACAAAACAACCAAGGGTTGTCTATTACTGTCTTTTTTACTTCGCTCTCTAAACTCTGGAGGTTATTTTTTGTTATTGATTTTTTTATAGTTTTCTCCATTTTAAATTTAAAATAACGAAACAACATTGCTTCTCATCAGTTTTTGCCTATAGATAAATTTATGAAATTAAGTGAACATGATCTAGCTATTTCATTTTTAGCGTTTATTGGTTAATCGTCTGTAGAAACTATTTCTCAACCCTTGTATATTCTAATAATAGTAGTATAATGTTATTGTTTAGAATTAAAGTAGGGAGCTCCTAATTTCCATTTTGTTTGTTTCATACTAGAATATTGACATTTTTCCTTTTATCGCGTGCTCTATGAAAAACAACTGTTAACTTGTTTTCTGAATTTAATAATATTATCGTTTGTCAATGGGCCCATGCGTATAGTACGCACCGTATGTTATACTGTATTATGTAGTCGAATGTTATAATTTATAATAATTGATTAATCGTTTATTTACGCTTTTATCAAAAAGTTCTAACAAAACTTTTATATAATTTTCTAAAATATTTCACACGAAATTTGATGTTCTGCACTAATTTGCACATATTGTGCAATATGTCCCTGCTGAAAGAAAAAGCTGCGCCTAAAATAACATAACAATATTGTCAAAGATCGTAAAAGACAAATTAAAAGGAAGGTAGTTCCAATAATTATATGAATTCCATGGAATCCTGGGAAAAATTTCGTTGAAGATTCGAAGATAGTTTTTCTGTTGACTTATTATCTACACTACTTGTTGAAGTAGTTCTATCTCCTTTAAGTTTAATTTTCATGAATTCGTTGTATCAAGGCAGTATTATACGTAGACTACATCACTATTAAATGTTGTCTGTATTTAATAGTTAATACTTGTGCTTACAACAATAAAAGCGAAATGTTACTCAAATGATGTTTTAATATTTCATATTCTTGAAATAAAATAATTATAAATGGTTCAAGGACATAATGAAATAAAATTACATACCTAAATTATTCCACTTAAAGTATAAATACATACAGCAGTAATTGATCCCAGGACGACTTACTCATATGGTTTGATGAACCAAGATCTCTTTAATTTCGTGCTTCAAATTGACCTCTATTCATGCTAATCGCTTGCCTCCTTTACCTTAATTTTACCTTATTATTTTAATATTGACTGTTTTTATCCAATGCAATTAAATAAATCAGGGTTCAGCAATGGGGAACTCTTCTGTTTAGGTAATACTGTTCATACTAATCAAAATGTAAATTTTACTACAGAAATAGTAAGATTCATGGCACATGAATATATGTGGCATATATGGCATATATATATTCAAAGTTATGTTATCCTAAAATTAAACATTTCTAAATAATAGGAAGTTTTTGTACTGTTTTAACTTGCATAGGATGTAGCGTGCTTCGAATCCATGCGGGAACATTTTTTCTGACTTGTACCATAATGTAAGATAAATTGCATAGCAACATTAAACAATGAGTTAACAAATGTCGTATAGCCTAACAACATTGCATAAATCCGCCTAATCGAGGAAGTTAGATTATAATGAGAAAGAGGTCGGATGTAAACTTACGGATTCATGTAACATTTATGGAACAATGACCCCATTTTGATAATAGGCCTATTATATTATTATGCAGCATTTGCTTTTTGACTGTCCTGACTTTGGAAGATCAAGATATACCCTACAATATCATCTGAATTTTTGTGACAATGAACTGACAAATCCTCTGTTTCATATATTTAAAAAATTAATGTTGTTATTCTAATTTTCTAACATTCATACACCGCATCTTTAATAAGCTTCAATCATTAATGTTCAATCTGTTGTAAATTGAATGTAATTGTTAAACTATAACCCTAATATGCTAATGCACAATAGGGTTCTATTTTCTTTTCTGGAAATTCAATAATAATAATAATAATAATAATGTATTGATACAGAAATACTAGACTCTTAACAGAAAATATACTTTACAGCTTACTGATAAAATCGATGCAGTGAGTGTTGCTCATTCAGTTGTTATAGACTCACGCAAAGCAAATGTTCTTGAAACAGGACTTAAGACATAATATTTTACAGTATATTCGAAGAAATGTTCAGAAGTTAGTTCGAGATCTTAATACAAGCAGGTGGTGCAATATTTAGAGACAACATTTCTAATCTAAAAGTTATATTTTCCTCATGTAAAATGGTAGTAAATTTAAGATAGTCTCGTTGTTAGATCACTTTTAAATACCTAATTCGGATATATAATTTCGTTTTCGAATTATGTTGTTCGAGACAGACACTCTGAACTCAGAGACACACACCCATTTCTCATTTCTCTGTAACTGGTATTTTTGGACTGAGTACGGTACTCCTCTTAATTGTATTTAGGCCTATATGGAAAAACAAAATTGAATTTCAGGGTAGAATACAAGACTTCCCCTATCTAGCCATCCCGTCCACGGATTCAATTTGTCTTGCTTCGCGAACAATACGGCTATGGGTGAGACTGGAATGATTAAATGCGCGTAACCGCAATGCCTCCGCTTGTTCTATGTTTGAATGTAAGGCCACAATATCGCCTCGTGTATGACTAGTATGGAACGCCATATCATGTTTCACATGTGTCAAACATTTTTCCTTCAGAACAGATAAGAATTGTTTCATTTACGAAATTACGTCAATTACGTTCTCAAGAATAGGGGAGTTGCCTAGATCTTCCGAACTAATGCAGATTGAAAACACATTTGTTGGTAATTATGTATCACACCGTATATTTAATCAAACGATGGCAATAATAGGGTACGAATATTCGATGCTGAATAACATTAAATAAATAGTCTATTTGAGTTTGATATTAATTTAAGTTATAGTACATAGTCTGAATATGAGTTTTATCAGGTAATTATTTATATACCTATGTGAATTCATAAAACAAAACAAAAATAGAATATAAAATAAACATAATGTTAGCGACAAAATAATGCTCCAGAATAATAAGTTATAATGGTTTTATATAAGCTTTCGTAAGGGTATTTCTTTTTATAATGCAGGTTGAGTCACTCTCTATAACATAAAATCTAGAGGTGCCCGGACTTAAAATTATACATTCAATATCTTCGCTCCTCTAAAGGACTTTAGAAGTCAGTAACACTTATTTCCGCCAGGATACTTGTGGCAGCACCAAATTCTTCATTTGCAGATACCTCTGATAAATCTCATCCTTGTCTTCACAAAGCTGATAGGCTCTCATGTTATAGCGTGTGGCGTCCATATATTTCTTATGCAGCAGCCGGCCATCAAAATAATGCCATGGCATTGCCTCCTTCAAATCAAATCCGCAAGCTCCGAGTAGAAACAAAATAGTTGTAATACCTCTGTGAAAGATTGTAGAGAGCTCAATGACACGTCTCTTGTAGGAATAACAAATTGGAATGGCACTTAGTGTTTCTGAATTGTACGTGGACACAGTGGCTGCATGTGCGAGAATGACTTCTACATCTATCTCATGAAGTAGGCCGTTTTCTTCCTGTTGCAGATAGTACAGTACTGCTATAGGTACACAGAATGGGAAACCAACCTTTCGAAGTTTTTCTGCATCTATCTTTTTCTTCTCCGTTAGTGATTCAACAAACAATTTCCATCGAATGGATTCGTTGCAATCTTCACTCCATAAAGCGAGGAGCCCAGGATGAAGATCATCTATGTTCGATTTACGGGTAAAGCACACATCTTTTGGATATCTGGGGCATCTACTGCCCTCTATACACCACTCTTTTACAGATGTAATGTTTGGATTATCATAAAATAACAACTCATATATTCTCTTCCGTAAAGGTAGGTATATCTGTGCAACAGGTTTCCACTTATAATCAGAGAAATCTTCCATAGCCACTGCTAGCTCGTATGCCTCTCCTGTCATGACTGGGTAGACATGTGTAGTCAAACAACAAGACAGATGTTTTTCTTGGGCCACCTCCAGGATTTCATCCCATGGTTTGCTATGGTTCTCTTTAGTTTCGACTTCTATGGCATGTACTGGCTGATAACTAGAGATACAAGTCTGGATATCGTTCGCCATTTCTTCATCATCAAATATATCCTT
Organism: Ectobius pallidus; assembly: GCA_964059195.1. NCBI lineage: Eukaryota > Metazoa > Arthropoda > Insecta > Blattodea > Ectobiidae > Ectobius > Ectobius pallidus. The sequence continues at coordinate 86,683,507 of CAXKWD010000005.1, read as the reverse complement.
AGCTATTTCTCTTAAGTATTCCTTTCCGCAGTCTTCAGGAACTTTTCTCTCTTTTATGTAATCAGCAACTTTCGGTAAAACATTGAAAATTGTCGGTTTTTTACGTTGACATAGTTGACTGTGAAAATGTTTTACTTTTGTCCATGGTATGATATCATTGCCCAAGAGGCTGGCCAGTAGCAACAGTTCGTGTTCCTGTAGTTGTAGAGCACTGAGGAGACCGTTTTTGTCATACGTGACAGTGGTCATTGTCTTTCTGTCCAGTCGCTCAATGGAAAAGTAGTGACGTGCACCTCTTAGCAGTATGAAATCAGTGTCTCGGGACAAGATGCCAAATATTCCATGTTTCCAAGCGTACTCAGCAATCTCAGAATCGCATTCGGAGGTAGACACTCTGACGTCACAGTTGCATTCATATTTGGCAACAAATCGACCAACTGCACCGACCAGAGGTGGCAATAGAAAGCCCCGATGGTTATTTACAACATTACGAATAATGTCTTCATTATAACCCATAGTCCCTTTGTTAATTTCCTTAAGGACACCTGAGACCGCTCTCATTTTTTCCTCCTTTCTTTCCATCCATGTGCCACGTTTTCTTTCTAACGAAGCCCCATCAAAGAAAAATATCACACGTACACCAATATTCTCAAAATCTGCAACGAAGTTCTGCATGGAAACAACAAATTCTTTCAGCTGGCCACCGAGAAACCATTCTCTTTCAATAGAACTATATATCGTCCTCAAACTATATGCTCCGTCCACAATCATAACTGGGTCTTTTCCGGTCTCATTCTTGTATATACGAGCTAGTTCTTCTATGCTCACACGCCTGCAATACTCATTCGGCTCATTTTTTTCCAAGAAAGTCTCAAGACTTCTGATTCCCATTTTTTACATTGAACTTCTCTTTGATCTCTGTTCAGATCTATGTTTCAATTACTGCGTAGATAATTGAACTTGAAATAACAAGGCAAAGAAGAATCAGAAGAAACAAAATACAAACAAAATGCGGAGTTGTCCTTCATATCATCCGGACTTTTATAAAGAAGGCCGTGCTTTTTCTAAACTATTACAAAACCTACAGCAATGAAGAAGGTACCAGTGAATAGGATTCTGAGGTAGCGTGCTCAGTGTACATTAAAACACTCTACCTCCTCTGCCCGTATAATAATAATAGTAATAATAATAATAATAATAATAATAATAATATTTATTGTCAAGCATAATTTTATATGTATTGGTACTCGCATCACTGATGTAGCGTAGGCTATTTACAGGGATAGATATATAAGCATTCATGAACCACAAATTATTGTCTCTGTTGGACGAAAGTCCTGGGTTCAAGTCCCAGTGTCGGAGGAATTTTTCTCCTATAATATTCTCATGTAATGTCCAACAGAGACAATAATCTGTGGTTCAAGAATGCTTATATATCTATCTTGAATGTTAACTGTACAATAACAGTGGGAGCCCGCTCACAAAAATCACTACTTATTCAGACTATGGTGTTTGCAGAAGTTCTATATGATTGTGAAAGCTGGACCTCACAGTACTGCATATGACATAACTTGTCTGTCTGTAAGGTAGACCATTAGGGTAATCAGTCATAGGAGAGAGGTTCCATCTGGCCCTGTGAATTGAACTCCGGCTTAGCTCAGTTGGTAGAGCATTGGCGCGAATAGCCAAAGGTCCTGGGTTCAAGTCCCAGTGTCGGAGGAATTTTCTCCTGTAATATATTTACAGGGATGTTGTTACGTCTCAAATAAAACAAAACCAGCATGCAACAAACAAGAAACAGTACACACAAAACAAAATAATGGATAAAATTCCACTAATATCTGGTAGCAACTAGCAAGTGACCCTGTTGAAGCATTCTTGATGGATCCCTTCCACATTGTTTTGACTCTGAAAAGGTATTTTCCTATTTCTCTGAGAATTTCAGCCTTATCTGTATTAATAATTTTTATATAAGCAATATCTTCATTAATATTACTAAAATAAGATTCTAACAACTGTTTTCTAAACTTAGTAGTCCTGTTGCATTCAATAAAAATATGTTTGGCATCCTCCCTCAGTTTACACAAGAGGCAAATGCCTTTTTCAACGATTCCTCTTCTGCCTTTTAGTTTCCATATCCCCAACCTCCACCAAGCAATTCCTACCCTTTCTTTATAGTCACATACTTCAACATATTTTTCTTTACCCCATCTGGTTTTCATGTCTGAGAGATCTCTTTTCTTCAAAGTTCTGTGATAATATTTGTCTCCCTACATCATTGCAACTTCTCTTCACTATTGTATACAGTGAATTTCCATGTGTATGTTGATTTAACCATAACCACATGAGACCTAGTCGAAAAAATTCCTCCTTAATTTTATTTAACCAATTGTTCTGAAAGCTATTGTTGTTTAAAAAGCTGAAACATTCGTATAAAATACTGTCAGAGTTTTGATGTTTAATACGGTTTAAGTATTTCATTGTTCTGCATAATATTCTACCCCTACTACTTTTAATTCCTAATTCGTATCTGGTCGCCCCATTTGCTGAATTTAGAGGGAACTGACCGTACCATAGTTAACTACAGGTAGAGGAAGTATTGTGTTCGACCCCGAAATTCGAAGTTCAGTTTTTTAACATAAATGGGTCATTCTTCCGATTGTGGGGAATTTCGTGTCCCAACCTTGCCAGTCTCGTAAATTAGAAATTTCCTACCTTTTTACTATTTACTCGTAAGTAATCATCATTTATCTAGTTAAAATATAAAGAAGTATATTTTTATTCTGATATATTATGGTATTTAATAGCTTGAAATGTTGACAGGAACTACAAATTACCCATGAAATCAATGTCCCAACTCGAAGTACTGCAAGTACGAAAGCTAAGAAATTGACCGAGAAGTCTTCTAAAAAAATTGTAAACACAGGAACTGCCGAAGGTATTCTTAATCTCATTGATGTTATTACGATAATTATTTTATTATTATTTGTACTGTGTTATTTTTTTAAATTTAAGTGCTTAACTGAGTGTCCCTGCATTAGAATAGTCAACACCGTAACGCACGTAGGAATTAAATTTGCGCCAAATATGCTATTGCGGCATTAACTACGGCCATAAGTTAATTGGGAAGAACGATGGCAACAATGTGGCAACCACAAAAGTATTCCTTGTTTGATTGTAGGAAGCGTAAGAGCAAAAAACCAGATTTTTCAGGAAAGTACCTTAATTGCATGTCAACACCGTAACGTAGAAAAAAGTGTGATTTTGTGATTTTTATAAATATTTTTAGTCTAGCAAAGAATTTTTGGCTGTATTTGAAGATTAAGCATGTGATGAATCGTCGTTTTTTTTCAATCTTAACTTCGAAAACTTATGAACAAAAAAAAAATGTCAACTCCGTAACGGTCAACTCCGTAACGAATTTCTTCGTGACGGAGTTGAACACTGTTACAGTGGTGACTTTATTGGCTTGCATATGTTTAATTTAATTTAAATTTAGCTTATTAATTGTATTTACCTCATTATATGAATACATTATCGAAAACATGTCCACATCTTGAAATGAATGTCCACACCATAACGCAAGTGTCCACACCGTAACGCAGTCTCCACCCCATTTTTCTAAGTAAAATGACAGTAAAATGGCAATAGTTAGCACTAATTTTTAAATTTCTTTTTCTTAATGAGAAGGCATTTATGCACTCTATTCTTAGCATGCATGGGATATAAAAATAAATATTTTACATTAAAAACTCTGACCATAGTAACAAAATTTAGCATTAAAAAATCTCGATCCTATATTCTAAATTAAAAGTTTTAATTTTTTTGTCCCTTATGGTAAATATTGGAGATAAAATTGATACAAGGTGAATCGCAAGCCAATGACCTATAGAAACAATGAATAAAAATGCTTTAATATTTCATATTGTTAATATTAGGACCGGAAAACGCTCCGTTACGGAGTTGACTGATACTGCACCTACTGATATTAAAAAAATTATATCTAATTTAGTGATTAGCATTGAGCTCGGCCAGTTCACTGGGAATAGGTTAACATCATAATAAACGAGATGACATCAATAAAACACAGTTTTGTGACAATTGTAATTCCAGCTTAACAGTGGATGAAAATCCCCACAATCGTAAGAATGACCCAAATACATGTTTTGAGGTTCCCTGGATAAAAAGTAGTGTTTTCAAACATTTCTGTCTCTGTGACTGTGAACAGTCTAGCTCCAGAACGAAAATCGTATAAAAACAGCTTTTGTATTTGGCTTAGGTACTTTCTGGAGATGTGACACGAAGATTGGCGACGACTTACTTTTAGTTTTAATGGCATTTTACATGAAGAAAATTTCGTTTTTCTCGGTTTTCTCGAAAACAGCTGTATCGATTTTGTTTAAATTTTGTACATGACGTGCTTATACTAAGAGCTAAAACTTTTATTTGAACCATTTTTTCGACAAAATTCTCTGAAGGGTAGTTTATAGAAACTCAGTCTTGCCTGGTGAACAATAAATCTCTACATCTGATTAAAACATCTAAATACACGCTCATTGTAATACAGGCTCGGCATAATAGAACTTTGCGCCCCATGCTGCTCCCCTTTCCACTCGCCACTCGCCTGGCAGCTTCCACCCCTCTCGGCTTCTTCCCGCGTGCCGCCCGCTCCACTTCCAGCAACGCATACCTTCATGCCTGTAGCCGTTGCTCAACGCCGGTAATGCATAATTGCAATTGAGATATGTCACCTAATATTTCACAATAAAGAAAGCCCCTTGCACCTCCACATAAAATTCCACAATTATAAAAACGACCCTTCCAACAAAATAGGATATTTCACAATACAAAAAATACCCTTGTACCATACATAATATTTCATAATTATAAAAAAACGCCGTATTATAACATAAAACTTGGCTTAATTGATGCAGGAAAATTCCCTTGTACCAACACTACTTATTAAATCCCCCTAACATAACTCTAATATACGAAAGTTCCCTTCAGTGCTCAACATTCACTCGTAGCGTAGTGGTCAAGACTCCTAGCTATAATGCCGGTCGATCCAAAGTTTACTATTAGGAATAGGTCTCAAATAGGTAGGTAGGGTGAAGAGGAGGTGAGAGGAAGAGAGGAAGGAGACGGGAAAGGAAGAGAAGAAGAGAATAAAGAAGAAATAAATTATTTTTTCTGTTTCATCAGTTCACCGCCGCTACTAGTAGTTCAAATGCCGCCGCTAGGGGAGGGAGTTAGAGAGTTGGAGTGAGGGACTCGCATGGGGCGCAAAGTTCGGTTTTCCCACAGGCTCTTATTCTATATCAGAATGTGAAGTGAGAAAGTTGCATTTCCCATGCTTAGGGTAGAGAAAGTTACGTGAATGCATTAATCAGATCTTATTTTTACACAAAATTTACATGAAGAGAATGTCAAACATAATATATTATACTAAGAGGTAAAACTTCCATTTAGGCAGAAAAAGTTGTGTGTTCACGTAAGATTTTTTCATATAATTATATAATTTTTGGAAAATCTTACACTAAACGCACCACATGGAGTCCACATTCCATGTGTGTTTTCAGTGTACACAGGGGGCTTGGAATATTGCATCATACTGCGATTTGACTTACGCTAATCGATCAAATTAGAGAGCTATCGATAGAACTCATTCTTGTAAATTCAATAAAAATTGATGAATTCCACGTAAATAAAAATCCAATGTGATACAATCATATAACTTTCTCTATTCTGACTGTAGACAATATCTTTTCTCACTTCACATTACGATACAGACTAAGGGTGGCGTGCACCAAACTCATGCAATTTACTCTTTTAGTAAGCCTTACTTCTTTAGTTCTAACTACTTTAGTAAGCTACTCTTTTAGTAACCGTACTCTTTTAGTAAGGACGGCGTGCACCAACCAGGAGTAAACTAAACTCGGCGGCTTTCAACATAGAGGAATGTACTAAAGAAGTAAAAATTGTATTTACTCCCAGAGTAAATGAACTTACTCCACAAGTGGTGGAGAGCACCAACACGGAGTACGTTACTAACGTAGTAAGTTGTGGAGTAAATAAGGCCAATATTTACTCCTACTCAGGGGGTGGAGTAAAGTTGTGGAGTAAGTGTGTTCTGTGGCATTTGCGTGAGTTATGAGTTACATATCACATTAAATGGATTACATAGTTCAAACTGAGGATAAGTTATTGAGATGAAGAAGGTTGTATACCAAAAATGAGAGTTGTGGCAGGTGATTTAATAAATATTAAGCGAACCATACCTAGTTGGGCATTAAATAACGTAAATAATTAAGCTCATAAATCCTTACATGAAATTTTGGCGTTTGGAAGAAACGATGTCAGATTCTCACTACATCCATGTGATTTCAGCCAGTCAAATGTGGAAATATCATTGCGGAGAGCGATCCAATTAGGAAGACGTCCACCAAAGGTGAGGGGAAGAGTGAGTGGAAGGGACGTTTGCATTGCACGGTACAAGGAGCTCATGTGCTCTTAAATATCTTCCTAGCTGGATCGGCCTTTAGATGTTGCAGTTCTCCCTAACTTTGGGTCAGAAAACGACGATGTATTTCAAGCTAATCATATGGATACAGATATCGGCGAGGTATAGTACATTCCAATACATGAAAGCCTCCGTTCTTGGAGCAACCCAGAAAACACTTCCCCCTGCTACTTAACCATAGAATTACTGAACAATAGGTGATTCTCATTGTTAAACGATTTAATGTAATTATTGTAAATTAATTTTATTACATTACACTTCTATAGCTTAACTTAAAGCACAACATTGCGAATGCCAGATTATAATAATAATTATAAGAGCTAAAAGTTCAATAGTTGCACCCGCAGTGTTAATGAATAATATGTCCTTTTTTCTAACCCAGGTGTAAAAATGTCCAAACAGGCCACATCGGAAGAAAATTTGACTGACTCTGGGATTAGCGTACATTGAGAAGGGGACACATTGTAAAACCATTCCTTAAAGACTCCCCAAGTCTCGAATGGAGGAGTGAGACGAGACTTTCATGTTTGGGAATAAACTATAGCAGATGCTGCATGTCTATAGTATGCTGCTAACTATTTTAATTAACCCTGTGGACAGGAAAGTGAGAAGCATTATAAACTATATAGAAAAAAATGCCAACATGAGTGCCGAAAGAAAATTTTAAGGAGGGGCCCGGAGGTTGAAGCTGCACAGGATCTAGAGAAGTAGTCACTGAAATTATTTTTAAACACACAACCATCTACATAATTATTATTGGAGTTCATAGCTTCCGAAATATTGTACCGCCATTTTTTGTTTAAATATTACATTTCTCAGTTGTAATATTATTATTTTTATAAGGTAATATTTTTTAAGTAAATGTTCTGTGCATTTGAAAAAGGACAGAAACATAATGCCCCTTATTAGTTTTGTTATCCTTTTTATCCCCCCTTTTTCATGATTTTGTGTAATACTTCTTATTAATATTGTTAAACAGTCAATAAGTATTAATAATTCATTATAGTGAGATTTATGATAAACAACTATAGAATAATTGATTTATCGTTTTTGGGGAAGAATATGTAACTTTAGGAAGTATAAATATTTTAATATATTTTAGAACTTTATTATTATTATGAGAGAAATAATTATAATATTGACAGTGAATCAATTATGAAAATCAACTGGAAATTCCAATTGTTTGCATTATAATCCAGAAATAGTTTGCACAAAAATTGTAATCACAGTACCCATACGTAGGCTACTAAACTGAAAATACTCAATTGAAGGAATTAAAATTAGTAATGAATAAAACATTACTATTAGACCTATTTTAAAACATGAAGATTGTCATTAGTAATATTTGGAACAACCCAAATTCATATTCATTGTTTCAGCGAACCTTTCCTTTTCATTATCTGGCACTTGAATAATACTGGCAATTGAAATGCGCTGCACTAACGTTTCTGCTCTGTTCTGCGCAGAATTCGACTACTTCTTTAGTAAAAATCGCTTACTACTAGGGTTGCCACCTGTCCCGAATTAGGCGGGACATCCCGCATTTTAAGGACATTTTCAGCGTCCCGAATTATGCCTATGAGGGACGCATTATATTGCGGGACGCCAAATTATTCCAAAACAAAATATGAGACAGCAATTCTTGGTGGCGTCTTTTGTGAATTGCGTCTCATGGTCAAGATATCGATGTCGTTCCATCGCTAAAATATATCGTGTTTGCAGTAAGTTATTGAAATCACCGCCCATGACGTTATTCTTTGTAATTTATTTGTATAAGTCGCGCGTGCATTCTTGTCCGTGATCGGCACAACCAGCGTGCGAGCCATTAACTGGTGATCCGACGGGGAAGTACCGTAAACAGCCCCTGCTGGAATTATAGCACAGCAAGACGTGTGTAGTGTTATCAGTTGTAATTTGAATCCACGTTCTCTGTGTGTTTTATGTGTCGTTCGTTGAGTAAGAACTAATTAAATATGCCTCCTGTTATTTCTGAACTTAGTGGTAAGCCATTATTTAGTCAGAGTCTGGATCGCCAATGTTCATAATATTTTCGAAACATGTCTATGAATGTACATTGTTTTTTTGAAATTCTAAGAGAAAGTTTTAAGTTACTTAGAGAAAGTATTTGACTTCACAGAAAACAATCTTTGTGGCACACTGAAGAACTTGAATCTTAAGAGTTCACTATCTTTCAAACATCTCAAAGACTCTGTGAAGGCACATAATGTAGAATCTGATGTTAATTTGGATGAGTTATATGAATTCTGCTTTAGTTCAGATATAATAAATGCTACTAAAGTGGACTATGCAGAAGGAGAGACTAAGTATAAGTATGAAATGGAAGAAAATTATTCGAGAGATTGGTAAAGAACACATTCCCAATCTCATAGTCATATGCTTTGTTCTGAGCATTCCTGGTAGCAATGCCTTTGTGGAAAGAGCGTTCTCTCTCATGAATCTAAAATGGACAGAATCCAGATACAGGTGCTCAGCTGACCTCATAAAGATTGAAATCATTTCTACAAATGTTACAGATACCTGCAAAGACTATTTAGTGAGAGTGAAACAGAACAAACAACTATTAGAAGCTGCCAAATCAAACAAGAAATACAGCTTCAAGTCATGAATTTGCCCAGGTTTCTTTTTATTGTTATTATTATTATTATTATTATTATTATTATTATTATTATTATTATTATTTTGCTAATATTTTCTTTTCTAATGTTAGTGTTACTGTTACATAGCCTATTCAGTTTTGACTTTGTAATATATTCCGTCTTTCTGTTTTTAATAATTTGTTCCGTGTACAAATTTAGGTATGAAGATCGGCGATCTGCATATATTCGATAAGTGTCCCTCCTTAGCCTTACCAAAAGGTGGCAACCCTACTTACTACTTTAGTAACAACTAAAGAAGTAACTATCAATTGAGCTCTCCAACACCAACTAAAAGAGTAAGTTACTAAAAGAGTAGCACTAAAGTAGTAAATTTAGGAAGGGAACCTTAAGTAACAAAAACCGGTTTGTCTGTCTCACTCTAGCACATACATTAGTATGACTTAAGAGTGAGACAGATGTACTGGTTCTTGTATACCCCAGGTCTCCGTCTTAAATTTACTACTTTAGTAAGATTTACTCCTGGATGGTGCACGCCACCCTAAGAGGCAAAATTTCGGGGAGAGCTTATTCAGTTGTCTCGCATTCATGTCAAGTCAGGAGTTACAGCCTGAGTTCATGCATACGATGGATAGAGAGTTTGCTAAGTCAGAAGTCTGTAAATAATACTATGCACTGATAACCACCGTATTTTACGGACCATAATACGCTCCGGACCATAAGACGCATCTTAATTTTAGGATGGATATTTAAAGGAAAAGAAATTTAATGTGATTCTAAACGAAACATTTTAAAGTGAATAATATACTTCATTACATAAACAAATTATAACCTTGTACAATGAAATCGGTGTATATCCCTTCTAACTTAAAATCTGCATTGTACGAAAATCTCTTCTGTATAGATGGAATCGCGTAAATTTTAATAACTGAACTGATTTCTCATGAAAGACTGAAAATACTTTTACACCCTCTAACCCTCAATTCAGCATACGGTAAGTGTAACGGGACAAGGCTGTTTAGAGGTCATTACATTCATTTAAACCACCCGGCGAAGACACTCCTTTTGTATAAAAGAACTCAACATTCCTTTCTTTTCGCAATTGTATACCTGGCTTCCAGCTACCGTCATTTTTACGATTGCGACAAGTGTAGTGATGTACAGTCTGTTCTGAAATGTGTAACTATCTTATCGTTTACAACACCTTGTGTATAACTATGGTATTCCGGCAATATTTACCATAATTTTATTATTTTTAGTGTACTTCGGACCATTAGACGCACCCAACTGGTCCTGTTTTCAAGGTAAAAGTGCGTCTTATGGTCCGTAAAATAGGGTAATTAATCGATGTAAGCTTTGTATTGGTTGAAAAAAAAAAGGATGTTGGCCAAGTGATGGATAACTCGATTGTGCCTTTTCAGGAGTCACTAAATAATTCAAGGTAATTGCATTCTGACATAAAATATTGAATTCAAGGAGGTTTTGTAAAGTGTAGATGCGTTCACATTTATAAAATCTCTTTGCTATTTTGTGTACACACTTCGCTGAGTGTTTGAATTCAATAATCCACCAAAAACACATTTTTTCGGGAGGAGGGAAGTAGAATGTAGGAAATTTTCGCATGAGTGTACTGGTACTATCTATTTATTATAATATATCCATAGTACAGGAACACTTAATTTATCTAGAGGTATATTTTAGTATCATTAGTACGATATAATATAATATTTATAGTACGCTACCCTTTAATATGTTATATTCTAGATGTTATGAAATCTTAGTTAAAGTTAAGTAGTAGTACGTACTACATATTAAATTAGAAAAAAATGTTCTGCATAAATAATTTCAGGGTACCCTGTGGTCGCATTGGCCCCTACAGCAGGAAACGAGATAAAATCTTAAATATGTACCTGAAATCCAGTATTTAAGGTCAAAACAAGCTACTAGTTTTTTTTAAGATAATGCTCTATGATAGTATAATTATAATACTCAATAATTTCTTCAGCAATAGCAATAGAATCTTGCAACATGGAGTGGCTGCAAAAGAACTTAGCAACATTCTTGTAAATGGTATCCCGGGTACTAAACAATGACCACGGTCAACAACGGTACGATGTCTGTAATGATCTTGATTTTTTCTTTGAGGTACATAAAAATTTAAATAATAAATATGTTTATAAATTCTGGTAATCCTATCCTATCACAGAGAAACCAAGTCAACACTACTAATCTTCTCAGCACTTATAAAACTGTATTTTACAGGAATTGCAATCAGCTGTGGAAGTCTGCCATATATTTATCCTACAAGAGGTTAAATTTTATCCAGTCATCCATGAAAGGATAAACTAACCCAGCGATTTACCATTGGAAGAATCTAACCCTAGTTTGTAGCAACACTTTTTTCTGTCATTTTCATATTTACCTAAAGGACATTTATCTAGAAACTCGCCATAAGTGCATGTGATTGTTATCTATAAATTATTTGAGTTTGTGAAAATTCTGTCCATTGGATAATTTACCCATAGGTATTTCGCGAATTTATAGAAACCGGGCACTATAAGATACAAGATCTTTTTACAGTCGTTATGGTGGACTAGAGAATCAGTAAATGGTCATTTGTTGTTGTAATGCGATTCTACTGATGTGAAAAATCATTATCCAGCCATTTCATAAAATATGGGAATTTTTCCCCCAAAGAGAGAAGTTATAAAATTATTGTAATTGGGTAGTCAAAAATAAGTTTAAAACTTCAAATTCTCTGAAGTGGTTTCATGTGTATAATCTCTCGATTTACTTATTTATTGCGTTGAGTTACTTTTTTTTGCCATTTTTAGCATGATTTTAACACGCTTTAATACCAAGTAGTCAAGAGTAATCAGCTATGTCCATTTTCATTTAATAAAATATACATCTTAAGGTACAATTTCGTATAAGATTAACTTCAAAAATATGTGTGGCTAATTACTATGTAAAATACAAACAGTGACTTTTTGTCCCACCCGTAATGGTGATAGTTTTGTTAAATTATTATTGATTAGTTAAATAAATGTTCTGACAACCTGGAAACAGTTTATAATTTGTATTTAATCCTTCATACCTTCATTAATAACAGCATTAAGACCCTAACAGTAATAGCAGAACAGCAAATGAACTTTTGTTTTGCATCATTAAAATCAGTGTCCAAATTATGTCCCACGCGTAATAGATTTTGAAAAACAAATTTAAAATATTTGAAACAAATTTTAAATAATGCTTTGCATGTAGTGTGGAGGAGAAGACGTTGTAAATTGTTACAGAGTGTGAAGAACCAATTTTAATTTATTATTTATGATATGTAATAAACAAAAATAGTTTTTTTATAATTTGCTAGAATGTCCCACCCGTAATTATGAAATGGCTGTATTAATAAGCGCTGTTTCTTCAAATGCCTGAGTAATTATAGTAGTTATAATAAAGCTCACTTTTTAAGTTTCGTACAGATTAAGGAGAAAATATACGCGATTGATTAAACGAGAGGATTTTTAGCCTACAAACCATTCAAAGTAGCCAATATAAGGTACATTGATATACTGATTTAGGGAAATGATTTGTATCGCTAGCCTCTCTGGTTATTTGTCGAAGTCCAGTATCATACAAACTCAGACTGAGATAACTGAATACGCTGTCTCTGCAACACGACCTCTTATTCTACATCAACATGTGAAATGGGAAAATATTGTCTATGCCTAGGGTAGAGAAAGTTATGTGATGTATCACATCCTTTATTTATTTATGTGGATTTCATTCTCCATTATTGATGTACAGAAATGACTTCTATAGCTAGCATCTATGATTATTTGTCAAAGCCCAGTATCAAACAAATTCCAAAGCCAGCTGCGAATACTGGAAACGATAGTGTTTTCATGGGAACTGCACTCGCAGTTTGAATTACATTTTTTTATGAATGTAGTGTAATATTTTTTATTAATTATACATAGTGTTAAGGAATAACACCGAAATATTTTACCTGTGTATAAAGGGGACATAGACAAGCAACTTTATTTGGAGATTTTGCTCTATTGATTAAATTTTTCCTGATGCAGCATAAAATCTCCCAAGGCATAGCCGCCACTGACTTCTAACATTTGAAGAAAAAAATGCAAAACACTGTTAACACTGTAGTTATGAATAAAAAAACGAATGCAGTGGCGGCCAGTCATACGATTAGTCCGTAAATTTTGCAATTTATGAATACTCTAAATTATTGTATAGCTATTGATAAATGAATAAGAGTCAGGTTTTTATCGATCACAAAGAAGGCATGAAGTCAATTTAAAGAAAATTTTAACCCTATTTCGCTTAATTATTTACTTACAAGCATCAAATTGTAATGACTTTAATGCCCTGTAGCATGGACATTTTACGTCATAGAGTAAAAATCTCTTAATAAAAGTTGCTTCTCTATGTTTCCTCTATACACAGCCTAAAATAGTTCGTTGTTATTCATTAACACCCTGTATAATTTTACAAGGGAAGGAGTCGTTTTAATGTTGCCGGCGTTTCTTTCCTGGTTCAACAGGGTCTGTATGCAAGTAAAATGTTCTTTAATATTATCTCATCTCAGATGCGCACATTTACACTTAATCAAACCTTTAAGTCTTTTGCTTAACTTTTTGCAATATGTGCACCACACCTTCCTGTTCCCCGCATGGGGGGCACATATCCTTTTCTGTATTAGATGTAAAAACCTCTAAGTTTCCATAAAGAGTCATGATAGCGGCTACTAGCAACAGGGGGAGAAAATAATTTTCCCTGTCAGTGAAAAATAATGCTGCATCCAGCAAGGAAATCAATTTTACGAGCAATTCCCTCTTTCATCCAGTTAATTCGTATACTGGATATAGGATGAGAACAACTTCAAGAGCGATGTTCATTGAATAACTAAAATCTCCAAATCAAAAGTTTGGTGACAATTCGTTGAAAATCACATCACATTTTTTCTTAAAACATTTCGGATGTACACGAAAGCATCTGACATTCATTACGGGAACTGCAATGAACCATGGGTTATGGTGTAATGATACTAACTTGAGCCTGACTTAATAAGCAGAATTGATATATATATATATTCAGACCCCTAAACATAAGCAGAAATGTTACATTTCGTAAGACACTCCTTGACAAGCAACTTTAACTTTATTTGATTGACTTATTTTGCTTGTTCTGAGAGAAAAACGATTTTACTTGCTTATTTTATGATTTTAGATTAGGACAGCATATTTTACTCAAAACTGTCACATTAAAAGTGCTTAGTTCACTCCTGGAACGTGATTATGGCCGATTTCCTTTCTTTTGTTGGCTAATAGAATTACTGAAAAATCCAGGTTATATAAAACACTCTGTCATATTTCAAAACGTTTTCTGGTGAAGAAATAGATCGTGAAGAGGGATTCATCGAAGAAGAAATGTGTTGCTTTTCACATGCGACTGTGACTTCCTGCGATGTTGAAAGAACATGTTCTATTTACAAAACCTTCTTCATTGACGGAAGCAGGAGCTTCACACAAAAAAGTGGATGATTTTCCTTACGTCCTATAACAGCCGCGAATAAGATGAGATTTCTATGAAACTAATAATTTATTTGGGAATATTATAGGAGAAAAATTCCTCCGGCACTGGGACTTGAACCCAGGACCTTTGGCTATTCGCGCCAATGCTCTACCAACTGAGCTAAGCCGGAGTTCAAGTCACAGTGCCAGATGGAACCTCTCTCCTATGACTAATTGCCCTAATGGTCTACCTCACAGACAGACAAGTTATGTCATATGCAGAACTGTGAAGCACACTAAGTAGTGATAGGAGAGAGGTTCCATCTGGCACTGTGAATTGAACTCCGGCTTAGCTCAGTTGGTAGAGCATTGGCGCGAATAGCCAAAGGTCGTGGGTTCAAGTCCCAGGGCCGGAGGAATTTTCCTCCTATAATATTCCCATGTAATGTCCAACAGAGACAATAATCTGTGGTTCATGAATGCTTATATCTAATAATTTATTTGAAATTCATGTAATTTGTTTTTGCTTATTTTGGTGCAATTTTTTTTTTTTTTTTGCTTACTTTAATGTCTTATTTTGATTATAAGTCCGGACTCTAATAACAACAGAATAATATCACACAATGTGCATTGTATGATGGGTAATCCGTCGGAGTTCGCTAATCTTCCCTCCTCCCCTTGAAACACTTAAATATTAAAACAGATCTCCATGTTTGGTGAATACGTTGACCGGCAACGAGCCGTACTGATTAAATTAACAAGACAAACGCCTACACAAGCTTGTTTAACCACGTGCATCGCAGATTTATTGGAGAAGTGACCTACTCCCTCTTTACATGTAATGGCGCCGGTATGACTTACGGGTCACATTCCAAAATCTGTCTAACTATTTTAAGAATTTCAGTCAAATACTTCGTACTATTTCGTTTAAATTTCCCGCACGAATTGCATAATATATTGTATTTTATTGTATATTATAAATTATAATACATTTTTCTAAGTGCTAGAACAGTTGTTAGCGTAGAGGAAATTGTGTGTTCCACATCAGATTTTTCTTGTAATTGCATGCGTGTTAAGAGGAAGAAGAGCGAGGGGGCAAGGAATTGCGTTGAATTGATTTTATTTTAAGAATTGTAAGCGTAGAACTTAAAAGTTTCTTTCAGACATACAATCCGCTTACAATGGCAGAAAAAATTACAAATAATAAATTACAAATTACAAATATAATAATAATTACAGACACATTGTTAATACCAAATACTGAAAATAAAACGTAAACCTTAACCCAGTGTCATGAAGTAGAAGCCAATATATATGGTAAGAGTAAACTTTTATTGCAGATAATGGGAAATTAGGATTCATAAGCGGTTAAGAGATGATTGACTAAGAGTTTTTTTTTTTTTTTTGTCGTAGCAAGAGAATAACTTTGATAATAATGATTCGGATTAAGTTTATTGTATAATCGGGAGGCCGTGCATATAAAAGATTATGGGAGAGAAAAATGTGATAGGCCGGAGAGAAAGAGATTATTCTTAGTTTATTGTATAATCGAGAGGCCGTGCATATGGAAGATAAAAATGGAATAGGACAGAATGAAAAAGGTTATTCTAAGATATATGGAGCCACTACATATTTCTGAATCATTCATGTGCCCAGGGTTGTAAATAATTAATCTGTAAATTGGCTCTCTACTCAGACCGCTACACCCATATGCTTATTGCAGTGCTAATCACATAGATAGAGCTTTGTAATTACTTAATGAAGCTTTTAGTGGTGCACTAAGCTACAACACAGTTACAGGTGAACGTATTTAATCTCTTATTTAACAGGCGCACTACTTATTCACAGACTCTAGTACTCATGTCAGTGGTGTATACAGAATTAAAATCGTGTCGTTCTAACCCCAGACTACTATATGTTGAAAATACTGCCTACTTTTTTATTTATTTAGGGTCTCTTTTTAACAACCAGGGTAACCAGCGGCCACTAATTAATACATTAATATTGAATAAGTGGTACAGAAGTGAAGTAACTAAAATATATACAGTAACTTGAAAATTAATAAGAGGACGAAACATAAAATAATGGGAGGAATTTTGAAACTATTAAAGTATGAATTAAATTAACAATATTTATGTATAATTCCAATATATAATAGTGATAATTCCAATAGTGAGAATAATCTTAACATATCCTTCAGCATTTTTAAATAAAATATATAAGTCTTCTTTCATATTTAACACACGTCTGAGATGTAATAACCCTGGGCACTCCAGAATAAGGTGGGAGGAAGAGACATGCCCTTTCAGGGTGTGCACATTCTGGAAAGTCAAGGGAGTAACGCACAGCCCGATTTCGCACAGGACACGCAAGAAATCGCTAAATTAGTGTTCCTCACAATACTGTACATGGCGTAAATGTCTTTCAGTGAGGTCGACTAATAAGGATAAGGGTGGTGCTGTGATTCTAACCCTGGCTAGCTCAGTTGATAGAGCACCGGCACGTAAAGCTGAAGTACATGAATTCGAGTCTCAATGTAAGAGGAATTATACTCCTAAGTATTCTCATACATTGATATGTTGCCTGACAGTCAATACACTAAAAGCTATTGGTCATGTGATTATAAACAGATGTCTCATGGTAAGAAGTTGTATGAAAATGTATCGTACGCCTGTAACTTAGCTTAACCTTCAGTTTCTTTTAGTAAAAGAAAATACTCTAAAAGAATTGGAGGGTGGTTTGGATGCAAGACTTTGCCGAACTAATGTCTCTTTCTGAGGAATTCACCATCTCTCTGCAAGTAGTTTTTGCTATTTTTGGAAAGTTCGAAACAATTTCTAGTGACCTTCACGGAACCTAGAAACACAAAAGTTCATTTAATTCTTGGAAATGATATTAACAATGTTTAGTTAAGATATGTTGAAGATTCGTAGGCCTATGCATGTGGTGCGGTATCATATACGAGAGTGTACCCAAATTCAGAGTAACTAGTAAAACCGTGCGAAAATTTCGCACATTCAACATTCCTTCCCCCCCCAACAAAAAAAATGTAGTCTTTCGCTAGGTTGTTGAAATTAAATACTAAGCGAAGTGCATACACAAAATAGCGAAAGAGAGTTACTATTGCGAACGTTTCTGCGATTTTCAATACCGTACCCCTTTGAATACAATATTTGATGACAGAATGAAATTATCAATTATCTTCAATTTTTCATTTCTCAATTTTGATACTTGATACAAAAATATTATTATATTTAGTGACTCTTGAAAAGGCTACGTAGAATCCATAACTAAATACAATAATCGGTCTACATCCCTCTTTCTCAACCAGTGCAAAGTCTACAGCAATGAATAACGTTTCAGTGGATATATTTTTTTTATGTTTATTTTTTATTTTTTTATTACTTACTTACTGGCTTCTGGCATTGCATACTCGCTACCCATCGTTGGCACAATCTCAGGCTGTAAGTCCTGACTTTGCGTAAAGCTGAGACAACTGAACAGGCACTCCCCACAATACGGTCTCTTATTCTAGGCTGTACCAGAATGTGAAGTGAGAATTTTCCTAAGAGTAGAGCAAGTTATGTGAGTGCATCTCATACACTTTTATTTGGATTTCATCCACTATTATTGATTTATATGAATGAATTCTATCGATGCCTCTCTAATTGATCGATTACGAAAACAACGATGTTGTCATGGGGAATTCACATTTTCTCCATTACCATGCAGTGTTAATTTTATGTGGTTAGTTCAGTATAAGATAAAACAATTATATGTTAATTGAAATTTTAAACAATGTGTTTTAACGTAAACTAGGTATGCTATGTCAGAAGTCTGTAAAAAAAATGTATCCAGTGATGCCTTTTTAATTGCTGTAGGCTTTGTTTTAGTTGAGAAAAAGAAAATAATTTGCCAAGAGAAATAATATGCATTACGGTATACGATGATATCACGAGTATGTAATTGCAAGGCATTTCAATTACTTTTTTTTTTCCTTCTTTCTTTTACAGTTTCATATAGAAACTTTTAATGAGACCGAACTGAATGGTGCTCTAAGCCGGCACTTTGCACACAGTTCAGATGAGAAGAGGTTGAAATGTACTCAACACATAAATGAACAAGAACCACCTGTTGCCTTCTACAGAACCAGGGCAACTTGTGCTTGTGATATTTGAATGTGTTAACTAGAATGTACAACAAAATCAATTTCTCTTAACCTTTTCACTGCTACTAACGTATATGTGCGTCGCCTTATATGTTATGTTATATATGTTAAAATTCTGTTAAAATTAGATGTTTATCCACGTGGTATAATTGTTAATTATGAAAACCAGCTATTCCACTTTTATTCCATCGGATTTTTAACTTTAGAGCATAATTGAGCAACTGAGGGGAAAAGTTTTAGTATCCCACCCATGCTGTGACGTATGAAACCTGCTCTTCATGTTCAGTGTCACGTCGAAATTACTTTATTCTGACGTCAAGGACGACTGTAGTGGGAGACATTACCCCACCGCACAGTGGCACAATGTGAACCAGTTGCGCACCCGTGCTTTAGAGCCTACTGATGACTTTACTTGACGATTGCTTATATCAAGTAGGCCTATAAATTCAACACTGAAAGACTTAATTACAGTGGACCCTATACTCGCAGTATTCCTTACCACATCATCATGACAAGTAAATTCCCATAATGTCAAAATGTATTTTGCTATAACTGTGCGTCTTACATTCCCCGGGAAACTTATTTCGAACCTCAGTGAGGCTAAAGCCGTATTCGTGATTTTTCAATTGTTCACGGGATTATCCCGTTTTCATAATTCCATTCCATCCACTATTTCTCTCTCCTTACCCTCTCCTTTCTATCCTCCCATTCATCATAAGTAGGAATGGGTCCTCGATACTTTCGATACCTCGATACTCTCGATACTTGCATGGTATCGGCATCGAGCGATACTTCAGAAAACTCGCTCGATACTTTTTCGATACTTTGGTAACTCTGCAATTTAAGGAAATGTGGTATCTCTTTCTGATTTTAGTAGTCTACTAAATATAGTAAATACTTTTATTTCTCCTTGAAATGGAGAACACCACTCTGTGACTTTTATCTAGTCATAAATAAAGACTTTCCGACTTTTAAAATCCAAACAGAAAAGATTCTTAATGGTTTCGTTTCCTGTCAAACGTTTCAATAACAAGCAAGCTGACTGTCCAAACCCCACTGTAATTTTTGAACAAAAACTTGTAAGTGGACTGTTTCAAAAACTAATTTTAGTTTTAATGTAAAGTTTAAAAGTAATTATAGGCTACTGATGATATTAAATTTTTTCTCATTAAATATGCACACTGATTCATTTAGTTGGTATTACATTGTTCTCTCAACTTTTAATTTTTAATGTACCTATTTATTGAAACTGGAAATGTTGACGGTATCGGGTATCGAAATATCGAGTATCGAGGAAAAAATCATGTATCGGTATCGAGTATCGAGTATCGAGAAAATCTGGTATCGACCCATCCCTAATCATAAGTTGTACTATTATTACAAATCCGTCTAACTACAGTCACAGGTAATCAGGGCCGGTTCGTCCATATAGGCGAACTAGGCGGAACATTTTTAAAATCATTTAGATGAAAATAAATACTGAAATTTCCAAAGCGACATTAAAATAATTTTTTAAAATGTTTTGGATACAGCTGTCGATGCAGTCAAAGAAAGATTTTGTCAAGTGAATGAAGTGTCAGATATCTTTAGATTTTTGTACGATATTCATTGCCTCCAAAACAAATCCTCGGCAGAAATAATATTGCTATGTGAAAAACTGGAAAAATCCTTGACATTGGAAAATAAAAACCAAAGGATGGAATGTGATAAAGATATTGACTATATAGGACTACTTTCTGATATCTGTGGCATTTGCCATAAGCTGCACGAGTCAGAGGCACCAGAAGAAACACTGAACTACATTTACAGCCACAACCTTTTTGAAACTGGGTTGCTTAACTTATGTGTAGCTCTTTGGGTTCTCTTGACACTACCGATCCCTGTGGCAAGCGCAGATAGAAACCAAAACTAATTAAAACACATCTACCTAGCTCAATGAGCCAGGAAAGAATTTCAGGTCTTGCTACCATTTCCATCGAAAATGTGTTAGCCGCTGAAATGGACGTAAGAGTTCTGGCCCAAGAGTTTGCCAAAATTAAATCAAGCAAAGTACCTTTAGGGTTTTAAGCCTTTTTTCAAGTTCTGCCTCCTGGAAAATCAAACTTATCTGTGATGTAGTTTCTTGTTTGTTTAATGTAAATATAAAAGTATATAATCTTACCAATTAAATGTATTTTTTTATTTAATCTCCATACTATCTATATATGTTACGTCTTCAGAAATAAAAGCCTTTCTGAAATTAAACCAATTCATACACCAATGCAAGATTAGAGAAGTGAAATTCCATGTTTAATGAAATGGTAAAAAATGGAATGATTGAGGTGGCGGTTTAGGGAAGAGCCGAAATTATTTCTCGCCTAGGACGCTAAAATGCCTATACCGGGCAATACTTCACCTGGATCGCAGTTTCATAATTGAGCTCCTGAGCCATTAATCGCCCAGTCTTCCTGGGCATATAAACTGGAGGGACGGCCAGTCTGCTTGGAAACAACTTGGCAATAAAAGACTCGTTGGGCAGGCCTGTGTGGATTGAAGTGTACTTTCATATTGTCACATTCTGTAAGTAGGAGCAGCGCCAAAAGTGCGTTCGTTAATCGCGATTACGACTGAATTAGTGGATACAGTTGTCACTGTGACCTAAAGGTTCGAAGTCTGCGCAGTACTTAAATGGTATGAGACAGACATCACAAGCGGATTAAATACCCAAGTGAAATGCCTGTGTCAAAAATTCAAAACACCGCAAATTTCAGGAAGAACGGAAAGAACAATTAATTCTGTTTTGTTTTCAAGAAAATATATGTAATATATATCATATAAATATAATATAATGTGATGATGCACCGATTATTGACAGGAAGGTTGATTTAGAAAAGGCTATTCACAATGCTGTTAACAAAGTATGAACTTAAGCAAAAATAAATTGTTGTAGGTTTCATTTGGCGAAGGCTTGGTGGCGACAATTCGGAATCTTGGTATGTCAAATGACTATAAAGAAAATAATAAAATTAGGGTTTGGCTGAGGTGGTGTTTTGGCCAAAGATCGAAAATCATTTCGTCTTCACTCACACCTTGCCAATGATTTCTACTCTCCCCATCCTTTCATAACCACTTTCGTAAATGCTCTACTTGATTTTCAATCAGACACCTATGCTAAGTTTAACAGCATCAGCGGTCTATTTAAACATCCAAAAAATTGCATTTATCAGAAAAGCATGTAGTCATATAATAAGAAAAGGGAATATTCACGCTTGAAATTTGTATTGAAAATGTCACATAATTATAGTTAAAATTACACTTTGTTTACTTATAAACATGTGACTTTTATTTATCATTTTAGTAATTTCATTATTGGTGGCATTGCTTATACTTATAAAAGGCAATATTTTAACCACGCCAACTTGGGAAGTGTTGCACAGACCCAAGTCTGCACCAAGTGGAAGGGAATATTTTGTCTTTACCTGGTTTCACCTCTTCTTGAATACCCCGAGAAAAGCTGGGCTATAGGATTAACGCGCCGATAATTTAGGTGAGGCCGAGTTGGACTATAAAATAACGCACCAAAATTTATATTGGGACGAGTCAGTCAATTGTGGGGCGAAAGAGGCTATGCCCAATTATTTATAAATTTATTGTAGAGGCTCTAAAGACAACTAGCGTCCCAAATCATGAATGATGGTATTATTGCTACTGCACCACTTACTATTATTATTATTGTTATTATTATTATTATTGTATTATCAATTATTATTGTCATCAATTATTATTGTCATCAATTATTATTACTAATTCGTCAAAGAACTTGATATTTTTCCACTGCCTTTAGATCCTTGAAACTGTTTCTTCTTTCATTCACAAGAATATTCATAACTTCAGCAGTAATAATAAAACTTATCATCACTTCAGAAAAAATAATAGAATCCACTTAGACAACGTCAGAACATCAAACAAATTAAACTCTATAATATACAAATATATGTAATGCTTTGCTTCCTCAATATCATGACTCAAAATATACAACTTTCAAGAACAACGTTAAACGATTCCTACAATAGCACTCTTTCTTCAGTATGGTACAAATGAATACTTGAAGTTTCTAAAATAAACACAAATACTTTAAATTGATATGCTGTTGATCATTTTCTCAACGACTGTAATTATGCGACATTTTCCGTACAAATTCCAAGCGTGAATATTCCTCTTTTATATATATAGGAACTAATTGGGACCGAACACCGTTCGGTTTAGCGGGAATTCGGAATAGGTGGATTTCATTAATAATATGAACGTACTGACTTGTTAATGTGTGAATTAAGTGTTGGGAATTGTATAAATGGAGCCGACATATGCTGTAAGTAACCAGCTTTCATTCTAATTTGGTTTCAGGCGTTTTCATCAAGCTTAGGCTCTATGTATGTCGCATTATGCATAGTTGTACGAATTCTGGAGAAATCATGAATTCCTGTAAATCCAATAGGTGAATACATACATATACATTATACTACTGGTTCTAGAGTTACAACTAGCCCCACTCCTGTTACTAATTTAAGTAACACCTGGCGTTTCTGCAATTGTAACCAGTTCTTGATTTACTCTTTGGTACAAATGAGCCCATACGATAATCCACTTACTTACTGGTATCTTACGTTGAGCTATGGGGTAAATAGCTTTCTGGCACATTGAACATTTCAAATGGAAGTATGGTAAACTTGAATGATCAAATAAAATCAGGTAAACTAATGTAACAAAGTGCCAGTATGTTTTTCTTGGATCAATTATAATTGCAATTATGATATGCAGAAAACAAGTTTTTCTAATCAGATTAAAATCGACCAGCGTCAGCAGAACTACAGATTTGTGATACCTTGGCGATCGCGCACTCACATAAAAATAAAAAATTAAATTAAAAAACTCCATGTCAAATCGGCCGGCTCCGGGATTTGATCCGGATACCTCCAGAATACGAGTCCATGACGTTACCATTTTGCCGACTCAGTCAGTTTGACGGTGATGTTTGATAAGCATATGTGAAGGAATAGTGTTAACTGTCAAATTACACCGGTAGACAAAAATTAAACAACATGTGACCTTTAATTAGTTGTTACTCTGGTACCGGTTAACCGATTAGGTCCAAAATTAATAGGATTCTTGCAATGGACGTTATAAATGCTTATACCAAGTTTCATGAAAATCTGATGAAGCATATTTGAGTTATGGGGCCTTTTGTTATATAATACCATAAAAATGCACTAAATTGGACATTATTCCGGTACCGGCCAACCGATTTGGTCCAATATCAACAGACGTCTTCCCATGGACATTATACGAGGTCTGTTAGATAAGTATCCGACCTTATTTTTTTTCTCGGAAACCTGACGGATTTGA